>JAEIGO010000395.1:3285416-3942500 GCA_018903765.1 Drosophila aff. chauvacae BK-2020 | reverse complement strand
TTAAACCAAGCAACAGACCGCGTCCCCTCGATTTTTCTCCCTCCCTCACCTCACTCTCTCTCTCTCTCTGGCTGGGGTTTTTTCCAATTCAATTATTATCGATGGAAATGGCTGGGGGAGAGGCAGGTCGTGGTAGTGGATGGTTACCATATAGTGTAGTAGTTCCTGTGATACAAAAAGAGGCGAACCAAAGAGAAAAAAAAATGTTAGTAAATGCCCACGACATTGGTGCATGTGAGCAGAGCAGCATATTATTGGTGGGGTTGTCCCTCCACCTATTGTTCAGGGGGTACCGATGGTACATACTATATATACACCATATGGAGTTCGATATGCGCTAGGATGTACTGCAGGGTCTTAGGGGGATTTTAGTTCAATAAAAAAAAATTCATGTTTAAATTTAAATAAATTTTAATAGGCTTAAATAGAAAATTAAATGGAAAACAGAGTGACCATCTGCAGGAAAAGTAAGAGAGAGACCAGTTATTTGTATTATTTACATAAACTGGCTACACTTTTTTTGTAATATTTTCAAATCTGTGATTGTAGAGCTCTTATTTGAGGTATTTAAAATTGAAGAGCATTTAATAACTAGTGTTATCTATAGCTCAATAGGGTATTTGCCCTGACTTTATTAACTGTCACCGTTCATTTTTTAGCTGCTGCTGCTGCTGCTGCCTTTGGTCGCTGATTGAGACTTCACTTTTTTGCAATCTATGGCAAATTGATGAACACACACCACACTCGCACACTCACACACCCGCTCACCCACATGTGCGGCAACAGAGCGAGATGGTGAGAGCCAGAGTCCTCGAACACTGCGGAGTAATTAACGTGCACACGCGGCACATAAGCAACCCCCTAGCAGCGGCCAGGGGTTAAGGGTTGGGTGGCTGGGTGGTTGGGTGAACTTGAACGCGGATGCGGACGCATGCAAATCGCAGGCGGGAACATGGGCGTCGCCGTTCGGTCAGCGAGGTAGCTGCGTTTTTTTGCAGAGCTGCATTCGCGCTGCGATTGGTTGCGGCCATATCGCCTCATATCGATGAGCCACGGCCAGGCCACATTCCCCCCTAACAACAGCAGCAGCCAGGACCACAAGGACCAAGCACTAGGGACAAGGGACGGGGGACCGGGGACCATCAAGCGACGACCAACGGACACCGGCATTCATCAAGCGCTGTGGGCCTTTGTTATTCCCGTGCGTTGCATCCGCCGAACAAAATGGGGTTGCAGTTTGCACCAAAAAACAAAAACAAAAAGGCAAAACAAAATATAAAAAAAAACAGAGTGCAGAAAACCAACCAGGACACTCCAATCACAGGTTTTAGCCAGGACAAAGCTGATAGGCTCAAGGATTGGAAGACCAATGAAGCGTTTTGTGAGGGGGAAAACCAAAGGCAAACTTCATAGAGAGTTTCATCCGATATCAAGTGAAGCTTGTTTAAAGGATATCTTAGGGTTTGTAAAAGGGATATTCATAATTAAATGATTTCTCTATTAGTTAGCTAACAAATAAGAGTAGAATAGAAACACAAATACCTGTCAATATTGTCAATATTTCCCTCGATATCCTTTTAAATTCACAATTAAAGTGAAGCTACACAGTTACAGTTACATTTCAGTTCAGAGCCCCCCAAAACCCTTAACCCTTTGTTGCCGCCGTCGCCGCCGCCAGACATCAGACATGCAAAATTCAAAATACAAAAACCAAAATCCCTGAAAGAGAGCCCACACGTAGGCACACAACACACACGTTCATTGCCGGAATTTAATTTTGATAAAGGTACAAAATATTGACGATACATCAGAGAAGGTAAAAGGACATCAGGGTTAAGGGATAAGGGATAGAGGGGGCTGCCCCGGGGTCCAGCCAAAAACCAACTACTAAAGGAGCCAAAGGAGCAAAGGAACCTCAACCCGACGACGAAGCTCTGATACTCTGCTTAGAAGGGTATATAAATATAAATAAATTGGGAAGGTAATCAGATGTTTACTTAAGGGGGTCTTCTACCTTCGCGCTCAAATTTGGGGCCTATTTTTCAAAAATGGATTGCAAAAAAACTACACATGATATCCGAACAAAATTTTTTTTTATTTGATTAACAAAAACTTGAACTTAAAAAAAAAAAAAACCATATGAATTTATCATAACGTTTGCCATTGTCGCGTCGTCGAATTAGCCTCTGCCGGCGCGAAAGAGTCAAACGGTTGGCAAGAAATCTCAGCTTCAGAACATGCAAAAAACAAAACATATTTTTTAACTTAATTTTAAGAACGTCGATTAGGTCAGGACACAAGCTTTTTTTAATATTTGAAAATTTCACAAAATGGCAGCGATTTGAACAAAAAATTTAATTTTTGACCATGTTTTTCAACCTAAAAATGACTGTAAAAAATTATACAAAAATGTTTTCGAAAAAGCTTGTGTCCTGACCTAGCGAGATGTTTTGTGAATAAGTAACGCTTTACAGATCTAGGATATCTTCTATGGTTTCGTCAAAATCGTGCCAAAACTTTTGAAAAACACTACTTTCGGGAAAACGCGTTTAAAGATAAATGTTACAATACTATAGGCAAGGTGGGGCCGGGTTTGAAGCTCGATATCTCGTAAACGAGCATGAATTCGATCGAATCCTTCACAGGGCATGTTCTTAGTTATGTCTACTTTAGAAATATGCAAAAAAAAAAATCGATTTTTTAAAACCGCGAAGGTAAAAGACCCCCTTAAATAATTCATTAATTTATTTATTATTTTGTAAAAAGCGATATTATATTACCTTTTAAGTTATATATATTTTTTGGTTGGTTCTATTAGTTTCTATTAGTGTTAGGATATCCTTGAAAACCTTATGGAGAGTAACAAAAGATCAGCAGGCACTTGGCTAGCATATTTTTATGGAATCACCTCCACCACCTACGGCCCTCATTTTCCTTATTTTCCCCGCGCACATTTTTCCATTTACCCGAAACAGGAACAAAGCGACTTTTTTACGTTAACAAAATTTTCGCAGAAGTTTTCCTCTCCGCTTGTTTTTCCCCGTGTGTGGCTGTGTGTGAGTGTTATCCTCAATATTTTCGAGGAGGAGCCGCATATAGCCGTCAAAAAAATACAAAAAAAAAAATATATATATATAGGAGAGGAGGAAACGCAAATACGGGAATACATAAAAAGAGGCACAAGCCTGCGGACCATGGTCCGCATTCGCGTTTTGCTCCAGCTCGTGTCCCTGCTCCTGCTCCTGTTCCTGGTCCTGCTCCTCCTCCTGAACCTGCTCCTTCCCCTGCTCCTGAACCTCTGCCCGCTACTCCTGCCATTTCCCTATGTGAGTAATCGGCTGTCCATGTACATATATCCGTAAATGTCAGACGACATCACGCTCCACTGGACACACTGGCGACTGATGGAGGCGCCTCCTGACGCTGACCAGGCGGCAGACCTGAGCCACCTCCAGCTCCTACTCCTCCATGGCTTGGCCACCACCTCCAGTGACCACCTGCCCGCAAAATATTGGCGCAAACATTAACTGCGAAGGAGTGAGCCAATTCTGCACTCAAAGAAAATGTTTCAGCAAGAAAATAGTAAGCCAAAAAAATACAACTTTCATTCAGCGTAAAGGATTATTTAATTTAATACATCCTTGAACATCCTCTAGTTTTGATTTAAATTAAAATTAAAAAAAAGGTGATTAAAGACGCCTTTGTGACAATCCTGCACTATGTTTCAGGCAATTAAATATCATTTAAAACCCTTTCAAACACTTGTTAATTTCTTAAATAATTTCCTTAAAAATCAAACAATTTGAAGTACATCTAACACTTGATTTTCCCGAGTGTCCCTTACAGTTTGAATTATTTGAAACAATATCCTTTAAAAAAATGCAATACAATTTCAAACGATGATGACAAAAAATCAGAGCAGGCTCGCCGGCTGGAGCCAGAAGGGCTCTGGAACCTGGGCCAGACAGGTGTTTGTCAGGTGCTGGGAATGGGCCGAGACTGCTGCTCTTATCAGACTCACAAAAAAAAAAAAAAAAAAAAAAGAAAAAAGAACTGGCAAAAAACGAGCCGAAATAAGAATGTGCTGAAGAAAAAGTGCCCTCAGCTGATGTGGGCGTGTGTGTTGCTACAAAGACAGGTAGGTAGGGAGCTAGGTAGGGACATTGTAATAACAGGAGCAATAGCCAAACAAAGGCTTTTGGCCAAGTCATTGACCCAAGCGGCACCGGAAATGGCCAAAGGTGGCGGAAGCTGACGGAAGTTGACGGAAGTTGGCGGCGACTTTAAAGAGCCGTTCGATACGTGGGATATTATGTGTGACAGCGGATGTCCTGCTCCTCCCCAAAGATAAGCTCAACACTCTGGACCAAAATATGTGCTATATAGCAGGATTTATAGACCATAAGCCAGGCTCATGATTCAATAGTTAAACTTAAAACTTGCATCGAAATTCCAAGCTGCTGTTGCCAGACCTCGACCACAGCGCCTTGGAAGTTGCAGAAGATGACCGCAGGGAGGGTCTGGATCTGGGCCTGGTCAATCCAAATGGGCCACCATTTGTCTTGGCCAAAAAATGCGGCTCTTCCCCTCCGCAGCTGTGTGGGACACGCTTGACAAACGACAAGAAGGCAACCGAATCCGAATCCGAATCCGAATCCGACCAAGAAAGTTACAAGTTTCGCAGTGAAATGGCTCAATCAATTAGGCAGAACTGTCATAAGCTCAAGTCCCCTCAAGTCCCCGGAAGTTAAGGAATTTCCCTGACTGCAGCCCCGCTGCATGTTGCAGCAGCATCAATAAAAAGCAAAGTGCAAAGAGAAAAAAGAAGCAAAAAGGCAAAGCCAGGCGTAGATGCGTGCCCCCTTGCAACAGCAACTTGCAACTGCCTCGTATCTTTCGCGATGAAATTTATGCTTAATTAAAAGCGACACAAGGCGTCACAAGCAACGCACAACGCGCGTTCGCCCCGATAAAGCGGATTAAGGCGACCGCAGGAGCTTCCAGGGGGTTAAGGGGGTTAAGGGGGGGCCTGGCAATCGGGCCGGGAATCGGGATTCGGAATCGGGCCTGGGTTCGGGGTTCGAGTTCGAGTTCGAGTTCGGCAAACTCGAGCGCAATTAATGCGATTTTGAAACGCACAGATCGCTGGGAGACGAGGAGCTGCCTGACACTGCCAGAAATGGGAAGCCAAAGGTGGAAGTATGCTTTCTCTATTTATTTATTTATAATTTATTTGAAAAGTTAACACCTTTAAATGCTTTTTAAAGCAGAGACATAAGGGTTTTACTTTTAAAATGCATACAAATAATATTATATCTTTTCCCCATTTTAGATCATACAAAATATAATATAAAATAATTCTAAAATGTTAAATAAACAAATGAATTATTATATTAATCACATTTTCCGCTCAGTGCTTGGCCGCGAAGCGTGGCTTGGCTGACTGGTCCCACTAATTCAATTAAAGACGCTCTGCCCGGACAGGAGACAAGACACGGCAGAAGACACAGCGCTCACGCATGTTGAGTGGCACGATGGATGGACGTCTGAGGAGAGTCTTGGCCACAACCAGAGCCACCTTCGAGCCACATTTAAGCCTCAACCAGAGCCACAGCCACGTTCGGAATGAGAGAAAGGCCTCACGTTTGTTTTCGCTGGCGGTTCTCCCACTGCCACTCGACGGTTTGCACTCATTAGTCTCCCACAACGTGAATTAAGATAATCTGTCCTGGTCGGGGTGGGGAGTTGGGAGCTGGGCCTTGCTCTTGCTCTTGGAATACTTCGAGTTCGACTTCGAGTTGCCTTTTTTAGGTAAATGGAACTGCTGGCTGCCTGAGCGCTTGTTGTGCAAATGAATTGTTGCTGATTTCGTTTGAACGATTAGCGCCAGCTTCCCGGCTCTTCGATCTGTCTTGGCCAGATTCGGATTCTCTTTCGGTCGGGATGCAAATGGAAATGGCCAATGGAATGGAGTGGAGTGTGGAGAGGAGTGTGGGTTGGCCTGCTTAGCAATTAGACTAATTGCATGGCCCCAGCCCCTTAAGTCACCAGTCACCAACAATGTGGCACTATACTATTTGTGCCTGTTTCTCTGCAAAAAATCACTTAGAATGAACACTTGTCGGGGGATTTTATTGTAAGCAAATAAATTGTCTGGAAATATATTTTTTGTAAGGCTAAAAAGCTGTTAGATATTATTCTGTTTGTTAAAAAGGAGTAAAGCCATTTTGAAACTCAAAGAAAAGTCGCTTTCTTAGTTACTAATTTACCCTAATAGTTACTCAAACGAACTTGGTTTAGTCTCCCAACTAATTTGGCATATGATAGAGTTCATTTCCTTTATTTTCCACTTGGCCTTTGTACTTTTTCGATTCTCTTTGATACCTGAGTTCAGGGGGCATTGCGCATACGCACTGTGCGCCCTGCACCCTTGCACCCTGCAGCTTGCGCCTATTGCAATATATGCCTGCAGATTGGTCAGTTCAAACACTGACATCCGCTGGGCACCCACATACCCCGCACCCTGCCACACACACACTCTGGCCAAGTGACGCCTCTGTGCATGCGTCGTCGCTGCCTCAAATGGGTAGAATTGCCTCTGCAATCGGAGCTGGAATTGGAGCTGGGGCAGGAGCAGGAGCAGGAGCTGGTGTTGCAGCTCCAAAAGCGGGGAGGAGCAGCTTAGGCCAGTGGTGCAGCAGCTGCGGGGGGGATGAGGAGGTGATGCAGGGTATAGCTTCGCATCGAAACCCCAACACCCACAAGCACTCCAAAGGGCATTACACTGGCCAAGGGTTATAACGAATTTAGGAAACAGTTGAACTTAAATAGAAATTGGTTAATAATCTTAGGAAAACATATAGTTTCTAATAGGGAAATCTGCAAACAACAATTAGGAATACAAAATTTAAGAGAAAATTCCATTTTTTATTAATTATAAATTATTTTAACCTTTGTAGAAAATTTTAATGTTAATCAAAAGCTTGAAACGCAGTGAAGGAATCATTTCCGACCCTATAAACCATATATATTCTTGATCAGCAGCATCAGGCGAGTCTTTTTGCATAGAAAAAACTATGCCAAAAATTTTAGTCAGTTTTTACAAATTTTATAAGGGGTTACATCGTTAAATTTTTCAAAAATTGACCAAAAATTAGAAATCAAGTTGTAAATGCAGAAATGTTCACCTATAAAAACCGAGAAGAAAACTGCAAACTAGACTGAAATTGGTTGAGTTTAAGCCAAGTTATGATCATAAAACCATTGAAGGAGTCGCGATTTTTAAGCCAAAAATGATTTTTTTTTTTAATTTAGCTTTATTTAGCTTTATACCAATTAAATTATATATTATATATTTTCCTAGTTATTAAATTAGAGTATTTGTAGAGTTTCATTTGCTTCCAGCAACCTTTGACTGTGATCCACCCGCTGCCAGCCCCCACGCCCACTCAATTTTTTTTTCGGCGAATGAGTGGGCGGCTCAGGGGGCCACTTCCGGTGGGTGTGCGGTGGGTGGGCGTTATAGTCAGTCATCAACAGGAGCGGCAACAACAGGACAGGACTCGTTCAGCTGCAGTGGGCTGCATGTATCTCTCGCTCTTTGTGGGTGGATGGGTGTGTGTGTGCGGGGTCCTTTCCATTTTCCATTTAGTTTTCCCTTTGCTTTGTTTTTGCTGCCCATTTCACGTTGTATTGCAATGTTGTTGTTGCTGTTGTCCTGGCAGGACTTCACAGGATGCCTTTTGCTCGCTGCTGCTGATGCTGCTGCTGCTGCTGCTGGTGCTGGTGCCTTTTGGCCTGATGATTAATCGAATTAGTTTCTTTCTTTTTGTTTCGTATGCTGCCTGCCCCTGCCTCTGCCTTTGCTCCTTTCATTTACATTTTCTTTTGCACTTTTCCAGCTTGCATACAATTTTTTTCTCTCTGGAAAAATGGGTGAGGGAAGGGGGGCTTGGCTGACCAACTGCGTCCAGTTGAACATTTTTTGGCAATGGGAAAAAAAGGAAAATGAACAAAAAACGAATTCACATTTCCATTCTGACGAAAGGAAAGCCTCTGCCAAATGCGGCAGCGGGGGGAGGTAAAGGCAGGTCCTTTATTTTTAGGGTAGTACGGAGTGGGGGGAGAGGAGGGGAGAAGCTGCTGCGGATGCTGCTGCTGCTCCTGCTGCTGCTGCGATGCTTTGGGGCAATAACTGCAAATTGCATGGGCGGCACTCAATTTCTTCCCTCTATCTTTTCTCCCTGTGTGTCTGTGTTTTGGTGTTTCATTTGATTTGCGTTCTCTGTATGGCTTTTTCTTTCTTTTCCCAGATATACTACATACATACATACATATATATATATTTTCTTTTTTATTTTTAACGCAATAAGAGCATCAAAGTGCACACACACAAACACATCCACTTGCAGCTCGGTAGGTTTTCATTTTCATGCCATTTCCAGCCACGTTTTTTTTCCTGGCTTCCTCTTTGCCTCTTTCCCCAAGTGTTTGTTTTCTTTTTTATTTTTGTTCTTTCTATGCATTTTTTTTTTGTATTTGTATTATTTTCCTTTCTCCCTGGCCTGCCATTTTCAGCGAATGACTGTTGCATAAACGTCGTCTTTGTGTTGTCCTTGTAGTCCTTGCCCTGCCGTGCAGTTGGTGCAGCCGCTCATCGATTGCCATTGGCATACGTGGAGGAGGATGTGGCACATGTGGCACAAGGGGCATGGAGCCATGTCCTTTGATGTCCTCCGAACGCGGCCCAGAGCAAGGAAATCATAATGGAACTAATTGCATGTGGACCAGGGAGGGTGCTTGCACATGCCATGTGTTGGTTCAAGGCATTGAATGAGCCTCAGTTTTATGATTTCGTAACTGCAAAACGTTTGCTTTTTAAATTTAATAAGTAAATTAAGCTTGCAAATATTATTATAAGATTTATCATATGCCAAACAGTCTGGCAAATAAATTATTGAGGCTGATGAGATCACAAAAAAAAAAGTTGATTTCCTTTATAAAATATTTTAAGCTCTTTTCTCTGCCTTGTTTTAAGTTATTTTATTTATTTAGACTAGTTTTTATTTTATTTCTTATTATTTATTGATTTTATTTATATTTATACTACTTTTGATTTTATTTCTAATTTTGTGTTTATTTATTTTATTTATTTATATTACGTATTTAACGATTTTTTATATATTTTAACTGGAAGCTAATTTGCTGCTTTTATCATTATTACTATTATGCTATCAATATTATTTTAATATTAAACTATAGAATTTAAAAGTATTATGAATATTGTTAAGATTATACAAATATTATAAATATATTTTTGTACGTTTTTTTCTGAGGGGTTTCCTTGATTTTTGAGGGGTTCTCATTGAATATAATGAAATTCATTGCCCTTTTGCTGTTTTTAAATCAAATAAATTAACACATGTCATGTTCTTACGAAATTATTAATTAATTATGCATTTTGAATACCAAATTAATGGTGAATAAATAACTAGTTCTTACAACAAAAAAAAAACCCTTTTACTCCCCGGAAATAGTTTCCTATTTAATTGAAACTTTTCTTTAAAACTTAAAATCAAATCTAAAAACGCTTTCGAATCGCCTTAATAAATCCAAGACGGAAGACCAAAGACCAAAGACCAAAGACCGAAGACCTTGGAGAACCAAAAAGGGAAAAGCCAAGGCGAAAATTCCTGCAGCTTGCTTGGTTGTGAACGAAAAGGGAAGGGGACCGCCCCCCCTCGCAGGACCCAATCTATGGCAGCCCCTTTCACCTACAGAACTGACAGGGGGCGGCGATGGAAAGTGTGGAAAATGTGGAAACGTGCTAAGCACATTTCATGCAGCTAAGTAAGGATATTAATATGCGTCCTTGCATTCGCACACGCACACGCACCAAAGGACATGGCGGCGGTGGTGGTGGTGGTGGGCAGCAGCATTGGGTATTCCCCTAGTCTTCGTCCTGATCCTTTGGCCACTTTGCCTGGCGCTTCGTGGCGGCGGCAACCAAATGAAATTGCAATGAAAATGAAAATCTAACGACGAAGCGACGAAAAAGTGGGGTAAAAAATGAAACGATATCCTTGAAACATAAAGCGGGTAGCGGGGATGTTGGCATCTCAAGGAATGCAGGCCGCTGACACCAGAAATAACAGCAACAAAATGCATATCCTGGGGAAGGTGACTGTGGGGGGGGAGATCCCTGAGAACATCATTCATTTTACCCCTCGTGCAGCGGGATTAAGGTTATTTCAAGGATGCTGCCCCTGCTGCTGCTGCTGCTGCTATTCCGAAACTCCTTAAAAAAATACTTAGATATATGTATTATATATATAGGGACGACGCTGTGCAGGACCTACTGCAAATGCAGCTAAAGAAAAATTCTCCTTTTGCGCGTAAACATCATCAAAATTCATCAATCTCTGCCAAAAACTTGGGTGAAAAACTTTACTTCCCCTTCTCAGACAACAGAAATAAAAGAAAAAAAGAGTATAGAGAAGGCTAAAATAATAAATGAACAACTTATAGATGCCTTAAGTTAAGTGTTTTAGCATATATAAAATAATAATAAACATAAAGTTATGAGCTCGTTAGGGAAGTAGAGGTTAACTTAAGGCACTTCAAATTAATTAAATAATTATAAAGATCAGCTCATTAGCTTTTAAGATTAAGTTAAGGGACTTGGAATTAATCAAATAATTATAAACATAAACGTTCCCAAAGAGCTAATAATTATAAACATAAACTTAATTATAAACATAAACTTAATTATTAACATAAACCCATTAGCTCTTTAGGAAAGTTTCGACTTTCCTTCCCCAAACTCCTTGCTTCTAAGCCTCTCTAATTTGCTTGTATAATTCCCATTAATTATATATATATATATACAGACATTATATTCCTAATAACTAGATATATATAAATGTATTATATATAACTAAAACCCTTAACCCCAACACGAAAACCCTTATACCCATCGCCATCGAGTTACCTTGGGAAAATGTCACTCGTTTTTGGTTGGTAAGATGTGTGTGTGTGGGCTCCAAGAAAATTTGAGGAGGGAAGTCCATGGGGCTATGGGCATGCCTTGGAAAAACGGAAAAACGGCAATCAGCGGGAAGAGGGGTCGGTTCCTGGGTACTGGGTCTGAAAAAGGGAGCTTCATTTTGGCATTTAAGCGCAACGACGCGTGCAGCACGCAGGACTACAGCTTTGGTATATACTCTTCGCAGGATTCTGCTGCAGTGATGCCCTCGTCCCTCGTTCCTCTTCCCTCTTTCGTCTTCCCCCCCTTCCGTCTGTCGGTCCGTCCACCCCCAGTGTCCTGATGAGCCTGATGAAGGACATGCCGACCCACGCGCCTTGGCATTTTTGTCCTGTATGCAGCTGCCTGCACACTGGCAGGACCACCCTCTTTCACATTTTTTTTTGCTCTGTGGGAATGTGGCCTTTTCTAAGGCAGTGAAAGAAATATGGAAAATAAATAGAAAATTTTTAAAATAAAAAAAAATATATACATATATAATATATTATATATATATAAGCAATATGTTAAAATATATACATATATTATTAAAATAATAATTATACGATTTATATAAAAACATAACCAGTTTATTAAAGTATGGGCCCTGGCATCAAACTACCCTATTTCTCTCACATTACGTATACGCCTAGTAAAACGGCCTTAGAAACCACAAATAATAATCCGTTTTGCTCTCTTCAATTAAATAAGAACATAAATTTGTTCATGTTCTTATCTTATAAAATTATAAAGTAATTATGTTTTATATACGTTTTTTACGAATGAAAAATATAAAAAATAAAATATATATAACATATGAAAAATATTTATAAAGAATGTTTAATATACATTTATATATATATTATTTTAAATGTATTTAAAAATAATAATAATAATAAAAAAATCTATTACTAGATTAAGTTTTTCTTAGATAATTAAGCAAACTACCCTAGTTCTCTCACATTACGTATACGCCTAGTTAAACATTCTTAGAAACCAAAAATAATAATTCCCTAATTATCCCTTGTGCTCTTTTTAAATAAAAAACATAAATATGTTCATGTTTTTATCCTATAAAATTATTAGGTAATTATGTATTTTAAAATACGAGTGAATTAAGAATTTGTTTACAAGTTTAAATAAGTTTTAAATACAAATTCTTTTACTCATATTTGAATATTTCAAAGTTGAATAAAAGAGCTCTTAAAATTTGAACAATATATTTTCCTATTATATTTTATTATTTTACTTATTTTATTTTATTTTTTTGTGATTTACCCAACGTTTTCCCTCTGCTTTCCCCCAGTGCACTTCCTTTTCTCGTCGTTGCTCAGCGATAACCTCAATTTTTGGCACCCTGGCCAACAAAACATCCTGGCCCCTGCACATCCTGTTCCCCCCTGGTTCCCTCTATTCCCCCTGTTCACCCCCTGTTCTTTACACCCCTAGCCCCCCCGTCAGTCCCAAAGAGATTTTATGCCAGCTCCTTGCAGTTTTTCCTTTCTCTCCCGCTTATTTTCCCTCTGCCTTTTTTCCTGGCTGTTTTCCTTTTATATTGCCTGATAAAACTCTTTTCATTTTGTTGTTTGTTGGGTTCGCTTCTCGTCCTTTGCCTTAACGCTTTTAACAGTAATGACGAAAAAGTGTCAGCGTCCTCGACTCGAAGGATAATAACAAGTATGGACAGGCATAGACGCCATTTTGCCCCCACTCCTGCCCGCTGCCATTTCCCATTTTCCGCCATTTCTTGGCTTGTTTTTCCACTCTTTGTTCTCTTCCTCTTCAACTCGTTGATGTTCTTAATTGATGAAGAAATTTGGGCTGTGATAAGAAATAGCAGAGGGGGGAGAGGGAGCGAAGGGGGAAAAATAAGACAGAAATAAAAGAATGCCGAAAACGAAATGAACAAGAAGTAAGCATGGCCAAAATATGCACTAAAGATTGGATGGAAAAGGGGAGAGAAAATGGGAAAACCCACAGAGCTAGCCAAGTGGCACAGAAATTATGTAGAAATAGATATATAGATATATATAGTTATCTGAGGCACTATTTGTGCTATCTGGCTAAGTAGCAAGACATATTTTTGTAGGCGACTATTAAAGATCCTTGGAGCTATTTTACAAAAAGGGGTTTTCTTTTTAAGAATTCGTAATAATTATTTATTTAGTTATTTATCTTTGGTGTAGGTTATGTATGTGTATTTATATAAATCTCTAGGCTTTTGCTTTATAAAATTAGTAAAAACTAAAATTCATTAAATTTTATATAGGGATAAATTTATATATATCAAATATTAAACTATTTTAAATAATAAAAAGCGAAATTTTATTGATTTATAAAATATGTATGTATTACTTTATATATTTTTTATTATTTGTATATTTATTTCTTAACATTTATCTTGTTACTAAAATAAATGAAATATTTATACATTTTTTTTTAATTGTAGATCAACTCTCGTTATCACACATTCATGATATGATGATATGCTCTTCAAGGGTATTTTAAATATATATATTTCATTAGTTAAATAACTAAAAAAATATATACAACATAGCCTCAGTTAATAATCTTTATATAAAAATATATTTTAAGCCTTATTTTAACCTTTTTCTTCCTTAATTTACATATAAATTCATCAATAAATCTATGTTTCCATTATTATTTCCTCCTCTCGATTTCCCCCTGACTTACCTGAGTCCTTGTAATCTTCGCACTTTGCACGCCCTTTATTTATTTATTTCCTTTGCCTCTTTTGCTTTTTCCTGTTACTTTTTTTATGATTTTATTTTATTTTACCTTTTTGCATTCGCTCAGTTTCAATTTCACACAAATTCTGCCTAATCTATGTAAATGCGATTAAACGCTTTCCGAAAAGCACTGGGCGATGGGGAAGAGAGTAGAAGGGAGAGGGTAGTGGGGAGAGGGGGGAGTGGGGAGAGGAGCGGGACTGGGGTCAGGAACCAGTCCTCGAGTTTAATGGGCAAAGCGTTAATGAACACGAAGTTGAACGCGACGATGGCGACGGCTCAGTGAGCAGTTAACAGCGAGCTGCCACACCAGAGAGCCCCCAGCCAGCAAGGTGGCCCGCGGCGAAGCCCCTGGCCAGGGTCATCCTTGCCAGGGACACTGAAAACAATTAAAGGAGCCATAAGAGAGACGTTCAATTTCCAAATTTAGTAATAAATTAGAATATTAAACGTGCAACTTAGGGATATGTAAATATTTATTTATTATTATTTGGAGCATTGGAAAATTATGTTTCGATATGCTTTTAAATGTTATAAAATTGTAAATAAATTGGTAAGTGTGTAGAAAATTAAACGTTTTTTTTTTTTTTTAATATATGAAGTATATAAAAACCTATGACAATCGGTTCCTTTATGCATTTAAAAGTTATAAAACAATGTGAGTAAATTGAAAATTGTGTGGAAAATTGAAATGATATTTAAAGCATAATTTTCTGTGTGATTTTAAATGTTACATACAACATAAGTAATAGAATTATATAATTTATTAATAAATATGTGTAGAAACTTAGAACAAAAATTATTTAATAATTAAATAAATGCATAGGTTTCTCTATGATTTTAAACATAAAAAATATAAATGGAAATCAAAACCCTTTTAATATACATATGTTCTGTAATCCCTTTCTCTCAGTGTGCTGGCAGGACTTGCGTGGCATTGGTGGCATGGTGCAGATGGCAGACGGATGGACAATGCGCATGCGCAACGCATGTGTCTTGTTTGATTTGAAGATTTCACGGAAATTGTGCCCGAAACCTGGCCACCAGATCCAGATGCAATGCAGTCTCGCAGTCTGCAGTCTGCAGTCTACACTTTGCAGTCTTCTGTCTCCAGTCTGCAGTCTTCTGTCTGCAGTTTGCAGTTTGCATTTCCCAACCAAAGTCGCAGATCTGCGAGAGCTCCAGCTCGAGCTCGAGCCGCATTCAATTTATGAACTGGCACACAACTTAATTACACATTCATCCAATTAAAGTGTGCAAAATGCAATTCATCATCATCGGGAGGGGGGAGAGGTAGCCAGGAACTGCTGAGGGTTCGGGCCATGCCAAGATCGGCCGTTATGGACGTGGCCAAGTTCTAACAGCAATTAAATGCATTGCAGGTGCAGCAGCAGCAACAACATCGCGGCGGCAACTTGTTCGTTTCACATGCAAGCGGCGCGTTAAATGCCCATCTACATACGAACGCATATATATTATATATCGGGGAGAGAGAGAGGGATAGCGAGGGGGAACAGGAACCGAAACAGGAACAGGAATATGTAATGGAATATATATATAGAGGAGCAACTCAAAACGAAGTTCACCGATATAATTCGCTGGGGAACCAATCAATCGAGAAATCGAGCATCACGGTTTATAAAGCAGCTGCACCTGTAAGAACCCTTTATAACCAAAGGATAAATAAGTAATTTTGTATCTTAATTATTAATTATTAATTTTCCCAAGTACTCCCCCCTTTGATTTCATCACCTGCGCCTCCTTATCATTCCCGGCGGCGGCGGCGTCGAACCATTATAAAACCATCCATCGGCCGTTTATCATGCTCAGCCCCCGCCAAATGGACCCACTTAAGAGGCTCTACCAATGATCTTCACCTACCTATCCCCAGTCTAGAGAGTTGAGTCTAATTGCCAAGGCAAAACGGAGCACTGTGATTATGGCCAGGCCGCTTATGATTGAACAATCAAACACGCCCCCCAAAAACGCCCACGGCCCTCGGCTACAGTAGAGACACACTCACTCTCCATCCAGTACAGGCATCCCTCGCCGTTAGACGCACTCTCTGTGGGGAGAGGAACAGTGCTAATTGCAGGGGAGAGAGAGACACAGGTGAGAGAGAGGTGCGTCTCGCCCAAATAACTTATAGCCAGGTTATAATCACAGGTTCTCGGTGTGTGAGTGTGTTTTCAGTGCGTCAGGCGTCGCACTCGCTTCCGCCTTTTCAAGCTGTCTTAGCGGATTTAATTGCCACTCCCCAGAAGGCACGAGAAGAACCTCCAGAACCCCCTAGAATCCCCCGAGAGCCCCTCTGGAGTCCCTCTAGAATCCCCTAGACTCCCCCCAGATTTTGTGGTCCAACCCTAAGGTGGCCAAGACGATCACGCACCTCAACGCTGGTCAAGGAAGAGTGCGAGTTAAGGCCCAACTAAGGCTAGGGCCAGGAAAAAGAGTTCTTTCAACTGAAGCTGTAAATATTTACTGTTATTAATGATATAAATTAATTTGATTAATTTTTTAAAATGTTCTTTGCCTTATTCGAAGCTTAAATCAATGTTTCATCAATAAAAGTAAAATTCAATCAATTTAATTAATTTTTTGTACATGTGTACACTTATTTCCGTGGCTCATTTGAAACTCAAATAAATTTCCGCCTTTCTTCGTTCGAAACGAAGAACAAAATGAGCAGAAAATAAATACTATAAATATAATTCAGGTTATGAATTAATTTTATAAATGAAACGCATGTGTTTTCTGACTCATTTCAAGCTGAAATAAATCACATCACAAGTTAAACTGCATTTGCAGCTCAGCTTGAAAATCAACTCAGCTGGAAGCTCGAAGCCCGAAGCTCGAAGCTGAACTAAACTCTGCGCACTGAATGCCTGTCTTAGGGTTTCCGCTTGGATTGAGTTATTAATTATGTTCCGCACCTTCCCACATCGCAGAGAACGCCCCTGTTTGAGCTGCCCGAGCTGCCTGCCATTCTATTCCCATTCCTCGCAGTGTTTTGTTTTCCCTTCCGTGTCCAGAGTGGAAAGCTGCGAGTGGAAATGAATGTGGTAAGCAAAACATTAACTTGGCCATCATTATTGTTGGCTCGCAGCGAATTACGTTCTTTAAGTGAGAAGAATTGCAATTTAATCGCGATTATGATGATGATGATGATGGGTCTGCAGCTGGAAATGGAAATTCGAGATGCAAAATGGAAAATGGAGAGCAGGGAGTCTAAAGATATTACAAGCCGATGAAGGGGTATAGTTGGGATAAATGCCAGAAAATATATTGTAGTTTATCATAACTTTTATTTAATTTTTCCTATATTTTTGTATTTAAAATATGAAGGGTCTTGAAGGTCTTCGAAGGACTACTGCCCCATCGACTGTCGTCATCGCTTTCCTTCATTGACGCACTTCTCTGGCGCGACTCCCCATCGTCTTTGGCGTCGAAAACACAGCATTTTCGTACACTAACCCACAACCATAACCACTATCTGTCAGAAAAAGAACGTCGAGTGGCACACAAATCTGTTACAGGGAGTAAGTTCTCGGGCAACGTGAGTGAATTTAATTTAGGAAGAGGTATCCGAAATGATTAGGAAATATTATCTAGTACTTCAAGTACTCCTTTGAGTTCCGTATTTCCGTATTTAAAATTCTCAGAGAAACCTTTACAAAATATTTCAAGACCCACAACTAATTTGTGCTTAATTATTGTCTTGGCCAACTTCATTTAGTGGTCATCTTCTGGCTGCAAAAATACTCTTGCTCCCCTCTTCAGAGTTTCCGCCGAAAAACCCATGTCCCTGCGTCTAATTTAACTTTTTCTATTACATTGAACATTGGCCCCACCACTCCCTGTCCCCCATTTGTCACGCCAAAGTCAGAGCCAGCAAAGGGGGGATTCTGGAAATCCTTGAAAGACGCCGCTTTTCCCCTCTCCCTAGTTTTTTTTTTTTTTTTGTATATTTACTACGACTGCCATTTTAGCGCTGCGTCATTGTGTGACATTTTGCGTGGTGGCCAAAGGGGGCGGGCAGCGGCAGAGCGGGTTAAGTTTGCCTTACTTAACTTAACCCCTAAGCTACAAGCACACACACACACACACAGGGCAAGGAGGGGGGGAAAAGTTTTAACCCATTTTGCGCAAACAAACAGACAGACAAACAAACGACAGAGGGTTAAAAAATTAGGTCAACATGGCTGCAACGAGATGGCCAAAAGGGAGAAGGACAAGCAGCAGGAGATGAAGTTGAAGATGGACAAGGAGATGGAGATGGAGATGCAGCCGGGCTCGGAGATGGAAATTTACCCCTCTACTTATCTCACTTTAGTCTATTTTATTTATTTTAAACCAATCCCACTGCTTGACCCTAAAGCCATGAAGTTAAAACACGTCTCAAGTGCGCAATATGGCCCAGAGCTGGCCCGAAAATCTGTGGAAAAATATGCTGAAAAAGGATAAAAATACAAGCTACAAATTCGATGAAGAAAAGCTAGGCAAATGTTGAGTTTTCCCTAAAAATAGGCCTTAAAAATCGTTGAAAAACTAAGTAAACAGAGCAAAGTCTGTGAATCAAAGGAAAAGCAAGCTGAAGAAAGGAAAAGCTATAAAAAGATATAAGCTTAAAAATTTAAAAAGAAAACCTAGACAAATGTTGAATTTCCCTCAAAAAAGAAGCCTTAAAAATTGTTAATAAACTAAGTTAAAGAAGGACAAAACTATGAATTAATATAGAACTTTAGCTTAAAGATTTTGCAATAAATCCTAACCTTTTTAATATATTCCTTATTGAATAAAATTCTGAGAAAAATCTGTTAAATATATATATTTTACTTATTTATTTATTTATAATTTATTTATTATATTTTTTATATAAAAAGTATCTACAAAATCCAATTAACCAAAGAACCCCAGAGAATTAAGCTAAAAACCCTAAAATAAAACCAATTTCGAAACATTAATTGTATTCAAAAGTCACATGAAAAAGTTTTTTATTTAGATATTATCTCGAAAAATGCAATTCTTCTTAAGATTTCTCCGAGTGTTTAATAAATAACAACAATTACCTAAGAAGCATAATCAAATGGAGGATTGTATGGCATTTGGAGTAAGATTTATAACTTCCGCAAAACACATACACCCAATCCCCTCGAAGTTTGGCAACACTGCTCTATTACCAGATAGAACCTACCTCCCACCTATCCCCTACTGTTCGCCCCTTAGAACCCATTGGCTTCGCATTAAAACAACAACCGGCAGAGCCAGAACGCGGCCAAAAGCGAGGAGGATGTGCCAGCGAGTTCTGGCCCCGCCGTCAACTTGGCTCAGATTGCTTGGCCCAAGGGCGCTAAGTTGGTAGCTGGTTGCTGGTAGCTGGTAGCTGGTATCTAGTAGCTGCTAGCTTCCTCCCATGTCATTTGCACACTGACAAGTTATTAATTAAAGTAACTTCCCCTTTGTCCGCTTGCCGCTTGCCATTTTTAGACTAAAGTTTTATTGGCCAAAATCAATCCGTCTTTGGAGTTGTGCCGCCTTTCGGGAGCTCAGATCGTTGAGGATGATCCCGATATTTAGCCAGAGGTAAGCCCAAACAGAAGTCTTTTAACTGAGCTGAACGCCCGCATGTGTGGCAGTCTCTTGCCTATAAAAATAAAATCTCATTTACCTGAGAACCATATGGACTTCTTTTTAAGCAAGTTTTTTTTCTATCTGTTTCACGCACTGAGCGAAATTTATAATTATTATGGGGGTCACAAAAAGTTAAATATTTGATAAGCTTAAATACTTGAGAAGCTTAAGAAGTGAATGTTTATAGCTTAACATCTGTAGCATTGCGTGAATACTTGAATAATTAATTTATTAACACTCAACACAAGTTGATAATTAAATAAAAAGTATACGTTTTGTTGTACAACGATTGAAATTCAATAAAAAAATATATATATTGAATATAAACCTTCTTCTCTCTTTTAATAAAATTATAGCCAATGGTTAAACAATGTATTTAATATAAACTTTCTTCTCTCTTTAAGTTAAATTATAAGCAATGGATTATAAGACTTATTAAAATTCAATAAAAAGCATATATTAATAGCAAATATAAACCTTCTACTTTCCTAAATATTTCTATAATTTTTAATTTAAAGTGTGCATATTTTCGTGCTCATCCTGGCGTGTCCTGGCCAAAAGTTCAAATACGACAACGGTGCGGTCTGAGGGCTCTCGCAAAACAAACGAAACTTAATTAACAAAAGGAAAAAACCGGAGGAGTGGGCGGGCGAACCGGACAAACCGAACCGGACAGAGGTCCTGTGCTCGCTTCGGCTTTTGGGTTCGTGCAAGGGTTCGGCTTTGGTGTCGGTTTCGGTTTCGGTTTGGGAGTCGGTTTTGGAGTCGGTTTTGGAGTTCGGTTTTATGTTTCGGAGTTTACGGGTTGGCCAGGATCCCCCTGCCCCTTTACTCTGTCTGGGATTCCCCGGACGGAACTATATCAATGCGTATCTATTGGCCACGTGTGTGTGTGCGGGTGCGAGTACGGGTACGGGTACGGGTCCTTGTCCTGGTCTCCTCCTTTGTCCGTCTGCGAATGCGGATTTTTGGGCCCATAATCGATAGTCCTCCTCATACTGCGGCACAGGTCTGGGAAATTTATTGCATTCTGTGTTTGTTTAGAGCGATTGCCATGTCGCGACGAGTTGGCCAAAAAGGATTCGATACACAGAGACGTGCGCGTTCAGGTACACAGGTACAGTTGTGCTCGGGCCAGGTGAGTTTCTCGTTAGACGGGCGCAAATTGATTTCTATCCTGTCATTGAAATGGAGCCTTTGCCTGGCCTTTGCCCATGCCCACTGCATATTTTTAGCTGCCTAATGTTTTCTTAAATTCAATTTTTCTAAAGCTTTCCATTGAAATGTTGTGTATTTTATCTCATAAGTAGGAATATGGAATATTAAATTTAACTATAAAGTACAAATTAAATAATGAAAATTAGCTCAGCCCAAAAGATATTAATTTCTTCTTCGGACAGCTGTTCTGCGTTCGTTATTATTGGGTTTATAAAAATAACGAGCTAGCTTTAATATATAAATCTTATTGAATTTTAAAAAATTTTCAAAAGTACCCTCTTTAAATTTTTTCCAAAATATTATTATTATAAAATTAATCATTGAATGGCAAATCGAATATATACGACTTTTGGGAACCAACTTTTAAAAAGATCAGAGAATTATTATGTTGAAAGGTTCAATTCATCATCGATATTTATCGGTACAATTTTTGTGAGAAATTCAAAGTTTAAAAATATCATAGCTCAGCCAAAATGTCTTTAATTTTTATTTGGCAAACGGCTTTATGTAAGTTTTTATTGGTATTTTAAACCTGCATAATAAGTTTGCAAATTTAAAATGTTCACATTCTTATCGAATTTGAAAATTGTTCAAAAATTTACTCAAATTTTTTGTATAGTTTTTCTACACAGAAAGACTTGCGTGTTGATGCTGATTAGGAATATATATGCTATAATAGAGATTATAATTAGAGATTAAAAGGCTATAAAAATAAAATATCAAAAAATTAATTCGAAAAAAAAAACCCCTTTAAGTATGTGATAAACTTTCACTTTGACAAACTTCCGGTGGTCTGCCTGCTACACCGACCATGTTCCTACTCTATTTGCCAGTCGCGGGCTTGGGTCCACCCTGCTAGATAGCCAAAAACTCGGCGTAATTAACCCGCAAAATATGTGAAAAGGGAAATGGTCGCGAAAAATTGCATATTAACTTTGCTGGGGTCACCAGCCCCTTTCGCCCACCGTATGGCTGCCCCTTTCTCCCACTCTCTGCCCATCTCTCTCTCTCTCTCTTTTACCCTCTCTCCTTCTCTCTGTTTCTCTCTCTTGCGCCCCCACAAACACACACGATTAGTTTTCGTAACTAATACTAAAAACTTTTGCGGCAGTGGCGTCGGCAGCGCAGCCTGCGTTGGCTGTTAACAAGCTTAAAGCCTCATTTATGCCGTTATGTCCACCCGCACACACACACACACGCGCTTGCAGTCGCTCTCTCCCTCTGTCTCTCGCTCTCTCTCTTTCCCACTACTATGCCCCTCTCTTTCTGGCCTGGTATCTGCCTCTCTTTCGCATGTGCTTCATCAATAGTTTTTACTATTTTTCATTTGCTTTTTGCGCTTGCCCAACAAAGCATAAAAAAAGAAAGGGAAATAGCCAAGGAAGCAACGCAAAATAACAGTTGTTTAGCACCCCCAGCCTCGTTCTCGTTCTCTTTGTTTTCGACTTTCTTCCCGAAGCCTATTTTAAGTTGCTGCTCTTTTCCCGTTTATCGCTTTCTTTTTTGGCTTTGTTCTTTATCTAAGTTTTTGCTTTTGTTCTTTTATTCAGCAATTTCTTAGTAACAACTTCTTTTTTCTTTTACAAACTTCTTTTCTTCTCTCTTTAATATTACTTTCTTTCTAGCTTTCTTCTCAGAAATCCTTCCCTTCGTCTTTTTATTGTTGTATTTTATTTGTGTTTGTTTTAATCCCACCATTCTTAACCGTCTTCCTATTAACCACTTTCTTCTCCAAACTCCTTTTCATTATTATGTTCTTTTCCAATTCTTCTGCAATTCTTTTTGGATTCTTCTTGGACTTCTTTTCAATTCTTCTGAACGTGAATGCTTTCTTTAAAGCTTTCTTTGACCTTCTTTTAGAGCTTACCCTTCTTCCTTCTACGTTTTAGTTCCATTTCTTAGTAATGTCCCTTTTTTAACACTCTTTCTTTCCATTTGTAATTCTTCTTGAATTCTTCTAAAATGGTTTCTTTCTCAATTCCTTTTTAAAACTCCTTTTCTTCCCGGAACACAACTCATTTTATAACCTGCTCATAAGCCTCTTTGTCTTTTCTCGCCCTACACTCGTTAACAGTTATTCCGAGGGTACTTTCTTCCCTCAACTAACCCTCTTTCACCGCCCTCTATTTTGCCCCCTCTTCTCACTTTCTTTCTTCGCTGCCCCCAACTCTGTTCTGGCACCACCTATGGAACACCTTTCTTCTTCACTTCCCCCAACCCTCTGTTCGAGCTTTTGCCAGCCCCCCACTTATCCATTCCCCCAACACATCCATCTCTCTCCCGCTCTCTTTCACCCCTAGTCTCCTGTCGGTGCGCCTCGCATCAATAATCCCCAAAAATTTTTACAGGAAAGGTCGACGCCGACGCCGACGTCACCTTTTTACGCGCCATGTCCGAAAAGTACGAAGAAGAGGAGGAGGAGGAAGAGGCAGAGGGCTGCATGTGCAAGGGGGGCGGCGGCAGAGAGCAAGAAGAGCGAGGAGAGCGTGGGGGGGTCTCTTCGGCGGCAGTGTCCAGTTCGGCGCACCAATCCCAACCAGCGCCTCCACCGCCTACGCTGCGTAGGCGTGGCCAGTGGGCTCAACTGCGGCTGCGAATGCGTGAGAGGGGTTGTGCGGGGTTAGGAGGGGAGGCTTCGATTCACCCACGGGGGCAGCACCTCCCACTCACCGCTCCCCACCCCAACAGAACTAACACTCATTGCAACGTCGAACGTTGTCGAAGTTTCGTGGCCACGTGCGCCGGCTCAATGCCTCTGCCGCTGCCGGCTTCGCTGCCAAAAATCGCACACTCAACAATTGAAGCCGCACAGACACCCACACGCAGCCCCCTCCCACCAGCAGCGAACAGCTGGTCAGCAATGCACTCAAAGGCTAGAGGCTCTCTCTCTCCCTCTCTTAGTTCTAACTGCACTCTCTGCTCTTTGCAAGTGGAGTTGAGTCCGCTCTCCGGTGAGTTTGCTGCTCAAATTAGATTTACTATATTTTACAATTTACACTAGCCCCAAAAGGAGTAATAAAAAAATAATTCTTTTTTTTTTAATATTTCAAAAATGTATTACCTATAAATTTTGTAAAGTAAAATGTTGTATTTCCTTTTAAACACATTTAAAAATAATACTTAGCTTTAATTCTCTTTAACTCAATTTGCTCTTAGCTCTCAAATTGCATTAGGTTTATGCTTACCTTAAGAATTGCACTCCCTTCTGACGCACATACTGTTAGCCTTTACTCTTGACACTCACTTCCTCTTAAGCATCAACTTTCACTCACAATTGCACTCGCTTATCTCTGTCACTCACTTTTCTAGCCTGCACTCGCTTGTATCTTAGCTTGCACTCACTACACTTGCACTAACTCTCTTGCTCTTTGCATCTCTTTGAGCTGCAACGCTGGCAGCGCTGCTGCTGCGATGCTTGAGTGGAACTTTGGTTGCAGCTTAAACGATGTTTAGTAACTCAAGCGCTCTTTCTCTCTCTCACTCTCTCTTTGGTATGGCTACTCTTAAGCTGCATTTGCCGCCGAGCTCTTTGAATTGTTGATGCAACACAAGAAATGTTGCCAAGGAAAGGAAAACTTTATTTGTGGCGTTTTACGCGTGACAAAAGGGAAAATAAGTTAAAGAAAGGCTTTCGTTGGTTGTATTTAATTGTGTTATGCAAAGAGGAATTTAAAGTTGGTGTCAAAATTTGTAAATTATATATTTTTCACCCTTTTAAAGCTTATTTTTAGAGTCATAAAACTTAAATATAATTTTATATATTAAAATAAATATAATAATATATAATATAAAAATCGATTTATGGTATTCATGTTATTTAGTTAAAAAACTTAATTTAAAACTAAAAAAAAACACATTTTAGGGTTGCCTAACATCAGGTAATTCCTCACCCCGCTTGGAAACTCTGGCAATCTCCCCTTGCCCCCCTCATTTGGGAACCCTTTTCCACATTTGGCGCCAAGGCAGACACAACCCCATGCAGCTCAAATTATATGCACGTAACTGCACTTGGAATCAATTTGGAGGCGCCTCATCGATAATGCAACAAAACAAAATGGCGCCCAGCCCCCTCCCCGAAATAACGTATCTTTAATTCATTTTTAATGGCACAACAACCGTGGAAATTCAGCTATTTGCTTTCGAGTGGTTTTCGCTTCGATTTTCCCCCTGGAAAACACTCGGCTGCCATTTCACCTGCCATGTTAAATGTCGAATTATTTTGATGGCAGCCAACAGCAGCAGCAGCAAACAATAAACAAAACAAAAAAAATAAATAAATAGACAATTAATTTGCCTTAATAGACATGAAGAGTCGGCAAGTAAACATTTTTCCCCCACTCCGCCGATGGAAAATATCAGCGAAATCGAAAAATCGCCTGCCAAGTGCTGAAATTGTACAACTGTCCAGGAATGTGGCAGTCGGGGGGGAAAGCAGGAAAGGGGATCTAAAGAGGGAAACTAGGGGGGCCTTTTTAGGTAATATGCATGAGTGCCACTAAAATAAATAAATAAATTATAAATAAATCGAATAATGGTTGGGCGGGGAAAAGGGTAGAGCAGGGAACTGACTTTGAAGTTTGTCAGTAAATTAGGGAGTTTGTTCATAGATTTTGTGGGTTCAGTTGTTATGAAGCCTTCATTTTAAAGATAAATATATTATACTGTATATAAACCATATTAAATATAAATAAATTATGATATTTTAAAATTTATTTCGATATTTTCTTGGGTCTTATTTGGGTTGGAAGATTTTCTTTTCATTTTTATGCTCAAAATGAATAAAATATTAAGAATACTATATGCTACCTTCAAACGTAATGTTTATTGTTGTAGGTTATTATTATTATTTATTTTTATCATTACTTACTTATTTATTTATTCATTATTTATTATTATAAAGAAACGCACAACTAATAAGGAGTAACTAGCTACTGTGGCCAACGACTCACTATATATCTTACAATTATAGTATTTTTCTTCCTTGTTAAATGATATTTTCTCTCTAATTTCCTAATCTTTTCTATTTTAATTGTGTTCATAATTAATCATAACAAATAAATAACAAATAGAATCCCACCGGTTGCGCTGAGTTTTGTTTTAACTTTAAACTAAAACGGAGTCTTTTACTTCCTTAACTACAAATTAGTAATAAATATTTTCAGCTCTAAAACCTTTTTAAACCCCTATTTAGTGCATGTTCACTTCTTTTCCCACGCAAACTTCTTCCCAATATTAAAAATACAAAAGTGAATGACCTGTAAATTAGGTCCACTCCCCCATAATTTGCCCCCTGCTTGTACTACTTATTATCATTATTATTATTTATGTATATATTTGTTGTGTGCTATCTGCCTTGGCTTTGTTCGAGCAACTAATTAAATGAAAATTACACAGTCGTAATGCATTTTTCGTGTATTGACCAACAGCTGGACAAGTGTACACTGAAAACCACTCGAAGGAGACGCCGAAGGGGACTACATTCGGGCTGGGGGTCATGCAAAGGAGCCTTTCGAGCTACCTGAAGGATGATGATGAGGGGGAGGTGGGGACGGGAGCTGGGAAAATGAAGAGCGGAGTGATTTTGGAGGAAGAAAAAAAAAACGAAGTGAAAAACTAAACCGAGTCTCCGAAGGCAGCAACTTAACGCTTCAATAAATTTTCGCAGCCATGTCGCTGCCATCAATAAGGTCCTTGGGCACGTCCCCTTTCCCCTGTATACACTGCGAAAAACAGGTACCTGATAACTTACAAAATTACCTCTTCAAATAACTAAATAAAAATATAATTGAAATATAATTTTCATTGAGAGATACATGGTTATGGTATTAGATAGAAATATATTTGCCCGAAAAAAAGGAAATCCTTTTCTCTGGATGTTCCATTTTTCGGTTGGGTGGTGGTGCGGCTTTCGGCTGGCAGGGGGTGGGCTCTGGGTGGGTGCTGGCTGTGGGTGACTTTTGAGTGGTGCAGCAGCTCCTTGGGCACGGAAATGCGTTAAGTTTGCGCTGCAGCACGTGACGCTGCTAAGCCAAAGCTGCCACACAGCGGCACGCAGGGAACCCTGAAAACGAGCGATTGCACTGCCAGGGGGATAGGGAAATAGAGGAAAATGTGGGAAAAAGGGAGCAAATTGGGGGGGAAAATGCAAGGGGGAAACTTTGGGGCGCGGGCCCACTGAGCCACCGAGCGATAAGAAGGACAAAAATTAATGGAATTTCTGCCTGTTTTTCTCCGTCGCTCTCTCCCCTCACCCTCCTCTGTCGCATCTCTCCACTCTCTCCCCACCAATACCCCTTCTCCCTCTGTGTGTAGTCTCTACTCTTACAGTCACGCAGGCCACAAAGGGTTAATGCCTTTAGCTGTGCGATTTGTGAGCAGTTATTAATTATTTTTACTATTTTATTATTACAAGAAACTGTTTTTAATTAGTTAAAATCTTAGTAGAGGGGTATTTTATATTAATACTAATAAGATTATAGTATTATCATAATAATTTAATATTTTTAAAAGCCTTATAAGGATTTTAAAGTGTTTAACAAGTTGTTAAACCCATTTTAAAGTGTATAAAAATGTTTAAAGCAATTTTTTAACATTTAATAACTTTCAAAATTTATCTTCATGAATTCCTATTTATTTTAGGTATTACAATTAATTTTTTTCTTTATTTTAATTAAGTGTTCAATAACTTGTTATCTTGACTTTTTAATAATGCCTCTTAATTATTAAAAAAGAATTTTCTTAACTCTGAAAAATTTTAAAGTGCTTAATAAATATTTTAAATTATTGTAACACTTTCTAAAAAATTAACAACATGAAACTTATATTTATACCAATTTTAAGGTAAATTAAATTAAATATATTTTATCTTAAATAAAATAATATTTTAAAATATATTAAATTCTGTTCTTAACTTTGGCACTTAAGCACTTAATTTGACTCATTATTGTACGAAATTTCATACAATACTTCGCTTTTCTTTTTGATCGCAATTTTCATTCCGTTTAGTTTCCCTATTGACAATGGAAAATATGTCAAAAATGTAGATTCTACTTCAATATTTTCTTTGTTATTTTTAGATTTGTGGTATTTTTAACTTTTTTATGTTTTCTATATAGGATTTAGTTAGTTCCGATTGTTAGTATTTCCTATATTTCCCCCTATTTTCTTATTTTTTCCTATTGTTAATGCAATTTCCCTGACATGTCCGCCCATTGTGTTGGCCATATTCGTTGAATCACTTTGCTATTTGTTGCTATATTTAAATATACTTCCCTTGCAGCTGTTCCTATTTATACCTCACCAACTTGCCCCATCAATTAGGATTCGTTTTCCTCACACTTTTCCTGAGGCTTGGAAAATATTTTCGCATCTTCTTCGACTTGGCGGGAAAAGTAACGAGAGGGCATGCCGCCAACCACTTGAATCCTTTGCCTACTTGGCCTTTTCTTGGGCTCCTTGGCAGGCGCACCTCCTCCCGAATTTCCCAGGGGATGGGTGGTGAGGCGGGAGGTGCAAGCAGCTGCAGAGAGGTTTTCCTTTCGGCTGCCTCCTTGGGCTGCTTTTCAGTTCAGTTTGTTTTTACGACGGTCTTGGCGCAAAAAACAACACACACCAAAAAAAAAAAAAAAAAAAACGGGTGGGGAAGGAAAAACGCAGCCAGGTGGGCGAAGGAAGAGAGGGGGTCGGAAAAACTAGGACGTAGGCAAAGGGGGGCTAACACCAGGGGTGCCGAGGGGAGCGGGGGCAAGGGACAAACATCGTTTTTGGCTCCTGACTCCATCAGCGTCAGGCTTCTCCCAAGCTTGTTGGATGTACGTGTCCTGGCAGCTGCTGGCTGCAGTTTTCCCTCTCCCCTCGCACTCCTGCTCCACTGCCCACCGCCCTGGTTTCGATTTGCTCCCACTCCTCTCCCCCCCACTCCCCTAATCTCCCCGTCGACAATATCAAATTTTTTCTTTTTTTGTACTTCTTTTCTTTTTTGGCCATCGTTTACGTCGGCAATTTTGCAGTTGATTGCAATTTTTCGGGGGCTGCGCCATTTTCTTAGTTTTTTTTCCCTTCATTTTTCCTCTAGTTTTTCCTTTTCTTCATGCTTTTTTGTCTTGTTTTTGTATTCAGCTACGTTTTTCCTGGCACCCATACCCAGCTCTGGCCGCTTTTCCGGCCCGCCCACCGCCTACGTGACATTGCGTATACGTCCAGTGCGCCTACAGCCCCTCCGGCAGCTCCTTTCGAGGCTAAAAGTTTGCTCAAACACGGCGAAAAATCAGGGTTAACATCGTTTTTTATAATAATATATATTTATCTTAATGAAAATATATAGAAAATAATAAAACCCACAAAAACTATTTGTTTTTAAGGCACTTTTCTGGTTTACTTGGTGGAAATTGCACTTTCTTTTGAATTTAAACCTCCTCAAATCCTACGAATTTGCTCAACTTTTTTTTTGTCAGTGCAATGCACGGGAATGTGGCATCTGAGGGGGAGGGTGTTGGCCTGGGCAGACTAACATTATTTTCAATTAGGACGCCGCGGCAAACATAGTTTATCATCAAGTTGACGCGACGCTGTCAGTGCTTATAAATAATCGACTTGGAGCGGCCATTTTGGCCAAGTCCTGCCACGGGCCACGCCCCCCAAATACCTCTCCTCCCTTACACACATACACAACATAAATTTTGGATGCAATCTACAACAAAAAAGACGTAGAAGCAAAGCCATGAGGCGAAAGACAAACTCAGACTGAGGCACATAAAAATAACAGTCGTGGAAGGGAGCGTGAGAGGAGTAAAAAAACAACAAGAAAATTGCTAAAAATGTGTAAAAAAAATTTCGAAATAAAAATAAGAATAAAAACAATGCAGTGTGTGTGTGTGTGTGTGGCACGCCCCCTTTGCCGCACGCCCACTGCGTGTTGCCTGGCGAACTAAAACTTTTTCGCCATGTCACGTCATTCGCTGGGCTTGGCTTTGCCATTTTCTTTGGCTTTTGGCCGCCTGCCACTCCCCTCACCACCCTCCCCCAGCACTGGAAAATATGTATTTTAAATTTTAAAAATATTTAAAGATACATTTAAATATTAATTAAGGAATATAAAAGCAATAAAAGCTTATTACTTAGCATTGTGGTGCATTATGTGACATTAAATTATTTAGAAAGGTAACTTGGTTTAAAAATTAATATTATGCTTGTATTGAGCCATTTTCTAGTAATATTTAATAATAATAAAATATAGTATAACACTTTCAACTTAAATACAAAGCATAAATGCGGATTTTAGGGTTTTACGAATTTGGGTTAATCCAATTGTTCACCTTAATTAGAGCTCTTAAATGTAATATTAGAATTTATTATTTATTAAACTAATTTCAAAATTTATTATTTATAATACTTTCAACTGCTAAATTACTAATTTCAACGCACTAAATTAATTTAAATTCCAGCTTCTACATATCTTTATAAATTGATCTTTTCTTTTATGTTTTATTTTTTTCTCAGTATCTCTGATCCTGGCACTGCTCCTTTTTTTGGCACATTTACGTCTCAGAGAGAGAGAGAGGAGAGAAAGAGAGGAAGACCGAGTGAGCAGCGGGAGAAGGACATTTGTCACGTGATGGATTGCAATGGGAGTGACATTTTTATTTCACTGATGGACGACAGCGCACGAAATGAAGCGCGGAATGAGCGTGGGTGGTGGGCGGTGGGTGGTGTGTTGGGGGGTGCAGTTTGGGGGGTCACAGGCAGTTGGCCAAGTCAAAAGCTGGAAGCTGAAAGCTGAAAAAACCCCGGAAATGGGAGGTTTTTTTTTCTAGATAAAATGTTGGAATTGTATTTAAAGTAATTATTATTTTATTATTATATTATTATAAATATAATTATAAATTATTATAAATATATTAAGATTTCTTTTTATATTTTTCTTGTTTTTTCTTTGTATTTACATTAATTCCCTTTATATTCAAATTTAAGGCTTACTAAACCATTAAATAAATTGTTTTTTTAAGCATTTCCTTTAATTTAAAGTACTTTATTTACAGTTTATTCTCAAATAACCAGAAAATAGGTTTAAAAGATACTCTTTAAAGCAATAAAACCTTCATTAAATAGATGCCTGGCTTTAAAATCAAATATTAAATGCCCAGAAATAGTTCATTAAATGCGTTGGTTTGTTGCAATGAAGAAAAAAGATGTATAAAAAAATATATATATACAAATTTATGTATATAAAAATATATATATAAAGACTGAAGAATAAAGCCTAAAGACCGGTCGGGGCCTGGCAGCTGGGGCAACTGTAACAGTTGCACTGCAATTGTCATCCGAAATGATGACAGAGACCGGTGTCCGGAGGGAGGAGCGGGGAGCGGGGCTCAACCAGAGTCAGCTGCCAGCGGCTGTTTGCCAAAATGAAAAGGGGGAATCCCCGCCTCTACCTCTGCCCCCTACCCTTCCCCTCATTTCATCCCCTTTCCCCTCTACCCTTTTAAATCTAGATTTTTTTGCTTTGTTTCTCTTTTACCAATTTTCATTTCGCAATTGGGCTGGGCAAATTGTTAGGAAATATTTAAATTGTAGACTGGCAAAGGACGAACCGGAAGAAAGGAGGCAGAGACACACGATTGAGTTGGACAGGACCTGGAACAGCACAAATCGAAAATGAAGCGAAATGAGAGGCTTTTGTTTTTTCTTTTCGGGACTCAATTGAAGTCATTACCCAGGCAGAGGACAGGATTTAGTGTTTAACAAAAAAATGAAGTATACGACAGGAGGACCCGGGTTTTTTTTAAAGAAAAATAATGAAGAGAGCAGCTAGCTCATTATTTGGGATTCATTGGATTTTAAATTTAAATTATTTTAAATGGTTTTTTAAGTGAGGGGGGTGTTTTTTTAAAGGAAGCTCCTTTTACACTGACTTAATTGTTGTTAGTTTTAAAATATATAAAATATATAAATTATCTTGAATTAAATACAGGTATTTTATAGATATTACATATTTTAAATATTTTGTAAACCAAGGAATAAGGAAACTTTAAGCATCACTGATAGAAGATCTTCACATAGTTGCAACTTTATTGCAAACCTTGTTTACTACACAAACTGTATTTTAAATAATACAATTTACATTCCACTTGATTAACAACATTTTATATTTACTATTAGAATATTAATTATGTTCCTAGGAACTTTACTTACTTCACTTTGCTTAGCTACCGTAACAGCAAACAATATTACTACACATCAATAAATTCAAATTCAAATTTCCCAAGACATACTTTCCCTTAAGAAATTCAAGGCTCAATCAAACCACTTATGAGGTTCGCTACTCCTTCTACCTGTTAACCTGTTAACCTGTAATTTAATGTGATTCCTAATCCCCCCTTTATATTTGTAGTGACTTACTTGAAGTTGAGTCATCATTTGAGTGGCACATTAGCCGCTCAGCTCAAGGGGTTGAGTGTGTCTTGAAAGTATCTATTGCCTCGGCATCCGTATCTTTTTCACTCCCCCTCTCTCGCATCTGTATCTGCAGCAGTGACTGCATTTCAGCGGAAAGCGAAAGTGTTCCACAGAATAAGCAGCTGGGACCGCAGACAAGTGGAATATAAATTTTATTATTCCTGTTCCTACATATATATGAATATATATAGAAGTGTATGGAGAGAGGGAGCGATGTGGCGGGGTGTCCTTAGCTGCCTCAGCGTTCTACCTACATTTTATTTGATTTCATTATGTTAAAAAGTTGTTCAAGAGTGAATCAAAAGGGGGTGGGTGTTGGTGCTGGAGAGGAGGTTTTAGGGGGTGGGGCTTAGGGGGCAATGGCAAGGTTGCTTGGGAAAAGTCCTTGTTCTTCTTTCGCCGCTCACTGTTGTTGCTGTTGCTGTTGCTTCCCTGGAAGAGCAGACAGCGCGCAGACAAACCCAAGGACGTTGGCTTAGGGGGTGGCAAGCTGGCTGGCGGGTTGAGCCGGGGGCTGAGGTGGGGTACAAATGAGACATCCACACACACAGACACTCACACACACAGATAGAGGCAGCGAGTCACAGGATGCTGCTGCTGCAGCAGTCGACAGCATTTTATTATCCTTATTTAAGTTTGAAACTTATTGCAAAGTGGGAAACTGGAAAACTCCAACTATCTGTCTCCCTCCCTCTCTTTCTCTCTCTCTCTCTCTGTCTCACTCGCTCGCTCTCTGTTGCATTGCTGGCACTAAAAATATGGAAAACTTTGCAGACAACGCCAGACAAACCAACAACAATAACAACAGCGGCAGGAGCAGCAGGAAAAAGAGGAAAATTCCGGCAGAAGCCAGGGAGAAGGTAGGGGTTTAGGGGGAGGGTAACAGGAGGTGCACTGCCAAAGGAGGGGAAGGGCGGTGTGCGGTGAGAGAAAGGCTTAAGTGCAAGCAGGAAAATGGCCAAGGACGTTGCTCAAGTTGCTCGCGAAAACATCTGCGACGTCGCTTTGGCACAGTGTCGCCCAGTTTATCGATAAATTATCGAAAAGAAAGCATTGTAAATAAAAGGAAATGAAGGAAAAATATTTATAAAAATTTAATGTTTAGAGCAATTAATGATTAAATTCGAATTAATAATTTATCGATAAATTATCGAATAAAAAATATTTGTATGAAATTACAAATTTAAGCAATTTGAGATTTGACTATATCGTCGGTTTAGCATAGTGTCAACAAGGTTATCGATAAATTATGGAAAAAGTGTATAAAAAATCGAGGGAATTATAAAAAATATTTGTATAAAAATTTAATTTTCCCACGAAAAATTCTCAAAGTTTTGCTTTTATTTCGGCCAAATATAAAAGAACCTTCCCTTAAGAAGTTCCAAAATTAAATCCTTAAAATTAAGGTGAAAATTAACACTGCAAAATTTAATAAAATATAATAGTAACCATAAATTAAATGAATCCTTAACTATTTGTATACCCTTTTAAATTTGAATATATAAGTATAGAAAATGAATTTCCCAAATAAACATTATCCCCGTGACCACTGTTCAATGTCTGGCAATGCGCTGGCATTCAAATAAAAAAGAGTTATATACACACTCAGACTCCAGACCGAGTGCATGCTTTATAATATATATATAGCCCCCTATACATACACTTGTATATACGTACATATACTTGTATATGTGAATGTTTGCACATAAGTATCTATGTGTTCCGGGGCAAGTCTGCTCTGTGGCAGAGTAAAAGCTGGAGGAAATGGAATGCATTGTGGCCGCCGCATTTGGGGCAAATAGTTTTTGCTCCAGTTTGAACTTTAAGACAAAGTTTTCCCCATCCCCCATTCCATCCACCATACACGCGGTGAATTTTTCACAACTTTAACCGAAGGTCGTTGTGCTGGTTAAAAAGTTTTCGGGCCAAGTTCAGCGATATATAAAGTTTATATAAATATTTGCAGAGAGTGCAACCTTATTCAAGGTTGGCTTAAAGCGATCGCGCCACCCGGCAGTTGGGACTCAGCTCATAACTTTGCCACAATTTAAGGAGAAGCCAAGGACAGAGACAGAGACAGAGGCTTTGAAGGCCAATGCTCAAGGAACACGGCAACAATTTTATTTACAATTTATATAAAATATACTATAAACTATAAAATTTGTAAGCTATAAAAAATGGAATTTCCCGTTTGATAGCTTCCCCAAGAACCCGCTTTAAATGTATTTAAATATTTCAGCATCATCATTCATGAAGTACATCCCGATTATTTCCCGTGCAACTGGACAGGCCTTCTTAAATTGTGACATTTTGCGGCAGGTTAGTCCTGCCATTTCCACTTCCACTTCCATCTCCGGCAGCACCGCACAGCAATTGCCATTGAACAGCAGCAGCCTCAAGAGCGGAAGATAAAATTGCTGCAAGTAGCAGCCAAAGAACCTGACCAAGAAGTACAGTGAACTCTTTGAGAAAGAAACAAGGAGCTATGGGAATTATCATACAAAATTATTATGAAGTCAAAGGTATCAACAGAAATTGGAAAACAATTTGCAAAACTAATTAAAAATTGTGTCAAAAAGTAAATGCAATGGAAGAGTTATGATCCGACTTTGGTGTTTAACGTTTTGTAGCATACTTTCAGACGGCATTTCAAGTGTTTTTAAAATCACTACAACGGCAAAGTCCAGGGCAGCCCTGATAAATCATTTGGTTAATTCAATAAAATAAATATCTTAATAAAAAGACTTTCCTTCTAATGCAGTGACAACTGTTACAAAAAAAAACAGCAGCAACAGTTGAGTGAAATGCCTAGGCATTGCGTGTGGACGTTGGTGTTGTGTTTGATGTTGTTGTTCTTATTATTGTTGTAGTTGTTGTTGTTGCTGTTGTGTTATAAGATGTTGATGTTTATGTTGTTATTGTAATCGTTGTTGTAATTGTTGTTGTTATTATTGTTGTTGTAATTGTTGCTGTTATTGTTGTTGTCGTTGTTGCTGCTTGTGGATAATTGGCGTGCGGTCGCCATAGAGAAAGAAGCTGGAAGAAGCCACCACAGATGATGTCGTAAAAGAGCAAGAAGTAGTTGGTAGTCAGCGGGGTTGAGGAAAGAGGCTACAAACGCGTTAGCAATGCAATTTATGTGCGTTTAGACGCATATTTTGCCAATTAAATATTGCGATAAAGCATGCAGCCTATACAGAAAAACAAACGCACACAAAAGATGCACTGAAAGAAGAGTGTTGTAATGTCTGGGATCTGTTTTTAGGAATTGTAATTTAATTCTATAAATATGGGATTTATGAAAGAGGAATCTAAGAAAATGAAATTAAAAAAGTGCGGTATATGGTAAGTCTATGAAATATATATAAAAGAATACTATTACCAAAGTCGGGAGCTCTTGCTCTCAACATTTCTGAAATTAGTGTAAAAAAAAATCCTATATAACTTTAAATTTAATTCACAAAATTAAATATCTTTTCAGTTGAAAGTGGCTTGCATCTTAAAAATTCTCCCAAAAGGGAAATCTATAAAATCCCCTAAAATCGTAGCCCATTTTTGGCCAGTGTACCCCTGCTCATCCCTGCACTTGGGAGTCTTAAACTGGCGCGCAGGCGCAGCGGCTAACTGATAAATGCCGCTGATAGCGTCGCTGACGTTGGCAATTTGGTTGAAATTTATTTGGAGCCCGGAGACGTCGCCTCGTTTGTTGTTTCCCAGTTTGCTGGCCAGGCTAACTGCTGTTGGCTTACAGCCTGTTGCCGGTTGCCTGTTGGCCTGTCGACTGTCGGTGGCCAGTGGTCAGCAGTCGGTGGTCGGTTGTCTTTACTGTGGTTGTTACCCGCGGTTGTTGCCATTGCGCAACGCACTTTGTGCGTTTGCAAATTGACATCTTTTAATTAAAACGAGCAGCAGAATCGCTTCGAGTTTTTCTTTCCTTTATTTATTTTTTCATTTTTTTTCCTGCTTGCTTTTTTGGTCAGGCACGCACATCGGTGTCCGCATTGCAGTCAGCTCTCAGGCCTCATTGTCAGAATTCTCAACTGGGTTTTTTGTCTGTCTGTCAAATGGCGCAATTTGGCAATAAAAAGGTGACTTTTGGGGAAAATAAAGCGGCAATAAAGCAGCAAAGAGATCTTAAGGAACATCAAGCACATGAGACTTGGAGGTTGTTGATAAAGGAGACTGTTTATCTTATAAGATGTGTATATGATTATCTAAAAAATCAGAATAGTCATATAAAGAATTTTGTTGAATTTATAGAAGAATAATATTTATTTATTTTGATTAATATTTCATTATTTATTAAATTGAAAATCAAATAAAAAATAAAATTGTATATACATATATAAACTTTTAATTTGTTCAAGCTTTTCGATCATAGAGTATTTTTTGCACTGGCAAACTATAAGACTAAACCAAAAAAAATGACAAAAATCCTATCGAAAAAAAAATAAAGCTCCTTCCATTCGATATTCAAATCTTTGACACAAGTTGCAGCCACTCAAAGTCATAGTCGCCGTTGAAATGTTGCACATTTTGATGTTTGATATGCGCATTTGGGCAAAAACACGTCAAGCTGACCAAAATAGTTAGAAAATAGTTAGAAAATTGAAAAAAACCAAAAAAAAATAAAAAAAATAGGGAAACCAGACAAATGTAGAGTTCATAAATGGCTATAACAATTCCCTGGCATATGCAAAAACAAGTCACTGGCCGTCGTCGTCGTTGCTTTTTTTAACTTTGACAACTCTCGAAAAAGTGGAAATTCCTGCGACTGAAAACAGCATTGGTTTTGACTCAGGCAATTACGTAATTAATTGAATATATTTATATATAGTTGGATTAAGAGTTTATTATTTATTATTTATTATATATTTATTTAGTTCTTAGACATTTGATAGGGCGATTAATTAAGGGTTACAACTATTTTAGGTTTAATAAATATTTTAAATATTTAGGCTTACGGCTGAAACAAAAAATCGTTTTTAGCTAAATTTTTATTAGATTCAAATATAAATATACTTCAGTTTAAACAGAAACAATAACACAACATATTTTCAGAGCCTAGAAACCCTTCTCAAAACCCAAAACCCCCACCTATACTCTTCCCCCTCCACCTCTTTCTTTCTTCGGTTCTTGTATCATTTGGCTATTAAGAATTTTTCTTCATAATTAGAATTTAATCGCAGTCGCTTAAAAAAAGACTCACAACTCGCAACTGCAAATCCAATTAAATGCATGAAAACGAAAATGCCGACACTGAGGGGGAAAAAATATGAAAATTAACCGGAGACGATTTGCGTATAATCCGCGGCCCAAGAAGAATATTATGCAAAAAAGTGCTCCTCGTTCTTCTCTGGCTTCTTATTCTATTTATCATAATTGAGGTTCTGCAATTAAAAGGGTTTGGTGGCAGTGAGGGGGGGTTACCCTACCCCGGGCACATAATCCAAATCGAAAGCGTTCCACGGCCATATTTGAAGGTATTTTAATGGATTCCTTACTTAGGTTCTTGTCTCATTTTTTGTGCTTGTTTTTGGGTAAATAATTCAATTTAAGTTTCTTTGTTTTCTTTAGTATATTTTTTTTTTGTTTGTAGTAGGTTCCCTTCGTAAAGAAATTAAATTAAAAATGCATTTTGGGCGATCCAGGCGAGCAAATGAATTAAGCCATCATCCAGTCGCCGTTGCCGTCGTCACGCAGAAGTTGCAATGGCCAAAAACGTGTTGAAAGCCATGTGTGGCCCCTGGATACCCTGTTTCCTATATATACCCCTCTGTAGCCCCCTCTATAACCCCTCTTGTATTCCTATACCCTAACCCCTGGACACACCTTGGCGTGTCAGTTTCACGTGCAGTGGCAAAAGGTAATTCATCTTGTTCTCATAGCCCCAGTCCCTCCGTCTTTTTCTCATTTTTTCGCATTTTTTTTATTTTCTCCTTTTTTTGTTGTATCTCCTGTATGTTTGGAGGTTGAGGATCTTCTTCTGGTTAATTAAATGGTCGGGGCGAGGCTTTTTAATGGCTCTGATATTTCATACAAAAAATTAAAAGCAACAGGAGACAGCGAGCAAACTTTAATTCGAACAATTCTATTAATTTCTACAAGGAAAATTAAAGCAAAATTTATACATAATTAAAATTGTCATTAAACTACATTTTATTATAATTATACTGCCAAAATATAAAATATAAATATAAATAGAGATGCACACACACAAAATATTAAGCAAATGTAATTTAAAGCTAATTAAATGCTTAAATATATTTTTAAGTTTATATTCTTAAGTAATGAACTAAGTATTTAATAATGTCTTCGATTTATATATATATATACATATTGTATATAAAAGAATTAAAACTAAATCTAAATAAATTTAAGAAAACGAAACTTTAGATTTTCTACTATTCTTTAAAATTTATTTTCATCGTATAGTCCTCTTTTAGACTAATTTGTTTTATAATTTAAAAAAAAGTCACTCAATATCCAAGCTTAATCCAAAGAATTAAATAATCCTGGCACAATTTTGTTTGAATAAATTCCCAAAATCCTTTAAAAATTAAATCAAAAAGGCGGCTAGGCAATTAATCAAAAGAAGAGCTTCTATGGTTCCAGCCTGAAGAGTGTCTTCTGGCCAATTGAAATGGGGTTTCTTGTGCTGCCTTGGCAGCTCGAATGTAATTACACTTTACTAAATCAAAGTCTGCCCCCCGCGCCAAACGAGTTGACAATCAAAAAAAAATAAAAAAAAAAGGAAAGAAAGAAATAAAATCGCAGAAGAAATCCAGAAGAAACCCCGAAGAAACAGGAAAGAATCTGGAGGCAGAAGCCAAAGATCAATGGTGCAAATGCCGCCGATTACGTTTGTTCCTCTAGGTGCGATCGGAACCCCCAAACTAGTGGCAACGTCAACTGCCACAAGGAAATTGCAACGTGCAGCAAGCAGCAAGCTGCTTGCAACTTCCAACTTGCAGCATGCAACGTGCAGCAGCAAATTAAAAGAGCAGCGGCGGGGCTGCTGGAAGCTGGCATATTGAAATAAGATCAATATCGCTGTGAGCAGCGCGTAGTTGCGTTTAAAAATATAACTACGATTGTTGCAGCAGCAACAAAAGCAGCAGAGGCCGCAGCAGCAACTTGCAACAACTGTCAAACAAGCAACAAGACATATTGCGGGCGGGGGATTGAGGGGCAGCGAGAACTTGGCCCTCGAGACTCATTTACAACTGACCGAATGAGTGGCTCTGCCAAGTGCCCCCGAGTAGCTCACAGATACCGAGTATCTAAATATCTAAATAGTGTGTGTATTTGTGTGTGTGTGCGTCCGACACTTTGCGCCAAATCGATTGTCCTGCCCCCGAACAGATGTTGAGCATGGGATCTCCTCGAAGGTGTTCCTTCCGCCCCTGGAAACAGTGTTGGCCAATTGTGTTTGGCTTTAAGCGGCAAAAAACTCAGGTAAAAGGTTAAAAATAGGGTCCCAAATAATTTAGTAACTTAAATTGAATTATTTGTTATTTAATTTTTAGTTAATAATTCATTGTTATTAATTTTAAAGCGCAATTACAGGACAGAGAGAAAGATGCAGATACTCGTCTATAATAAATATTTACCAGTTATTTGTGACCTTTTCCAGGGTCTAAATACTGTGTTTAGTTTCTTGAATCATTTTTTAATTATTTACCTATAAGAAATTAAAATGGAAAAAGGCTTTTTTATTAATTTTAGAAAGAAATAAATAGATAAATATTAAGATATTGGTCTGCAAATTAATATAGACAGAAAAACAGTGATTAGCTCTTTAAATAAGTGTGTAAATATTTATTAAATTTTTTTTGTATATATAATTTTACATACATATTGAATGCATATTTTAACATGTATATTTTAATTAGTATTATTTCCCTAATTATATTCCATAAACTAGCTTGAAAATCTCTAAAAATCCTGATCAAGTCTCCTGTGTCTTTTCTTTTTTATACATTTTATTTGTGCTTTTCTGACTTGTGTATTGGCTGAGCTTCTGTTTTTGTTTTTTTAGTTTCTTTTTTTGTTTTTGTATTATTTTCTTTATTTTTGTATTTTCCTTATTTTTTATTTTGTAAGCTCTTCAGAGGCACCGCCGCCAACGCTGCTGCCTACCATAAAAACAATTGCTCCTGTTGTTGCTGTTGCTGGTACGCAATTTAAATGGAATTTCTGCTACTGGGCCCAGGGAACACTGATCGCCATAAATAATCGCTGCAGTTGCTGCTGCTGCTGCTGCTGCCGGTGGAAACGGCATCAATGTTGGCGGTGTCGCAGCAACACGAGCAGTAGCAGTAGGAGCTGCAGTAGGAGCATGCAACAACACCAGCAATATGGGACTACCAAGCAGCAACAATAGCTGCTACAGGAGCTGCAACAAAAGCAACAACAGGAGCAGCAGTAGCAGCAGCAGCAGTAGCATGCAGCAGCAACATGCAGCAGCAGCAGTTGCATTTGCAACGGCGACCGCATCTGAGATCGCGCGATAAGGTAATTGGACTATTATGTCAAAAAGTATTTGGCGTTTAAGAAATATGGCCTGGCATTTGACATTTCGGCAGCAGCCAGGCAGTAGTCACAGTATCCTCTCACCCCCCCTTTAAACCCATATAAATATATATATATGTATATATCCCCTCCCGATCCCAAAACCGATACCTACCTACCTACCTGTGGAAACTGTGTGCAATTGCCACAGAAAACAAAAGGTGCACATTAAAAACGTGGCTCGATATCGAGATTGCATTGATCGAGGCCACTTTAGGGGGTTAACAGGGGAGAGGTGGAGAACGCATTGTCACCAGGTAAGCAGAGTGTTAAGGGGACTCGAAATGATCAAAGCCAATGTGCGTGGTCATGTAATTGATTACGCCGCGAGATCTCAAGATCCCCCCAAGATCTCCTTGGGATCCTTGGGATCTTCCAGTTTCCCGAGATATCCCCGAGTTCCCTGAGATACCCAAGATCCTCGAGATACCCCGAGTGCCCCGTGATCTCCCCGTGTTCCCCAAGATCCCCGAGATACCCAGATCTCTCTCGTGTTGAATGGGAATCGTATCTACAGAATGGACATGGAAATTGGAGGAACAAAAAACAAAAAAAAAGAAGGAGGAGGAGTATAAGGAAAAGGAGCAGCTTCTGTAATACGTTTGGGCTTCAAGATTAATCATGAAATCTGCACAAGGCACAGCGATGATCAATGGAAGGTGATTGTTTCGGTTTCTAATCGGATTAAGGATTACGGGGGAACTATATTTCTTGTATTTCTACACAACATTATTTCTAATAGGAACAGAATATGAGAAATATATTTTGTATAAAAATGTATTGCTATTGAGCTACTAAATGAATAATATTTCTTTATCATTTCATCCAAATTTCATTGTAGAAAAATACCTGCAACGGAAATATCCTTCATCAACTTGACTCCTTCTGGATTAATGCCAAAAGGAACTCTAAGAATTCCAGGGAAATTGGTGCCGCCTCGAGTTGGACTTGGACTTGGACGTGGACTTGGACTTGGACTTGGAACTGGTAGTCCGACAAACTAGTTACACCAATAACCATAACAATAACAAATTAGCATCGCATGCTCCCCGACGATTAATTTGGTCTTTACTATATGCTGGCTTTTGGGGGCCCCGCGAGACGTTGTTTTTTACGAGCATTGTTTGTAGCTCATTAAGAAAATTTTGCGCGCTTCAACGACGACTAACGCCATGCCGACAAAGGGGAAAAATAATACTTACTTACTTACTGCAAAAAAAAAAAAAATACAACAACAAAAAAAAGAATAATAATAATAATAAAAATGGAGAGCGGATTTCTTGTGTAGGCATAATTTGAGGCCAAAATCGCACAGTTTATGCAAATCGCAGAAATTATGAATCGCAGGAAAAAGGCATTTTGGCATGCGAGTATAATTTTGTTGTTCTTATATATATTTTTTTTTATATATTTTTCAGTTGCCAACAAGTGGCTACCTAAAAAAAAAAACTATAAACCCTCCTTTATTACTATTTTGATCTCTGAATTGACGTCATTGGTCTCTGCAATTGGAGTAGCCGTTTTGAAGTGTCGCGGGTTGTTTTTCTGGTTGAATTTTGTGTTGTTGTTTTTTGGCTTTGTTTTTTTTCTTTTGCCAGTTTTCCCACTGCAACTGACACGTTGCACTTTTCACTGGAAAATTGGTCCGACTTGGATTCTGTTCGGCGTTTGTGAGTTCTCAGCAATCTTTTGTGTAATTGGAGGCGGAATCTTGGCCGGCCACAAAACGCTTTGAACTCGCCCATTTGCCCATTTGGCAGTTGGCGTGGGAAATGCGAACGCCTTGAACGGAGAACAGTGGTATAAAATGGCTTAAAACTATACGAAATTTCTCTTTAAATTTCCCGTTCAGTATATCTTTAAAATTTACAAAAACAAACGAGCTGCTTTCAGAGGCAATCAGCGCTTTGAAACCATTAAAAATGTCCCTTAAAAGTATGATATGTTTATTGTTTTTCTTAAACTCACTTAGAACCTACTTAAAAAATTATATTTATATTTCTTCTTTGGCTACTATTACGACTTATAAATGGTAGTTTATATTATTGATTACCGGTTTCTTTGTTAAATATAATATTAAACAAAAACTCCATTTTGTCTATAAAAACTAAGCACTTAAATGTAAAAAGTAAGGTTTTTAGGCAGGTCTTCAATTATGATTCCTGATTTTGAACTAAGTTTCCTTCCTTTTTCTTACACACACACACTGTGCTTTGCCTGCTGAATGAAATGAAATAAATTTCAGCCGAATTGGCACTCTTCTCGACCCCTTTTCGCCTTTTTGCCTTAATTTTTGTTGCAAACTCTCTAACACCCGCAAATGCTGCAACTGGCATTCTGCTTCTGGACCGATCCGAGCTGGGCTTGAGCCAAAGCTGACTCCGAGTCCGAGTCCGAGTCCCAGTCTGAGTCTGATCTGAGCATGTGGCAGCTGCGCATTTGCATCAACTGCCCGCCGCACCAAAGACGGTTCCCCCTTTTCGCCGGGTTTATCTACCCGGGATTAAGGCCAGGCAGCAGCCAGCCGGCCCAGCTGCGTTTTATTTTCGAACACCCTGTACTTTGGAGAGTATATTGAATTCTTAACTAATTAAAAATATATATTGCATCATCACATTTAATATTTAATATTATTCTTAATTAATTAAAAACATACAACAAAACTGTATTTTTAATGTAATTTACTTTAAATATGTATTGTTAACAATTTATTTGTTGGTGAAATATGTATTCTAATGTTTTATTTAGGAATTTTTTACATAACTTTTTTTTAACGATAATTTATTTGGATTTATTACTCATAAGTAAATAGATAACCATTTCATCTTCCATCAACTTGCAATATTTTAAAAACTTTCTTTATACTTAATTTTTACTTCAAAATCCTTTCACAGTACCTCTTAGCAAAGCTTTTTCTAAGGATATTTTTTCCATATACCAATGTAAGGTTCTTTAGCCCAGTAACCAATAATATACTCATATATTATATTGATTTATAAAAAATATAGGTATTAATTTAAAAAAAATAATAGAGTATTTTTTGCTTCGTATATGCAAGCTTCTTTCGGCTTTGCCTTTGGTTACTGCCTCATGCAACGTGAGCTGCAAGCCACACACTCCATAATTTGCCTGCTGTTTCGCTGGCTTGTTGTTGCAGCTAGTTATGGTTGTTGTTGTTGTTGTTGGTGTTGTTGAAGCAATTGTTGGTGTTGTTGTTGTTATTGTTGGTGTTACTGTTGCTGCCGTTGGTGTCCCAGTGTCTGGCCTTGTGTTGTGACTCCTTCCTTCGTTCGCATTTCATTCGCGCTTATCTCGCACTCGGCTCGTTTTCATGTCTTTATTTATAATTTTATTGATAAAATTGACATTAATCGCACGTTTAAGATGATTTTTATCGCCTCGCGTGCAAATTGCTTACAATTTTTCTCCGTTTTCGTAACCCGAAACTGAAACCGAAACATTACATGTAAACTCTCCTTCATTTCCAGTTTTAAACTGTGTTTTATTGCCAACTCTCGTTGTCGGTTTTGAGTGTCGGTGTCGGCGTTGAGGTGCGAGCAATTATTTGATATGACAGGTCGGTCACAAGTCGACAGGAAGCAAAAAATATAATTTAAAAAAAATGAATAAGACAACCTGTCAGGCTTTAAGAGATAGATGCCCGTAGGCCCTCAAAGAGACACTAATTGACCCAAATAGGGCGATGGGGACAGGGCTTAAATGAAATATATAAAATTTTTCTGGTAATAATTGCAATTGTTAAAGGAAAAAAATTTTTGGGGGAAGGTTTTATATACTTTTTGTTAAGAAGGTTTTATCATTGGGAACTGCGTTCATTCAACTGCGTTTTTAAATATGTATTTGCATTTTCTCTAAAATTTCTATTTAAATTCCCTACAATTAAATTTCCTCTACAAAGTAACCAAGTTATCTCTCGATTGAAAAATATTTCCTCCGAACTCTTCCTGTTATTTCTCGTTATCATTTCCGCAGTTCAACTACGAGCCCAAATAACTCTCTCAGCCATAAATATGAGGGCAGCAGAAAAAATGGAAAATAATAATGTACTATATATATGAGGAGATAGGGAAAGAGGCAAATTTATGATTTTATTTGGCTTCCTTTCGGCAAAATTTCAATAAAAGAAATAGCTGAGTGGAAAATCAATGCCAGAAATAAATTCCCCACAGCCTTTTCTCTGCATTATTTTTTTCTGTCCGCATTTTGTCGGTTTGATATATGAAATGCGTTTGTTGCCTCGTTCGCTTCACTTTGGGGCACAGCATTTTCCCACATTAATTTTCCTAATTTCGAAAGCCAACCCACACACACATACACACATTGGAAAATCCGGTGGATTGGGAGGGAGGACAAGAAGGACGAGCTGAAGAGCTGACTGCATCCCCGCAGGACAGCGCAAAACTATTTATCAATGCTGAAACATTTCAAATACATTCTGCGTTTTTAGAGCAGCAAAAGAGGAGGCGGCAGTGGCAGCGGCAGCCGAGGGGGAGTCGGGCAAGATTATGATGGAGATCCCATTGCACCCACTTTTACCCCTGCCTGCCCTTGGCACACGGAGATAAAATGTCCTGGCAATAAGGAGAAGATTCTAACTTAACTATATTTTTTACAATTACAAAATAAGTTGATTTACATAAATTTCCTTTATAATATATTTGATTTTAGGAAAATTTGGTAAATGATTAATATTATATATATTTTTTCAATATAGAAAAATACTTTTTAAGATTTCACGTATAATATTATTTTTTCCCTACAAATGTTTTTTATTAGATTTAAAGTTAAAAATATTGGTTAATCAAACTTTTTTTCTTTAAATATATTTATATAAATACCTCTAATAAAATAAATGATTTTAGTGGCATTTGGTAAATTATTGAATTATTTTTGTATACAGAAAAATAGTTTATAATATTATTATTTAATATATAATATGAATAATTTTGGTTTATTTATTTTCCACTATAAAAATAGCTTGAAAAATTTCTAAAAAATATCAATAATTTTATAAATTTATTAAACATTTATTAAACATTTTTTTATATAGGAATATAGTTTCTTAGAAAGTTTTTTAGATTTAAAATTTCGAATTATATTTGGATTTATGTTTTTAATCTTTAAGTGCATTCTTCCCTCTCGCAATCCCTGTCAAATGAAGCGGCAAAAAAGTAGCTGGAAAATGAAATATGCCAGTGACGTCTCCAGCTCCCCTTACTGTCAACCCAGCTCCTCCCTTAGCTCCTCTTTCTCCTCCCTTTCCTCCCCTCCTCCTTTTCCCCATCCTCCTCCACATCCTCCCCCTCTGCTGTCCAAGCCACCGGCTGCTAAGACAACTGGCGGCGCATTAAATGACGCTCCAGCGACATCTTACGCAATGGTCGAATAGCCGATAGTTCAGAGGGATAAAGCAGCTAGTGATGGCAGGGTTTGTGTGGTAAAGAACTCAGTATAAATTTAAACAATATATTTGTCAGTTTAAAAAAATATTTAAAAAGGAAATAAGAAGCATTTTCACATTAAAACTAGTTCTTTCTTTAAATAATTGCATACTTATATTTAAAAGAGATTACAAACTAATCTACAACTTAAAATGTAACTGGAAGACACAAGACTTACGTTTTCCTTTTTATTTATTTTATTATAATTTTAATTAGTTAATAAAAATAAATACATAAGAATTTATATGATTTATTTTATAATTAAGAATAAGTTAGTATAAAAATGTCGATACACATTTAATATTTAATTTATAGTTATTTAATAAATAAATATATAATAAGCCAAGGCATCCCTGTAACCGATATTTAGTGCGTGTCACGCTCTCATTTTCCTTGAAGCTGGCCCTTTTAGCTTTTCCTCTGCCTCTGTGTGTGTGTGTGTGTGTGCAAGTTTCTGCCCACACACAACACATAGAAAATTGCATTTCGCCTGCTGCAAAATATTTCACTTTAGAGGACAAACAGGTCACAGGCTGACTTTTGCACACACACACAACCCTGGCAGGGTTGCCACCCGCATTTCGTATGCAGCTGGCGTATGCAGTAGGGCGGCAGGAGAGTGAGGAAAATCGCAAGGGGGGGAAATGGAAACTTTTTGGCGCGTCTCGGCCAACAAACGCATGCATTTATCCGGGGTGGAAAACTCCCCGAAGCACGTAAATAAATCTTAAAATTGTAAAACCCGCAAAGGCGAATGGGGAGACCCTCCAGGGGGGAGGCTCCAAGGGGAACTCCCTTTTGGATCTGTCGCCATTTTGCGATGTGTTTTGCCGCCATTGCCGCAGCAAATTACGCAAGGCGCCACCTACACCACCGCCGCTGCCGCTGCCGCCCTTCCCTACCTCTGAACGGTTCAACTAACGTTTGTCCTTGGCATGTCCTTTGGCGCGCTTTTGTGCATTTAAACCGACAGCATGCGAGGGGGGTGGTGGATGGGGGATGGATGGGGATGGAGTTTTCCCTAGCAAAAGCTGAGACGACGGCAAAATGCAGTCATTACGGAAAATTGGTTTTGGGGCTAACGCACTTGCACATTTCATGGCTATGATGAGCATCCAGCAGGCAGCAGGATTTCATGGTGGGGGGGGAGTAGGAAAAGCGGACGGAAAAGCTGGAAAAATGCGTCGTTTCAAAAGTTTACTTCTCGCATATTTTTCTTCAAATTGCATGCGATTTTTACTTGTTTGCCCGCCGCCGACGCCAACTTATTTTTATTTTTGTATTTTGTGAGGTTTTATTTTTGGCAAAGTATATATGATACGTCTGCTGTACAGTGAAAAAGGGGAATAAATAAATAATGGAGCAGATGGGGAATATTTGAGAATATTATTTCGAATATTTAGTGAATGAAATGTATCATTGTCAAGGTAACTTTTACGAACAGGAAGTTCTGTAAAGAATTATGTAAGAATTTGACAGCCGATTCGATTTAGCCATTTTTTTTAAAAAAAGGAAACGGGTTACATCGTCAAAATTTTCAAAAATTGGCCAATAGTGCAGAAACGTTCTCCTGGAAAAACCAAGAAGAAAAAACCAAACCAAACTCGGTAGAGTTTAGGCCAAAAATTAGACTTCTAAAATTCTAAATGAATACAAATAACTAAACAAAGAAATTCTATAAACTTAAATTTAAAAAATACCTTAATATAATCCTTAATCTTTATATATATTTCTTTAAATACTTTAAATCCTTCCCCACAGTGATCACTGTATTATTTTCAAGGGACTTCTGCACCTTGGTTGCTGCTTGCATTTTCCCGCTTTTCACAGGCAAACGACACACGCATCGCATATTTCCAGCGATTTGTTAGTGGGTTCCCCCCCTCCCTTGGACACACTTTCCCCGGGAAAACCAACCACGCCCTCCCCCTGGGGTAATCGCATGTGGTTTGTCAGTATCCGTACGCCCAACCACCCAGTCACCCACCAGCACCCTTTTGGCTCGTGAAGGTAATTTGCTAAGACCGAAAAAAAGAGGGCAGCCAAAATAGAAAAAAGGGAAAAGAAAAGCATAAGATGCGGGAAAAGGACGATAAGATAGGGGCCGAGAAGAGAGAAGGAAGCTGGGAAGAAGGGAGGAATACAGACTAATGTGGGGCTTACAAGGATAAACTTGTGCAATTGCATCCTTAGCCAGGGGTGCCCACAGTCAGGAATGCCCAGCCATAAATACAAATTAATTGTTATTAATGGCGGTTAGGTGGGGGGACAAAAGAGGGAAAAACTCATAGAGAAATCAAGGAAATCAAAGATATTATATTATATATATTGTGTAAACGTGATAAATATTTCATAACAGCTGAGCGAGTATCTAGAAATTTAATAAAAACCAAATCGGAAATACTTTTGCTTCAGCAAATCGTAAAATTCCTGAGTATATATTATTTATTTTATATTTTCCTCCAAATACTTAATACTGATTTATTATTAATATTTTTTTTTTCAGTACCACTTTCGTATAATTTCTTTATGGGCAATCACTGGCTAATGAGCAATTATCGATAGCCTCTTGGTATCCCTAATTAAATCAGTTCAAGTTGGCAGCTCTTCAAGGCGGGTTATGAGGCGGCTTCTTGGGTTTAACCTATGTTTCCTCTTAATTTTTCTTGACCATTTTCCAGGAGGCATTGACTGGGTTTCTTTTTTCTCAGTTTCGCCGCGCTTCTTGGTAGCTTGGTTAAATTTCACACTTAAGGGGCCAAAAGGGTAAAGCAAAGCTGGCCCAGCTAGCTATTAAAATGCGATTTGATGGGGAGCCAGAGATCCACCTCTTCTCTGTGCCTTAAATACTCTCTAAAAGGGTGTAAGGAAAATGTTATAGGATTTGGGATACATTTAATAAGAGAAAAGACTACATATTTTACATGTTTATAAACAAAATGAGAGATCAATTGTTAAATAAAGGTATTTCATATTTTAAGAAAAAAGAAAGAAAGAATAAAACTTAAAGGAATTAAAAACTTAGCTAAGCTATTTAATATTTTAAGAGAGATTATATTAAAGGTAAGGACAGTTCTAGTGCTTGAAATATAATTACAAAAAAATTATTGAACTTATTTATAAATGAGTTAGTTAGAGTATTCGTTATATCTTTACCATACCCAAGCCCTTTTCCCATACTTGTTTTTGGTTAATTTCCAAACCCACCAGATTGATTTCGCGCGTAAATTTATGCGCACTTTATAGCATTTTGGCGAGAGAACCTTCCTTGCGGAAAATAAAGAAAAACCTAAGACAGCACTTGGTGCATTTTCCCAGCCCAAAGAAATAAGAGAAGATTTTCCCCGGCACGTCGGCAGCCGGCTAAGAAGATAAGCCTCCTGGATTCGAACTCGGACTTGGGATTTGTGAAGGAGACTGAGACGGAGACGGAGACTGGGGCCTTTGGGCAGCGTATTTTATTTGGAGCACTTGGCTTCCAATGAAACGCTGAAAAGGAGGCGGAGGAGGAGCAGGAGGAGCAGGAGGGGTTACTGGGTAGGAAGGGGACACGACTGGCCCCTGCGAAAGGTCAATTGATGGTGCCGGCCGATAGGCTGTAGTTGCTGTAGTTGTTAACTTAAAACGTGTAAACTGCATGCGGCGAATGAAAATAAAAAATAAAATAACAGCAACAGCAGCACTGGATCACTGAGGAAAAAGTTATCGAGAAATTTTCATGCATACTTCTCGACACTTTTTAAAGGACTTTAAAACTCCTAAGAGCACTGTAAATTATCAGGTTTATCTTGTGAGCTTTAATTCTGAATTCTTGTATATTTAAAATATTTTTAATAAATTCAACATTTCTTGCTTTGCCGTGCATATTGGCCACTTGAAGTGTTGAGATTTTCGCCCAGCATTTTTCTCATCGAGCACAACGCGCGCGCCTTCAATTAAGATCATCTGCAAATTGCAGCTAGTTGAAGGTAATTAACTTTTTCTTATGATTTTGTTAGACCTTCTATTAAGGGAGCTGCTTGCCAGAGATTTTTAAATGATTTTTAAAAATAAATTAGGGCCTAAGCTTGTTAAACAAATTTTAAAAACAAATTTAAGCCTTTGAAAACATTCAGACTTCTTATAATTCTTTAAACGAATTGTTGTCTCTCATTAATAAGAATAACTTAATGTATGCCAAGTATTTTATATTATTATAGTAATTATTTTAGTATTATACTTATATTTTATTTATCATCTTATATTTAGTTTCCTCTCCAAACGCCTTAAGTGTTCCTTGTTTACTCTATTTATTATATGGAGAAACACTCACATCTCTTTGCTATGCATTCACATCGGTGTTTGTATATTTGGATCCATTTGCAGGATATTTTCGCACCTTCAATAGGCACCTGCCAGTCGCTCCTCCAGCTCCACCCCCACCTAGCCACATGTGGAAAATACCAATCCCAGGGCTCGTGTTCCGTGTAACATAGGAAAATGCCAGTCCTTCATCGGGACAACATGGATAAAATAAATATTAAACGGCCTTCCTGTGCGCCTTGTTTTCGTTTTGTGTGTATGCATACGAGTATCTACGTACATATGTACATATATACCATATCCCCGTATATCCTGCACATCCTGTGTACCCAAATTGCAACCACAACAACAACAACAACAAACAAACAAACAAACAAGGAGAGTGGGGGGAGGGAACGGTCGACTGGCGGGGGGTTCGCCTTAAAAGTCAAAAGTAAAAACAAGTCAATTTACGTCAAGCACTTTTGCTATAAAGGATATTAGAGCAGAAATACAACAACGACATGCCAACATTTCCGACATGTAGGCGTCGACTGCCGGCGCCGTTAGAAGCACGTGGTGCCCTGATGGTCTGGCCGGGCCCGGGGGGAGGCGGAATTGTGGAGGAGTATGGAGGGGAGTCCTGTCCCCTCCCCTATTGCCAGTGTTGTCAATTTATCCTTTTCCCTTTCCATCTTCATTATTTTAAGATCCCAAGGGATAAAATAGCAGGAAAACAAGAAGAAAAGCTGGAGAATCGTTGTCGAATCGCTGTAGAATTGCTGTGGAAGTGATGAAGAATTGTTGTCAAGTTGTTGTCGAATTGTTGTTGTGAAATTATTGTAGAATTGTTGTCGAATCGCTGTAGAATTGCTGTAGAATTGCTGTGAAATTGTTGTCGAATTGTTGTGGAATTATTGTGGAGTTGTTGTAGAATTCTTGTGAAATTGTTATAGAATTGTTGTAAAATTATTGTAAAATTGCTAAGGAATAGTTCTAGAATTGTTATGGAATTGTTATGGAATTGTTTTGTGCTGTGGAATTGTTTCAGAATTGTTGTCAAATTGTTCTAAATTGCTGTAGACGCTGTTAATTTATTACAAATTTCTCGCTTTAGTAAATTCGCTTTAAAATTCCCAAGTATATAAGAAACTTACCCCTTAAAACATATTTAGTGATATAGTAAGAGAAATAATTGATTACATATACATATATGTATCTATATAAAAATCTATATCAATAATTTATCATAAAATAATTTCTTCAAAATAATCAATCTTCCTTTTTATTACATATTTCCCCGCGTTTCCACTAAATATAGCTCATTGTCAACACTGGTGGGTGGTTTTCCTCCTCCTCGTTCTCGTCTGATTCCGAATGCAACTGCCATTTGCTCCGAGGTGACCATTTTGGGTGCGGGGCTATGGGAATGCGAATGCGAATGGCAGAAGGGAGGGTGGTGAGTGGAGAATGTAGAATGGAGACTGGAATGAGCATTGCATGCATGTCATTTGTACCCCGACATCGCAGGGGGTGGCTCTATGGCTATGGCTATGGCTATGGCTTTGGTGCTCGGTGTTCGGTGGGTCGAAGGGCGTTTTTCTGCGCCGTGCATCTTGCAACTTGTCGGGGGCTGCAGTGCCAGAAACAAAATGGCGCCGAATGCACTGGAGAATTAGGGGAGAGAGCTTCAGAATGCACCTAAATGTGGTACGATTTTTCAGGGAAATTATTTATTTATGTAAAACTAGAAACCAATATGTTTAAATTAAAGTTATTAAAATTAATTAATATAGTATCAGATTTTCGTTAAGAAATTATTAAAAATAGGTAAATAAATTTAAAAAATATAAGGTATAAATTTAGGGTTTAAACATTATTTTTACATAAATACGATTTAAATACAATATCTCTATGATAACTTAAAAGTTTATGTAAAAACTTCTTAAAAACTCTCCCAAATTGCCTCTAAATGGGGTTGTTTTTTAGATTAAATAGTTGATTTTTTCGAAATATTTATTTAGCCAACTGAAAATATTTTTAAAATTATTTCCAGTGCCATCACTCCAGGTTTTGTAGGCGCAGCGAAGTTTTAAAACAGTTTCAGGCGGAAATTGCGTTGCCATTAGGCGAAGGGCGAGCGTAGAGCGATGGCCACCCTGCCGCCACGCGACCTACCCCAAAAAAAAAAAAAACAGAAAAGAAACAAGAAAAAACCCCAAGACCCAAAATGAAACGTACATAAAAATCGTGGCGAAAAGAAAATGGGAAATAAGGTAAAGTAAGGGCACGAAATGAGAAATAACAGCGGAGTGCCGGAGTCCTGAGTCCCGAGTCCTGAGTCCTGACCTACCGCAACGCATTTTGGCCTGGCTAAGGGTAGTTCCTCCCTTATTTTGTTTTCCATTTTTTTCCCACTCTCCGTTTGTGTGTGTGCAAGCTTTTCCTTTTGGCCGTCCCCCGTCTCATATTTATGCTTTCAGCCAAAACAATTTAATACATTACATTTTACTGGCATTTCCTTTTACTTTGCTCAAAAGCGCTGCACGCACCCTGAAAAAGGAGAGCGGAAAGGCGGGAAAAGCGGGAAAAGCTGGCAAGGTGCCTGGAGTTGTGGGTGGCGCATCCGGACTGTGGCGCAGTTTTCACCATAAATAATGCCATAATGCCCTCGTTTCGTCTTTATTTCCCTCCCCAACCCAAAAAAAACCGAAAGCCAAGAACGCAAAAGCCAGGCCACAGAGGGTTAAGACGATGTCTCCCTGGCTAAGAGCCCGCTCATCCCGATTATGGGACAGATCATTGAGGTGAGCCCATGAATCGCTTTGTGCGAGGTCATTAAATGAATTAAACACAACCTGCTCAAGGTCAAATTGAAGTCGGCAAAAGGAGCAAAAGGAGGCAAGAAGTGAGCTGAGAAGAAAAGAAAATAAAAGCGAAATTATGGGATAATGGAATCCGGATTCCGGTGAAGTTTTCAAGTACAACAAAAGCAGAGGAGTTTAAGGAAAGTTTCCTGAGCTGCGAGATAAAAATCAAAGCGGGGGAAAAGGTTCTAAGATAAACTAAATACGTAAATTGTTTGTCATTCGTTTATATATATATATTCATACTAGTTTTAATGGTATTTAATTGTAATTAAAATTAAATTATAAATAATTATTGAATGGGGGTTATTCCGAGATCTGTGTAACTAACGAGAGTTAAAATATTTAATTAAAGGAAAATAAAATATTAGATAATTAAATACTACATAATAAAATAATAGATAATAAAATACTAGATAATAAAATACTAGATAATAAAATACTAGATAATGAAATACTAGATAATGAAATACTAGATAATACAAAACTAGATAATAAAATACTGGCTAATAAAGTACCAGAGAATATAATCAAAAAAATAATGTAATCATCTATTAGTAAAACTTTAAAACGTTTAAATATTAATTATTTTAAAAAGAAGTTTACAATTCAGATAACGGTTTTAGATTTAACAGACAAATTTCTCATAATCCTTAACTAAACTCTGCTTTCATCGCTAACAAAGCGGCTTATCGATATTTCTTGATACTTTCTTAGGAATTCAATACAAAATTACAACTTGCTGATGAAAACTATCAACTTATTTAACCAAAATGAAGAATTATGAAATATTTAAACCTAAACCCAATTCCTATCAAATCTGAAACAGCTTATTGATATTTTTCGATAGGTTTCCAGAGATACGCAAAAGCCAACTCCTTGCTGCTGAAAACTATTAATTAATTTAAACAAATGGAAATCATTTTGGCAGGCAAACAAATAAATTTTCCCTTGTTTGCACACAAACACGCAACACACACAGAAAATGGGGAAAAACTCAGCCAGAGGCGGAGGCGGGTTGGAATTGGGGGATTGGGGGGGGTCCCTACCACCCGGAGTCGACTCTTCAAAATGAATGCCGTGTGCAGATGTCCTGCCAATCAATGGCTACGCTTCAATAAACACATACACATATCGCATCCTGAGCGGGTAAGAGGTTGGATCCCTTTTTTTGGATGTTCACAAGCACATATGCAAAGAGGGGGCGACTGGGACTGGGGGGGTAGGGGCTACAGGCCCCCACAAAAATTTGCAGCACGAACAAATCGTAAAAATTATTGAAAAACAAAAACAACAGAAACAAAAAATATATGGAAAAATAGACATAGTAGGAAAGAAAGAGCAAAACTAGCTGAAAACTATTCAACAAGAAAGAGCGAGATGGACATTTGGCTGGTGAAAGAGAGGCGACGATGTTCAAAGAAAGAGAAAAACAAATTAAAAAATTGTTCTAGGAGGCAGGGAAGTGCAAAAAAAAATACAGTGAACACTCGCTTAAGTACAATTTCTTGCCTTGATGAGTGTAAGTATTGTTTTTTAGTTGTTACCAGTTGAAATTTGGAGAGCAAAGGGTTTTTGAATTGTCCATAAAATATTTTTTTAATTTTGACCTCAAGAAATTTATATCACCCAAAGAAATGTTTTTATTTATATTCTGTCTTTATTTTAAATATTGCGCAAATCTTTTATTTATGCAAAACTTCTTTTAAATTGTAGGTTTGAGGTTTCACTGCACTGAATCCAAACAAGAAGAGGGGGTAACAAGCTCGACTCCTTCATTTATTGATGTGTAGCTGGTATCCCTATGATTGCCTTTTCAGAAACTATAAGCCCCACCCTTCTGGAAACAAAAAACCGCCTGTTCAAGCCCCTGAAAAACCCCCTTAAAAAAACCCTGCCAAAAGCCCCCTGATAAACCCCCTTCTCACATACTCTCACTCCTGCACTGATTGCTTCATTTTTTATACTTCGTCCTCTACAAGCACTCAACATTTTGTTTCGCTTATTTACTCACACACAGCCAAAAAGATACTGAAGGAGTGGAAATAGTTAGTGGAAAGAAAAATCTGAGATATGGTAGCCATTTTTTTTCCAAGGATTCCACCTATGTATCTCTCCTCCTCTGAATATTTTTGCAATTTTTAATTAGAAATCGTGCACACATGAGTTGGTCGCTTAATGAATGCAAAGAACCAACAATGCTTGACGGGCAGAAAACTCCATGAAAATATTGTCAATACAGGGAGATTGAAAAAAAGGATGTAGCAAGTAATTTATTAAGTCAATTAAAGGGAAGAAATATAAGTTAATATTTTATAAATAGCTGTAGGATGTAACAAGTAATTTTTGAAGTCAATTAAAGGAAAGAAATATAAGTTCATATTCTATAATTCGCTTTTTTATATTTCTTAGTTATTAGTATTTAAAAATGAATACAAAGTGTGATATACGTTTTTTTTAGAAAGGATCAAAACTCTTTAAAATTATATTATTTAAGTCCTTACAAGTATATCCATGTAAGATCGAATTTGCTAACTTGTTCAATGTCCGAGGCCGAAAGTTTAGTTCGCTTTTCACACCAGATAGCCTAAGGTGAGGGATGCGGGGGAATGCTATCATAACAAATCGCAAAAAGCTGCAACCAACTCGATATATATGCGATATGTACATATATATAGATATATAGACAAGGGCAGCCAGCAAAACTGACGCACCAAAAAGTCATTTGAAAGTCGCACAAACTTCGGGGGAGGGAGAGAAAGCTTTTCCTCTGGTTGGGTGGGAAAGCCAGTGAGCGTGTGGGAAAACGAGGGAAATGCTTTGCAAGGAAACGCACTTGTCAAATGGAAAGTAAGGGGGAAAACAGCTTCACTGGCTGGGATAATTTTGGGAAATTTATATAAATATATCTTGTTTTAGGGAAAATCAAATCAAAATAATCGAAAAAACCAAGCTAATTTATAAAGAAATATATACTATATACATAATTTTCCTTATTATATTTCTCAGGCTATTATCCAAACTAAATATTTTTGAATAGTGATTTTTAAATATTAAAAAAAAATCGAATTAAAAATGTTCTACATTTTAAACAAAGGGAATAAAATATTTAAAAGAAAAATACCTTATCTAAAGGCTGAGGCCTTTTGAGTGACATCACACCCGCATATAAAAATACACAAAAAAAAAATCCACACACACCCACAACTGGAAAAGCGAAAGAAAAGTGGCAAAACAGGCACACCCACACACACTGCCAGGACTAGGGACCTTAACTGGTGTGAAAAAAGGGAGACTGTCAAAAGTGTTTACGCTGTCTTCCCCGCACTTACACCCTACCTACCTCCCTCCCTCCCTTTTTATCTGTGGCATAAAAAATTGTTATACTCTCGAACAAAAAAAAAAAAAGCCAAGTTCTTTTAGTGGCCGGCCAAAAAAAAAGCTCAGCATTCATTATATGCAACAACATCGGCGTCAAATGTTGTCGACGTGGCAAAAGACGCAATGCAACGCAAGGCGACGGCAATAATACTAAAAACTAACAACAACACCAACAACTATCGGCAAATATTCCCCAAGTTGGCAGGACTCACTGCCAACAAAAACGTACACTGGCAGAAACTTTACACAAAGGACAATGTAAATAACAAGAACAAGAGAGAAAAGTAACTACGGGCAGCCGATGTATACCCTTGCAGAGTGCTTTTGGTTAGTGGAATCCAGACGGAAATCGATCATATCTAAGCCAGAAACGCTTTAATTTCGATTTGAAAAGTTTTTCTGAGTTGCTCTTTTTTAGGTTTCAAAATCACAAAATTAAGAATAAATTAGAATTATTAAATATTATTTATAAGATAGGTTTAAAAAGGATTTTATTAGCAAATCGCAATCCATATGATTTTTGGCATTTATAGGCTTGGGCATCTTAAACTCTCAAGAAGACTTGAAATATTTGAATTTTAAAAATCAATATTTATCGATATTATTATATGATTATTTTTGTTGCCCTCAAGAAGAGCTGAAATATTTGAATTTCTTAACTTAATATTTATCGATATTTTTATATGATGTTTTTTTTTTTTTAATTTAAAATCCCTTAAAAATGTTCAAGAAATCGTTTAAAAGAATAGTTTTCTGTCTTACCAGGAAAATCGGTGATTTATAGCATCGGAAATTAGTTCTTCACTGTGTTCAAACTTCTGAGTAAGATTTTGATATCCTGAAAGGTTGAAACAAATTTAGAAAAATAGTTTATTAAAGAAGAAATAATTATTATGGGAAAATGCAATAAAATTGAGCTTAAGAAAAAAATTCAAAATCATATTAGGACTTGGACCCCAATGAGTTTATTTAAAGAAGAACAAAGTCAAAATTTTTGTTGAATAAATGTATTAAACATATTTGCTTCTACAGTGAAATATCGGTTATTGGGGAAAGATATAGAGTATATTGGTGATCGTAATTGTGTCCAGCTTGGGTAACGGTGATTGCAACGCTAACGGTGACTGTGTCACGTGACCGAATATCGAAAGGTGAGCTGGTAGGCTCTGATAAGAGGTAAGAAGTGGGGGAAAGAGCCCCCCCTCGTGTTAGGTGCGAAGGGACGCACAAAACGCAGCCAAAAACGAAATGAAACAAAAACGAAGCGTATAAGAGACGCCGGCGTCGACGTCGCAGCTGACTGCACCGCCGGCTGCCCAATGAGTCGCCACATGCTCTCATTCTATGGCGCTCTCTCTCGCTGCCGCTCTCTCTCCCTCGCTCCATCACAATTGCACTCCTCCCCCACCGCCTGTGCAGCCCAACTACTACTGTGCTCTCCCTTTCGCCCACGCCCCCGCCTCCACACACACTCTTAACGGACAGCAGCAGGCTCACCCTTTTTCCCTCGCTTGGCCGACCGCCCACCGACCGACCGACCGACCGACCGACTCCCTCTCTCGCTCTTTCTATATTGCCTTGCTGTTGCATTCGTCGTGTGTTTGTTGTTCTTCTTGTTTCTCGCCTGTCTTTGCTGCTGTTTTTGTTTTTCTCCCTGTGTGTGTGAGTGCTTTTTTTTCTGTATTTTTTCATTATTTTTTTTTCTTTTACGTTGCGTTTTTGCCAAAACGGGCGATTTTTGCTCCGGTGGTGTTGCTGTTTGTTGTTCTTGTTGCCTTTGTTTCGTTTATTCCTCTCCCTTCCGCAGTTCTGCAGTTGTTGTTGTTGTTATTGTTTGTTGTTGCTGCCGAACGCAGCACAATTTTTTTGCCGCCTGCCTGGCGCTTTAGCTGTGGTTGTTGTTGTTCTTGTATCTTTGCAGCTGACTGCCAATTGTTTTTGGGCCAATCACAACGGAGTGCAAGCGTCGCATTTCGCATGTGGGTGTGGCCTAAAAATGCAACCCCCTGCAGGTGGACGTCGGCAGCGCTGTTGGCAGCGCCATCCGCGCGCCTGTTGTTGCTGCGTTTAGTTTTGGGCATTTTTTTTTTGTTTGTAGAAAACAAACGAAAACAAAAAACAAAATAATGTGTGTGCTTGACCAAACAACAAATGTGAGGGTAGGCTCATTTAAATGGAAAAAACTATTTTTAAGCATATAAAATAATATTTTACATTTTATAATAATAATAATATTTTACATATAATTTTATGAATTTATTATCCCAGCAACAGTCACATTTATGCGAATCCTATTTTTAAAAACAAAATAATGCCCTTTAAATTTCAGCTCAAATTTTAATTAAATAATATATTTTTTAATATTAAACAACTATTAAATATTTCTTTGGTACTCAAAATGAAAAGGTTTTGCTTAAGCATTATTTTGTTTACTAAATTAAACAGTTTCTTTAGGCATAAAAAGTGTATTTTTGTAATGTTTAAATATATTTAAATATTTTCCAGTTCATCGTTAATTTATTTTATTTATAATATTACAACTAAATTTTGAATGAAATTAAATTTTAAAATTATTTTGATCTTTCTTTGTATAAACAACCTAAAGTGAATGTTACTTTCTTTAAATTGTTACATTATTTGGTTTGTTTTTTATACGTTTTTTGGATATTTGAAAAATATTTTAATTAATTTCTGATCCTTAAATATAATACCTACATAAAGTATGTATTTAAAAAAAAATGTCCGCTCTTCAAATACTCCGCTATTCAATTAAATTCAAAATAAATATAAATATACTTCTTGCTCTACTTTAGAATCTTTAGATATACCCCTGAATTATAAACTATAAAGCGATAACCTACTTAAAAGTATAATATAATAAAATTTAAAAATTAAAACAAGTTCTATTTTCAGTTCATTTCAATTAAATTTAAACACTTTTCCTCGGCATGTAATTCCCTTAAAATAAATACCAACTTAAACACGGAGTTAAAGTTATTCTTTCTAGACTTTATTTGTACGTTCCCATTTATTTTTGTTTTCCTTTTTTTTTGTTTTTGTTTGTTTGTTATAGTTTGGGTTTAAAATTTTATTCGCGAAAAGTTTTCACTTTCCTTCTGAGGAAAACTGGAGGAGAGGGGGCCCGTCTGGTGGAAAACTGCAACAATAAATACTTGACGCCACATTGTGCAAGTGCGAGTGCGAGTGTTTGACTTGCAAGTGGAAACTCCGAGAAAAGCGCGAACAACAACAACAACAGCGACAACAGGAACAATCTGTGAAAAGCGAGCAAAGGCAAAGGAAAGCGTCTGCGGGAAAACACTTTCAACTTTTCCAACCCGGGGATCAAGTCAATTGAGGAATCCAGATTATGAATAGCAAATGAGTTTTCCGCCAACAACGAGCGGGTAATTATTTAATTTTCGCTCCTCAAACTTGGCTCTTGAGGAAATAAAGTGACAAACTAATTAATTACGATTAATTTGTGGGTGTTTGGGATATATAATATTAAGAGGGGGATAAAATATACTAAATTTGTATGCTTTAAGTTCGTTTTTAGATTACATTTCTAACTAAAATCCATCTAACTAAGGCTATAAATATTTAGCAGACAAATTACTGCTATTTTTATTTCCCCCTTTATCTTAAAGTTGCATATCTTTAAGATACTCAACTCCAAGCGCATCTGAGCTCTGCACATGTATTTAAGATACAACGAATTCACTAAATATCCCACAGATACTCACTCAACCGGTCGATGAATTCAGTGAGCAGCAGACAGATATTCTCGCACAAAGGACATCCGAATAGTAGAAATAGTAATACCCCGTCTAATGCTGCATATTGCATACATTTGTGAGCCCGGGGGAAGGATCAGAGAAGGAGTAGGAGGAGCTGGCGGAGCAGCTGCATAAAAAGTCCTAGCAAAATTTTATTTGCTGCTATTTTGCGCACAATTTAATGCCATTTTTATGCACTTAATGTTTGCCCAGATGGCTATATAAGCATATACGATATGTTTGTGTGGGTTTGCATAGAGATAAACAAATATATATATATATATATACAGACATATGTATATTTGCTAAGACAGCGCAAGTTTGGAGAGTGAAAGTTGCTCCGTTCTTTCATTCTGTGCCATTTGTTGTGCGGCACACACAGCGACCGGCACGGAGATACATATGTATCTGGCAGATACATGAGACAGGAAGCACTCCAAAAAGTGAACTATTCCGAGGAATGTTTTTAAACAATTATCAAGATCAATCAAATATATAAAGGTAGATATAAAATTTGCTAAAGTTTATAAAACTCTTTTAAAAATGTCTTAAAAATAATCCTAAGAAGTTGTACAAAACAAACACCCCTTAAAAATTGTCATAGCACACTTTTAGACACATTTTAAAGTGATTTTAATTCTCTAGTGATTCCTATAGCGCCATTATTGTTTTAGCTTAATTTAGCTTTAATTTACTTTAAAATCTTTCTTATTTAGAAACAAAAAAACCAATGGTCTAGCTTTCTATATTATTTTTCTTGGAAATTTTAAATTTTATAGCACACTTTTTGGCAGCATTTAAAGAGCTTTCGAAGTCACAGCAACTTAAAGTAAGCAGTTTAAGAACTCCCCCCAAGATACTTTATAAAGAGTTCGCTGTATCAAAAGAGCATTGCAGCAATCTGTATATATATGAATATAGATATATATTTATATATGTATATAAATATGTGTGTGTGGCTGCATATATCGGTGGCAAAGTTTTCAATTTCGCTTTCAGCATAAATATGCCAGAGAGAAGTTTGCTTGGCGCTCCTCCCTGCTCCGGCTCCTCCGCTTTCGGCCCCGCTGGCTGTTTGTCTGCATTATGACCCACTTAAGTGGCTTTATTGCGAAGGTTACGAAACTTTGACTAGACCCCGCCGTCGTGCCACGCCCCCTCCCCCACCCGCCTACAGCCTGATATGCTGATATCAGTCGAAAAAGTTTTTAACTTGATTTAATGAGTTTTAATTGCCGACGCTTGGCAACTTCTCAAGTGTGTTAATTAATTTGCCTGTTTCCGGACACTTCCGCAAATAACTACCACCTCCCCCTCGAGCTGCTCCCCTCCCCCGCCTACTGCAAGCACTATTGTGTCATGCATCACATGTACATACATATCTCTGTATCTGGCAGATACATCAACTATCTTTGCATGCCGTGTCATCACCGGTGGATGCCTGTCTGTCAGGCCCACACAAATTGTTATTTTTGTTTATACGCCCCCACACATCTTATATATATATATATACATATATAAATATATTTGTATATATAAATATGTATATAGATACGAATATATACTCTTAATAAAACTGTCAATCAAAGCCGGCTCTGGCTACCAGAAATGCAAACTAGAACGACATTTAGATAGAGCCAACAAGACTGTCAAAGTCTTCCAACTGGCACCGAACATAACCCTCCCCTTACCCTCTTCCCACTGGAAATAAAACGTTGCCAAAGTTAAGCCAGCGAATAAAATTATGTCAATAAACAAAAAAATTACCGGAAAATGTTACCGAAAATTACCCAGCTAAAAAAAAAAAAGGACAAACTCCACAGGGTTAAAAGTTACTGTGGGGTTAATTTAAGGAATAGTTAATTTAGGAATAAAATAGTTTGTAACTTTGAAAATATTATTCTTTAAATGATATTAAAAATTCTTCTTTGGAACATTATTTTTTTTAATTATTTATAAATTGGTTTTTATATTAAAAAGATTATCGATATCTAATAAGTTTATAGATATTTAATAGCGACTTCATCTTTGTTTCTTGTCAAGCTTAAGAGTCCTCTTATAGTGTACTTTTAAAAATCTTAAAGTATTATTAAAGTATTTTTAAAAATAAATTACTCTTAATTTTTAGCTACCCTATTTCTAGCTTATTTATTAAATTCTTCTAAGCATATTTGAATTTCAATTAAATCAACTTCAAACTATATTTTAAGTTATTTGGATGAATTTTGAATTTATAGAAAACTTATTTAAAGACAATCTTTGATTATATTTTAGATATATTTCACTCTGACTTTAATCAATCGAAATTATGTTTATTTAAAAGTCTTAAAAATTTGTAATATAGGAAAAAAACCCTTTATTTAAACAGCAAACTATATGAATTAATTAAAGGTAAACCATATTTTTTTATTTCTTTATGCCACACAGAAATATTCCCCTATAATCTTTATTGTAACTTTTTTATTATAATTATATTTGTTAGTATAATTTTTTTTAATTTAAAGAATACAAATCAATATCGTATATTTTCATTATATATAATTTTTTAATGGTTTTATTGGTTCCTCGCATACCAAACCTTTACCACCGATCAATAGGAAATACAACAAACAACAAAATAACTTAAATAAAAACAACCTGTCACAGGTGTAAGTCTGAGGCTCGGATTTCGATAAGGGGAGGGCCCACACTCTTTTGATTTGTTGTTTATGTCATTTGGCAAATTGATTTCATTTGAGGACACCTGACAGGACAGGAATGCCTGCCGCCTGCCTGCCTGCCGCGACTCAACTCGGCCCAATGTTTGTTTAACGTCAAGTGAAAGTTTTCTTTGTGTTATTTTCCCATTCAATTTTCCTCCAAGACGGTGGCGGCGGCCGCGGCGGTGGGTTGGGGTGTATGTAAATGGGTTTTATTCAAATCTTAGCTTCGCCCCTCCGCAGGTCTTTCAGTTGTCAGCAACATGTTGCTGGCAGAAATGTTGACGCTAATTAGACACTGGGACACCAGGACACCAGGACCCCAGGATGTGTGTGAGTGTGTGTGGGTCCAACGATTCTACTGGTTTATTAATGGACAAGCTTGATTGGGTATGGGAAAGAGCATACAGACTATCGCATGGATATCTATGGGGATATTTGCTTAACCAATCGATATTTATAGCGAAATTTTCGATATTTTAAGATAACTCAATTTTGTTGGAAATTACGATGATGATACTTATTATTATGATCACACCAAAAGAAACATTATTTTTGGGCACATCGATAGTTTCGATACGTCCGATAGATAGGCCAGTGCATCCCCAGCTAAGCTACGCTGTCGAAGGGGGTATGGGGGCTAATTCACTTGGCAGAAGACGTCGGCAAATAACAAAAGACTACATTTTTGTACACCGGGCAACATGTTGCCGGCAGGTTGTTGCCGCCGCTGCTGCTGCTGCTGCTGCTACTGCTGTTGCTGCGCCTTTTTGTCGTCTTCATCTGGTTTGTGCTGTTGCCCTGCAGCAGCAGCGGCATGTGAACAACACAATGTGTCATGTTGTTATTGTCGTTGTTCTTGGCCGCTGTTCAGTTTGTTGTTGTTCGCGCAATCGATTTGTTGTTGGTGTTCAATTAATTGTACTCAATGCCAATGTTGCCGGCTACTGGTCGTTGCTGTCGCCGTTGATGTTGCATGTTGCATGTTGCTGCTGCTGCTGCTGCTGCTGTGCATGTTGCTGGCGCCAATCGAGCATCGGCGGCGGCATTGAAGAGAGATCATTCCCATTCGGTGGATACCCACACCGCCCCTGTTCCAGATTAGCATCGGCAAATTGCAATTTATATAGAAAAATAAATTTGTACTATTGCTATTGATGCCGGCGATGGCCATTGTTGCCGGGTGGTCCTCGAACAAGTTGCCTCAATTCCAAGTCACTTCTCATTTGGTCATTCCTCAGAGGAGCTATGTAAATCATTAAAACTTAAAGATTTATAGGATTTTACAGAATTTTATATAGTTTTTTAAGGTATTTCTAATTCATTTATTTATTTGTTATTATTATTTAATTTACATAATTATTTTTTAAGCTCTATAGAGTCCTTAAACCTCCCTGAAATACCTTCTAACTTATGATTTCTCCTTGAAAGTCACATAAAAAATAAGCCCGCAAATGGAAGATGCTTTTTAATTAGCCAGCAACAAGCGTCGCTAGACAAAGAAAATCCCCCAGAAAGGATGTCCAAAATCAAACAACAACAGCAGAGAGGCGACGAGGCATAAATGCTCTTGCCTTTTTTGAAAAGGGGGGAGGTAGAGTTTCCAGGGAGTTGGGAGGTTGGGGGTTCTAAAGTGCCCCAAAATGCTGCAAGCAAAATGAGGCGACGAAACACGAACCAAAGACAAAATTCACGGATTTCAGCAACACTCTTGCCCCGGAAAAGCCAGCCAGAAAAGAAAGACAACTTCATTTGACACCCTAGCTTAGGGTATATTCATTTAAAGGGATCTTTTCTTATTAACATATTAAATTAATAATTTTTATACATTCAAATTCACACGATTTATATTTTTTTACTTACAAAATGAATAATTATTTGATAATTATGTATGATTTCCAGGGTATTTATTCGGGTTTTCTCCTTGGTAAGACATCAAATAGAGAACGGGAGGTACAGGGAGGGTTTGAGGAGGCTCTTGGGGGTGTCTGGGGGGTCATGCAAAAGTGTTAATGGCGGCTAATAAGGCGCGGTACAAAAGGGACGAACAGCTGGCGGCACAAGGGCAAAATGACATTAACAAGCGTGATAACAAAAACAAAAAAAAAATATAAAACAAAAAAATATAAATAAAAGACAACAGAACAAGATAAAGACAGAGGAAAAGAGCGTGTAAAATAAGAATATAAAAAAGGGAAATAAACCAGAAAAAAATAATAAAAAAAGGGGAGAAATAGAAGGCTAAGAAAAATCAGAAGACAAAGGTGTCAAACAATAAAATGAAGGCACAACTTAGGGACACAAAGAACCAGGAATTATTGAACCAATAACTAACATTCTTTAATATAACCTAATTAAATATTTAGTTTCATATTTTATATATATAAAAAACAACCAGAATATACATCTGTTAACTCTTATATATTTATTTATAATTTTCCTGCTCTTATTTCTGGCCCACAAATCCCAAAGCTTCTCCCATAGAAATTAAGCGGCAGAAGAAACTAAAGTTTGGGGCAGGACTCGAAGGATAAAGGTATATATATAGAAGGGGATGGGGTGTGGCAAGGGGTGGTGGCTTTGAGTGAAGTGTGGCAGCTTTAGACAGCTCGGCTGCATAGTTTCAGTTGCCTCTAATTTAACGGCAGAGTAAGCCGAAAAATACGATGACGGCAATGAAGGCGGCGGCGTTGCTCAGACAAAACATTTGGCAGCTGCCAGGACATCCCGAATCCTCCCTCCCCCCACACCCCCCACTACCCTCTGAAAAGCAGCGATTAAGAAGATAAATGATTATTTTGAGCAATGCTAAAATAATAGACACCGAAGGCAGGCATCCAGGCAGCATCCTGCCAAAGGAGGCCTCGTCTTAAATTTCTAATTAGATGCGACGCCACCAGGCGAGGCGTCATTTCTGCCGCTCCGTCTGCCACTTGCAGGCAACTTATTGATTATTTTCTCCCCACCAACTATAAATGTATATGTATATATATTTCACGTACACTCTATATATATTAAAGTGTTTTTGAACCCGCATAAAGAGCGACGCACTCTAAAAAGCAGAGGCCGTAGACCCGATACCGGCTGCCCTTTTTTCGTTTATATATATTAGAAACAAAAATATGTATTTATGTATGTTTGTATATATATTTTTGGGGTATTTTTGGCATTTTCATTGTCAAGGACAAAGTGCGTGAGTAGCTCACAGACACAAGCACAAAATAAAACATTGAATTACTTTAGCAGAAAGGAAACCAGCGAGTTCCGACAATGAAAATGCAATGCTCTGCTTTAAAATGTATGATAAAAACTTTAAAACTAAATTTAAAATATTTATTTAATTAACTTATAAGTAGAATTTAATTAAGGTAATTACTAATTATTTATATTATATATTTTTACCATTAAACATAATACTTAAAGATAAGTATATAAGAAAAAGAGGCTTATATGCTTTTAATATATATTTAATGTAGATTGATTTAATATTATTTAAAACTTATATTTAATATTAATATCTACAACTAATATTAAATATTATTTTCCATTCAAAAACTTTAAAACCAAATTTAACCCCACGACAAGCACAAGTAAATGTTGTTAGGCAAATGATGCCCAGTAAATGTCAATGATCAATAATCAATTTTAAGATGATTCTCTTTCAAAATAAATATTATTACCATGCATACATTTAAAATAAATGTAGAGAAACTTTAAATGCACTAAAAAACAAATCAAGAAACCCCATCTAATAACCAATATACCCTCTCCGAAATAAATTCTCTTTAGGGTATTATCAAACACACATAAGAGAGTGCGTAGAGCGTTGAACTTGGGCCACGTTGAGCCGAGTTGAGTCAGCTTTGTGCGTGTTGTATATCCACGAGATACTTAGATACGTTGAACCTGCGCAGCCCCGCCTCCACCTCCTCCTCCGCCACCCCACTGGGAGGCCAGCTAACGGCGCTTTCTTTTATGATTTTTAATTAATTTTTATATGCCAACTCAAAACTAAAAAAAAAAAGAAACAAACCAAAAAATAGCGAAAACCGAAAAAATCTTGTTAGCCAAAAATTAAAATTTAAGCAAATTTGATAGATAGTCAGATGGATAGATAGGTTTATAGGGACAAGCTCACTAAGGCACCAGAGAAGCAAAAACAAAAACAAAAGCAGAGCAACAAAGTCAATGAACCAAAAAAGGTCAAGATGTTTGCAAAAATCTTTTTCGCTCATCGCCAGCTTAATTTGTTTTTTTCTTTTTTTAATTTTTACTTCGTCTTGCTTTCTATTTCCCTGCGTAGCATATTAGATTTAATGTTTCTCTGCCCGATAACTGCTTAAAATCACTCGCAAAACCCTCGCAATTCGAGGTAATAAATCGAGTTTGGACAAACCATTTCGCCAATTTTGCATTTGTATCTGTATCAGTATCTGTATCTTTATTTGTATCTGATTCAATGGGTGGCCAAACCCAAAATATTTCCTTGTAATAATAGCATGTTGTTAATATATAAATGCTTTTTTTAGCAAACTAGGGCTTGTGAAAGCTAGCTGATGAGAAGATAATTGCATAAGTATGTTGCTAAAATTAATGTGGTAATACCTGGAACATCGGATAAATTGAATAATTCTGAAACAGTTGCAGTTTGCAATCAGATCTGCCTGATATTATAATACCCCGATTGGAGTATTAACATTTAAATATTTATCATTCATAATTTTTGGCAAATGAAAGCTTAAAAATCTAATAGCTATGCTAAAAATACATTAGTTTGAAAAACTGTTCTGAGTTAGTTTTTATAAGGCTATTATTTTGTTTTAAAATTAATTTTTTTGCAAATTTTTTTTTTTAACTTCAAATTTCGAAAAAATATTAAAATTTGTTTATTCTACCAGACCCGGCTAGATCGACTCGGACGTTAATGCTGATCCAGAATATAGGGTCGGAAATGACTCCTTCTCTGAGTTTTGTGCTTCTGACTGAGATTATACTTTCCCGAAAGGAAAAACTATGGAGAAATATTTTAATTAACTATATAAATCCAAACCATTGTTATATCAAACTTATGAACAAGTAATGCATACATTTCATTATATATTCGTTGTAAACGTATTTAAAAATATATACAGAGTTCAAAGAAGGTTGAAACAGAATTTCATTCAGCAGAAAAGTATCTCAACTTGATCTCTCTTATATATAAGTAAACCCTAAAACCCACTGATACATTTGTATACCTACTCAGAGATACTTAAACTACCTTTATCATTGTCGCCACTTTATTTATGCAGCTTTTTTGTTTTGTTTGTTTTTTTGTGGTTATAAAAATAGATCTTCCCAAACCAAACTTGTTTTTCGTTTCAAAAAGTTTGGTTGGCCATCGGTGATCGCGAAGCAGTCGTGGCCGAGCGGTTAAGGCGTCTGACTAGAAATCAGATTCCCTCTGGGAGCGTAGGTTCGAATCCTACCGGCTGCGGGATAACAAGGAATTAACTTTTTTAAATTTAGAAAATAATTCAAGAAATTGGAGTATAATTAGAATATTCCCAAAGAAAGTAATTATCTGTAGAAAACGAATAAAAAAGGCTTGCAAGAAAATTGCAATACTAAGTTTAAGAGGGTTATTTATGTATTAAAACTATTCAAGAAAAACAACATTAAATAAATTGGATTATATAGAAAAAAGACGTATATAGGTTTTGGTATCTTTTTAAATTAAATTTTTGGCTAGGTTGCATTTTTATTTAAATGTTTACAAAGGAAAAATACGCTGACATGACTTTCAATTAATTTTGCTTGACTTAGATACTGAATTATCTGCAGATATTTAATAAAAATCTATTGTTTATGGCCTTAAATTGGGTATTTGGGCGATCGTTGATCACCAAGCAGTCGTGGCCGAGCGGTTAAGGCGTCTGACTAGAAATCAGATTCCCTCTGGGAGCGTAGGTTCGAATCCTACCGACTGCGGTTAAGAAAGTATCCTTTTTTAATGATTCAAATTGGGTATTTAAAAATCTTGTTTAATATCTAAATACATTTTTTAAAACTTACAAGAAGTTTAGCCATACAAAATTGATTCTAAAAAGGCCCGAATGAGCTATTTCAAATACAATTTTGTATTTACTGAAGGTACTTATTGTAAGGCATTTATTTTAATTACTTATAAGGGATTAAAATGTATATAAATAGATGTAAATACAAATTTGAAATTTGAAAATACCCAATCTTGTAATAAAATATTAACATAAAAGATTTAAATTATTTCAATTTTTATAAAAAAAAAATTGATTAAAAAGATCTCTAGAGTTTTTATTAATTTTTCTTTTTTGCTTCGTTGTTCTTTCCCCTTTCCTTTGCTTCAAGTTTCGCCCGAGAGAAACAAATTGGCACTGTAATTAACCTTATATTGATTGAATTTTAAAGGCGTTTAAGCTAGTGCCACCCGCTGAGCTCTGAACCCAACCAAAATCGAACAGAAAACCTTAAAAAAAATCACCAAAATAAAGGCGCAACGACTTTCCACTTTGAGATTAGTTTCTTCGACTTCGAAGAGGGGAAGAGGCAGTGGGGAGGGCAAGGAACTCTTCTATGTTATCTCTCGAACATTGAACCCGCCCCAAAAGAGGCAGTTAGACCGAAAAATAAAGGCCCCAGAAAACGCGGCGAGCATTTGCCAGATGCTAAGTGAGTGATAGACAAGCAACAAGCGACGACAACTTGCGCAAATCGACGACAGAATTTGGAGCAAAAAATTCGCAAAAAAGAAAATTTCAAAGATATAAGAGGTTTTAAATACACTTACTTTGAATAAATATATATTAATTCGAAGGAATTTATGGAGTTTTCAGAGTGAAAGTGAAGACTTCGATGTGAAAACTATATCAACTCTCCAGTGAAAGGGTTCCTTCCTTTATTTTCTAATAAATACAATAGGTTCTTTAATTTTATATATTTTATATTTATAGATTATATATTTTGAAAAGTATCCTAGTTTTAGGTTATCAAAGGAATTACTTCGTTTGGAAAGGATTTCAAGCTTTGAATTCCAGACCGTTGCATTTTACGCTAAGTAAATATATAATTTAATAATTATTTAATTATGCTTCTATAAAATATAGTTGAGTGCAGAAATCTAAAAAAATAAATTAATTAATACAAATTTTAAAAAACCTCATTGTTTAACATTAAAAAAGCACCTTTCCAAAGAAAACTCTACACCCAACTCTACCTCCTTTGCCTTTGGTTTGCACCTTAAGTATCCCAAGAAAGGGTATTTAAATATCTAAAACAAAATCCACTCCTAGCTACGGGTATATCTTTTTGGTCAGATTTCGGTTGGTCACCGTTGGCAGCGAGACAAACGACCGCACAAACGAAAGACTTTGACCCAAATTCAGAGCGAAGAAGCCTGCGTTGATTAATCGACTTTGCCGCCCATCGGCTCATCGCATAAAAAAAGCAGAAGAACCGAAAATTTTGCACAGCTGCTCCTGAGCCGGCTAATTGAGGAAATCGAATGTAAAATTATGTGAAAAAAATTCGCAAGCGGCCGGGTGACGCATGCATCTAATTTATGTATCTGATAGATACTTCACACGAAGCCAAAACAGACAAAGCCAGAGCCAAGTTTTGTTGACCAATGATTTTCACTTTTGGCCAAGCCATAAATTTGTATTCCTTTTTTTTATATTTTTGTATTAATTTTCTTTTATTTTTTTGTTTAAAATGTTGAAATTGCCTCGCTTTTTTGTATTTTTTTGCTTAATTCGATTGTGTTTGTGCAACTGGCCAACGATTCATCTTTCGCTTTACCTGGAAATTGTCACAATTCGAGCGGAGTTTGGCTGTAATTATTGCGGCAACACAGGCCAGGTGTTAACAGGTGACAAATGTGGGTTAAAGTGAACAGGGGCTCTACCAAGAAGTCATCAGATATCTTAACAAACGATTTGAACTCTTAAAGAGTTCAAAAAGGGTTTCCCAAAAATTAAACAAGATATTTTTGTTAAGTAAATCAATCAAAAAATAAAAAATCCATATTTTTGACTAGAATTCCCAACTGTTTCTAGCTTGAATAAAAGTAGAAAAAACAATTAATTTTTTATTTAAAAGAAGAAAGTATTTTACTATTTTTTCTTCTTTATTAAGTAAAATAATTAACCATTCAAAATATATAAAACAAACCTATTTCCTCGCCATAATTCTGTAAACGCCCCCCTGCTGGCCACGCCCCCCTCACCCCTCCAATGGCAGACTACAAAACTGTCAGAAAAAGAATGGACTAAAAGGGATCGGTTTTTATGCCATATCGCGGGGGAGGATATGGCGGCATTTATATATATATATACATATATCTGAAGGGTTAGCTGACTCAACTCTTGGCAAGTGAAAACGTTGAGAAATCATTTGCATAAAATAATTTTGCGTGTTTTGAGTAAATAAATTACGGAGTATAAGGAGAAAAGCAGAGAGAGAGAGAGGGAAAAAGAACAGAAGAGGGACAGCAGAAGAAACTGATATGGCAACAAAATACACACACACAGAGATACACTAGCTGACAGATACAGATACAGGCGAGCACACTTGTAGATGCAATTGCAATTGCAAAACTTTTTTTTTCGCCAGTTTCTGTTTGACAAAAGATACAAGAAGTTTTTGCACAAAGAGAAAAGGTCAATAGAAGCAATAACTATTTTTTTAAATGATTTTCTTATTGTTTTGGAATTTTTTAAATTAAACCAATTTTACAACATCAAGTAAAACCATCTAAAAATGATATATTTAAGCCAGAGTTACATTCAATAAATTAAGTTAAATTGAATCAATATAATAATAATAAAATAAATCGCATATTTGAATTGTCGTATTTTTTAAAGCTAAATAAAAAAAAAAACAAGTAAAAGTAAAACAAGTTAAAGGGATTTAAAATAATATTTGACTCTTATTCGTTGTTTAATACTAAATGTATTAAAATAATCAAGTGAAAACACTTTAAAATAATATATTTAGGTAAGAGTTAGGTTTAAAAAATTAAGTTAAATTTAATAAATTATTTAATAATAAATAGAAACCCATATTTTGCATATTTAATATTTATTTATTATTTTTCTTTATTTTTTGTTAACCCTTTTATATATTATTTTCTTATCTTATAATTTTATTAAAGTATTTTCCATTAAAAAATATAATGAAATACTTAAAAATTTCTGTGGTTAATCCTTAAGGTAATTGAGCTTAAAATAAGTTATAGAAAGTATTAAATTTTAAAATAAAAGTATTTCTTAGTTAAATATATATCATTAAAAATATTTTTTAAAATTATGTGGCATATTTTAAACCCCAAATGTTTATAATTTTTTGACCGTGTTTGGGTTTATCTATCGGATAGCTGGCCAATCCCTCGGGTGTAGCCGTGTGACTCCTCCTTTTCGGGCCCTGGTAACATGTCGTTGGGCAATTAATAACGGATTATGAGGCGACGACGACGACGATGACGACAACGACTCCCAAAGCGTTGACAATGCGGAAAAATATACAACAAAATATACATACTTATATATATTCGAGGGGTGGAGAGGGTGGTGTGGTATAGAAAATGGGAAAAACTGAAAAACACAGAGAGGGTGACGAAAGGCGACGGCGGCATCTTTGAGATGCACAGTTCACAAGATGGAAAATAAAAGTAACGCGTATCTGTGCGCTACAAATGTATCTTTCATCATCATTGGATACTCCCATTCCGCTTTCTTCCCCTCTCTCCGTCCACCCACTTATAATTCCTTTCCTTTCCCATTCTCCTTATCCTTGCGCCGGGCTCTTAAGCTGATGAAAAGGAAAATTCCGGGGCATTCAAAGTCCAAAGTTTTCTTTCTTTTCGGAGGGACAGAAAGAGGGAGTCTCTTTCTTTTTCCTCTGCCGATTTTCTTCTTTATTTTTTTGTATATTTTTTTTTTTTTTTTGATTTCTTGTGAAAAGCGTAAAAATTGCTGTAGATTAGCCCTGGCGACAACGACATTGTGTGTTTGTCTCTGGGTTTGGGGTTTATAGACATCGCATATGAGTGGGAGTCTAGGATGGCATTATTCGGTCAGGTCCTTGATGGTAGTCCTTGCTGCGACACTGACTTTAAGGTTAATTCAAATCCTGGGATTTATAATACAATTTTATAGAGGTATGTAGGTAAAGGCAAAGTCCAGTAAATAAGAAAATTATTTATAAAGAGGTTTAGAGAATTTTAATGAGAAATACAAAGGAACAAGGATTAAGAAATCCTTAGACTTAAAAATTGTATAAAGAGGTTAAGGGAATTTTAATGATAATTAAAGCAGAACCCTGATAAAGAGGTCCCTAAACCTAAACCATACAGAAAACAATTAATTATATTATTAATTATTAATTATATATTTACTTGATTTCTAACCTTCCTACATTCTATTTAATTATTTTTATATATTTATTTAATCAATGTAACCATATTATTCATGCACTATTTCCATTAAAAATTAGCTAGGATTCCTATTTATATTTATTAAGCTGCTTTTTTATATATTTTTTACTATTTGTTTTTGCAGGAAAAAATTCTGTATTCAAAATCTTTGTTTTCCAAGTTTTTACTTTATTTTTTGTGTAGCAAAAATATTTGAGCAGGTTGCCAGCGAACCTTAGGTGCTTTTGCATAATTCTATAAATTATAAAATACAACAAACAAATGACAGCAACAACAACAGCAGATGGAAATGCCTTTACCCCCTTTTCCCTGGACAAATTCTATTACACTTTTCGCCTTTTTCCCCTTTCTTTCTCTCTCACATTTTATGTGCGTCTTGTGATTTTTTCACAATTTTCCGTTGTTCTTGTTTTTTTTTTCAATTTTTGTAGCTATTTTTTGTTGGAGTTTTTGTTGTATTTTTTTTTGTTGGATATACTTTGTTGTTGTGTTTTTTTTTATTCAGTTGTTGAGCTCTCTCAAGTGCAATATGCAGGCAGGCCGAAATCCGCCCCTCAGCCGCTCAGCCCCCGGTTACCCATCTGTTTTTTAGTATCCTTTTGGCTTGACTTTGGCTCCTTCATGTATTTTTTATCTAAATGCCCCAAAGGCATTCTTTTGCAGCATAGACAAAGTCGCCGTCGCCTCCCTGCAACTCCTCAAAAAAAAAAAAAAAAAAAAAAATAACAAACAAACAACAAAAAAATATGCAAAAAACAAAAATGGGAAAAATAATCATAAAAAAAAGGAGAAATAATAAAAAATAAGGTAGGGGGAGTAGCAAATAACGCAGTATTTTTCCTAGGTTTTTCTTCTTACATTTTTTTTGTGTTTTTGACTGAAACTGAAAAGTTGGCAGAAGAAGGCAAAAGTCATGCGCCAGAGAGCTCCTGAAGGACGCATCAAGGAGACAGTTGTTGCAGCGACTCGGGGCTACCCCTCCTCCTCCTCCTCCTCCCTCGCTTCATCATCATTAGCGCCCTCCCAAAAAAGTAAAAAAAAAACTATACAAAATAATACAAATATATATGCATGTAGAGGAGTGCAAGAAAAGTGCATAAAAGAAAAGAAGCGCCGAAAATATGCTTTGGGTTAAGTGTTCCCGTTAGAGGAAAAGGACAGCTGCCTGCGATCTCCCTGCACCCTCTTTCGCACTTGTCACGGCCCTAATCCGCCAAAGGTTCTGGCATAACGGTGCTGGAGGATATATACATATATATATAGATATATATGTGAGGGCGAGGAGACTTTGTTTGATCAAAAAACTGCCTCGCACACAAAAACCTTTGACTGCAAAGGCAGAGACAAGGACACTGACGAATGGCAAAGACCCTTGAAAAATACTAAAATAAATAAAATGTAGTACAAATCATTAATAAAAATCTGAAAAGGTGTATTTTTCCAAATTAAAATGTAGGTTTTTAATTTCTTAGAAAAAAAAGAGACATAAAGCTACATAGATTCCGGCTCTCAACAATTTTTTTAAAAATATTGACGAATGGCAAAGACCCTTAAAAATACTAAGATGAATGTTAAAGAAATTATAGTAAATAATCATTGATCAAAATCTGAAAAGGTGTATTTTTTAACATTAAAATATAGGTTTTTAATTTCTTACAAACAAAAAAACAGACATAAAGCTACGTAGATCCTGGCTCAAACATTATATTTTTAAGAATACCGAAGAATGGCAAAGGACCCTTAAAAAATACTAAGATAAGTGTTGAAAAAAAAATAGTTAAAAATGATTAAAGATGAAAAAGTTAATTTTTTTGTAACATTAAAATATAGGTATTTAATTAAAGAAAAAAAATGGCCAGAAAGCTAGCTAGATCCTGGCTCTAAAAATGTCCAAATATTGTTCTCCAAGTAATACAACTTTCACAATAATTATTTAATTTAAAAATCACTCTTAAAAAAACTAAAGAGTATCAGATCAGTAATATGTATAAATATATATACATATATCCCAAAACTTCAAGGACTTCAAGCACAGATCGCCCCCACAGAGAAAAATATACGAAAGCGTCAAGGAGGCGGCCGGCAGTTCAATGCACTTACAACATTTAAACCCAAAAATAAAGGGAAAAAATAAGGAGAAAAAAAGGATACAAATAACAAGCAGGCGAAGAAAACACTCTCGCACACACACACTGATGTGTGTGTTATTTATTGCGACACAAAGGACTCGCGCAGGGAGACAGACGTTCAATGTCCTGCAGCCTGCAAAACGGGCTAATAAAATGTGACGAGCGTAACGCAGAACGCAGCGCGAATCGAGCGCTTTTTTCTCGCACACATATATATATATAAATATATATGTATCTATATATATTTGTATGTACACACAGGACACGCAGGACATTGACACCCGAAAACGGAATGGCATAAAATAAAAGCCGGCGAGCCGAAAAGTCCGAAGCCCTACGAAGAAGTCGCCGAAACTGCCGACCCGCCGACGGCGAAGCCCAAAAAGCCAATGGCCCCCCGCAGGATGCCAACAGGATCCGGGATAGGTGCACTGAGAGAAAAGTACTTAAAAATAAAAAAAAATTTATAAATCAAAAAAGTAATTACAATAGCAATAATAATAATACCTTTTTTGGGTTGAGGAAAGTTATGTGGGGCTGCACCCACTAAACCCATTATATATATAATAATAATAATATTTCATAATTTATAAATAATTAAAATTACAAATATTTTTCATACATTAATTAATCTGTCCCAACAATAATTTTTATAACTTATATTATGTACAACTCAATTTAATTAATTTAACTCATTTTCACATTAAAATAACTTCTCTGGAAGCTTTTTCAAAAAATACTTCCCCTTGAAAATAGTCCCCCCTTTTTCGCTCAGTGAAAAACGGCACGTGTGCGTGTCCATATACAGTCACAGCAAGACAGTCCTGGGGTCCTGGAGTCCTGCTTTGGGATTATCCCTAACGTCATCGGTGGCGGCATTGAGTGCATTGAACTCCTTTCAACCTTTTTTTTCACCGCTCATCGTCTTCGTCTTGGGCCCTGGGTCCTGGGTCGTCGGTTCCTCTGCTTCTTCGGCTTCCTTTGGCTACTTCTTGTGCTGCTGCTGCTGCTGCTGGGCCTGGGCACAAATCAAAATGCCCCCAAGTCCTGCGTCCTGCCACAACAGCTGATATGCCCAGGCCATTGCGTATACGCAGTGTCGTCCCCTTTGCCTGCCGGCGGGCAAAGTTCGTTGAACGCCTGTCTCTTTTTTTTGGTGTTTCTTTATTTTTATTTTGGGTAGGTTTTTGACTTTTGCGGCGTCTCAATCTTGAGTATGTTGCAACGGCAACATGTTGCTGGCATCATGAGGCCTAGGTTTAAGTGAAAGCATATTGGGAGGGATACTCATCAAGTTATTTTAATAATAAATAAGGCATAAACAAGAAGGATCCTTTACAAATATTTTTCAATAGGAATAAAAAATGAATATAAATATAATTTAGAAATACTAAAGTGCTAGAAAGACAATGAAATAAATACATGATTGAATAAATAAATAAATAAAGTAATTAATGCAAGCATTAGTTCTTGGGTGTTATTAATTTATAAATGTAAAAGAAATATATGTTTTAAGCTTATCGCACTAGGAATAAATAAATAAATACAAATTGTTTAAATTTAGGCAAATGGTTTAACAAAAAATGTATATCAGTCTGAAGGCCTCAGTCGCTCCTGCTTTAAAAATTGTAATACAAATATTTGTATATTTTATTACAATCAAAATAATAAAAATAATAATAAATTTATATCACAAGGATTGATTTGAAACTTTTGCAATATAAATAATAGGCCTAAATTGAAATCAACCTTATCATGATATCTACATTTTAATGTCTAAGAACTATATTTACTTCCTAAATTTAAAATTTAACTTGCATTTATAATTATCACCTAATTCCCTATTAATTTAGTTAGTTTAGTTGGTTTTTCTGGCTGGAGCTGGCCCGCCAATCAAAATCGGGCAATCGGCGGCATCAGGTGGTCTGAAGTTAAAGGCTATATGGCTGGGAATCGGCATAAGAATCGGCTGGGAGAGCAGCAGAGGATGGAGAATGGAGACCGGAGACCGGAGACCGGAGACTGAAGAACGACATGCAAATAGTCCTCCTCCTCACAGGCGAGTGTGTGTGCTGTGTGTCGCTTGGTTGAGCATTGTTAAGATCGGTATCGGGCAGGGGATCCGATCTCCGATCTCCTCCCTGATCCCCCCGTCGGCTGAATAAAGCAGTCAGCAGCTCCAAGTTGGCAATACATTTTCCGCCGCCACCGCCGCTGCTGCTGCTGCTGCAATCTAGTTTGGCTGCACTTAATTTCAGCGCTTAACAGACAATTAAAATCCAATTAATTCTGACGTTTATTATGCTAAGCCGACGACTGTGGGCCCTCGGATCTCTCGGACAGCGGCGGAGCACGACGACGGACCGGACCGCCACATAAATTGCAGCCTCGTCGTCGTCGTCGTCCTCCACTTTGTAGACCAGCTTTGTCGTTGCTAAAAACTTGCTCCTCTCTCGGTGGGTTCCCTAGAAAAAGCAAAAACAAAAATACAAGAAAAACTTTGGCAGGCACACCAAGGAAAATTATTATTTAGAACTGACTGCATTATGTGAAACTGTAATTATTTATAAATTATTATTTTTATTTATTAAGAAATGTTATTAATAAGATCATTTACAAGTTATAAGGGCTTTCAGAAATCAAATAAAAATAAGAGTACTATGAAATTTAGTTGAAATATTATGAGTTTGATTAATTTAAATATTTATTTATGCTTACCCTTTTTAAATATATATGCAGGGACAATCTTAAATACATTACTTAAGCACTTCAAATAAAATATAATATAAAATACACTTTTGTTTATTAATATTATATATTTATTGCCAAACACACTTGAATTTTATTTATTTTCAACTTATTTAATAGTTTATCAATATTATGCACGAATAATATTTATTACCCTGAGCATTTAACGTAATTTAATACCATATCTACTAAATATATATTTTATTTCTGAAATTTCTTTATATTAAAAAACTTGTAAGCTCCTTTTCTATTATCTAGAAGTTTTCCTTTGTGTTTTTTGCCCACAAGAAAGCCGGCAAACCTAATTTTGGACTTCTACTGGAGGCAGCCACATGTTGATTTGCCCAAAGCCAGAGCCCATGTAGGAGTCCAATAAATCTTTCAATTGGCCAGGATTCGCTATGTTGCTTACTTATTAGTATAACAAACCCCAAAAAGAAGGTTTACAATTTACATAAATTTTAAAGACAATAAAATAAAAAATCTCGACGGTCGCAGGACTCGAACCTGCAACCTTCAGATCCGTTGAGCCAAACGATCTGTTACGTAACAAGGTTCCCAAGATTCTGACATAAACTGTTATAAACTGTTATAATAGTATATAAGTTTAAATTAACTTATTATTTTAAAGCAAGCTAAGGAGATATCCTGTTTATATTTATTATCTAAACATTTAACTACAACTTACTAAAGTAATTAAAGCTTTAAACCTAAAATTACACATATTTAATTCCCAAAATTGCAAAAGGACGACCGGTGCCCTGGGACACTAACTGCAATGATAAGCAAAAACCGGCAATGTTGCCAAAGGACCAAGAAACGCAACCAGACGGGGGAAACAGGACACATTTTGAGCCTTTATTTTTGTATTATTTTTTTTTTTGTGGGAGACACACGCACACTTACACACTCTCACACACAGTGAAGCCAGACGGAAGGGCAAACGAAAGTAAAGGAAAGCCAGCCGACAAAAAAAAAAGAAAAAGAATTTGTACAAAAATAAAAACCCGGCGAACGGACCCGAGAACCCGAAAAAAGGTTGTTGAAGGTTCAACGAACTCTCAGTCAGCGGCAAATGTAAATAATTTGTGCGTGGCTGTCGGTGTTGGTGTGTATCTGTGTGAGGTCTACGCAATGCCAGACAAACAAGAAGAGAGAAACCAGAACAGAAATTGCAAAAACATAAAGTATATATTACATATATAGTGGGAAATTCATGAAAATTAATAGGGGATTTGAGTAAGGGAAATTATAAAAGAAATTTAGATTTGCATCCTCATTATCCTCATGTAAATTTCTAGATTACAAAATTTTATGTAAACAATATTCCTGCAAAAATTGCGACGATCGTTGGAAGAATCATGAAACTTTGCTCTGGTAGAGCATTTGGCGAGCGAACGACATCAAGCAGTCGTGGCCGAGTGGTTAAGGCGTCTGACTCGAAATCAGATTCCCTCTGGGAGCGTAGGTTCGAATCCTACCGGCTGCGGTACAGTATGACTTTTTTTTATTTTTATATCCATTTAAAAAACTTGTAATTTTTTCTAATTTATTATCACTTATTTTTTATATTCAAAAAATTTCTTAATATATTCTTGATCAACATAAACACCGAGTCGATCTAGCCATTTCCGGAAAGAAAAAAAAGTGACCCATTTTTTTAAAGAAAATATCAAAATTGTCAAAAATTGACCAACAATTGTTAATATTAAAATTAAAATAATTTGAATGCAGAAAAGTTCTCCTAAAAACCAAGAAGAATAAACCAAAAACTACACACGTCATATTTACAGTTTTACAGCTACAGTTTTACAGCCACAGTTTACAGCTCCAGTTTTGCATTATTTCCTTACATTATTTACATATAATTTCCATTCAGGTAATCAAAACAAACACCAAAGACTTCCAGTCCACAAATGTGGATCGCATTCCAGGATTTGCATACACACAAACGTACATATGTTAATACTTCCCGTGAGAGAGAGCAGGTACGTTTCGTTTGTTTATATTCAATTTTCAAGGGCAATTGTCAGAAATAGAAAACCTTACGGCGAAGTCAAAAAACCACAACAAAGGAGAACAGAAAAATTAATAAAGGATCTTCACTCACTCTGTTGCTTGTTTGCTTTCCTTTTCTCTTCCTTGATGGAAATATATAAACATACACACATGCGGAGCGGCAAAACAAAAAAAAAAAACAACAAAAAAAACGGAGTGATAATCAAACGGGATCTTTCAAAACACTGCCTCTCTTAGCATCTTCCGTTTCACTCGCGCAATTCTTATTCTCTTTACGACAAAAGCAAAACACAAAACACACACATACAAACAAAATCAAACGGCTCTCAATGTGTACGCCAACCGGGCATAGATTTTACGGCTTTAAATTCCGATTTTCACATGTTGATCATTTTCCGAAACCTCCGGCGGAGGCTGGATTTTCACGGCGGGGCACTGAACTCGCGATTATCACCGCCTACGTAAAATTTCCCGGCCGTTTGTCCCGCTTTTCGCACTTTTTTCGTTCACGCTGCGCGTATCCCGACCGAACGATGCGAATGCGAATGCAAAGTAAAAAGGGAATGGGAACAGCGGACATCAATGGAATGGGAATACTGCAACGATAGAATATCGTTCTATCGTTCTTGGGAATACTGGAACGTGGCAAGAAAAACGGGAAGATTTAAAAAAGCGATTTTATTTCTTTCTGCATTTTTAGCCATTTTATTTAAATAAACTTTAGAAAAAAAATGATATTATGTTTGTCTAGCGGAAATGGCTAAATTGACACGGATTTTTTTGCTGATCAGGAATATATTCATATATAATATTAAGAAATTCATTGAAGTTCTGACTGAAATTTAAAACCCAGTCATGGATATAAAAAGAGTATAAAAAATAATTCAAAATAAAAAGCATAATAATAATTTCTTGGCCGCAGCCGGTAGGATTCGAACCTACGCTCCCAGAGGGAATCTGATTTCGAGTCAGACGCCTTAACCACTCGGCCACGACTGCTGTGTGTTCTGCATTTTGCCTAATCAGCTTCTTAAGATTCTGACCACTCTATTGGCATTTTTTGCCGGTCCTTAATATCTAATTAACGAGATTTAAAAAAATATATATCTTAAAGGCGGAAAATGCACTAAATAAACCGAAAAAAACATTAAAAAAAAAAAGTTTTCCTTTCGACCGTGACAGGACTCGAACCTGCAATCTTCGGATCCGAAGTCCGACGCCTTATCCATTAGGCCACACGGTCAGTTAGTGTATGGGTAGCTAACAACAAATAAAACGTGCGAGAGCTGCGAGAACCTGGAGTGAGAACAGAACTATACCAAGTGGCAGTGGGAGCGAGATGGCAATAAAGAAGGGTGAGCAAAGAGGGTGGTTAAGCAGCGCACTAAAATTGCGAAAACCAAAAAGCTAAGTACATGGGTTCGATTCCCACTCAAGCTTTTTATTTTAGAATCAATTTGTTGTTGTTTTTTTTTGTTTAAGCAATAAATATTTATTATATTCATAATGTTTTTTAGCTTATTATTCCCAAAATTCCAATGTTGTTTTAATAAGTTAACTCTATATCACAGCTCTTAGCTTATTAATTACTATAATTATGTTTATTTATAGCAATCTTAGGGGCAATGTTCCTTGACCTTTGCCTTGTTTTTTTTTTTTTGTATTTCGTTAAAGGAAACAAGTCGGGACAATTGGCCAGCTTATTTACGACCATATTGTGGTAGGTCATGATTATTTTATCAAGACCGAGTCGAAGTAGAAGTTGCTGCAATAAACATTCCGTTGCCCGTGGAAAACCCAAAGCCACCCACATCCCTTTTTTTGTGGGGGGGATATGGGGTCTTAGTCAAGTGTTTTACTTTTTTGGGACTGCTTAAACTTCGCCTCTGTGTGTGTGTGTACTGGTTGGATCGATAATTTGTGTCTGCGGCAAACGCATTTTCCAAACTTTTTTTGTGTTTGCTTTTCGTCTGCGTTTCAATGAATAATCAGGGGAATTTTTTTAATAAAAGAATAGATGTAATAAGCTGATAAATTTTGAAGATAGATATTAAAAATAACACTAAAATTAGCTCTTATAGATGCTCAAAACAAATTTAGTTAATTCTTGTTTATAATTAAACTCTAAACTGTATTGGTTTTATTTTAAAATAAAATTCTGCCCGTTTTTATTTGTCCCGATTTGACCCCTGCTTAATTCCCTCCTTGGGAAAGTCCGAAATTATTTCTTCCTTTTAATTTTCTTTATTTTTGTGTTTGGTTTCTTTTTCCTTTGCTGCTTACAATTAAAATTAATTACGAACTATCTAATTACATGGTAATATGCTAATCAGCCTCGCCTCCCTCTCCTTCTCCCGCCCACTCCCACTCTCTCTTTCTCTCTCACACACACGCTCTCCATCTCGCTCTGTCTTGCCACGCACTTGGCAACAGGAGGGGATTCCCCCTGGCTCTCTTTCGAATGCAGTTTGCATGTCGGTTCTACGTTGCATGTAAAACTTAATGAGATTTCTGCCACGGCCATGACAGAGCCAAAATAAAAAAATATAAAATTATACTGCAGACACTATGGAATTTTTGTAATATTAAATTAATTTTTTGTATTAAAAAATAAAGTTTAAGCCTACATTTTAATATTAAATGGTAATTTTCCTTAGGGAAAACATGTAACGCACTTTTTTAGATTTTAAATTCACCCTTTAAGTTAATAATAATTTATTTTACACTAAACATATTTAAAATATGTAGAGACAAATTTTGTGCAATTTTTTAATAAGAATGCAATTAAAAGTATTTTGTTTATATATTTAAGCATTTTAGACTCATTCAAAAATGCAAAATAAATAAAGTTTAGTCATAAAGTGCTTGGTGAACATTTCAAAAAAATTCTGTATTTATACTAGATATACACTACAAATAAGTTATTCATGAAATAATAATTTTTTGTATACTTAGGAAATATATACATATTTTAGTAAATATCCATAAAGTAGTTTGGCTTAATTTTACACTTAGAATTGCAATTACAAATATTTGATTATTATCTAAGAGCATGTTTTCCTTATGTACAAATTAAACTTTCAAATAACAAAAAATAATATTAATAAAATTGATTAAAAACACGTATAAAAAACTTTACTATATTCACTAGAAAATCCCCCTAGTTTTCCAGTGGAAGATAAAGTTTGGGATGGAGACAAAAGTTCTCGCCGCTGCCGCTTCTTTGGCCAATTATTGGCAGCACTATCGGGGCGCCATAAATCAGGCACAGGTGGGCGGGTTATAGAGGGGGAGGTGGCAGGGGGTAGGCGGCAGGCGGCGCAGGTAACAACAATGCCTGGCCAACAAAGAGTCATAAATAAATTTTTGCAACTAATTCTGTCAGCTCCTTGGTGCCTTGCCCACTGCCACATTGCGTTATTATTGATGGTTGTGGTAACAATGCCGCCTGCATTTCGGCCTGGTCAAAAATCCTGGCAAAAATCCCCCTGGGTGGGTGGGTGTTACCCAACTCTTTCCGCCCCACCGCTCACTAATTCCCTGGATGCATGATTAATGTTTCTTTGAATTTTCGTCCCCTTTTTTTTGCCCACTTAAGACAAGCTTTTCTAAGTGGAAAAGGGAGTTTTTCATCTAAGAAAATAGCTTACAAACAGGTTATGGAGAATGTATTTTTTTGTAGGAAAAATATATATGGACAATTGATATATTTTATTCTATATTTAATGCTATGTTTTATATATAAAAATCCTTCTTAAGATTTCTATATATTTCCATCTTATTTGAAAAATATACACCTTAAACTATATTTTCCCTCGAATTGTTTAACTATTTTAAGGGCCTGCGAAAAACTTGGTAAATAATGTAGGAAACTCGAAGCATATTCCGCTTCAATTGATCTCTGAATATTTGATGGAAACAGTCGAGTAAACAATATGGTAAATGTTGTTTGTATGTAGCGAGCAACTTTGTCAAGGGGTGGCAACCCTACGTACTGGGCTTTGTCCTTAGCTCTGCCAGGCTCCCAATGCTCCTCCACTCCTTAACTCCACTCTTCCCCATCCTCCTGTGTGTCCAGTGGCACAAAACCGAAATAAATAATTGATGAAACAGCAAAGCGCACGTAGGGATTTCCAACTACCCCCGTTACCTTTCCATTTTTCCCAAATGCACTATATATACATATATATGTATGTATATATATATATATTTGACTCCTTTTTCTCCTCCCTCAGCACATTTTCCCTCTCCAACTCCCTCGACTTTCGACTGTTTCTCATCCATTTGCAGTTGGGGAAAACTGAAAACCATCTCTGGCCTACGACGCATGATGTTGTGTTGCCCCACACACACACACTTCTATATACACCATGTGCCATGGGATATACGTAGATATATATGCTATATCTGTGTGCGATGCGGTGCGGCGGCTATATATGCTATATATGTTCCTGTATGTGCGCACTTATCGATTTTCTGCTTGAAAAACGTTAAGCGAAATGCGCCCAAAGCGTCGTTGTCGGTTAAGTTCGGACCGGCCGGTCCCAAAAACCAGGGTACTCAGACCCATTAGAAAACCGCAACCCTACGCGGAAAATATAAGACAAGGATTAAAGAGAAATTTATGTATATAATATGTGAAATTTGAGTAAAATAAAAAATACAAAAATCTAACAAGAATTTAATAATTACAATTTAAAAATGGCAACCCTATAGGGTTTTATATATAATTCCCAATATTTATGTTCTAATATTTAACAACATTTTGTATTTAAGAAATTAAGGTTTTTTCCTTTGTGTAATCGGGCTCCCACATGGACGCAATGCCCCTCTGGACGGGCGTCCCTTTTTTGAAAGGGTTGCCAGGGCCACATGCGAAGCAAATGTTCGAGTGTTTCTCTATCAGTGTTTGGGTGTGTGTGTGCGAGGGAGGTGGCAACAATAGGCGTGTTTCGTAGTCGGTCGTCCACTTTTTTGGTCGTCGTCAACGTCAAACTGTTTCAAAAAGTAAAAAAATATAAAATAAAAATACCCAAAGGGGCTGTAGGGTAAAAACAGATACAACAAAATAAATAGAAAAACTGCATCAAATAGTAGTGCAGGTATTTTAAAAAATTATAACTTTATAAATTTTAAATATATAAAATAAATCTATATATGTATGTATATACAGAAATGGTTTTAATAATTTTGTATTTACTTCATTGCCTAGTATTTTTGTCAGGATTTAAGATCACACTGATTCCTTAATATAAAACAAATACCTTTAATGAAATAGGATTAAGAGTTGTAAAAGCCTCTACCCAGTATTTAATTGACTAATTCTTTTTTAAAGAAATAAATATAATTTAAATTATATTTCGTAGGCAGAATAACAATTACAACCCTATCTAATAGTATTTTTAAATCAAAGAAATGATTAATAGTCCTCATCAATTTAGAATTAATATTAAACAAATAAAGGCATTATCAGATTGAAGTCATATAAATATCCATACAAATATATGTGGGTATAAATACTCACCAGTGTTTTGTTAACTTAATTCCCGGAAACTTTCTATAGGCTGCCATCGGGGAAAAGGAACAAGAAGATGGACAGAACACTGCGGCTCTTCATTGGATATGTGCGCACATATCCGTAAATACAACCTTGTGTAAAAGCGCACTACAGTGCAAGTCATAAGTATGTACTTGCTAATAATTAACCTGAATTTACAAGTTTTTAAGAAATACAATTTTTTAAAATAGTTTGTTCAGCTTTTATGAATTTTATAATTAAATTGGAATAAAGAGAAAACAAATAATATCTCATTAATATAAATTGAAAAGCTTTCCAAAAGAGTGCAATGGAGTTGTTTAGGTCGAGTTTTTAGTGTGAGCTTGTTTATTTATGTATTTAGTATTAAATTCTAAGATTTGTAGCATACCTTTGAGTGTCTTTCTTATGAGTTTTTAAAACTAGCCGAATATATTGAAATCTAATGATAAAACCAATGGAATAATGTAACAACAACTCAAATTCAAAATCCTTAAAAATATTTAATATACGAATATTATGATCTATAACCTGGGAACTCTTCACCCATTCCTATTCAAGCATAACGCACTGTACAACTATCTCTATCTGTCCATACTTATGTGTACCGAATGTGTGTTTGGGGCAGACATGCAACGCACCGAAACCACCACACCCACACCCACACCCGCCCACTCGTCCCCGCCCCCAAAAAACACACACTCAAATAGAGACAGACATCCCTAGACCTAAGTTGCATGAACTTCAGTTTCGCTTCGCATTTCGGTGCATGGGTGGCGCTTCCAGTGGGTGGGTCGGTGGTCGGTGGTGCCTACAAGGCGAGTCAAAACAAAAAGGAGGAAAATGGAAACGCACACACACAGGGGGCTTCTAGGGGATAGACACACGCACACACTCATGGACTCTGGCCAAGCCCAAAGGCCTGGGATGCCGCCATTTTACTGCGTCCTGCACAGCACAGCTCACAGCTCAACTCAGCTCAGCTCGGCACGGCACACACAACCCCCAGAAATTTGCAGCCCCCTTGCACATTCGTGCTGCAGGTGCGCCGCCATGAAAAGTGGCCGGTCGGCAGAAGGGGGGAGGGAGGGAAAGCACAGGTGTAGGTGTGGGGTGCGGGTTGCGGGATGCCGGGTGCCGGGTGCCTGGTGCGGTGGATATATCTCCTGGTCCAAAGAGTTGATTGCGAGCTCGGCAGAAAATTTCCGACCTATCGCATGCAGTATCCTCGTTGCGTTTGCAATGCCACCCAACTCCCCAAAATAAGGAAAATGGGAAGGAAAAAGAAAAAAGGGAAAACCCTCCCACTGCATGCGTGTGTGCTTAAGCCCAGGTTCCGTCCCCTTGTGCTCCATACTCCACCAAGGGATATATCCAGTGATGGGCAAGGTGACCATTGTTACGGCCATGCTCAGGGGTCAGAATCTATTGAGGAGTGATTATCGGACCTATGTACATATACAATAGTTCTAAAATCCCCCAAAATTAGGCACAACTTCCCACGTACCTTGAAAGATATATAAAGTACCTTACTATAAGATATATGTGCATATATAAAGTACCTTAATACAAAGAAACTTTATACCATAATCAATCGTATATAAAAATGTGTATATAAAATATAGTACATAAATAATTAAAAACAGCTGTCTTAATAGCTTAGAATTAAAATTCAATTAATAAATAGTACCCAAGTACCTAGAAATATGAAAAGTATCTTAAAATAAAAGAACTATAAACTATAAACTATAACTATAACTATAACTATAAACTATATAATCGAAATATACATATGAGTACATAATAAAACTACATATACATATAACGAAAAACAACTATCTTACTATTATTATTTTGTACATATATTACCTATCATTTGATAATTCCCATCACTATATATGTAATAGTATGGCCACCAGCGAGCTCATCCTGTCCGAAGCCTGGTTTTTCCTTTAACGTATTTTTCCATTTTAGTCCGGAGGGGTTGGGGGTGGCACAGAAATTCCTTGCTGCGATATCAATTAAGGATACAGCTCACTCACACAGACCCCGGTCCCTCCTCTTGATCCTTTATTTTTGAGGATTTTTCGGTGGCCATAGGCAGACACAGAGACCAAAGTCCACTCCAGTCCAGTCCTGGCCAGTCCCGTCCCGTCCAGTCCTGTTCAGTCCTGTCCAGTTTTTCCCCCCCGCCTAAACCGGAAAAAGGGGGTAAAAAACATCATCTAAGCCCGAAACTTTGTTCAATGCTGCAATGGACAGAAGGAGGGCCAGACAGAGAGAGGGATATAGAGAGAGGGAGAGAGAGCGGGCGAGTGGGACAGCGCTAGTGCACACACAGAGTTGCATGTGCGTGTGTCTGGGCTGCGTCGTGTGTGTTGGCCCTAATGGAAATTGGTTTTATGCATGTTGGCTTTTGTTTATTTTTACAATTTTGATGATGTTTTGCTGAATGCGATGCGAGTGGCAGTTTCCTCTCACTCTCACTCTCACTCTTACTACCCATCTATCTATCTCCCTCACTCCAGCTCTGTGTGTGTGTGTGTGTGAGTGTGTGCTGGTCTTTTTGGGAGCTGACTGTACTTCCGGACATTGCATTACGCTGGGCAGCACGTGTGTGTGAGTTCTTTTTCGGTGCTAGGCTGTACGCCCTTTTTCGATTAGCTTTCAAACAAAAATGGCGCATTCGGTCGGTGTGTGAGAGAGAGAGAGAGAAGGATAGAACTGAGGACCCCTTGGGGTTGACTGTACCTTAAAAAAAAAATATGAAAAGAAAGCAAAGTTGAAGAAAAAAACTGCAAAACAATTAGAACTAAAAGAAAAGGCTGCGAATTGGAATGCTATGTGAGATACTAATCGACATTAAAGTGTCCTTGTAAGCATACAAAAAAATGTCAAAGGATTTTTGTTTGCTTTCTTACGTAGCAAAATGATTTATTTTATTTTTACTTTCATTAAGAGGTAGTAAAGTTTAAATTAAAAAAAATTTAAGTTATTATTATAACCATACCATAATAATAATACTGGTTATCTCTTGTTTTTTAGAAACAACAGAAATCTGTACAAATTTAATATTTAAGGCAATCTTCTCAAATTTCAACAATTATTACAAAAATAATGTTTCTAGAATGTAAATAAAATTATACAAATATTTAAAAACGATGTCACAGTAGTTTCTTGGTAGCGAAAATGCAAAAACAATTGATAGTTGGTAAGATAAAAAGGGAGAAAACGTGTAACGATTAAAAGCTATACCACCACCCAAATTTTTTCCCACTCGTTACCCTTAATTTCCATCCTTTACCGCCATATATATTCCCCCAATTACTGACCCCCTCACACCAACCCACTTTACAGCCATATTTTCCACACTATTTTCCGCCCACCGCTCCCCCTCTTCTCCAATGCTTTCCCCATCTTGCTTTCTTTTTGTCCGGCACACACAATGAAGCTGCCGATAAAAATCCTCACACAGACATCCTCGAACATCGCATTTTGCATATGCGTTTTCCTCTGTAATTCCCTGAAATTCCACCAAGACCACCCACTGGAGTACAGGAAAAACTAAGCTAAAAAAAAACAGTCAAGAACACAACACCGGCAGGAAAAAATAATAACAAAAAAAAAGAAAGGAAATAATACAGCAAAAAACAGATGGAAAAATTCCTTTTAGGTTCGACATTTGGTCAGAGGGGCCTCGAAATTGCCAGTACCAGGATATGCATATACATAGGGTATAGCCAAGCGAAGAGCACCCAATCAGAGGCGGGAAAAAGGTCTCCGGTTCGGTTTTTTCGGGGGGGAGTGGCCAAAGCACACACAAGCATACTCAGTGAAAATATAAACAAAAAAAAAAGGAAAGTACTAAAGCCCGGAAAATAGAGACGAGCTGCAAAAAACATTTTTTCCGCCCCTGGGGGGGGGTCCAAGTGGACAGGGGCCAGCATAGGGTTAAGCTGGACTTAGAGGGAGGTCCGGGTCTAGGGAGAAAAAAAGTCCCAAAGCCCTCCAAGGTACAACCAAATGATTGACAACTGGAAAGGTAAACACAATGTATTCCATTTTAAATTTTGATCGGATTTCTCTGAGAAACATTTAAGGCTGAAAAATATTACAATTTAAATATCAAATAAATAGAATTATTGTCAAAAATAAATACTATGCTTAAGAAACTGTTTGCTTGGTTTTACAGTCCTCCCCAGTAACCATAGCAGGAAGTCCAAGTTGCGACTCGAACCAGTTGGGAATTATAGTGCCACGCGAAGCAGTTGGGAATTATAGTGCCACCCAAACAAGTTAAGAATTCTAAGTCAACTCAAGTCAAACTCCACAAATAATAAAAAAACATTAATATATTTTTTTTAGATTTTTATTGATTTTTTTTTCGTTTTTATTTCGTTTATTTTATTTTTTCTTAGAAAAAAAATTAATTTAAATAAAAAACTGAATTCAAGATTCACTTGATTTTTATTTGTTTTTTTTCTTCTTTGATTTATGGTTGCTTTTGTTGCTCTTGCTATTGTTTTTGTTTTTCCTTTAGTGTTTTTTTTTTAAATTTATTTTTTTGTAAAAAGAAAAGTAATAACTGTACATAATTTTTGTATATTTTTGGGGACCGAAATCAAGCCACTACATTTATTATTTTTTTTTATTTTTGTATAAATATATATTGTATTGGTTTTTTTTTTTTGTGTATAACACACTTTATTTTAATTTGTTTTTTTTTTCGAAAATTACTAATAGCTTAAAGGCTTCTTCGCTTTGTTAAAAATGAAAACATAAATTTATTTATCAAAGGGAATTATTAGACACAACCCAGGCAAAGCTCGAGTATCAAGTATCGAATGGGGGGTGAACTCTCCTAAAATAATAAAAATGAAACAATCACTCATCGATTTTGAAAACTGCAATTTTTGTATCAGTATTTTAAATTGTGATATATTTTGATTAAAATCGTTCCGGGGAAAAGAAAACCCTCCAAGTTCAAGTTGCCTTTTTTTAGATTTGATTTATTTTCTGATACTCGCTACTACATGGGTTAATGTTTATGTGGTTGTGGTTATTGTTGTGTTGATTACTTTTCACAAATACAATATAGATGCGGCTTTGGAAGCCACCAAAAATCCAGGGAAATAATAGAACCAATCGCTGATGTGTGTGTACAACTTAAATATTGAATGCTTTCGCTATCATCTCCTCTTCTAACGCCTCCTCCTGCTCCACCTTCGGTCGATCGCCCAGATCGCTTGGTTGCAAAAAAATATATATATTATTATGTATATCCCGCCCGAGAAGATTTGCAAAAAAAAAATTATTTTTTTCCATTTTCAGCTTTTTCTCCACGCTCTGCTCCGCTCTCGTCATCATCATCATCATCATATCATCGTTATGCTTATGTTTTCCTCCGCCTTATGCCTTAGGTTTTTCTGGTTGTTTTTAAAGTATGCATTTCTTAATCCCCAGCCGCTGCCCATGAATTAGGGAAAACCAGAGGAGTTTCCACCAATTTTCCCGCTGCAATTTGTGGTAGTTCGGGTGTTCAGTCTTCGACGGCATATTTCTGGGTCCACTCGCGGGCATTGCGTATGGCCTCCGCCTCGTTGACCTTCCACAATTCGGCAACATCGTTGGCCAGCGGATCATCGGGATTGGGTGCACTGAGCAGGGCCTGAATCGAGAGCAATATGGTGCGGATCTGCAAGGCCGGGCTCCACTTGTCCTTCAGCACATCGAGGCAAATGCGACCCAAACGATCGATGTTCGGATGATAGATCTTGGTGATGAAGCGCACTTTCGGCGCCGACATGGGATAGTCTTCCGGGAGGAATAATTCCAGCTTAAAGACACCGCCCTCGAAGGGTGAGTCATTCGGACCGGTCACTATCACATGGAAGTAACGGGCATTATTCTCATCCGGTATGGCATTGATACCGGGCACAGGCTCCTGCATCAAGCGCTGCGTCTCCTTGATAATGCGACGTGGCAGACTGGACATTTTCCTTCCTTTCTGCAAAAGCTTCCTCTTCGGGTGGAGATGGACTCTTAGAGAGTTTTACTCTTATACAGTGTTCTTTCAGTCTGTAGGTGAGAAAAAATAATTGGGAAAAGAGAGAGTTAGAGGAGGAATTGTGCCAATTTATGGGAAATTGTAATACCTATAGAGGTTATGTGTTATAAGTATAGTGGCATTATAAACAAAGCCTTAGTTTTCAAAAAGAATAGTAAATTATTAATCCCCAATCCTACTTATCATTGAATATATATTTAGTATAGGTTTTTTATAAGTTTAAAATTTGAATTTACCTAAAATAGCCTCTTCTTCTATTAATTTTAATCTGTGAATGTTATAGTTATCTAATAAAAGAAACTAATATTTAAAAAACTAGCCAACGGCAACAACAATAAAATAATTTCCAATTCAGAAAAAAATACATATTTTCTTCTGTAGCTCAAGGACGTCTCTAATGCATATGTGTTTGTGTGTGGTGGGGGGTTGGTTGGGTGAATTCCGGTTTGATTCGTGGCTTTCACTTTCCTCAAGAAAGTTTTCCTGTAGAATTTTGCCTGCCACAAAGATGTCTCTATAAAGCAGAGAAACTTATTTCGAATTTTTAAACGTTAAAATAAACACTTTTTTTTAATTAGAATTAATTAAATTATTGTTAATAAGTTTATTAAAATAAGTATAACTATTTTTGCAGCAGCCAAATAAAAATACTTTAATACTGCTAAGTGAATATAAATGTATTTTTTACTTTCAACTCGTAAAAAATAAATTCATTATGTTTTATATTAATATTTTTAATGCCCCGAGTTATTTTGTTTTAATAGCGTTTAATTTAATCCAGGGATTTCTACTTTATATTTATTAAAATATTACCTCTTAAGTCCAACCTACTCCACCGGCTTTTATTTTCCACCCCTTTAGCGTGACCTTGCAGCTCCTTTGAGCAGCATTCCTACACTCAAAATAAAACCCTACACAATCAGGACTGAATTAAATTTGAGTTCCTTCCTTTAACAAGTTTTTTTATGAAAAAAAAAAACAATCAATATAAAAGAGTATTTATTTCATTAAATGTTGGTAACTATTTTATGACTTTAACTGGAACTAGTTTTTTATATTCCAAAAATAAGATATATTTAATTGATTGTTATTTTATTGTAAATAATAGTAATAAAAAGCATAAAATAATAGTAATTAATACCAAAATCAGTCTTTTTTAAACGTGCAAATTAAAAACATATATCATGTTGTAAACAAACATCTAAACCATAAATAATATCGATAAAAAAAACATCGTGACTTTTGCCGGTTTAGTTCTCATTAATTTAATTTAATTTAATTTTTTAAGCTAAAATCTAACTAGAAAAATATAGCAAAATCATGAAACTATTAATATATTTTATTATTTATTACATGATTAATATTTTCCAAGTGTAGACGTGTAATAAGGGGGTGGAAAACAATGAAACAAAGGTAAACAAAAGCGGATTGAAATGACGCACAAGCCAAAATCTACAGAAATTTAATTATCACAAAGACAATAAACAAATGCACGTAGCAAACGTAGCGTAATTTTTGTATTTTGTAACTAAACCAATCCACAGCACCATGTTTTTTTTGCCAGTGTGCGGCTTTTATTGTATTAAAATTTATTGATTTCCCCTTTGGGTGACAACTGCACGTAGCAAAGGGAGACGGCCAACAGCAGGCGAACAAACAAACGGACATGGAAAACGAGGAAGGGTGGGGGTGGGTAATTGGAAAATCAATAACGTGGGCAATTTACTTAAAAAAAAAACACCTAATAAGATTTTAGTTTCTTTTTTTCTCCTTTTCCTTTTGCTGGCAAAAATTTTTGCACACGCACACACACAAGACACCGACACACGCACACTAAAACAGACGCACGAAAAAGACAAAGCCGAAAAGAAGAATATGCGAAGGGGCGAGACAAAGAAGGCGAGCGGCAAAGAAAAAACGCCGCATTTTTGTCAAATTTCAGTTTAAACAAAAAACCTGACGGATTTCTTAACTAAAATGCATTAATTCTTGATTTTTGGCCAATCATACACACGCACACAAACACACACACACACTATCGGTTGCAATGGCAAAAAAAAACACATGCACACCACTGAACAGCAGGTTTTTTCGACGTTTTATAAATTTTTGGTTTTACAACAATATCTCCGCCTTTATACAGAGTTTCTACACTTTTCTTGGACGTTTCTTGGTATTTCGTGAGCTGCTTCTTTATCTTTATTAAATTTTACTCCTGCTTCCTCTTCTTCTCCTGCATTTTGTTGTTGTTCACACCGACTTGCGCTTTTTTTGTTGATTTTTCTCTATAATATGAAAATGTGGATGAACACAAACTCACAGCGTTACTGCGCCAAGTTACTGGAGATTTTTATGTGCAGCTGGTGCTTTAATTTTGTTAAATATCTGCTTAATTCCTCGTTTTTTTCAGCCAAAAATTATGAATGTCGAACACTTGAAAAAAATTTCGCCCTTTGCTTGTGTGCGCGCGTACGTGAGACCAGTTTATGCATGTGTTGCGTGCGTGAGAGCGGCAATGTCAGAGTGACGGGGTTGTCAGGCCACTGCTGATGGAAAATAAACATTTTATTGACTTATTTCTCTCTTCAAACGCGCTTATTGAATTTGTATTGTTATTTCTTTAGTAAGCTTTTATGTTATTCTTGTGTTTTTAAATTTAGTTATGCTTTTTAGCAAGCACTTTTATTAACGTATTAAGTAAATTATAAAACTCTCGACAACTCTAACGCATAGCGGCTGTCAGAGTGCCCAGATTTCGTAGCAATCAGCTTGGCGACACGATGCTCGCCTGAGTTTTGTGGCATTTAGCTTTACGCAAGCCGTCCGCTTGAAATTTGGCGGGGATAAAAGGGAATGAAAAGGAGAGAGATCAGCGAGCTATTGAGAGCGGGGGAGAGCGAAATCCCTGCTGAGCGTGGCTCATTGAATTGGGCTCTCCCAATCGGGAATTTTACCGAATGGACGCATTCCCTTGCATAACCGGTTGGGATTTTACCGATTCGTCCATTCCCTAGCATGGTTCCGATTGGGATCAGGTGACCCCATGGTTTCTGCTTGCTTGCACTTTGTGACGTTACTGATTGGGATTTGTGACGCAGAGAGAGAGAGAGCTGTTGGCGTTGTGAGAGAGGATTCTGCCGCACAAAGGAAAGAGAAGTAAGAGAGGGATTAGAAGAGGAACAGTAAAGAAAACTTGCGAAGGAAGAGGGACAAAAAATTATCATCTCTCGGACGGAACGGACGCAAAAATGCGTAGGTGCAGCTTTTCTTTAAGTTTTGTTAGTGTTTTACTAATTAAAAGTGTCTTTTTTTCAGCTCCCGTTGCATTTGCCGCTATGTTTTTCTCGGAAACACCAGAAAGACCGCCAAGATCGCTGCGACTTAACAATTACAGCCCATTGCATTTTGGCAAAGAGACAAGGGGGAAAATCCCTAAAAGCCTCCATGTACAGTTAAATCAGGCGACGCGCGTCGGTAGTGTTTATTTTTTGTTGCTTTTTTTTCTTGTGTGTGCCAAGTGCGTAAGTGAAAATGTGAAGTGAAATAATCAGTGTTAGTGTTATTTTTTGTTTTTTGTTTTTGTGATTACCCTTTTGTTGCCGTTGATCTCGTTACCGTTAAATGTCGCCTGGTTTTAAGTTTAAATAATAATCATTTTTGGGGCTATTCAAAGTTTATGTTGAAATATATGTAAGTAATAATATTTTCATATTTGAGTATTATTTATTTATTTATTTAAAATTAGTAGCTGAGGGCGTTGAATTTTAATTAATACGCCACTAAAAAATTCATTTAAATGGGAGATTATTAAAAATATGTTAATTGGATAGAAATATTGATCTGGAAATAAATTCCTGAAAATATTTGTCAACAACAAAATAACAAAGAAATCTTGTTTATAAAACAGCAAAATAAATAGTAAATTAAATTTACTATTTGTTTGAAGTAATATGTTTTTCAGTAACCTTTTAATGTCAGGGGAAGACAATTTAATTAAAACCATGTGCTAATATTATATTATATTAGGATAATTAGTATTTCCCGCTCCTGTTTTCCTATTAATTCTAATAAGACTCAGAGTGAGCGAGTGCGAACTATTTGAAAGGGTAATACAGGCAGAAAAGAAACATACAAAACAAACACAAAAACGTGCAAAGGAAAAGTCCGAAAAAGAAGTGAAACAGCACAACACAACAACAAATTGTCAATTTTTTTTGGTGTAATCAACATTTATGCGTTTTTAAAAAAAGGAGAGGCTGTCCGAACGAACACACACACTGGCACTCTCACTCACTCACACTCACACACACCCAAACACAAACACACATCGAATGCAATGCCCAATGGACGCACAAGAGGGCAACAACAAAAACAGCGCTAAAGGCAGAAAACTAAAAAACAGCAACAACAACGCACGAGCCTCTCACTCGCTCGCACACACGTTATTTATCATTCGTATTCGCTCGATTGCATTGCGGCCTATGCATGTGCGAGCATGAGTGTGTTATGCATATGGCTGCCTTGCTGTTGTTGCCCTTTTTGCAGTTGTTGCTGTTTGTTTTTATCTCGCACACTCACACACACACTTGTGCGATCTCGGTTTTTAGGCTGGGCAACGATAGTTAAACCCAGCCCACAAGCCAGAGCGAGAGGGAGTGAGTGGGTGAGCGGTGGCGAAGAGAGCGCTTGCAAGGGAGGTGGGAGCGAGAGCGAGAACGAGCAACCTGACTCTCTGCTGCAACTGCGCTGCTTTTCCTTACGCAGCCAAATCGATGTGTGTGGTGGGTGTTGGAGAGGGCCGATGGCAAAGGAGTGTTGGAGTAATAAGGGGGTGTGTGGGAGAGAGGGGCCGGCGACCTTTATTTGCTCTTGAGTTGCAGCTGTTTTAGTGCATGTTTCTGTTTTTCTGTTTTTTTATGTTTGTTTATGGCTAACTTTTTACTGCGACAGCTGATCTTTGAAGGAGCGTGACGATAGTGGGCTTTGTGGGCGGGGGCTGTGTGAAATGGATGGTCGGTGGGGAGGCTTTCCAAGGCTTTCTTTACTGTAAATGACACAAAGTTTTCTTCTCAGATTTCATTTACTGTTATCAACGGAGGAACTAACACGAATTCAATTTTCAATTAAAACAAAAGGGAATTGGAACGAAAATGAATGATTAATTATGTTTTGGTTTTTCAAGTAATTACAAAATTAAAGAACGTATTCAAAGAAAATTAAAACCAAGGGAAATTGTGCATTTTGGCTTTTATGGAGAATGCATTATTTTACGAATCTTCTTAATTAAAAAAAAAAAAAAAAAATCCTTTCTTTTCATAAAATTTAATCAAGTTAATATTCATATACTTTAACTTCTTTAACACTAATTAATTTTATTGGAATGGTACATCATTTTCTTGGATAACATGGAATGGAACGAAATAAATACTTTTATTTTATGATCTTCAAACTAAATTTTCCCTAATTGTTTATATTTTTTATTAACAGATGTTATATTAATTTTGAAAATTAAACAACCTATCTAAATAGTTATAGTCATCAATTATTTCCTCTGAAAATAAGGAAAAATGGGTTAGGCTTGGTTAATTGATTTATTTATTATTTTAATGTACATATTTATGCATTTTTATCAACACACTCCATTGTTTTTTTAATGGCCGACAATAGCGACTCTCTGCCATAGTTACAAAAACATGGCGTAGTTTTCTAGGGGTTTATTCTGTGGCCTTTTTTTTACAGGGTTGTAAGAATTTTGAAATGGCCAATAATTTACGCTCTCTACGGAATGTCTTTATTTATATTGTATTTATTAGTATTTAAGCAAGTGATTGGTAAAGTTTATAAGAATTCGCAAGAGAAGCAATTTATATTTAAATATTTTAAGATTGAATTTGGGTTTTAAAAAAACTTTAATATTATATTAATATTAATAAAGAAATCCTTTTAAAAGTGTCAGTTTTCAATATTTTCCAAGTTTCTTCAAAAAGATGCTGTGAAACCAATTTGTACATAAGTAAAAATAAGAAAGCCTGTAGTCATGTGAATAAATTTCAGAAAGTTTTATCAATTAAAGTAAGTTATGCTAATTAAGGCACATAAAATAAATATATTTGATGAGAATACTATTTAAAGTTTCTTGAAAAAAACAATGGCTTAAACAAACTCAAAAATACAAATTCAAAATACACAACGTTTTAAATGAATAAATATTAAAGATTCATAGTTATAGAGAGCTTCCTTTACTTTCAAATGAAGAAAATCCAAAAACTTCAGAAATAAAACAAAAATCTAATTTTAAAACTTTCTTTCAAGTTTCCATTTCATTTTTCCCAACTCAATTTACGCTTGGCAACATGTTGCCAAAGGAGAACTTGTTGCCAGCAACAATACCAATCAGAATTCGTGCGCTCTTCGCCTGCAGCACGAGAATGCATCCGAAGAGAGCTAGGAACAAGTGGAAGAGAGAGCGAGACCACGCGAGAGAGGGAGAAGGCGCTCCGCTCTTGAGTCCGAAAAAAACGCAACGAACAAAACGAGCAAAACAAAAAAGGCAAAAACACAAACAAAAAGAAGCGCCGCTTTCCTTTTGCTTCTTTATTTGTTTGTTTGTTTTTGTTGTTGCTGTCGAAGGGCAGGAACAAGTGATTTTCCGAAAAAAAAGAAAAAACATTAAGGTGGTGGGGGGTGAGGGGCGGTGAAAAGCGAGGGTTAGACGCACACGCAAAAACAAAAACAACAAGCGAAAAGGACGAAAAAAATAAACGTGAGGCAAAAAGTATCCGTTAGTCATTATACCCGTTGTTGTTTTTGTTGTTGTTTGTGTGCTTACACCCGCTATCCTTAGCATACAACGGTATTTTGTCCCCCATTGAGGGTTCTTGATCAGCTTCAGCAGGCGCATCGATTTAGACATGAAAGGTTGTAGCTATTTCAAGAGGGTTTTAGAAGTCCGGCATGTGCCCCATAGCCTAAGTAAATCTCTAAAAATTAAACTAAACTTAAAGTTTAAGGCTTTAAATTCTCTTTTTAATAATATTGTTATAAGTATATTTAGTGTAATTAAATGTACTTCATTTAGTAATCATTTCATACTTTAAAGAGTACATTTTATTCATTTATTTTTATTTATATCTTATTTTAAAAAGAATAGCCTATATTTATGTAAGAAGTCACAACAAATAAACATAATGTGGAGTAAAAAATTACACTGGCCTCAGTTGCCTCCAAACTGTGACTCTCAAGGGTTCGAGTCCGAACTGCAGCAAGGATACTAAGCTAATCTTTGGTTAGGATTTGCTGTCTTACTTGTTGCTCTCGTTTTACAATAAAAGTTAAATAAATTGGTAGAAAAACCTGAGTAAATATAACTAAAAAACTAATTTAAAAACTGAACTAAACCAATATTTAGGAATTAAAAATTTAAAAAAATTATTATTGGAAAGCAAATTTTCAGTTTGAAAAAACTGAAAAGAATTATAATTTTATAAACACTAAATTAAATTTTTAAGTAAAAAAAGAAATATTTATGACTTACTTGGTTTGGTTCGGGATTTCCTGTTAAGGATCCTTAAAACTACTATAATTATCTATATATATTTATTTTTTCGGGGAACAACAATTGCTTGGCAAGAAGGGTATCTCGGGGTTCGTTGTCCTGGCCCCACGTTCACCCCACCCAACCTTAACGCTTCTGTTTGTTGTTGTTTTGGGGTCGCTCGCGTCCTTTTTGTGAGTGCAACAGACTTGGGTCGGCGCGGCCTTGGGGGTGGGATCTCGGTGGGTGGTTTCGGGCGGCTGAAGGAACAAAGGAAACCCTTGGCAACGCAGGGCCAACAAAAAAGAAGCAGACACAAAAAATATCAAGATGCAGAAGGAGAAGAAAACGACGACGACGAGGACGAGGACGAACGAACAGAGACGAAGTCGAAGTCCTGTCTGCGTGCCTGTATGTGTGTGTGGGTGGAAAATTGCGTCCTGTCGGCTGTGTTTTTTTTTTTGTTTTGTTTTTCGGTTGCGGGTGGTGCAACATAGGCATCGAGTTGTTGTCGCCGTTTTTCGTATATTTTTTTGTTTTTTCTTTTTTTGTATTTTTTTGAAGTCAATGTCTGGCACACACAGAGTGTTATTCGAGTGTGTTTGTGTGTGTGTGTGTGGCGACTGCGTGCAGACAGAAAAGTCCTAGAAACACACCCCCCGCCTGCACCCTCTACCACCAAATGCGTTTTTCTTTTATTTTTTTATATATGTATATATTTTTATTTTTTGGCTTCGCATTTTCGATTTTATTGAGCAAACAACGAATTCGCAAATAAAAACAAAACCAACGATGAAAGTGCAAAAAAGGAAAAGGAAAACAAAAACAAAACATCAGAAACAGAGGGGTGGTGGTTAGGGGGGTGGCTTTTGTTAAGCGATTTTTGTTTTCTTTTTCGTTTTTTTGCCCGCAAAAGCTTTGAGTTTACAATTTTGCAGCCTTTTGGCTTGATCGTTGGCACAGTGGCTTTCCAACTGCGGCGATCTTTTAGGGGTTGAAAAGTTTTCTACAGTGACTCCAAAACTGTTTTTTTTTTTCATTTATTTTAAAACTAAAAGCGGGGAAACTATTGAGAAAATGGGTCATAAAAAAAATAAATTACAAAAATAAAATTAAAATTAAAAATGTAAAAATAAGCTCATAATTATATTTGAAATATATTATGTTGAATAATAATAATATCATTTTGTTATGAATAAATAGATTAAAAAAGATCAGAAAGGCACGTAACACAGAAAATCTAATTTTAAACAAATATATATCTTCTTAATTGGTTAAATAAAAATATAAATATGACTTAATCAAATTAATGTATACAAATGCGTGTAAATGCAAGCAAATATAAATATAAAATATTAAATATAAAAATATATAAAATAAATAAAATATAAATATAAAATATAAAAAACATATATAAATAATAAGCTCTAGATTATTATTATTATTTTTTAAACTGTTTAACTGTATTCTAACAATAATTACCTTAGTTATAATAATTTAAACAAGTAAACAGAATTATGTAGATTATTATTATAATATATTATTTTTGTTTTATTTTATCTATTTAGTTTATTTATTTATCGTATGATATGTTAACATTAATTTCCTGCTTTAATGAAATGTTAAATTAATTAATAATAAATCTAATAAAAAGAACTAGGGATTATGCTAATTTGGGAACCCAATATTGATCTGCTAATATCAGTGATCGGCGAGAAATGAAAAGAAATGCGATAAATCAAATCAATTCGATGTTTCTCTATTTCCCAAAAAAGCGCGCAAATTTTTTTTGGCAAATCAATTTCTTTTTTTCCTGCTTTTTTTTTTTTTTTGTTAACTCAAAGCTCGTCAAGTTATCTTTTTTTCTTGCTCTTGCTGCTCCTCTTCTTTCGCCAAATTGTTGTTGTTGTATTTGATTTCGCAAAAAAAACTTCTGCTAGTTCCATGTGTGCAAAAAAAAAACTAAAAAAAATATATTAAAACTAAGCGGATCTCTGCAATGAGAGAGAGGGAGAGAGCGAGCGAGTGAAAGAAAAGAGGGAGGGCGATAGCGCTAAAAAGAGCGTTGGCTGCGGCGGCGGCAACGCAGGTGTATTTGTGTGCGGGAGAGTGAGTGAGTGAGCTGATAAAAATTCGCAATGAAAGAGAATTCGCAACAAGGCGAAGAAGAATTCGCATATGCTGCTCGCTGTCTGCCGCGCTCTCTCTCTCTCTCTCTTTGGGGTCTTTGTGTGTGCGTGGCTTTTTTTTTTCTTTGGCCGGCCTGCCTGCCTGCTGCTGCTGGCAACATGTTGCTAAGCGTGCGAGCGGGAAGCGAGGGATCTCTCTTGCTCTCTCGCTCTTACCCGAAAAAAACTTTGAAACTCTGACCAATGCAGGTCGTGTGTGTGTGTGTGTGTGCGTGTATGTGTGAGTGTAGTTTCTTTTACTTTTTTTTTGGTAAAATTTTTACTGTTTTTCCAACACATCTTTCCTACTTGTTTCTCCTTTTATTTTTTTGGTTTGCTTTTGTTTGGAGCCCAGCCTCTGCCGCTGCTGGCGTTGGCCGCTCTGCCAGCGTCGACGACTGGGGGGAACGCAGCAGCAGCAGCAGAGGCAGCAGCAGCGGCGGCTTGTGTTGTTGCAAAAAATTCGCAAAAATTCTCAGTCAGTTGGTCTGCTCATTCGGTTGTCTCGTTTGCTCCTCGTCGCTTCGCGTGTGTGAGTGCAGAAAGCGCAGAGAATCGCAGCGCCTAAAATTCGCGAAACATTTTCTAGCAAATTTGTATAATTTTGCCTCTAAAAAAAAAAATAAAATAAAATAAAAAAACGAAACACTTGAAATTGAAAATTCCGCACATAATTCCGTCATCCGTGGTTTTTGTTTAATACATTTTTTTTACTGTTTCAAAAGAAGATAATTTTGTGATGAAATCAGCTTTACTTTCTCTGCCCGAAAATCGTCTTTCTACTGTATATTTTTTTTTAGTGCCAGATCTTCACACGGAAAATCTTTACCCTGCCCTCTCTCTCTTTCCCTACATCTGTCTCTTTTTCCCTTTGCTATAAACACTATACAAAATAATAAGATAAATAATATAATTTTGATAATAATAGAAAAATTAATTATGATCGTCAAAGGAAAATACCTCCTAAAGTTCTGCCGCGGAAATTACTTGATTTAAACATTTTAATTTGTTGAATTTAATTTAACCATATGCCTCTTTGCCTTTTTTTTAATGGAAATATTAACAAATATAAACAAATAAAAATCGTGTTAAAATAATCTAGTAAATAATTGTATTAGAGGAATTTGTTTAATAATAAATTAAAGGGCAGTGCACGATCAGTAAAAAGTGAATCCATAGGGAACCTCCGACAAATTTTTATTTAAAGCTAAATTTACAAATTTAAATAAGAAGCTTAATTGTATTCATAATTTTTACATACACAACATGTGCGTTTTTGTTAATTTTGAACTTATTTTATTCACTGGGTAACACATAAAAAATATATTAAATTTATACTATAAATTCCTGCTATATTTCCTGCTATATTTTGCATAAGAGTTATAAAATAACATATTTTGAACTCATTTGGAACTCACAGCTCTTCCAAGTAAATTTAAATATGATCGAAATCTCACAAAAAATAGGAACCAATTTAACAAGTTTTTCTGAGCACATTTTAAAACTTTTTATGAGTTTTTTAAATAAACCTTATAAATAAACCTTTTCTTGAATGAATATTTGTAAAAAAAAAAAATCTGTTGCTATATCATTGAACAAATATGTTTTGAAATGAAACAAAAATTCAACTAAAAATTTATACAAAATATATAAAAATCGTTGAAAAAATATAGAAAAAGTTCCAAACGGTCCAATCAGATATCTGAGAATTTTAGGACATAACCCAAGTTAATTTTGTAATTTGTTTCGAGTTAATTTTCCCAACAAAAATACAAATAAAATAAAAAACAAAAAATTAAAAACCTTAAACAAAATTAAAAATAATTTGTAAAGAATTTAATTTTTAAAAATTAATAAAAAAAACGCCTTTAGATTAATTATTTAAAAGATTTTAATAAAAACCAACAAACCCCTCAAAATATGCCCAAAAAGAGCCCCCCAAAAAATCTGATCTTGAAATTGTTCGCTTCCTTGCGAATCCACTCAAAGTTCTAGGCTCTCTTTGCCCTCTCTTTCTCTCTCTTTTGGCCCCAAAGGCTTTGCTCGTTTGGGGAGCTTAGAAAGAGCCAGGCGAGTGAGTGAGAGTGAGCGAGCGAGTGAGTGCTTCGCACAAAAACTGCAAGAGCAGCTTCTGCCGGCGTCTCGGCATTGGCTCTGCCAGCGGCGAGCTGCGGCAGCGCAGCGCGCACACATGCAAAATGCGTTTTGCACTCTTCGCTCTGTTGTGTGAGAAGGAGGAGGTGGAGTAGGAGTAGGAGTACCACAGCGAGGTGTGTGTGGTGAGGAGTTGGCGCAGTGAGTGAGAAGCTCACGTTTCGAGTGGAGTTTTTTCGCTTTTTTGCGACTAAACTTACATATTCTTTTTTGCATTCTGCGTTGTAGTGAGTAGTGAGTGAGTGAGTGAGTGTGTGTGTGCTTTTGTGTGGGGTGGGGTGGGGAAAGGGGGTGGACACTGGATGTGTGTGCATGTGCATGTGTGCGCTGGTGTTGGTGTGTTGGTGTCCGGCAACGTAAGCGAAATGTTCACGAAACGAAACGTATCGAAAACGTATTGAATCATAACAGATCCGCACGTTGTCGCGTTCGTACGCAATTCGCGGAAGAATATCCAATCTCTCTCTCTCTGTCTCGGCTAAACAAGAAATATAAAAACAAAAAAAATACAAATAATAAATAATAATAATACGAATAATTATAATAGTAAAAAACACAGCAGCAACAATTTCAAATTGCAACAACTGATACAACAACAACAACAACTGATACAACAAAACAACAACAGCACACCAACAGCAGCAATCACAACAACACACCAACATACAACCAATAATTCCACAAAAAGGAAATTACAAAAAATTCATAATTCCAATCAAAAGTAATTATTATAAAGATATTTACAAAATATTACAATTTTGTGTTTAATTTAATTTCCCAATAAAATAAAACCTCGCGCCGCGTAAAAAATCATATCTATTTTTTTCTGGTGTTGCATCCTGTTTCTGTTTTTTTTTTCTTCTGAACAAAAAATATATATTACTTGGTTATTGGCCAAGAAGAAAAGTGAAAACTGCAGCCAGAATTTTCTAGAGATATTTACAAATATTTAAAAACAAAGTGTTTATCAGTGTTCTCAAAAAAACCAAAAATCACTTGAGGATTTTTCTCGGGGAATTTAGAAGTAATTTTCTCTAAAGTGTCCTTGATCTCTAGATCACTCGCAGTGATTTTTAATATTTAAACTGAGCTTCAAAATAATAAATCTATGAGGAGTTCTAAAGTTGCATATTTAAAAACTGTGTTAAATAATTTTTCAAGGATTTTTTTGATGTTAAATATGTTACACGTTATGAAATTAAATTAAATGGTTTTATTAAATACTTAGAAAAAGGGATAGTGTCCATCCTTGGTTTAAAGGATTTTGTGTGTTGCAAATATAAAATTGAAGGAATTTTGAGAATTTTGAGTATCTTAAGAATTTTACAAACTTTGAGAATTGTACAAATTTTAAGAATTTAAATTTTAAAAGCTTACACAGAGCTATAATGAAAACTGTAACTGCAAATTTTAGAGTTTGAGGATTTTTAAAACCTTTGAGTTAAAAATGTGGCACTGGAAAATGATTTTTAAATGTGAATGTACCTACTATATTGTGATTTAGGGCATAACTTCAATCTTTGTGGATCAAATAATAAATATAAAAAAACAAGTATAGTCCACCCTTTGAAGTTTTAAAATATTTTGATTATTTGTATTTAAGTTAAAATTCTGGTTTTGAAACGATATCAAAAATTAAATTTGGAAGTAAGAGAAAGTAAAAGTATTACAACTTCAAAATTAAAACAGGACAAACAATTATCGAAAATGTTCTAATCAAATTATGCTTACTGTGTTATAAACCTCTGAAATTGTTTAAAATAGGTTTAAAAGTTTTTAAAGATTTTTCCAAAGGATCACTTGTTAGGCTTGAATTGTGTATTAAATATTGATATTGAAGTTCATATAAAAAAGTGAGAAGACCCAGTGTTTATTTGGTAAAATAGAAAGAAGTCAAAGAAGATCACTTAAGAAATGTATTTATTTATATAAATATTTATTCATAAAAAATCATATCGAATATATTCAAGGATAGTTGGTTTTCAAGTGCGTCTTGTGAATTGTGTGAAAATGCTAACGAGTTTAGTGTGTTGAGAAAGTTAAAATCGGTAACTAATTACCGACGGAAAAGTGTAAAAGGCTTAAGGAGTGGGGTTTTTATAATGGAAAATAAATTAGTTAGGATTTAGGGGAGTTTTTTAATATATCTAAATTTAGGATAAGAAACGTTTTAAATTACTTTAAAAAATTGTTTTTAATAAAAAACATACATGTATCCTTTTTTAAGATTGCTTCAAGTTAACCCGAAAAAACTATGACAAATAAAGTTGCTTAAAACTAAAAACCTTATAACATGTTTTTAATATGTTTTAATTCAAAATGTATATTCTGTGTAAATATTTTTAATTAAAAAATGTATTTTTCTTTTCAAAAAGTAAAATTTTTAACGGATTAGTTTTATTAATTGGTTATTATTATTCATTTCAATATCTAAAAAAGTTAAATAATTACATTTTTACCTAGTAAAAAATGTATTTCAATGTTTTTACAATTTGTTATGGATATTTAAATATTCTATTCAAGTTTTTATACTTGAAATACCAAAACAAAATTAACTATAAATATTTAAATTAAAAATTCAAGTTTCTTTCAAGAAATTTTATAATATTTAATTTAGTTTATTTTGCGGTTAACATATGGCAGACTTCTATATTCTTTCCCCCCAAACCCCCCTTGCTCTCTCGCTCTCCCTTTCTCTCTTAGCCCTTCGCTATGATATGTTGCATTTCGGCTAGATTACGCATACGCCGCATTGTCCACTCCAAAGAGCCACAAAGCTAGGGCGATTGAGAGAGAGCGTAGCCTTTGAGTTGCATTTTTTTGTTGTTGTTGGGTTCCTCCGCATTTCGAGTGAAAGAGAGTGCTAGAAAAGAACTCAAGCGCTGCAGTCGCTGCGTTTTCCTTTGTGTTGCTCTTCCACGAAGCGCGTGCGGCGCTCTTAGCACCAATACCGGCACACACACACACATAGAAATAGTCATCTTCCATGCGAGCCGTTCGGCAGCAAAAACAAAAAAAAAAGAAAGGAAAAGATGAAAAAAGAAGAAAGAGCACGAAGCGCCGCGTTCGTGGCCAGCACTGTCGTCGACGTTGCAGTCGCTGCTGCTGTTGGCGTCGCTGCGCTGTGCTGCTGCTACTGCTGGTGCTTCTTCTGCCTCTCGCTCTCCTTCGGCGCAAAATTCTCTTTGGGCTTTTTTGGGTTTTTGGCCATGCTTTTTCGGCTCTGTCGGCTTTGGACTTTCGCAGAGATTTCACACGCGATGCGATTGCAGTTCTTGCAGACACTTTCATACGTTCGTTCGTGTTTATTTTGGTTGAAAACGGATATAACAAAAAAAAAAATAAATTAATAAAATTTATTAATAATAACATAGCTGTTTTAATATTTTCGAATCCCTTTGAATAAATTTATTAGATTTTTTTTTTTTTTAACAAAAATATATCGAAAATAAGAACAACCGTCAGGACTTTTGGCGCGCGCGTTTCGTGTGTTGTGAGTTTTAATAACGGTGAAAGAACAACGTCTATGTTTCTGTCTCTGTCCCTCCAAGCATCACAAAATCGAACTATAATTCTCAACTTCTAGCCTTATTTATTTATTTATTTTTTTTTGAATTTTTTTTCTAGTGTTCAAGCGTCGGTTAAGCAAGTTCCTTTTTATATTATATTAAATATCATTATCCTCTTGCAGGCATAAACTCAAAACACAACAACAACAGCAACCACAACAACAAAAATGTTTTATAAATATATTATTATCAAATAATAGCGAATGAAAAATAATGAGAAAATAAGAAAAGAAAAGTTTTTAAACGAGAAAGTCCTTAAGAAAAATAAAAAAGAAAACGTAATTTTTTTCGGCTGCTTTCAACAATGCAACAACAAAAACAACAACAACAACGGCAACAACTACACCAACTACAATTGCAACTACAACAACTAAATCAACAACAGAAGCTACAGCAACAGCAGCAGAAGGAACAACACCAGCAGGAACAACAACAACAACAACAACCAAATGAAACAAACCGACGTGTGTGTGTGTGAACAACAACTATTAGCAAAGAACTTTAGAGAAACTTACAACTCTTTCGATTTGAAGCCCTCTGAATTATTTTGTGTGTGTTTTTCTTCTTTATAAATATTTATATAGAATATATAATTTTTTTTTGGCAAGTGTCACGACGAAACTAAAAAAAAAACTAACAAACATTTCATTTCACCATAACCTTAAACAACAACAACAATATTTTCCCATTATCGGCATGCTGTAAGGTTGTGTTTTTTATTACCAACAAAAGGTTTTATGCTTAAACTTAATTTGATTTCGTTTAAACAACAACAACAACAACACCAACAAACCAAAATTGAAAACAATTTTTTCCAAGTGAACCTTTTGTGCGAATAAAATAAAAAAGAAAAAGAAATGAAGTAGCTAAGAAAGTGGCGAAATTATATTGAAGGCGAAATTCTGAAAAAATCCAAAACCAATTCAATGAAAGCCAAAAGTGCAACAAGAACAACAAAAATACCAACAACAAATTCATCCACAACAAAAGCAACAACAATTACACCAACAAGAACGAGAACAACGTCTTGAAACTGCGGTGTTTGGCGTTTATGGTGAGTTTTTATTTAAGCTATAAAAAAAATATATAAAAATTATCAACTTTTTAAACTCTTTCTCAGTTTTTTTGTTCGGGTTTTTTTTGCATTAAAAAGTATATAGTGTGTGCGTAGGCTTAAATCGAACATCAAGTGCTACTTGATAATAAAAGTGTTAAGTTGGCTTAGCCATAAATGGCCAAAGTGGCAACTGCGAAGTGAGAGGAAAGGAAAGTGTTAGAGTTTTTTGTATTTTTAAGATTAAATAAACTGGACATGAAATTTATGACATAAAATTAAAAGGAACATTAATTTTATACCTATAAAAAAAGAAATAATGGTACGCAATCGAAGTAGCTTTATTTCACAAAATAATTAGGAAAGTTAAAACTTGGTAGAAATTGTGAAATATTTATTTCTGGGAAAACTAATTTTGAAAAGAATCTACAAAATATAACGTAGCTTATTGTTAAAAAAGAAATTCCACAAAATATTTTATAGCTTACTCTGCAAAGTATTTTAAAAACTTTCGAAGAAAATAAAAAAAGGAAATAGTATAAAAGGTCTTATAACATTGACAAAATTAATAAATATTTCTCCCATTTACGCATTATTTATAAATATTATAAATCAATATTTAACTTGGATAGAAGTTGAATAAAAAATAACTCCAATATTTGCTAATGCATCAGTTTTTGACTTATTTTTTCCCAACCTTTCTTTTGGCGTCGCACTTCCTCCCGTTCAAACCGGATGCGCTTTTAGGGAAATTTGCTGAATTGTTATCAAATATGTAAAATGGAAATGCATTTTTCTGGGCCACACAAAAACTATAAAAAAAAGTTGCAAAAATCAACAGAAATAAAAAAGAAAAAGCCAATCAATTAATTGCCAAACGAAAAAAAGAAAAAGGCAAGAATATTAACTAAATGCCAAGTCAGTTTTAGAAAAGCGGAAAGAAAAACTTGGCGAAACTTCCGGCGCCACTAAGAGGCGCCATCTCTTTGCTTAGTTCATCATGATTTTATATATAAACTATATATATAGTATATTATTTTAAAATGAAATTTTCTAAAAGGATTATAAACTGTTTTAATATGTAAAACTTTTATATTAAATGAATATATATATATATATATTAATTTATTAACCTTTTATATATCTTCTTGTAATTGAATTCATTTTTTGTATGTATTCTCTTAATCCTACAACTTTATTATTTACAAATAAAAAATGCTTACCTTAAGCTTAATTTTCCTAGTGAATTTCAAGTGTAAATAATAAAAAGAGATGAAGAGAGATATCAATTAAATATAACACGGACCCTAACACACCGAAACGCACTGTCTAGCTAGTCTGCTCATCAGTACCTTTTTTTTATAACCTTTCCCACATGGCTGTCTCGCAATTTTATCGCAATTATAAATATTTATAAGAAGTATCATTCCCCAGCCAAGTTGTTTCTCTGATTTTGATTTTTTTTATTATTTTTCTGTGGCAACTTTTTTATGTTTCTAAAAAAAGGGCGCAGGCTTGAATTCAAAAATTGATTTCAAAAAGGTGTGACCAACTTTTGGGCCATTTAAATTTTTCGTTTAATTTTTGAGTTAAATATTTTTTTTCGCGAAATGCAAACAGAAAAATTTCATTACAATACACGTAATTGCGTTGCTTTAGTGTTGTTTTTTTTTTGTTTTCCTTATTTCGTATTTTTTATGTGCAACAGTTTTCATTTATGTGTGTGTTTTTTTTTTTCTAATTATTTTGCCCGAGTGTGTGAGTGGCTGTGAGTGCAACTAATGAGCAACTGCCGGTCGGCTGAAATTATTAACTCATTATGGGGTCTCGGGTGTTTTAAGTGCCTCAAGTCAGCCTGTTTTGTTTCGTTTTTTTTATAGTATTTTTATTTTGCCTCCTTTTCGTACTATTTTTTTTAATGGCTTGCGTGCGTTTTTTTCATTTTTTCGTTTGTGCATCTTTTTTTTCCAGTTTTTGAATTGAATAAGGTGCAACATTGTTGGCGGATTCTCTCGTATAATTTTAGCAGCATTAATTGAAAAAATGGCCAAAAGGTAAAAAAAGGGAACACAACAGCAGCACTGGGGTGAGTTTTTTTTTTATTTAAGCCTAAATATTTATGTGCTGGTAATTGTTTGAGTGAGTTGAGCCACCTTGTGATTAATGGCATTTAATGTGCTGAAAAATTGCACATGAATGTTATATATTTAAACTTAAATGAGTTCTTTAATTAAACGTGGCTGAAAGTGTATTTATGGAAAGGATAATGAATACAAAATAATTTATATATTTAAAAATATTATTAAAAACAGATTAAAGGATGTAAATTAATAAAAATATAAGGCGTAAGGCCACAGAAGGGTTTTTTTCTTTAAGAAAATTTAAACTGAACGATTGTAATAAAACTTTAATTATAGAAATACTTTTATATTAAGAAATAAATGGTTTTATATATTTTAATATAAATGTATAATAATTTTCTTGGCTTACCATTCAAAATAAATATTTAAAATAATAATAATTGTAGTCTTATCATACTTTTATTTATAGTTATCATATATTTTTCTTGGCTTATCTTTTCAAAAAAATATAGAAATATTATATTCTTATCATATTTACTTATTTTTTTAAGTCATATTTAAGTTTTTACAGCTAGATTTTCACATTTTTTCCCCGCTGAGAAGAGTCTTTCTACCAAATTTATAGAAATATTTCTAGTACAAGCCGTAGGACTTGTACCAACAAATAGTTCTTTATAAATATTTGATATTTTATACAGAGCCAATCTGTATATATATATATACATATATATTTATTTTTTCCGATTTTTGGCTCTTGGCTTGCCGTTGTCTAGACAAATCAATATAATCCAGACGGCAAATGGCCCCAATATAAAAAGAACTGCATACGTATAACAAAAATATTACGCATACGCCCCGCTGGATTCAATATCCTCTCCATCCACCACTCCCCATGCTCTCCACCTCTTTCTCCCATCCGTCCTTGTCCATCGGCTGTCGCCTGTTTGGCAAAAACTGCAGCAAATTAAACAAAATTTTTTAGATTTCCTCAACAAGTTCGGCTTCGGTTGCCTTTACTTTTTTTTCGGCTAGATTTTCTTTCTCCTTTTCTTTTTTACTGTCTGTCTGCGCCGCAATGTACGTATATATATATATAGAATATGTAAATATATATATATATATAGATATATATGTATAAAAACGTCTATATTTGCATTTGACAAAATAAGTGCAAGGCAACGAAAAAAAGGAGGAAAAATGCCGTTAAATGTTCCAGGACACAGACGACCAACCGCGGAAGAGGGACAGGGAGAGGGGAACGAGACAGGGCTAGGACAGGAGACAGAGGCAGGAACAGAGGGGGGTGATGTCAATGGCGAAAGTAAAAACAACAAGAAGGGCAGGCGTCCAGGAGCCTCAGGAGTCGAAGATTGAAATACCCTATAGCTTAATATTCTAAATACATTTAAGCAGTTTGAAATGCCCTGAAAACCCTATTGATAAACCAGCGTTATAAAAGATACTTGGTATAAAAAAATAATATCGTTTTCATGACCAACTAGAAAACTATAAGTTCCTTTACATTATTAAATGGCATATCGAGTGTTAAATGTATAGTGAAACCTGTTGATATAACAGTTTTATGACAGATTCCTTTAGATTTATTTTACCAGTGTTAAATGTATTATTATAACAGTTATATAACAGACACAAAGAAACCAGACTTGGAACCTTTTTAGAACAAAATTCTAGGTTTTGGTAATAAATTTATAGTTTCAACTTGGTCTATGTATTGTATAGTAGTATTGGTAGTATTAGATTTATTACATCGATATAACAGTTATATAACAGTTATATAACAGATTCTTATAAAAAAAGAGTAATAACTCTTCCGAGCGAGTTTCTGGATTTGGTAATAATTGATTACTATTATTTTATAATTTCTACTGGTTTATAAACCTCCGAACTTCCCTCATACGATATATATAACGGTATATTTATTATATAAAATTATAAAGTATTATATATTAAAATACTCCTTACATCCGTATTAACCCTTCGGCAAGGGTATTTTTTGGGCAAGAAAATAAGCAGGCAAAAGCAGGCAACTTGCGGTTGCAGGGGCGGTGTGTGGCATTTGGGTCGTTAGGTTGGGGAGGAGGGAGGAAGTGGGAGGGGCACATTGGCACATTGGAGGAGGGCTGTAAGAGGGAGGGGCAAATGTAATTTGGCGGCGCTTTCGTTTTTCGTTTCTTTTCGTTTTCGCATTTCGCCGAAACTCGCACTTCAATTAATCAGACGCTCTGCTGCAGTCGCCACCCCCTTTAACCCCCTTTGTGTGCGCCGTCCACCGTCTCGCCCCCTTAACCCTGGTCCTTCCAAGTGCAAGCGCCGTCCTGCTTCTGGACTTTTTCCCTCTGTGTGTGTGTGTGGTGTGTGTGTTGGTGAGTGTGTTTTTGTGCAAGGACCTCTCGATGCATAAAGATATACACATACGAAAAAAGTATATATATATATTTATATATATATATATATATGTATGAAAAGGGGTTCAAATTTTAAGCTGCTTCTTCTATGCCGGGCTTGTGTTTGTTGTTGTTTTTTGTGTGTTTTTTTTGGAAGGTTGATGCAGCTTTTGTTGGTTTCTGAGCTTCCTTCTTTTGATTTTCATTTATATTTTCATTTTCATTTTCCTTTTACTTATTTATTTTATTTATAATTTAACTTTTGTTTGGTTTTATTTTGTTTATTTATTTATTTATTTATTCTTTTTTTTTTGGCAATTTAGCCTCTAAGCTGTGTGTGTGTGTGTGTGCGGTACAGTTGCGTTTTCTATATGATTAAGTGCACGAGTATAAACATGTTCGTCCTGGACTTTTATGTAGCACACTTAAATGCTCCCTACAGGCAGGGATTTCGGCTATGATTAATTGTTGTTTTTAGTGGGGAAACGCTAGAAAAAATTATTTGAATAAAATATATTATGAGATATATTAAAAATATATTATATATATAACAAGAAAGGAAGCTAACTTCGGCACGCCGAAGTTTGTATAGCCTTGAAGCTTACAATTGGATCATTATGAATAAAACAAATTTGATTTAATGATTTAATGTTAGTTAATAATGTAGTTTCAGTTAACTCGCTTATGCTTAGGTGATATTAAACCTTAAACAATTAAAATGTAAAATTTAATTTATGTGTCCCAATAATCCACCTTTAAGTTCTCATAATCTGAATTGCTGCAATTTTTGTTTTTTTTTTTTTAATTTATTTCTCAAGACCCATTTACAGTTGAACGTATCAAGAGTCCCGGTATCCAACGCCCCCGCCTTGTGAGTCTGTGAGCGATCGAGGCAGAACCTGGAGCCACATCTAAGAGCTCGCCAAGTGTCAGGTTTAAGCCAAGACCTGCATCGATCTTGTGTGTGTGTGATCCCCCTTTTCTAGTATTCCCTTGCCTCCCCCCGTCCCGTGTTTCTAGCATTTCCCCCTTTGGCTTAATGCCACCACGATCCTTGTCTCTTCAGGTTTGGCTACCGGTTTTTCCTTATTTTCCCCGTCCCAACCGCCGAGCAACAACAACAGATCAATTATGATATAATTATCTTTTGCACTATTGACAGCCAGCAGAAGGGGCTCCCTGTCTCTGCCTCTTTCCCACTATCTCTCTGTCTCTTATTCCATCTCTTTCTGTCTCTTATTCCATCTCTTTCTGTCGCTGTGTTTCCCTCTCTTTCAGTGGATAAAGTGAAATGCGCGCATGCGCACAAGTGTTGCTTGTCATTATGTTAATTGCATTTAAGCGCCAACAACTCTGAAGGCCCCAAAAGAGGAAGCGAACGGAAAGAGACTCCGACTGAGAGATGTATATGGAGTAGGGAAGAAGGAGGAGGAGGAAGGAGAAGGAAGAAGGAGGGAGAAGTAGAAGAAGTAGGAGGAGGAAGTGGAAGGCGGCACAAGGAGGGAGCTCTGAGATATATGGGGGAATCTGGCGAGAAGCTTTTATTATATTAACCTGGTGCTGCATATAATTGATGATGATTAAATCAATGCTACCGCAATGCGCCAGCATCTTCTTGGATTCTTCTCTCTTTTCTCGTTTTTTGTTGTATTTTTTTTTTTGTTTTTTACGTTTCAGGTTTCGTCATCATCACACGGTTGTTTTTTCTGTATTTTTTTTACTTCTTTATGCGAGTGTTGTTTTTTTTTGTGCTTTGCATCTGCTCTTTTATTACGCAATTTTAGGAACAGACAGGGAAAACCTCAAGGAACTTGACTTCCCGAATAGCTATAGCTCCGAAATTTTTTAGGATGTGCATAATTTTCATTATTAATTAAGATTATTTGGGTCAAGTTTATGTATTTTAATTAATATTAAATATGATATATTAAGAGCATTTCCTGTAAATGGTTTTTTACTTAGTATTAAATATAAAATATTAAAAGAGCTTAGAGCGACGAATTTTATTAAATTTTAACTATAAATTGGTTAGAAATTCATTGATTTTAGTCAAAATTCCTTAAAAATATATAGTTTATGATGATCATGTTATTTTAATCCTATTTCCTTCTTTATATAATTGAAAATAAGGTAAAAATGAAGTATAAAAGAGCTTGGATTCTTGCAGTAATAAAATGCACATTTCTAAAGCAGTCTTTTATTTATTAAAATTATAAATAAAATGCTTACATATTTATTTATTTCAACAAAATATCTAGAAAAAAATCTAGTTTTAAAAATATATATTTTGTATTCTTATTTTCCTTTCAAATATATTTAAAAAGTAAGTTCTTAGCTTACCTCAGAAATATTTATATTATATTTTTAGGAGTTTATAACTCAAATTAATTTTGAAAACAATATAAATTGATTTTATATATTTATTTCTTGTAGCAAAATATCTATATACTATATACATACATATATATTTATAAAATATATATAAAGTTATATTTTTCTTGAAAAATATTTAAAAATGAAGTATAAAAGAGCTTAGCTTACACCAGAAATATTCATATTTCTTAGGCACACCATGGCAGTAGCTTTTCTTATTTTTGTAATAATTTTTATTCAACCCCTCGAGACGATTTTGGGACCCTAAACAGACGCAACAGAACCAACCCCAAAACAGTCAAAAAACCCGAAAAAACGAGTGCAGAAATGGAAACAAAAAAGTACATAAAAAATGCAAAGAAAAGAATGTAAAAAAAAAATAAAAAATGTCAGTAAAGCCAACGAGGCATGGAGGGAGTTCCCCCTTGTTCCTGAAATGCACAAATACATGTACATATAGATATATGTTGAGATATGTGGAAACATATATGCATATACACTATATAGATATATATTTGTGCAATTTATACACCTGACCCTCCGTCTGTTTGTTTTCGCTGATTATCTTTGGCGTATTTAGAGCGTAAAGCGTAGTCAGACAAACAGAGTTGGCCGAAAATGATAATGATGGCACAGGAACCAGGAACAGGAACAGAAACAAAAGGATCGGATGGGATCGCATCGGTTTGGATCGGAACTCACGGGGGGTTCGTTGTCCCCTCTCTGAAGAAATGCCGCGCCGAAAATTTCAAGTGAAATGCAATTTATATTTTCGACAAATTTCACATTTGCCACCTGCAACGAAGGCTACAGAAATTTAGGGAAAAACTTCTTTGTTTTTTTTTGTTTGGGGGAAGATTTCAACTGGGATAAGGTAGGAATAAATTGGGTAAGGAAAAGAGATCTTTTTTAGGGGGAAGTGGTAAAAAATAATTTACATAAATAATGTTAAGCGGAAATAAAAATAGGTATGAGAGAAGAATGCTGGAAATATGATTAAAATATTTAATATCTTGGAACTAAAAGGGATTAGTTTTGTATAAGTATTTTAATGTAAATAAATTATGTTGATAATGAGGTAATATAATAATATATTAAATTAGAACAATGATAATGATATAAAATAATAACATAATATATGATAAGATATAATACTTTTAATATAGTATAATAATAATATGACACATATATATAATAAAAAGGTGATATTATATACATAGAGATATACTGATACTGATATTATCTGCATTAAAATACAATAAAGACATATTATGATATACATATATATATATATATCCTTTAAAAAATAAACATCCTTCAACTCATTGATCACAGACATCAGCTCATTAGAAATTCATTTAAAATTGAACACTCAAACCCAGCAATCTTTTTTTTTCGCCCCCATCAAATGCATCACTTCAAAGTTAAGCCATAAAATATAGAAATAAAACCAAAGAAAAAATAGAAAAAAACCTACAAAAATGCCTAAAAAATCACAGAGACTTTAATGCGAATGAGGGTAAAAATTGCATAGCTATCCTTTGCCTGCATCGAGCACTAATGCAAATACAACCCTGCGGCATTTGGGGAGAAAAAAAGAAATCTGATTGCCAAAAAAAAGAGGCAAAAACAGAGGCGGAGGTGAAGTTGGGTTATAAGAGGGGGCCTTCAAATGAGAGAGGGTAGTCTGCACCATATATATATATATATATATATTGCATACTAATAAAACCAAGATTGCGAAAGTAAAAACAAAAGGAGTTCTGAGTTTTATTCGTTATGATAAACCCTCCACCCCGACTGATGATGATGGCACCATGAGAATATCGTTTCACTTTGGATTTCATTTTATTTTATTTTTAAAATATATACATATTTTTTGTGTGTTTTGTCCCAATTTTGGCATACACACACCCCTTCTTAGTCGCCCCTCAGCACTGTGCTGCAATGCAGCTGAGTGCTACGGGCTGTGTGCATGTGCTACCCCCAAACCTTAAGTTTAAAACCCAAAAATATTGGTTACTTTTAAAGGGTTTATGCTTGGCTTTACTGCAATTTTATTTTTAAATTTAGAAACTAATTTTATTTAATTTTAAAACTAACTAAACATCAAGCTTTATTTTTTAATTTTTAAGGAACAAAAAGAAACTCAAAAACTTGTCTTGGAATAGAAAAATTTAGAAGCAAATCTATTTTCCGAATTCCTCAGCCAAGTATTTTCATTTCTTGTAATTATTTTAAACAACAAATTGTAATTTCGAATTTTAAGGGTGCTTAATTGCATTCCAGAACAGAGAAAACCCGATAGACCAGCTAACAAAAACCTACTCACAAGCTTCCCGAAAAGCGTCCCAAAAACCGTCGCTAAACCGAACTCGAAACCCCTTCCGCAAACACAGAAACACACATCAAGTTAAAACCAATATAATAACATATATAAAAAGACCACTGTCTGTCTGGTTGCCCCATTCCCTCGGAGTCCTTAGTCCCTGGTTTGTAACACATTTTCGTGTTTCGCTCGTGTAGCATTTTTCGGTGTGTGCGAAAAAAGGGTTAAACAGGACGAAACAGGACGAAATGAAGTCCCCCCCCTTTCTGCTACGCCACTTCACATTTTATTTATATATATATATATATTTCACTACTTTCGGCTTTGTTTCTTGTGCTGTTTTTTTTTTTAACAGTTTTGGGGTATTTTTTATATTGCTTGAAATTTTTTTGGGGAGAGTATTTGCATTCTTCGAGGAATTTTGGTCTCTTTTTTTAACTTAAATATTTTGGTTTAATTAAATAATTATGAAGAAATTTAAAAGAGATTTGAAATAATCTTAAAAATGTGTATATACAAATTTTGTTGCATACTTTTGAGTGCATGTTTAAGAGATTTTCTTAATTTTCTTAAGGGTACATCCTGTTTCGGTCTGAAATAAATTCCTCTGGCTCTTTTTCGGTAATTTTTGGCAATTTGGTTGCTTCTTCTTACTGCTGTTGAAGTTGGTTTTTTTTTCGGGGTTGACTGCAATTGCATCCTGACTCAAACTCATACTCAGACTCGGACTTGGACTCGGAACTCGAAGCGAACCCCTTCTTGCTCCTGTGTGTGCGTTGTGAAGTGGAACGCGCGCCAGGTTCTTTCCATTTTGTTGTTGTTTTGTTTTAGGAAATACGGGGGGTTACCAGAGGGGTCACAGGAGTCCCTGCTCATCAGCCATCATCATCATCATCAACATCAACATCATCGGAAGGGAAGAAGAAGCAGCAGCAGCAGCAGCTCACTTTTTTGGGCATTTTTTCGCGCTCGTTTTCCGTGTTGTTGCATTCTGGTTTGGTGTTTCCTTCTTTTTCTGTATTTGGGACATTTTATTTGTTATTTGCTGCATATACACACACACACACACACTCCACACCACACAATGCCACACACTCTGTTACACGCACTTCCGGACTGCAGCAGGAAAAAAAATTGAACAAAAAAATCAGCCAAAAAAAGGATAAATATTTGGAGAGCGAATTTTGAAATACACTTAAATGTTGAAAATACAATGAGGATAATATCATATGTATTACAAAAATATAATAAATATAAATACAAAAGTATAACAGTTTTACCAAACTAGTATAACAATTTATTATATTTAACCAGCTCTGTTATAATGTTTCTAATATTTATTATATGTACTTAGAAATATAATAAATATAAAAGTATACCTGTTATACCAAACTAGTATAACAATTAATAAAAACTGTTATAATACATGTTTTAATACATGTAATTATACCTCACTAGAGATTTGAGATTAGAGATTAGAAATTCCTTAAATCAAGACTTCTGACTAACGCTAAGACCCAGATCAATGCAATAATATAGTCAGAATATTTTAAATATAGGGTATATATATATATATATATATATATATCTAGATTTTAAACGGGAGAGTTTATTAGCCCCCGCTCCCGCTCCCCTTCCCCATGACGATGACGACAACACGACGTTGACACAGGCGGAGAGAGCAGCCGGCGTCGCTTTTGCCGTTATCGCGTTCATCGCGACACAACCGTGTGGACAGCATGGGGCAGGGATATGGCCAAAAAAAAGGGGATATACCACACACACACATGCAGATATACACTTATACATATATACATGCATACATATACAACAAACGGATGGACAGGGGACACATGTTCCGTGCGTTTTCGGGACTTTTTCGCGCACTTGTCGCCGCTGCAAAATGAGTTTATCTTTTTTTCTTAGCTTTTTTTCTTGTTTTCTTGTTTTCTTTTTTTTTTTTGGTTACGTTTTGCATCTGCCACCTTTTTATGGTCGATCGAAGGTAGGGGAGCTGTGGAGCTGATGAGCAGGGCACGCGATCAGGAAGGGTAGCCCCCTCCTTGCCAATTTGTGAGCCTCAGGCAGTCCCTGAGGAGGTTTTTAATGACTAAGATGACTGAAATGACTAAAAAAAATTAGTTGCTATTTTTTTGAACCATATTTTTTCAGCTTTCATTTAAAATTTAATTTAATTTTGTATTTAGAATTTATAAAGTATTTTTTTTTTTTGCTGCATGGCCTTTGATTCCTTGGTTTATAAGGCCTGTTTCCTTGGCTTTTGTTATTTCCTCTCCGCGTTACAGTTGAGATAAAACGACTTTGACAGGCGGCAGTGCGCCAACAACAAGAACAACCAATTTTAATCATGATAATGATGACGATCAACCTTGCATCTAGTGGTAAAAATAGTAATAATTGAATGAAATAAGTAAAAGAAGAGATTAAGAAAGGTATACATAAAAATAAATATATAACAATAGCAATTAGAATAACAATATTATGTTTAAATATTAAACAAATTTAAAAGTTTTTAGGCTGTTCCCTTTAAGATCATGATTATTCTTGAATTTTTACTTTAATTTGATTTGATTAATTATCCTGGCGCTAATTCCAATCCAAAAAATTTGTTCCAAAGTATAAAATTCCTTTATTTATTATTTTTAGAGCCTTAAATTATAATTACTATTTTTTTGCCTTTGGATTGTTGAACCCCCGTCAACTCGCTTGATATAAAGGAGGAGTCGAGTGGGGTATCCAAAGGCTCACAAAGGAAACTTGCGTAGGACTTCTCACATAATCTTTTTCCCTAGTTCCTCTTGAGTTCTTTTCCTGTGCGTGTGTGTATGTACATTTTCCTCTCATTTCGTGTATGTATGTGCATATATATATGTTTGATTTCTTCTTTTCGCACACACTTGAGCACGCATTTTAGGCGACATCCCCCAGCCCCATGCCCCCTTAACCCTTTGACGTCTCGTGTTTGGTTTGCCACTTGGGCATTTACCCAAATGCAATCGATATGTGGAACACACAAAGAGAAAAGGGGGGTCCAGAGGGGGGGAGGGCAGAAAAAAGGATGCATATAAAAAAAAGGTGTACTATTTATATATATAAGATATAAGATAAATTTATATTACAATTTATATTAAGGCAAGTATAAAATGTATTCTTTTAGTTTTCCTTAATTTTTTTTAGTAATTATAATTATAATTTTTATAACACATACTGTTTTTCTGCTTTAGAATTATTTTAGTTTATTTTCTATTTGAATATTCGGTGACTATGGGTTATTTTAAAGGATATATAACTATTCAACATTTCCTTTTTAAATATCCTCTGATTAATATACAGATCTTATAAAATTAATTCTATTTAAAAAAATTACATACAAATGTCTTAACAAATAACCCTTAAATCAATTGGTTTTTATTCATTTTTGTTGTGTACGAGTTCCTAAAATAATTAATAATAATTTATGACGCAAAGCCAGGGGTGCCGTCGCCTGCAATTAGAAAATGTCAAAGGGAAAGGCTCAAAATAGTGGTGGGGTAGAGGTGTGGAAGGGGAGGGGGCGGGAAGGACCCTCTGCAAAATTATGCATAAACGCATTTTAGTGCGCCTACAAGTAGGCAATGCCAAAGGAACCGAGTCGGCGAAACTACAAAGGACCTCAAAGCCCAAGACGATGACGTCAAGGGGGTGGGTAGGGAGGGATAAGGGGTGTAGTGTGGTAGGAAAAGAACCAAGTCGGGACACTTTTGTTGCACATTGCGTTCCCTCTGCCAGCTGAACTGAAGTGCACTTCTGACGCACTTCTCCTTTTGCGACCCGCAGGGAAGTTCATTCTAACAAACAAAAAAAAAAAAAAAAAAAAAAAAAAAAAGTTGAAAATATGAGAAGAAAAAAAACCGACAGCAAAATATAAGAGTAGGCAAAAACAAAAAGAAAGAAACTTACAACGCACACAAAAAAAAATGAATCAGAAATGAAAGGATTTTCAGACTGACCAGACCTAGGGAATACCCTATAAGTAAGTAATGAAAATAATACTTAACTGTTTTAAAAAACACACAAATATCGGGTGAAATTATAATTTTATTAGAGAATTCGAGTGCCTTAAAAGCAGAAAATATCGATACATTTGTATTTTACTGATATTTCAAGGGAAAAAAGAAGCAATAAGTAAATCGATCTCTATCGTTGCGATATGTTTTCGATAATATCACTAAAACAATATAGTATATCAAAGATTTCGATATTTTCGATATAATATTGTAATTTCTATCGATTTATGACATATCAGTGTTTTCTTTATATATATTCAAATCTTAATACCCTTTAAACATAATATAGTGAGCTTTCAATGGTAAAAAATGTAAATTTAAAGCAAATCATAAACAGTAACTAATTAATAAATTAAGAAACAATAAAACCAAATAAACCTTTCCAATTTAGGTTCTTCGAGGATATCAAAAAATAAGTACGCAAAAAGCAAGAAGGAGGCATTCGCAAAAAAAGCTGGCTGGCTCCTTTGATCCTGTCGCTGATGCAGCCTTCGTGTAGTATCTCCTTGCAACCAGCCCCCCACTCCTTCCTCCCTCCTCCCCCCTCACTCTCTGCCCTCTGATGTTGCAACTAACTCACGCAATTTTCAAAAAAGGTTTCTCTTTGCTGACAGCAGCAGCAACAACAACAAGAGAAACAACAATGCCTTTTGCCCCTGTTGACAAAGGCGGCTCACAAACAACAATAACAAAACTTGGTTACAGCGGGGCGCGTGTTGGGTGGCTGTGGGTGGTGACTGCACAGATAATGAAAGGTCGTCGAAGTGCGTCGCATTCATGTCCCTGCCCCGGCGAGAGAGCTGATGATGCCGACAGTAACATGAAAAACAGAGACGCAACCGAAAGAGACAGGCGGCAGCTTAACAGGCCTTGTCGTCCTTGGCAGGATATACTAACAAAAAAATAGAAAAAATTCAACAAGAAAGGAAAAATAAAAAGCCAGAAAAGAAAAGGGGGACTGATGCTGCTGCTGGTGACACAACTAATCAAGTGTTAACCAGTCCAAAAGCCTTCGCTGCGGTCACTTTCCCCGGGCTTATATAGGGGAAAAAAATTCCTACAGAAAAAAAACGGAAAATCGGTGGGGGAAAACTGCATCAGCTTTGTGCGTGGGGAATAAAGATTTTACAAAGAGAAAATATATAGAAAATATGGGATTAGCCAAACAATTGCTGTCCCTTAACTGTCCAATTACAAGAAAATAAACATTTATATGGGGAAAAGGGTTAAGTCTGCTTTGGGCGAAAACATACAGAAAATATTTATATACCTATCTATATATTTTAATATTTAATAAGATAGGAAGCTAGGCAAATTAAACCCTAAAGATATAGTAACTAAGTAACTAAAAATCCCTCAAAATAATACCTTAAGTAAATGAATAGAATGTCTAAACAAAAAGGGATAAAATTAAAAAATATTCACAGAAAAAACGTTTGAAATTAGCAACTAGAATGTATTAGCAAAATGCCCATACTGCTGACCAGTGTTGGTTAACTTGATCCATTTCAGTCGGCCTTTTCCCTGCAACTCCTCTTCTCCTCCTTTAGTCTTAAAAAAGAATTCTTGTGAAGACAAATTTGTTGATGATTCTCATTGCATTTGTTTGATATTCGCTGACACTGGGGAATTCAGTTTTATGAAAAGGAGTAGGCGGGGAATGTCTCGGTTTCATATTCACTGCCCACTGCCCACTGGCCGCTGACTTTGACGTTTTGCAGCAGTTGCAGTGTGTGCACTGAGCGAAAATATAACGAAACTGTTCAGCTGAAGTTGGAAAATATTTAGTTTAGATTTCAAATATTTAGCACATTAGAAATCCAAATTTTCAAATAAAATAAAATATGAAATAATAAAATATGTTATAAATTAAATATTTTCAAATAAAATAAAATATTTAATATATTTTTTGTTTGGAAATTTAAAAAAGTATAATTTATAAACGTTATCTTTTAATTATTTAATAATAAAACAAACATTTCTGTTAAAAAAAAAAAGGATTAGGGTGACTGGAAAATATTGGAAATATTCAAGACATTACAAGAAAAAGTATATTAAATTGCTCAATATGATTAATATTAATAATTAATATATATTTTAAAAATTCAAAATAAATTCTCAATTAAAAGTCGATATCCATATTTTCTTTCAGTGCATTGCACCCGCTGCATTTGTTGTTTGCCTTCTTCTCCTTCATATTTGTGTTCTTTATTTTGTTTCGCCGTTTTTTGCCTATGTGTTTTTCCAGGAATTCCGTCACTGATATGCAAAGAGAAGAACAAAAAAAAAAAAACTACACAAAATAAAATTGGTGAAAAAAATGATTGCTGCATTTTTCACAACGTCATTTTCTGGAAAATAAATGCAGAAGAAACGAAGAATTATTGTTTGTTGTACAATAATTTATGCAAATATTGCAGACGCGCTCAAGAAGAGAAACTTTATAATTACGACAGGGTAAGGGAGGGGGAGGGTGAGAGGAAGCGGAGGGAGGGTTCTGCATACAAGGGGGGTGACTGACCAGCCTGCTGTCCGTCATTCAGTCAGTCAGTTAGCCATTGAAATTGAGCTTGTTAAAGGCTTTTTTTTCTATATGACATGGCCCAAAGACAATTCGAATTCCAAAGAAATTATATAAAAAAAATATATATATGGCTGAGACTTTATGGATATGGGTTAAATTAAAAGTATTTTTGTATTTAATTTTATAAATATTGAAATTAATTTGTCAAGGTTTTTTTTATAAACCAGTGGGTCAACGAATTTTGTTCGCTATTATTATTATTATTTGTTTCTTATATTTCTTTATTTCTTATTTAAAATTAAAATTGTGTTCTTTTAAGAACTCCCTTTTCGTTATCAATTATTTTCTTGTTAAAAGAACTTTTTCTGTGGAACTTATTTATTATAAATTAAATATTACTTCCTTATACCTCTTAATAATTTTCACTTAATTTTTTTACTTAAAAATAAAGTCTGAATTGTAATTTTAAATTTTATTTAAAGTTGCTTACAGTACTCTTTCCTTTCCTTGTCTATTATTTTCTTGTTGAAGCTTGATTTTAGGTCAACCCTCACACATAGCCCCTATTAACTTTGTTTATCTCTTCGACTTCCTTAACTTGTTTGGCATATTTTACAGATATATACTATATATATATATAGTAGTAGTATTTGTCTGGCTGAAATTCCCCTTTCCCTGCTCCCCATAAAACACTCTTGAAATGTTGAGATGCCGTGACATTTGTCCGTTTATCCCTCAGCCGGTCGATTGACGTCTAAAGTTTCATAAATTCAACAGAATTTGCAGCGACGAAACTGCAGAGCAAGGGGAAAAAATCATAAATAATGTTTAGAAGTTCTTATAAACAAATACCATAGATTTCATACACTTTCAAAAATTGTTTAGAAATTATTAACTAGATAAACAAGAAGGTAAATATTTATAGTTTGAGTAAGAATACAATTTTTTTTCTACATTACTTTTTCGCTACCATTCAAGTTTTCTTATATCTATTATTATTATAGCATAAATTTATTGTCAATATTTTTCATATACATGTATAAATATCCTTATATTTTTCTTATACTTTTTTGTGTGTGGTTTTTATGTGTCACGCTTGGCAACAATAATGGAATTTGCTTGGTGTCCTGTTCGAGAATGTCCTTGCGCTTAGTACATAGTTGTCCCTATTTCGAAAAATAAAAAACTGGAAGACAGGCGGGGGAAAGAGGGGCCAAATGGTAGATGGACAGACAGACGAGACAGATAAAATAAATGGAAAATGCGCCACAAAAGAAAACGAAATTAAAAACGCAAGACGCAGAACAACACCAGACTTGCCAGCGCGCTCACCTTCCCCGCCTATATTATGCCCTCCTCGGTGCCATTCCCATTCAAATTCCTCATTCTCCTTCATTGCCTTCGCCATTTTCCCCCCCTGCATTTCCCCCTCTCATTTCCCCGCCCCTCGATTTTCCATTCAACGCGTTTCACCTGCAACACGGCGGAATATGCAACTTGCGACTGTCGAGGGTTTTTCACTTGCTTTTTGTTTTTTGTATTTTGTATTTTGTTTTGTTTTTGTTTCTTTTTTTTCGTTGTTTGTTTGTATTTTTAAAATTTTCTGTTGTTGTTCTGTCTTTGTATTTGTTGTGTCTTCTTCTTTGGCAGAGTTGTCCTGGGTAGCCCCTCAGATTAACTCTTCTGGGCATTTAGGGGGTGCTAGTAGGTGGGAAGAGCCCCATTCTTTGATTTTTTTTTTAAGTTTTAGAACAAATAAAACGGAAGATTATAGGAAAGTCAATGAAAACCTTGATTGTTCTACGAAATTATATTGTTATTATAGTTTTTTATACAGTATTAAATTGTATATATTTTATTAATATACATTTTTTTTATTAAATACTTAAAATATCTACCTAAAAAACCTAAAATAAATCTTAAATATTGTCTAAATTCAAATCAAAAAATTACAAAAAAATCATTTTCTTAATGAAATAATTATATATAAATGAAATAATTATGTATAAATTTTATAATAATAAACAAACTAAAAAGGCTTCTGTTTTATTTTTTGAACAAGGGTTAATAAATGTGTGTCGAATGGGGGGAGGAAACAGTGCGGTTCTGATGGGTTGTATATATATAACATTTTTTTGGGAGGTTTTCTTCAACTGTCTGCAGTTGCCTCAACTGTTGATGCAACACCACACACACACACACAATCCTCAGACACACACTCTCTCACATCAAACAGCTGTGCAGACATTTTAAGCAGCCTGTCGTCATTGTTTATGGGAATTACATATGTATGAGCCAGGCACACGAGCACACAAATAAATATATATACAAATACATGTATATATATGTATATATATATATCTGTACAGGCGTAGACATTTTCTAGACTCGCTTCTAGTACGAGCTTCCCTGTGTCTATCAACAATGCGTCTCGCCGTCTGACTTCGGTCTGACTCCCCGTCTGGATGGATGTCTGGCATTGGTTTCACTGTCTGTCTGTCTGCCTGCTCGTCTGTCCTACCGACTACTGTCTATATCTCTCCATTTTCCCTACTGTCTATATATATGTACATATATCTCGTTATTTCCCCCCGCTGGTTTAGGCCTTGCTTTCTGTCTGTTTGCTGTCCACCAGGTGAGAGGCTTATCAGTGCGTGTTTTCTTCATGGCATTTTCCGGTAATTGAACTGATCATTATTTTGGTTTTAAATTAAACGAAAAATAGGGGAGACATTTTGCATATATTATTGAAATATTTTTCGTTATTTTATATATTAAGTTGTATTATTTTTTGGCATTATTTTACACTTACTTCCTTATCCCTTCTATTTAATCTTAAACCCTTAATAGATGAACTCAAGCATAATTTTCTACAATTTTCCTGCATGTGTGGGTGTGTGTGTGTTTTGAACTTGAACTTTGAACCTACTTATGGCTGCTTGGCTAAAAGTCAAGGAAAAATGGAAACTTTTTCAATGCCACGACGTTCATGCCGCAGACATAAACTGCCAGATGCTGCAGCAGCAGCTCCTTCACTCCTTCACTCCTCATCCTTAAGCTTTTCCAGGGTTTTCTTGCTTTTCCGAAAGCTTCTTCAGCTTCTTATAGTTGCTGCTGGTGATTCAAATATGCCAGAAAGCAGAAATATATATATGTATATAGATTGTGTTGAAGTGATGACGTCAGGCGGTGAAAAGGTTAGGGGAAAATTCGTAATTTAGGGGTTTTAATCCTAAGAATACATGAAAAAAACTAAATAAAAAATAACAAAAATAAATAAATAATGTTAGAAATACAAAGGAATACATATTGAAAGCAAAAAGAACCATTTAATTAATTTTTCTTGGTTCCCTTTCTTAACTATTTTCTAAATTTGTCTATTTCTTTATTATTTATCTTATTGCTTTTTTCATAACAATATTCAACCTCTTTTAACCATTAAAAACCCCCCTTTTAAGGACGCCTCTGCTGCTAGACATAATTCAAGGCTTGCATTTTGTCGCTCACTGTTGAGCAACGACGTCATAATTAAGCCTGCCACATGTTGCAGTGGAAAACTTTTCCCTTTATGTCTGTCCGCCTCTCTAAGTGTGTGTGTGTGTATCTGAGTGTGTGTGTTAATTTCACCAAAAACATTCAACCCGAGTTCCTGTATGTGTGTGTGTGGCACTTGAGGCAACAACAACCCAGACAGTTAACAGACTTTTCCAGACAACAACAACAAGAAGAACAACAACAACTCGACTATGTGGCATTGCCATTCAACTCGGTTACCCCTTTCCCCCTCTCCGTGTCCTGTTTCCCCCAAAACAAAAACAAGAACAAAGAACAACATTCATTTTGGGTAATTAAAATAGTGAAAGTTTCACGTACACATATCCGCCGCACACACTTGCCGTGACATTTGCCATAGCCTACATTTAAGCTAAATAGACTTAAATTTGATGAGTAATTAAATAAATTCGAGAAGGGCACCCAGAGGGGCATTCAACTTGGGCTGACGGCAAACTTGAACTTTTGTATGACAACACAATTAAGTATTCTGCAAAGGTTATTGCCAGTATTTTGGCAAAGAGAGGAAAGGGGAAAGGAAATAAAAGGAAGAACGGTATATGGAATTAAATTAAGACATTGTCTCCTAAAAGTGTTAATTATTTTACAAGATTTGGTATGTAGGACATTTGAATGTCTTCAGAGTGCATTTTAGACTGGAATAAGAATGTGGAAGTCCATATTCGGGCGCCACTATGATGCAACAATATGCTTTTTAAGGCAATTAATAATTGATTCCCTTAAATTACTTTCATTATCTTTAATATATACATATTTGTATATTTTCTAAATATATCCATAACGTATTTTTATAATAATTGAAAAATGTTTCTTCATATCCTTTCAGCATATTCTTCAAAATTCCAAATTTCAACGAAGAAGAAAGCGTGTAAAACTCAAAGAGAAACCGGCAAAAACAAAAATTAACCAAAAAGCTTAAGGCAAACATAATAATTCCCCCAAAATTCGCAATCTCGGCAAATCGAAAGGCAACTCTAAACAAGATCAACAACTCTACCAACTGGAACACGCTACAACTCTGGCAGCGCTCTCTGGCAAATATATATAAAAAAAGCAAATAACAACAAAAAATAAAAACTGACAAAAAACAAGGAAACATTCTCTCTAATCACACACACACACACACACACACGAACACACATGCACCAACCGTCTCCCTCACCATTTTGACCAACTGGACCAATTAAATGTTTATGGCTTAAAAACTCTTGAACAAACCTAACATACAAAATAAAACAATTATCGTTACTTTTGAGGCAAAAAAGAAAACGATTCTTTTCGAACTTGGAAATACTTTCAAATTTTCGGAAAACTAAAAACAAACTAGACACAGTGTTGTTAAACGGCCCAAAATATACAAATTTCAGTGTGCAAAAGAAACAAAAGAAGCATATTTAAAAAAAAAGGACGTCATCAGCAACAATTTTTATAAAGAAAACTAAGGCAACGCAGGCAGCAACAACAACAATTGCAACAACTACAACTGGCAGAAGAAGAAATAAAAAATCAGAAATCAGAAGCAACAACAACTATAAAAAATAAAGAAAACAAAATCCAAAATCGACGTAGACGACGGACCCCTACAAAAATCAATTGAAAAATTGAAACTTATGGATTGCTGGACGGGTAACGCCCGACTGGCGAGTGTTTTAGTTTAAGGTGAGTTAAAACTATAATATGTATACATTTAATATCTTAAATATTTATATTTATATATATTTTAATCCATTAAAAAATGTCTGTTAGGAAGGATTTCATAACCTAAATTGTTATGTTTTTAAAACCCCTTCTTCCTTTTATTCTGATTTTTAAAAGAAAGTATTGAAAATATATATGGGAAAATTAACAAATATATGTAGGTAGCTTAAGTGAAGTCTAAATATCATATTAAATGGGTTTTGTATTTTTTTTTCGAGTAATGTTTATAATTGAAAAAAGCTCATTTAAACTACCATTGAAATTAGTGACAGAACAAAGAAAATGTGGGACCTTTCCAAAAGGAATTATGGTACATTATGTGGTCAAAGCAACCATTAGAAGGGTTGTCACGGATACCCAATAACACACATATATATATTCCTTACATATATATAATATAATATATATATCCACAGATTCAGAGACCAATACACTTAAACAAACAGGGGTGGACCGAGGCAGGCAGCTGCTGTCAATCAAAAAGGGGGAACAAATCTTTGACAGCGACATGGGTGTGTGTGTGTGTGTTTTGCTAATTTTGGAAACTGCAATTAACGCTAAAACACACACATGTACAAACCTTCGGCTAATTAAAACAATTTCGCAATTGCTCAAAAGAAGAAACAACAACAGCAAAAAAAACTACAAAAAATGTTCAATTTAAAATGAGAAACCTTCAAACAGCGCCATGTTTGGGCCACACAATTGTTTGACAGCAAACACACACAAATATATACATATATATGTATATATACATATTTTTTTTGTTTGTACGATCTTTTAGCATTCACTTCCCATTGTCAAAATAAAAAAAAAGAAGAAAACGCAGACGCCGTCGCTCACTTCCGCTTTGATCAACTCAAACCACCACACAAAAAATAAAGAGAAGCTGAAAAAAATCACCAAAAAATATATAATAATGCACAGACTTTGTGTTTGTTGTTGTTGTTGTGTCATGCATTAAAATTTTTTGGTGCTTTTTTCCCGCTTTTTTCTCCTCTTCTCATTATGATCCCATATGCGCCGCGACCTTGGCCTTCAAAACATAAAAAAAAACACCAAACAAAAAATTCGCAAAACTACATTTTTTGCAGTCTTGTTTTTCCCTCCGATTGTGGTTAGTTGCCTTTGTTTGTATTTTTATATATACTTATATATATGTATATATATATATTTTTTTTTAGGAAAGGGGTAAATTGCAGGGTGGTAGAGAGGAAGAGGCGGAGATACCCTGCTTGGTAAAATGCTTGGAAATTTAGTTCATAAAACCATTTAAAAGTTGTTTAATTCCTTAGGATGAAAGACCTTAAATTATTATATGTATGTTTTCAGAAAGTAATATAAAAATAATTAATTTTCTTGATAAAAAAAATAAAATAAAAACCCCACCAGTCATGGTGGAAAACCGTGTCTCCTTTCCTTCTCCAGTTTTCTTTGCACACAATTTTTCCACCCAGTTCCCAGGGTCAGGCAAATGCCTTTTCTCATTAATAAAACGTTAGCACCCGTTCAGACTGTGACAAAATTAAGGCCTAATTGATGAAACGGCAAAACAAAAGTTATTTCTATTGATTGAGAGGAGAAAGAGCCAGAGTCGGGCTGGGAGCTAAGAGCCAAGAGCCATGAGCCACAAAGTGAAATGCAGCGACGGAGAAACGACTGCTTACATAATTATGTGCAATTTATGCGCAACGTGACAAATCAATTTTCCCTCAGCCGCAATGCCTCGATGCCGCGATGCCGTTTTTCTTTTTTCGCCTACCTTCTTTTTTTTCCTTTTTTTTTTTGTTGTTGTTTGTCTTAGTCATTTTCTCGTTTTTCTTTGCGTTTTGCGCTTTTCTCTAAAGCGTTGACAGCAAACAGATCTCTCTGGATTTTCGCACGCTCAATTGTTGGCCAGAACCGTTATCATGACTTGGCCTAAAACAAATAAATTTATTAAACGCGAATAAAGGAAAGAAAAAAAAAAAAATAAATAAAAAAAATAAATAAAATTGAATCAAGGAAAAGTAATTTATTTTACTAAAAAGAATATTGCCTTTTAAGCTTTTCTTCAGTTAAAAAATTGATAGAAACTCTACGAAATTTATTTAATAGTTATAAATAATATACAAATTTTAATAATAAGGTTTTACATTTTTATTTTTGAAAAATATACATTTTAAGCCAACTTTTTTGGTGAACATAAAATGTTCTATCAAGCTATAATTATTATAAAAATTATAAATTTTAAAGCTTACATATTAAAGTAGAATAAGAAAAATAATAAAACTGGAGAAATTATACTTAATTTTTATTAACACCTTAAATTTTTTTCAAAAAATGGGTACATTTTTGGCTTACAAATCACGAACACCTTAAAGGGTTTTTTTTATCATAACCAACCGATTTCAGTCTGCTTAGGTTTTTTCTTCTTGTTTTTAATTAGAGAACGTGGTCACATTTTTTTTGTCCGGACATGACTAGATCGATTTGGCTGTTTATGTTGATCAAGAATATATATGGTTTATAGGGTCGGAAATGTGTCCTATTTTCTTAAAAGAATTATATTATTTAAATAATATATAAGACCAAGTTATTTCTTCATTATAATCTAGCATTTTCGTTCTATTTAAATTCTGCAACTCCCTCAAAACATTTCCGCATTCTGTACTGCATTTTATATATTTTTTTTATTACTCATACTCGTCGTGTTTGCGTGCTAAATTTTTATTTTATATTTTTCTTCATTTTTTTGTTTGCTTTTTCATCAAATATCAAAACACACACGCGGCTGCATTCAAGAGTTATTTTTTATGTAATGAACACATATATCACTTATACTATATACATATACAATTTTTATTTTTTTATATCGAAAATGCGTGCTCAGCTAAGCATTGAAAGCAGCTGGAAAAAATAGTAAAAAAAATAAACGGAAAAGCTCACGACGCAACAACGTGCAATTTGTAATTGTTGTTGTTTTTTTTTTTTTTTTTTTTGCCGCCACGCCCATAATCGCCCACACGGTGTGTATTTTTTGTAATGTGGCGCCAGTCGCAGCTTTTCTTATTATTATTACTTATTACGGAACACTGAAAACACTCCAACTCACACGTCAGAGAGAGATTGCAGCACTGCGAGTCAAGATACGCACTGTGAATATGCCATATATATGGCTGTATGATTATTATTGCAACCCGATCTGGCCAGGTGTTTTAGCCAGTATTTATTTATTTGTTGTTTAAATTGAGCCTGACTTTTTCTAGATATTTCCAGCTTTGTCTTGGACTTAATTTTTTTTTAAATATTTATAGTTATAGATTTTATATTAATAATATTTATGATTAATATGTTATGTTTATATATATAGGAATTAATACTATAAATTTTAACTGAGTTTTTCCTAAATTGGTGTCTAAATTAAATAGATAACCTACCTATATTTTTAAAATAATATACAAGGCTATACGGTCCCTGAGGTCTACGGTCTGTTTAAATCTAAGATCTTTTTGAAGAATATGTAGGCATACGGTCTTCCTGAAAAACATTTAAAGACGTACAAAAAGTTTTTAAAGAAAATCAAATAAGTGTTTTTTTTTTTTTTCATTTAGTCATCAATAAATTCAATAATTTTCAAAATTTTATCAATTACAGCTGGTAAACTACATAAGTGTCATAATTAAACCCAAACAGAGGGTCACACTAACTGAGAAAACCTCGGAAGTGGGCAAAATTTGATGGAGAATAGGAAGTGATTAATAAACCTTAAGCAGACAACAAAAGGATTTGAGAACTTAAGAGAAATGCAGTGCGAAAAGGAGAGGGGGCATCAGACACAGACCGGGAGAGGGAGCGGGAGAGAGACAGAGAGGGGGCGCCACAGACGCAGTGAGCGAGTGCGCATGCAATTGCAAGTCTGGTCACCCTAAAATGCAATGCAGCGAGTGTGGCGTGTGCGTGTGTGTTATCGCTGTGGCAAGGCAGCAACGACAACAACTACTAACTATAACGCAATTATATGCAACGCTCTAACCTCAGACCCAAAACCACCCACTTGGCGCCCGGTTTTTCCCCCTCTGTTTTTTGTGTTTTTTTTTTTTTTTTGTCCGGTGGGGGAAAATCGCATTTTGCGTGCATCAATTATTGCGCATTTCTCAGTTGCGTTGTTCAATTTTTTCCCCTTCCATTGTTGCTCCCCTTCCTTTCGTTGTACTTGTTTTTTACTTGTATATATATTTTTTTTATTTTGTTACTGTTTTTATCTGACAGCCGCCTTCTAATTTACACAACAACAACAATTACTATTGTACAATTATAATGCATAACATTGGATGAACGAGTAGAGGCGGAAAAAGAAAACCAAATAGAAGTAGAAAAAAAAAAGAAAAACACAAACAAGCCTTTAACGTTTCAGAGCTACAAGAATAGGGGTTTTAATGGGGGTTTTAAGGCTTTTTAGAGGGGTTTTCAGGAGTTTTTTAAGAAGGAGTTTTTGAAGATTTTTAGTAAGGATTTTAGGGGGGTTTTAACAGGGGTTTTTAGAAAGGTTTTGAGGTGGAATTTTAGGAAGGTTTTTTGGAGGGTTTAAGAAGGATTTTTATGAGGGTTTTTAGTGGTAATTTTAAGTGGGTAATTCTTAAAACTTTAAGGAAAAATCTATAAGTGCAGAGACATTTTTGAATACGTTTCAAATATTTTTTTAATTAAAAATTTCCTATAAATCCCATATTAATAATTATATAGTTCTTTTATTTTACTAAGTTTTAAGTTTTTAAGTTACTAAGTGTATTTGCAATTTATTAAAAAAACTCTCTATTTTAATCAATTAAAGAACTTGTAAATATGTATATATCTCCAAATCTTTTCAAATAAAATATGGAGATCATGTAATAAATATATACATATAATGCATTAAGTATTAATAAAACATAGTAACATATATTTATTTTATATTATTTAATATATAATATAATATAAAGTTTATTATTTTATATTATTTATTATATAGTATACAACTTAATCACGGAAACCGCTTACTGAACCAGAAACCTTGAAAAATGCAGGGCTACCATCGTGATTTCCCGCTGATTTACAACCAGCAAAGCCCCGCGTGCTGGGATCACATTGCGTATGCGTGTTTTTTTATGCCTTATTTGTGTTGTTTTATTTATTAATTTATTTTCTTAGTGGTATGAGAAGCTGAGAAAGGCTTGTGTTTGGAGTTGTTGCTGCTGCACTTTGCTGCGTGACACATTGTGTGACTGACTTTTCAACTAATAGTTGCAGGAAAAACTACAACAGCAACAGCAACAGCCACAAGCTGACATGCAAGCCAAGTCTGACCCATTGGCAATTAGCATTTTGGACGCAGCTAGATTTTGCAGTTTATTTTAAACAGAAGAAATAATAAAAAATAAAGAAAGAAAATGAAAAAGAACAGAAAAAGAGATAAATAAGGAGATGGAAAAAAAGAAGATAAATAAGAGAAGAAAAAAAGATGAGAATTAGTAATTGTCTTGACTATAAAGCAGCTAGTATTAATATTTTCTAGATTTCATTTGTTGGAAATTTCTAAAATAAAAATTCTTTGAAATCAAAATTCAAAATACTTAATTTTTTTAATTTGTGCTGTACAGATATCTACATATTTATAAAGAATACAGCAAAAAAAGACTATATCTGATCGTGGTCGTTGGGGGCACAGTTTGCGTGTTCTCTTTCTGTGTTTGTAATTGTGGATTAATTATAGCCAAGGACCCCACAAGATACAAATAAAGATACAAAATGTATCTCTATCGCTCCATGTGTCTGTCTGTCTGTCAGTCTGTGCAATTTCCGTCCACACACACAACACACACACAGCTCAGAACAAGGTTAATTCAGTTAGCCATTGTGGCTTAGCTTGCTTGTTGTTTTAATTACGCTCAAAAGTTACATAATCATTGCAGCGGATGATGGACACGCACACACACAGCTGTAAATAATTATTTATAATTTTTTATAATGTTTTTTTTTTTTATTGTTTTATGGTTTAGAAACACTTTCCTCTAGAGCCACAATTTGAAACCCGTTAGGTTTATGTGTGTCTTTTTCTAGAGCTTCTTTTGGGTGACACTTGCCGAGTTTTAAAGCATTTGAGACCCTAAAACTCATATAAAAGCTACAGTAAATTAAAACAAAATTCGCATAAAAAATAAACCGGTTATCTATATATTTCTTTCTCTATTTTTTTTTGTTTGTTGCAAATGTCTCGTTTTTCTTTTTTTTTTTTTTTGTTTGCTATTAAGAAATTGAGGAGCATAAAATGGACACCAAAGAGGCACACATTTCTGCTGATACATTGCGAGTTTCTACTAAAATTATTATTAAACTCTACATAAATACTTTGATTTATTTTTTCTTTATAAATATGGCCACAAATGTTTCAATTAAAATAAGTTTATTAATTTATCGTCAACCAAATTATTATTAAAATATTAATAAATGCTTAAGTGGTAATAAAATGATTATCAAATTATTAATAAATGCTTAAATGATAATAAAATCATTTTTAAATTGTTCATAATTTATTCCAAATAAAGTTTCCTAATAAATATACCCAGAAATATTTGAATTTGCTACTAAACCCCTTTTGACCATTTGCCAAAATGTGTGTTTCCCATGACTTTTGGTCAAAATCGAATAAAAAACCAAAAAACATAAAATTAAAGAGAACTTTCGAAAGTTTGAAGATAGATAAAGACGAGAGGAAAGCAAAGAAGCAGCTCAAAAGGCGACGAAAAACACAAAAAAATGCATAAATTTGGCATAAATTATGCTCTCACCTAAGAAACTGAATCTTCGCCACTAGCCCCCATTTTTGCACCATCTTTTTTGGTTTTATTTATTTTTATTTTTTGTTTTTTACTCCACCCCCTCACGACTCTGAAGCGTTGAAAAATGATGGCAACTTGCAAATTGCAGGGAAAAAGAAAGGAAGGAGGTGGAAGTGGAGTGAAGGATGGAGGGGGCCAGGCGTGAAAGATCGATTGTTGTGGGATTTCCTTCTTTGTGGATTTTTCTTCTTCTCCTTTTTTTTTGTGGATTTTTCTTCATTTTTTTTTCGTCTTTTTATGGATTTTTTTTTTTTGTGTTTTTTATGCTTGATTTGGCTGTAGGCATTGTTACACATTTAGTTGTACATTTTGAATGATACAAATTTATTTTTGTAAATTAAATTTTGAATTGTTTTTGTTTACAAGTAGCTCCAAAGGGTTTCTTTTAATTTTCCCTTATGATATATGTATGTATCTTGATGATACAAATTTAATTTCTTTTTTATTAATCTTGTCATTATATTAAAATTTGTTTGAGTAAACATTGTTATTATTTTATTATTTCATTTTAATTATACATATTTGGATATATTATTATTTCTCATTAAAAATATATAATATGATATATATGAAATGATATATAATAAATAGTATACATATATTATTTTGTAGTGTGTTTACCATTATTTTTCTTACAATTTACACCAATTTAAAAGAGCTCCCAGCTACAAATTCATGACTAGCATAACTCCTACATTAATTAGCAGAAATTCGCCAAAGTTCTGGCCACTTCTGCCCATATATAACCCCTTAATCAGAATCGCGCGATGATTAATAAATTTGTTTCTATGCCTAAATCGACAGCGACAAGAGGCCGTAGCAAAAAAATTCGCGAGTCTATTGAACTTTTGTGTGTGCGGCTGAAAGCCCCGAACAAAAATCCGGCAAGTTCAATGAACCCGCAGAACACACCGAAAAAGAGATCAACGACACGCACTAAAAATTGTTAAGCGCCAACAACAATTACAGGCGACGGTATAGGCCTCGATTCGCAAAAAAAAAAAAAAAAACAAAAACAAAATATCAACAAAAAAAGAGACACGCACAAAATGCGAAAGTCAATGAACTCACAGACGCACCAAAAAAAGAGAAAAAAACTATAAAAAGAGGCAGAGAAATTCGCAATCGCAAAAAAGTGCGTGCGAAAAAAGCAACAAAAATTAGCAACAATAATCAGCAGAAACGCAAAAATGTTGCTAGCAATATCTACCGCTCTTTTACGCTCTGTCAACATTTTACAGTTGTGCTTTTCTTTTTATTATTTTTTTTTTTTTTCCTTTCAAAGTCAAGTTGAAGAGCAGGCAAATCTATATAATCGTGGTGTGTGTGTGTGTGTGCGAGCGATATTTTTGCGAATTCTCCCGCTCTCTCTCTCTCTCCCGCGGGCAAGTTTCTAATCGCAAACGCTTTTTTTTTATTTCTTGTTTCTCTGCTTACGCAATTTCGCATGTTTGGCAAACACAAAAATATATATACATATATATATATACATACCTATACATATTAATAAATAATCTTAGAGATAGAGACGAACCTAGTAGTTTTTTTGTTGAGTTTTGTGTTGCTTGTTGCTTTTATCAGTCACACTTGTTAGCTATTATTTAATTATATTTATTTATATTATATATACATTTCTGGGCCTAAAATATTCATATTCCATTTAATATATAATGTTTTAAACAATTTATTGTTATCGCTAGGGCACAACTGCTGAAAAAAGTTAGAAAGTCACGTACTGAGCTTTTGAACGCATGACATTAAGCAAGAAAGTAGAAGAAATACTAAAGGAAACATTTATTATAAGCTTAAAAAACTGTACAGATAAATTTCACTTAGCAACAATTATGGAATTTCATTAAAAAAGTTAATTAACCAAAGCTATACTTATGCTTTGCCTACCAAAAAAATTAAATATTACAATAATTTTTGTTTGCTTTAAATATTTAAATCATATGAAAATTTTAGAGAAAATATACAAATTAAATATATAAGAATATTTTTCAATTGGTTTCTAAGCAGTAAATATATAAAGAAAGTACAAATGTACAAATTATATTAAAATGTTGGGGAATATATTCCTATATATTTTAAGAACAATTATAAATTGCTTTCTATACAGTTAAAATATAAAATATAAATGAAGTAAAAATGTACACAGTTAAAACCTCTAATTAATGAAATTCTATTAAAAGCTTAATTAGTTTTATTAGAAACTAATTAAAGTTATTATATATAATATTATAATAATCGTTAAACCTTATTTTTAAAAGTATGTTTAAAAAACAATGAATGTGAGGAAAAATATTTCAAGTCAAGGCTTCTAAATATTTAAATAGGTACTCTTTTATAAAGAAAAGTTTCTCAAGTTGAAGTTCTTCTTGAGTTATATATGTAGATTGTAGATTTGCAAATTTTTTCTAAATACATATTTCTCCCTAATAATTGCACAAGTTTTTTTTTTTTTTTTTTAATAAATTTGTAATGTTGCATTTTACACTTTTGACATTTAATGAGCATATTTTTCAAAAGAAAATATATGGAAAATATATGCTGCGATTAACCATTTGCTGGCAGCTGTCAATTGCCAAACGGTTACAGCTGCATTTCAGGGACCTTTTGACCTCCTGAAAACACCTCAAAAGAAGAGGAAAAATATATGTACAAACGTATATACATATATAAATATAAACAGGAAAAATATATGGCCAAGCGATAAATTCATTAATCAATGACAAACTCTTCCAGCGATGAGGATTTGTCTTCCGCAAAATAAAAAAAAGTGTAGGCAAAAAATGTGTGCAAAAAAATGCCTGCATATAGACATATGTTATCTGTATCTGTTAGATTTCGTATGTGGGTCACACACAAAGGCAGAAAATGCGAAAAAATGCGAAAAAAAGAGCTCAAGTAATAAAAAACAAAACAAAAATTCGCACGCACTCATAAACGAAATCAGCTTTTGGAGCCGGCTGCGTAGATTGCGTATACGCAATGTGTGTCAAGGACAGAAATGTGCGAATTTTTTTATTAGTCCAACGTCTGTCTCCGGGTCTCTCCCTGTCCCTCCCACTCTCCCACTCTTTCTCTCTCTCTCTGTCGCTCTGAGAAATGTTTAATTTTGCGTGGCGCACAGCAGCAGCTAAAATTAAACCAAGAGCAGCACCTACTGAACTAATTTGCTCAGTGTATGCGTAAATAGCATTGAATTTCAAATTCTTTTGTATGTGTGTTTGCCTAATTCTTTTTAACGTTTTAAACGTTTCTTTTTTTCTTTTTGCACTATATATGTGTGTATGTGTTTCTTTTTTTTTTTTTTTTTCGCAACTATTCGCAATTCACGCCCACGGTCAAGCCAAAGGTCAGCGTTTTCAGACCTCTAAGCCCACGAAACAAATGAGCAATGAATGCAAACACACAATTGTACGTACAAATCCACGGATTGTGTGTGTTTTTACCCCCCTCTCACTTTTTGTTTGAACAATTTTATTTTCTCTCTAGTTTTTCTTTTTTTTTTCTTTAATTTTGCCATGAAAAACGCTTGGCAAGAAGCTGGAAGCGTAGATAAGGTCGGCGGGAAATGGTGGAGGCTTAGATACTCTCTCAAAATGAGTCATTAGAGTGTAAAGATCAGCAAGAAATCGAGAACAAAAGAAATGTATTAATGTATTATACACATATTAAGAAATGTGAAATCTAACAAGAAAGGAAGCTAACTTCGGCATACCGAAGTTTAAATACCTTGCAGTAAGTAGAAGAAGAAGAAGGAATATGTTCAGACTTTCCGCTTTCTCGGAATGTTGCTAGCAAAAAATGTTGCTAGCAAAAAATGTTGCTAGCGAAAAATGTTGCTAGCGAAAAATGTTGCTAACGAAATATGTTGCGAAAAAATTAAATGAATTGATATATATATTCCTATGGCAGCTATATGATATAGTGGTCCGATTGGAATAAAATTAAAAAAAATTAAATTAAATTAAAATTCTGGAATAATACAAAATGGCCATGTATCAAATTATATGAAAATATATTGAAAATTGGCATAGTAAAAATTTGTTTCTCAAAAAATTTCCGATCGTTCCTATTGCAGCTATATGATATAGTCGTCCGATCCGGCCCGTTCCGACATATATAGTAGTGAGAGCATATAGAAGACTATCTGCAAAGTTTCATTCAGATAGCTTCAAAACTGAGGGACTAGTTTGCGTAGAAACGGACGGACAGACGGACAGACGGACAGACAGACGGACAGACGGACATGGCTAGATCGACTCGGCTGTTGATGCTGATCAAGAATATATATACTTTATAGGGTCGGAAATGTCTCCTTCACTGCGTTGCAAACTTCTGACAAAAATTATAATACCCTGCCAGGGTATAAAAATTACCTAACAAATATATATATTTTTTGTTGTTTAAAATTGATTTCTTTTGCTTTGATTATTATTTTACTTTATAATTTGTAAACCATAAAAGAGAATATAAAAAAATGTTTAAGTAAATTGTTATGCAAATATAATTTATAAAATATATACTATAAATGTACATGTATGGTATATTTTTATCCTGCAAATATTCAATTTTTTTAGTTAAGCAATTTAAATATTACTATTTTATATTTTGCCTTACCTTTCCGAAACTGATGTAGAAAATATGAAAATAATTCACTTTTCAATTTTACAACTAAAAAAATATATTAAAATAAAGTTATTTAACTTAAATATTATATTTCTACGGCTCCAAAATAGCACATTTTATAAATAAAGTATTAATGTAACTATATATGTATTTCGGGCATTACATTGTATTGATATTTGTTTGCTTCTTTTTTTTAATAAATTTAATTTATTATTATTTATTTTATACTTTATTCTAACTCTAGAAGTACAAAAAACGTGAAATTTAATGCGCTAGTCACTTTTACCAGAATCATATTAATATAAACTAAAATCAATATTAAATAATACAAGAAATAACCACAAAGCAGTGACAAACCGCTTATAAAAACTAAACAAACCTTTCCCTTGATGTAGAGTATTATTTCGCACAAATATACGTATACATGTGAACTTGTGTCTTCTGCGGCCGTAGGTGTGTGTGTGTGTGCGTTTCCTCCGCGCTCTTCTAAGCACCCCCCTTTGGCCCATCTTCGCCCATGTCTATGTGTGTCAAATTTCCAATTGGGTCGCACGCACAAGCTACTTTGTTGTTGTTTGCGAATTTTTTTTCGTTTGCCTGTGTGAGCTTTTTTTTTGCTTTTGTTTTTGTTTTTGGATTTTGGTTTTTTTGCGAGCGCGTTGATCGCGGAAACGAAACAAAAACCTTGCCTGTGTGCGTGTATTTATTATTCTCAGTGTGTGTGTGTGTGTGTGTGTGTGTGAACGCATTGCGTAATCGGCGTTGTACTCTTGCTCTTGCTGGATTTGTTGCTATTTTCTTTATTTATTAATTTTTTTTTTTTTTGTGTGGACAGCAGCTTGACAACAAAACAAAGCAGCGCCCAAAAAAAAAGAGGAATAAAAAAATGGTTGGGTTAACTTGGTGGCTTTTGCCTAGTTAGCGCCTTAAAAAAAGAGAAAAAAAGGCAGACACACATTCATATGTAGATTTGCCTAGATATACATATGTATGTATGTTTGGCGGTACAAAAGCAGTTAGAAGTCAAAAGTCAAGCAAAAAAATGAAGAAAAAACTCGAAACACATGTAGAAAACCAGAAAAAAGCTGGAGAAATTGGGAAACCCAAAATTTGAGGGCTTAACTATATAGTTATAGTGGAAGTCATATGTATTTTGTATAGTTTTATGAGGAAGTACTGAGCTTTACATATATATTTCTGTATTATTTATTTATTTATTTTTGTTTAAATAATTTGATATTTTCTATATTCATTTCTATTTTTCTAATTTATTCACCCAAATTTCATTGAATAGAAAGAAAATTCTTCTACTCTCAGAGTACCAATTATTTATTAATATATTATTATTTTATTTTTAATTTCAAAAATAACATAATATATATCACAAAACTAGGTAAAATCAGTTAAATAAGCACACATGCCAGCGTGCCGTAGAAGCCAACTTCTGTCTCTTGCCATGTGGAGCGGCTTCTCATCATCACAAACTTTTGCAATAAATTTTTATTGTCAAAAAAAAAAAAAAAAAAAAAAAAAAAAACAAACAAAAAATTAGATGATTCAAATGAAACCAAGATGAAGCTGGTTTTGGTGAAAAAGTTTGAAGTAAACATTTGGCCAAAAGCTGTAGTTAAAGGAAAAAATAAATATATATAGTGAAGGGGAATTTAAGGATGAAACTTAAAACTTAACGAAAAGCCGAAAAATAATAAAAAGAAATCAACAGTAATAATAATTATTTAACTACATTATTAATATTTTAACCAGAATTTAAGATTAAGAAAGTAGTAAAAGAGATATCCAACCACATCAACATCTTTCAAAATAATAATATTGAGTAATTAAACTTTTTTTATTTATATTTTAAACAAGTTAAAAATAAAAACCACATTTAGAAATTTGCCAACAAATTGCTAATGATTTTGTTAAAAAAGCTTTTTTTAATTTAAGGACATGTAATGTCTATTCAATAAATTAATTTCAATTAAATTCACTAAGCAATAAAAAGCAATATAAAGGGAAATTAAAATTATTTATTTATAAAGAAGACCATTGCATACGTCCCAAAAAATGTTTCCCTATTTCATTTTAATTCTGTTGGCCAAATCCTCTAGTCTTGTTGAATTCTTCTACGGGAAGACAGGTAGAAAAATACAAATTCTCCGTAAATATACCGTAAAAACTGAAGATATTCGTCACATAGGCAGTAAAAAACCATAGAAAAAAATGACAACAAAAAAATAATACAAATAAAACAAAAAATAAAATGAAATGAAATGCCTTTGACTTTTGTACAGTTGTTTCAGGCTTGTTTCTTTTCTAATTCTTCATTTCTTCCCTCTTTCTCTGTCTCTTTCTCCTGATCCTCCTTTTTTTCTCTATGCGGAATTGAAATGCTTCGTTTTTTGTGCGTCTTTTTTTGCGTTTGCGAAATTAGCAGCCGCCGTTTTGCGAATTTCTGTGCCTTTTCTTTTATTTCTATTTGCTCTGCCTTTTTATTTATTTTTTGTTTCTTTCTTTCTTATTTCTATGTTTAGTTTTTTTTTTTTTTGAGGGTAACGCACAAAAGCGCGTTGAGAAAAAATGAGTAGAAAACGAAGAAGAGTTGTCCCCGAATTTAGGTCAAATGCTCAAACTGCCTGCGTGCTGCCGATTTTTTGCGAATTTTTTTCTTGCCGCCTTTGCTGATTTTATTTATCTTTTTTGTTTTAATTTTTTTTTTTTGCTTTATTTTTTGTTGTGGTTTTTGTTTTTTTTTTATGTGAGTGTGCGTGGCTGTTGTTAATGTTTTATTAGCTATTGTGGCCGCTGTTGTTTTTGGTGCTTAACTAACGGTTCATCAAAATGATTGCGCCCGCTTGGAAACAAGTAAAAAATAGCAACAAAAAAAAAGGCAACAACAAAAAGTAATAAAAAGGCAACATAAAATAGAAAAAGAAAAAAAAGAATGCCATAAAATTGGCTAGGAAATTGTTAATGTTTTTTCAACTCTAGTTTTAAATGTTTAATTATAGTATTTATAGAGGGACTTAAAAGCCAATCGTGTTGAAGGATTTTTAATTATGTACTTTCAATATTCTACTATTTTATTTATAATTATATTTATATTTATATAACCATTTTTTGCAAATTTGTATATTTTAACTAACGCAATTTTATTTAATTTCCCCTTCTAAGAACATAAGTGAGGGATGACAGAAAATGTTCACAAATCGATTTTTATCATCATATAAATACATCGATAGTTTAAGTTTACGTTTTATATGCATTTAATCGGTATTCTGTTTAATATATCAGATTATATTAAAGAGCTTAACATAGGCTTTAATTTAAATAAAAGTTGCTAAGTCGATAAGTTGACATTCCACTCGATATATTTAATTTATTTATTAATTATCCTGGCACTGCAAGTATATAACTTATATTTGCTTATAATAATTTGAGTATCATTATCGAACTTCCCTGATAATACATCCATATATAATAATAATTAATAAAATTCTTTTTTCCTTTCCATTTTAATAATTTTAAAAAAAACTCCTCATTTATAATTAATGCTTATGTAACTTTAAAAACAACCTTGAGAACAGGAATACTTTGAATTTGTACAATCATTTTGTTGGCTTACTAAAAATTTACATTCAGCGGGTGCTTTGCCGCTTGTGGACACAACGTCTGACAGGGTTGATGTGTGTGCCGTAAAATGGGTGGTCATGTATCGATACTTCCGGAACTGTGATCTTCTCACTTTCACCAGAGCCAGTGTTTTGAGTTTGTGTTTTGAGGGTCCTTTGAGGATTGATCTAATACACTCGCTTGACCTTCTTGGTGACCCTTCGCTTAACTTGCCATTCGTCCAGGCGCGTTCCGGCGATGACTTGAGCGGAGTCCTCCTCCTGCAAGCCGGACTATTTCGGGCTGCCTTCAGGCACCGGAATCGGCTGGTAAGACAGAAATTTCTACAAAGAAAAATAAACCGAAAATTAACCACAATTCAATAAAAATCAATCTTAAATCAAGTAAAACTCTTACCGATTTAAATATCTCCTTCGTGCCACTGCTTACAAAAAACTCCTCATTTACAATTAATGCTTATTTAACTTTAAAAACAACCTTGAGAACAGGAATACTTTGAATTTGTACAATCATTTTGTTGGCTTACTAAAAATTTACATTCAGCGGGTGCTCTGCCGCTTGTGGACACAACGTGTGACAGGGTTGATGTGTGTGCCATAAAATGGGTGGGCATGTATCGATACTTCCGGAACTGTGATCAGAGCTAGTGTTTTTTTGAGGGTCCTTTGACCTTCTTGGTGACCCTTCGCTTAACTTGCCATTCGTCCAGGCGATGACTTGAGCGGGGTCCTCCTCCTGCAAGCCGGACTATTGCGGGCTGCCTTCAGGCACCGGAATCGGCTGGTAAGAGAGATATATCTACAAAGGGGAATAAACCGAAAATTAACTAAGAATCAACCGTTAAAACAAATGGAAATTTAACGAAAAATCAACTGTAACCACAATTAAACAAAAATCAATCTAAAATCAAGCAAAACTCTTACCGATTTGAATATCTCCTTTGTGCCACTGCTCAAATACGGCCATCCTTCAATGGCCTTAATCAGGCCCTCGTCGACGTCACAGTTGTGGTCGATGCACATCTCCTTGACGCAGTTGTAGAACTGCATGGGAGTGGCATCATGGGGCCTAAAGGGGCTCACGGCCCTGATAAGGCTGCGCCTATAGCGCCTCAGCCGCTTGCGTTCCTCGTAACTCAAGTTAAAAAACATTGTAATTTGGTTAGAAAATAAAAAACAAACTGTTCAAAAACTGAGATATATATCACTGGTAAAACAATTAATTTTGTAATTTCAACTTATTTTTCGAAACAAAAAGAACGATTTTTCGAAACAAGAAAAACGATTTTTCGATTTTAGAAAGTTCAAAATAATATTTTTGAATGTCTTTACTGTTCCAGACCTGGAAGTAGACTGACTATGAAAAGTTCCTTAGGGCACTACCTCAATTGACAGATGACAGATAAGTGGGAATTGAGAGTCAGGGACTACTAGAGTTGAATATATATTTTGTTTGATTTTCAAATATAGAAATATTCTTAGTTATATTCTTGGAGTTTTTCCTATTTAAATTATATAAATTATAAGAGGTAAGAGCAGAAGCTAAAGCTAATAGCTGAATATAAAGATTTGCCTTACCATAAATTCCTCAATTCCTCAAGCTTATTCATTGATTGACCGATGGGTAAATTGATTGATTGTTTGATTAGTTGAATTATAAAATTATACAATAAAGAAACCATTATTTCTAAGGGTTGGGCGACAATGCAGTTCGATTCATGATACAGCTTGACCGGAAACTTTGTTCAAATAAATACAGGATAATCCCTCAAATATGGTTTTCACAAGTAAATATCCGTCAATAAAATGAGATTGCCTGCTTATGTATAAGTCTTCATGGAGGACAATGTTAGGCCCCCTTTTGGTTGGGCCAAGACCAAAAATGGCTGCCAATGGGTTAAATGTGCGCGCCCTCTCTTTCTGGCCCACGAAACCAGCTACTGAACTATTTTCAACCCACACACTCACACACGCACACTCAACTCACACCACGCTGGAGGGTTAGCAACCCTTATTGTGAGTGTGAGTTCTCACCCTCAACGGCGAAACTGAAGCATTTGTTCGACCATTAAATGCGTTCTCAGCCAAAGACCAGGGACCTGGCAAGAAAGAGGTGGAAATGAAGGGGTGAGAAACACGAAGGGGTGGTACCTAGGGGTAGGTAGCGTTGCAAGAATAGGAACAGGAAGAATAGTGTGTATTTCTCTAGCCTCTGGTGTGTGTGTGTGTGGATGTCCTTAGCTGAAATCGAGCTACCCAAAGCCTCTCCTAAACAACAACAAAAAAACACAATAAATAAAAAAGGGAAGGGAAACAAGCAGCACATACCACGCCTCCTCTTTGACCTACAGTAGGAGAAAATAGTTTGCGAAGAGTTGAATTAATAGAGGTTCAAATATAATAGGGGTAGAAAATGAATGTACTTGAATGGAATATATAAATAATATATAAAAAACATACAAAATATATATAAACATATTAAAAAAAAATATATAAAAAATATATAGAATATATATGAAAAAATATATAAAAAATATAAAATATATATGGGCAATTCCATGATGTCGCACGGGACACTTTTACGCTTTTAAAGCAAAAAAAAATATACAATTAAAGCAACTCAAATTTGGCGAGTATGTTTAAATTATTACTCTTCCATAGCTCTATTATTGGTGAAAAAGTTGAGTTCGGTCAACTTTTCATTTTCAAGATAATTTCAAAACACTACCGATGTCGCACGGGACAAAAAATGGAAGTCGTTTTGTCGGCCTACCGTTTAAAGTCAAAGTTTAGCGAAACCTAAAGGAATATTTTAATGAGTCTAATTTTAAAATGTTGTGCCATCATTTATCTAAATAATGTTTTTGTCTTAAAGCAAAAAGATCGTTTACTTTTTTTTTAATTGACTTTGTATCGATGTCGCACGGGACATGTCGCACGGGACATGTTTTTCCATCGTACTTTTCATGATGCTTTTTTACTATTTAAGTAAATCAGAAAAGTATAAATGTGGTCACTTTTGACTCTTTGCAATCCCAGTGATGATAGAATTCAAAAGTCCAAGCATAATTCCTCTGCTTTGGAAGTTTTTAACGAAACACAAGATGATCTTATTTATGGTGTTTTTCATCAAAAATTATGAAAAATCGCATTTGCTCGAGTATGCCTGGGAATATTTCGAAATTTGTTTTAGAATATGATAAAGGATTTCAAATTTGATCAATTGGAACACTTCTTAATGTTACTATGTTAAAAATATTAATTTTAGAGCATATTTTCGTTTTTTGCTGCGGTTGACCTTCTCGTGGAATTGCCCATATACAATATATATGAAAAAATATATAAGTAAAATGAAATAAGAGAGCAATAACAGCACAGAAAATATATTCAGTTAAAGTTTTTAATTTCCGAACCTATAAGTCATATATAGTAACAGCCGATACTGTAAATTAAAAAAAATAAACTATGTACTTATATTTAAATATTTATATTATATATAAATTATATTGCATTTATATATTTATATATAAATGTATAATATAGAAACATACAATTAATATTTCTTACTAAAACGATTGAAGGAACAATTCAACAAAGCTGTTGTGTAAACCCTTTTAGTTTTTGTTTTAATTAATTATTTTATTAATAATTCAAAGACACTTAAATTACTACGAAATTAATTCATTAAATTTAACTTGAAAAGGTTTACACAACAATTTATAGAAACAGCTTTTGGCTGGCTAAAGATAAACAGCTGTTTCTGTCTACATTTAAGTCATCAAGAATACCGAAAACCTATTAACGCACACACACATATATATATATATATTTATATAGACTTTTAAGAACACTTTGATTAGGAAATTTGTCACTCTCTTAAGGGGTATTTGTAATGATTTATAAATTTTATAAAAATATAAATAAGACACAAAATTATAATTTAAATGAAAACCCATAATTTATTCCATAAACTATAAACAATTTTGTTATATTTTGAAGAAAGAGTATCCTTAAACTTGTACCTGGCAGTGTACATTTTTGAGCCTTGTCTTTGGGCTTTGCGTGTCTCTATTGTTGTTGCTTTTATTTACTTTTTTTATTTATACATTCTTGTTGTTGTTATTATCCTCGTTATTGCTGTTTTTGTTATAGTTGCATTTATATTATTGTTGTTACTGCTTTTTAAGGGGGAAGGGGGGGGTCCTGTTTTGCGATTTAACAACAAATATTTGGACTATTCGTAGACATTCAATATGCAGGAGGGAAAGCCCTCCCCCTTTTTATTTTATTTTTGTGCCTCCTTTTTTATATTTGTTATTACGTAAAGAACTGCAGAAGGAGTGAAAGAGATAGAGCGGGAAAGAGTGAGAGAGAGAGCTAGACAGTCAGGCGGCCATTGGAATGAAGTTATAGTATAGGTAAACATATATGCATATATAAACAGGTGTATATAGGTAGATATCCGTGTATATATATCTCCCTTTTCCAATTTTCCTTCCTTTTTTTTGTCCAACGAATCGCTGGAGCGTGCAGTGTGCGAGGGAGATGGGTAGGGCAGGGGGAGGGCTAGGGGCAGAGATGTCTCGTGTGAAAATATGTTTTCTTTCATCTTTTTTTTACCTGTTTTTTTTGTGTGTTGTTTTTTACACAATTTGCATTTGCGCAAAAAGTGCAAAAGTTGACACACGCAAAACTCGGCAGCTTATTAGTGTTCATGTGTGTGTTGGTGTGTGTGTGGGGACACACACAATTGCGTATTTATGTATGTGTGAGTGTCCGCCATTTTGCTGGCCAACAGTTTGCTCATTTTTCTACTTTTTTCTTTCTTTTTTCGACCATTTATAATTTTATTTGTATTTTCCTTTGACCCCTCCCTGTCCTACCCCACCCTACCTGCCCTTCTCCACCCCCCCCTTGGCAGCAATTGCACTTAATAAAATTCTTTTTTAACGTATTTCCCATCTCTTTCTCTCGTTGCAGGTGAGTGGCGCTTGTTTATTTATTAATGGACTTTTCATTTACCCTTGAGAACGGTTTTGACACAAGGAAGGGCGCCAGCAAACTTGACGTCATGGCGGAAAACGGAAAAAATCAAAAATTAACTAAAAAAAGAAAGGTAGCATCGAAAAAGGGGATATATAAATATATATATGTATATAGAGGTGGGTGGGGTAAAAAATGTAAGTGTAAATCAATTGGAAATAATTCAATGGCCCCTGCCATTGTCGAGGCTTAATGAAAATGGAATCGATCAAATGATTTTCCCTAATTGGCTTTCAGGGGAAATGCGAGCTCCTTTTGCAGTAACTGTTCTTTTTTCTTTTGAGCTTTTTCATTAATTTATTAAAATTTTTTAATATGTAATTTAATCAGGTTCCACTGAGAACTCTTTGTTTACTAATTATGGCATAAAAAGTGCTTCAAAATTTGCTGCCTCATCTGTGGCAAGGAGTTCGTTCTGTGTGTGTGTGTGGGTTGAACCACCAAAAAGTTGCGTGTGTCAACAAACAAAAATCTGAAGAAGCAGCAGAAAGCATCTCCAACCAGCAAATAAGAGCCTCCCAAAGTGTTGGAGGATCGAAAGAATTGAAAAGTAAACACCAAACAAAGTGGCAAAGTAGTGGCTGAGGATAAACAAAGGAGTATAAGCAAAATATGACAATGTTTCGACGGGGGAAGAGGAGATAAGAAATTAGAAAAGAAAGGAAAATAAGAGAAGAATTGGACTTCGATTAAAGCTGAAATGAAGCCTAATCATATCTTCAAGGTAAAGTTGCTGAGATCTAAGCACAGAAGAAAAATATTAAGAAATACTATATATGAGAGAGACTTATCGATATTAGATATAAAATATCGATATATTCGTAGTGTACAGATATTTATTGTCATCCCCGAAGGTTGTATATTCGCATTTGTAGCAATATTTTCTACAAGTATAGAAGAACCCTAAATAGTTTGGATTAAATGGAATATTTTTAAGATTGTCGAAATTATCGATACTTCCTAAATCTATTTTTCAACGTATCGGAATATCCAGAATTATCATGTTATGTTATAGGTGCACATAAGTGCAATAATATCGAAATATTAAAGCTTTACCCATAATTGACGGGAAGAAACATTCCGATAAATGTGCAAGCAATCAATACTCTGTTTTATATATTGAGCTAATTTTTTTTACTACTTCTATATAGAACTCTTTTCCCAGTGCATGGATATTATGCTTTATGCCCCTCTTCTCTGGGATCTTCTTCCCTTCTTCTGGGCTGCAAGTGTTGTGCTTTTGGCATTTTCCGGCATGACGGAATGAACTCAGCTGCAGCCCACTATTCCGGGCAGAGCACCTACACTTTGAGCCCCGAAAGCTACCTGGCAACCTCCCACTGATTCTGGTCGAGGAAATCTAACTAACCTACAGTGACTCTTTCTTTTTGATATAAAATCAGAAGAATTTGCTTGATGAAATGTATAGATCCTAGAGCCTGGAGATTTTAATTAGAAGCAAATTTTTAATACAAAAAATAAGAGTATATATTTGGTACATAGAATTATCTAATTAAGCAAATTATGATAGAGCATCTCAGAAGCTTGTCTTCCCTAAGTTTGGCCTTTTAGGTCTTTCTTCTCACTGAAGCCTTCCTATGTTGCTCTTGTTGTTGCTGCTGCTGCAGTTGCAATTTTCGTTGCTGTTGCACTTTGGTTTTGGTTTTGGTTTTTTGCTGCACGCAGAGCACGCATTTCCAGCGTGAAATGCAATTTCTGCGCCAGAGGAATTTCAATTGTGTTGGTGTGGCCCAAGGGGGACGGCATGGGGGAGGAGTATCGTCTTGGTGGCACTCAAAAAAAAATATATGTATATGTAAGACTTCTGAGGTAGGATAGAGAACTGGAAGGCCACAGGGATTATCCGGATGTACGTGAGACGTGGGAATATAAGAGGAATTTGGTATGTTCCTCGTATATATTCCAGCAATATACCAGAAATATACCAGAAATATTGCAGGAATATTCAGGCAATATAGCTGAAATATTCCAGGAATATAACTGGAATATACCTGGAATATAACTGGAATATTCTAGGAATATACCAGAAGAAGAATTTGAAGAATTGAAGAATTGTTTTCTCCAGGTGCTTGCATGTGTATAACAACTGCAGCTCTGAAAGTCAGAAATAAACGGATGGATGATGGGCCAAGTCAGTCTCGGTCTTCATTCTTCGCTCTGCAGTCTTCAGGCTCTGCTGCAGCAGTCTTCAGTCTTCAAATCGTAGTCTTTGGCTTGCAGTTTTGGTCTCGGTTCAGTTTTGGCGTTCGTCAGTTTGTCAGTCCCTCAGTCAGTCAGTGAGTCAAACGCACGACGCTCACGCAGAGCACGCAACTCGAATTGTCTTCGCTCTTCGCCTTTCTTCTCCGCGGCGGCATTCTTGCCACACATCCCCCAGCTTCCTCGTTTCTTCTCCTGTTTTCTTGTTCTTTTAGTATCTTTTTTTTTATTTTTATTTTTGTTGTATTTCTTTTTTTTTTAATGTTAGTTGAACTTGGAGGCCACAGCAAATTGCAGCTCTAGAAGACAGACAGACAGACAGTCGAAATCTATGGTGGCTGTTTGCAGATTTGGTTTTTGTGCGGGTGTTTCTTCAGCTGCTGTAGCCCCGATTCTTCTGGCTGTTTCAAATCGAGAAGAAGCGGAGCCAGGGCAGAGATCTCTTTGATCTTGATAAGCGAATCAAAGTGGAGCATGAGAAGAATGGCACGGAAGAGAGTGGGGTCAGGAGAATTGCTCAGCGGAAAATATGTCAGCGATTATTTTAGATGTAGAGTGTAGGGGAGAATATATATATTTTATATAGATTTTTGTTGTTGTAGATTTTTGACTCATTTATAAGGTTAATATATTAAATATTCATCGAGGCAATTAAAAAACTTCCCCTAAGCCTGGAAATTACCAACTTGGTTACGGGATAACCCCAGGCGGCAGATGTCGATAAGGATAAAGACAAGCAGTCAACACGAAACGAATCAGAAAAGCAAAGGGAAGTGGAGAATAATGTTGCCAAAATAATAAAAGGTGTAGGGATATAAATATAAATGTATATATGGTATATACATATATATATATATCTCTTTTGGAAGACGCGTGCCTGTGCAAATAAAGTTTGGCATTTTTACTGTTCTTTCGCTATATATATATTTTTTTTTTTTATTATTTCCCCTTTTGCTTTTTTGGGCACGTTCCAGCTGGCTTCAGCCCTGCCCCTCACTTATGCTAATTATTTGGCACGGTTAATTATGTGACCAGGCCCCTCTTTAGAGGGTTAAGAAGGACCAAGGACGACGGTGGCTAAATCGAGTAATTTTCATGGCAATTTCTGCGTAATTCGCTCGCCCAGTTTGCATGTCTGGCGACAAATGCTGCCGGAATCTATAAAATAAATAATAAAATAATGTCCCAAGCACCCTGCGTGGCCAGTGTCCTTCCTTCTGTCCTTCCTTCCTGCCGTAGTAGTACTGTTGCAACTGTAACTATATATAATTATCGTAATTATTTTAATTGCACTTCGAAGCAGGACAAAAAAAAAAAAAAAGGAGAACGCAATGTGAAATGAAAAATAAAATATGTAAACAAGGATCGAAAGCGACGCCATAGACACGAAGATAATGCATAATGAATTTTAATTGAAATAATGCAAAAGGTCAGTGGGTTCGTTTAGTCTTGGGGGAAATGGGACAGGGAAGCGAAGGTTCCAAAGGGAATTAAAGGTGCAGAGGGGATTAAAGAGGTTTCAAGGAAGTCTAAATGTATATAAAAAGATATATAAAAGATAATTGAGGAGATAATAGCAATCGAAAAATGTTTTTACATACTAAGAAGACTTTTCTCGAGAACCTTGGAAACTCATATATAATGTTAAGACAAGGAACAGGAAAATTAGTCGTACGGTAGGACTATATTTTAAAATATTAATATAATTATTCTGCTCAAAAATAGTTCAAAATATAATAACTAAGCTGAAAAGACATTTATTTTAATTCGAAAAACTGTTCTGAGTTAGTTTTTATAAGGCTAAAATTATAATACCCTGCAAGGGTATAGAAATGTACTAACTAAAAAAATCAATCAAGGAACCTAACAAAATCTATAAATTATTTATTACAAAAAATAAATAATTTGCCATTGAAAAATGTCCAAATTTATAGAGAATCCCAGCCGAGGAGTTCAATATCTTGTACGATTCTGCGATTCCCCGACTCTCACTGCTCCACTCCAGTGCCCGTTTTGTGGTCAGTTGTGGGCCTTGCAACTGGTCAAACCACAATAACTACAAGTCCAAGACCAAGACTTGCCAAAAAAACAATAAAAAACTGCATAAAAAGGGAAAAGAAAAGAAAAGAAAAAGGAAACAGGCAGCAGATAAAGGAAAAAGGCCATAAGCAAAAACTGCTGTTCCAACTGCTGTCCAGTTGTCCGCTGCTGCTGGCTACTCTTTTGGTCCTCCTCCTTGGTTTTTTTTAATTTTTTTTTTTTTTTTTTTTTATACTCTTTTTTGTATTATTTTTTTTATCATTTATTTTTTGTTATTTTTTCTGCGTTTTACCTTTTTTTTTTGCCGGTGGTCCTGCCACTCGCGCCTCTTTTTGTTCTCGACTTCTCGACTCCTTTTTGGACCGCAATCAATGTGTGTGCGGAGTTTGCAGCTCTTTCTTTGTTATTTTTAGCAGTTTTTTTTGTAGTTTTTGTTCTTATTTTTCATTGTTTATTTTTTTGTTTGTATTGTTTGGACCATTGTGTTGTGTGTGGTCAGTTTTTGGTCCAGTCCTGTCCAAGTCCGGGGCAGTCCGCTTTGGGTCCCCGAGTTGATTACTTAATTCTATTGATGACGTTTTGACTGATTGCCTTATGAGCTTTCACTTTTTTAGCTGCTGTGGCTGCTGCAGCTCAGTTATTAACTGGTGCCGCTGTTATGAATTATTCATGCAACAACCACAAGCCGCACACTTTGTTGCCGCCTTGCCGCATATTTTTTTTATATTTTTCCTTTTTTTTCTGTTGTGTTGCTGCTGCATGTCCGCTGCTCTGGGACTTCATCAGGCGATCCGATGCGATGCTATCGAAGGCGATCCGATGGTCTCCGTCTCCATCTCCATCTCCGTCTCGGTTTCAGTATTGGTATTGGGTCTCTGGTCTCGTTAAACGTTTCAATTGACATTGCTGATTACACTGACCAGCAGGTGTTGACTTTTGGTTCTTGAAATCTGGTTTTACAAATATTTTTAAAAATATAAAATATATATTAACAGTACATCATTGTTTCTTATTGTTTTTAAATAATATAAAAGGTATTACTTATATATATTTAGTGGTACAAATTAAGGTTAAGCCTTAAAAATGTTTTAAAAAATTATTTTCATGTTCCTTTTTCATGTTCATATTTTAAAATCTAAAATATACATATTTCTTTTATTTTTGAGGACTTGATCCTCACAATTTAAATAATTAAATTGAAAAAAATTAAATTCATATTACAAAAATTAATTTGGGAATTGGGAATTATAATCATTCTACATTTAACCAACTAACTGCTTGGGAATTATAAACATTTCTGCATTTTAAGAACTAAAAACTTGAGAATTATAGGTATCAAGTTACTGTTAAATGGCTTGCAACATGTCTTACCGTTGGTTATTCCCACCCTATTTTCTGGCCAGCAGACTCCTCCTCCTCCTGCCCCTTCTCCTCCTCGATTTTGCCGACCAGTGTTTACCGCTAGATGACTTTATTAACGCCACTGGTGGCAACATCATCATCGTCATCGTCATTGCCGGGCCAGCGTCTTGCGACGCTGCAATCAAAGTTGCCGACAAAAGTTCCGCGCGCGGGTAAAAAATAAAGAAAAAAAAAACTCCACAACGACGGACACAACGGACACGACGGACAGCATACAGTCACACTCATGCGTATATGGCGGGCATGATTTAGTGTCAGGCAAGGCGAATTCCTTCACACCTGCTGAAGTCTCGCTGTCATGTCAATAATGTCGAAAATGCCGCAGTGCCCTCCCCGTGGCGAGTGCCGCCCGATGCCTGATAATGATGTGACAAAACAGCGGTCGAGATTTTAAGCCCGCAGGCGAATCGAGGCTGAGGAGAAGGAGGCTAAAAAAAAATGGGGAGGAGAGGAGCCTGTGCCTGGGGAACTCCTCCTCAGAGCTCCCCATGCCACTTCCTTTTCCCACAAAGAAAAATCCAAAGGAACACAGTGGGTGCTCGCTACAGGGAAAGCTATTCGAATTAGGGTTCTAAGCTTGGGGGGAATATATTTTACTCTACATATTCTATGAAATTTAAATATATTTTATATATAAAGGATTTTATATCCCAATAGAGGTGAGGGAGAAGAGAGGTTCTAGTCCTGAAACCCCTTCATCCATTTTTTATACCTCGTCGTTGGCTGTCATTAACGTGATTTTGTTGCCGTTGCTGTTATGCGTTATTACGCGTGCGCAGCAGCGGGTTACAAAAAATAAAAGAAGAGGAGTGGTCTGGAAGGCTGCTACTACCAACTAGCAACTATTACCTACTGCTCCTACCTGTGTCCCTCTCCTTTTGAGATATCGCCTGCCAACGTTAAGCTAAAGTGACACTTTGACAGCGATGCGTGATAAACGATGGAAAAATAAGGCACAGGGGGAATATATTGTGGTCTTTTTAGGAGATTTTCTTGTATTTTTCACAAGGGAAATTAGTCAGGGTATATATATTGGCCTGTGGAGTGGAATTTCCTGGGAAAAAATGAGAAAAAATACAATTTCCTAGTTTTTAAAGATGCAAAACTAATTAAAAAATTTTAAGAGAATAAAATGATCATTTCAGTAAATTTTCTTTTATTTTATTTGTGTTAATTGTTTGTATTTATTAAAAAACTTAAATAAAACATAACTTTAGTCTTCTTTGTGTAATTATTTTTGTTCCTGTAAAAAATATTGGAAAATGGAATCCAAATTTTTAATGATTGAACATTAATTAAAAAATGGTAATAAAATTAAAATTTGATTCATTTCCAGCCGCACCCGCACTCGTATATAATTTTTCTTTTCTATTTATTTTGCACAGTCAAGATCCCCGAAAGAAAACCCCTTTAAGGCTGACAAAGCGTCCGCTGGAGTCGCATAAAAATGTTCGATGCCGGGCAAATAAAAAACTATAAAAAATCTACAAAGCACAAATATGCCGAGACAAGCCCAAGGGGGGTGGAAGGGGGTTCTGGGGGCTAAGGGGACCTAAGGGGGGGCGCTTGACACGAGCACACACAGTGGTCGCGTTTTAAAACGCGAACAAAACGCGTGGGCGCACAATAGAGTTGTTGCTTTTACTGTTTTCATGTTGTTGCTGTTGTTCCTTGATTTTTTTCTAGGTTTTTTATTTATTTTTTTTTTTAATTTTATTTGTTGTTGTTGCTGTTGTGCGACTTGAGAGTTTGACTGCGCCGCTGGATTTTGACATTTTCTAACACGCGCCTGCCAAGCGGCATAAAAATTGACATATTATAATGTCATGGCGTCCCCGATTTGCGCCACTGCGTCCAACAACATAGTGTACTTTATATATCCATGGAAAAAAAATTGCACAAAAACAAAAAAAAAAGGAAGGAAAATATAGCAAGCCAGCAGGAAAATCTCTCAATCCGTCAACGGAGGCTGCGTGGGTGGGCAAAAACGAACAACAACAAAAAATGAGAAGAAAAATTGCTAGGAAAATCGGGGCGCAGGCGCTCACACCGCATTTTGTGGCGAGTTTTGTTAGTTGTCGTTTTGTTTTGACACAGTTGTCGTTCAAGCCAAGTCTAAACAGCATTAACCTTCTTCTGGATATATATCCTTGAACCATCGAGTCGATTTTAAATCGGGGTTTGGCTGATAGTCTTGCGGAAATTTTAAGAAGAAGAACAAAGTCGATTTAGATTGAAATTAAAGCCTTGTGGGAGTAATTACTACAAAAATAAATGTTATTAAATTTAAAATATAATTGTATTAATTTTTTCTATTAAAATATCGTATATTATGTGAAGAACCAATGAATTTTTGAGAAAGCCTTGTGGAAAAATGTCCTTCAAAAATATTTATTATTAAAGTACAAGTAGACGTATTGGAATTTTTTCTTGTAAAATTTCCTAAATTTTGTATTGATTTTCCTCAGGAAAAACCCATAATTTCCAATCGAACGTCTATCAGTATTTTTGCCTAGATAATTCCTGTGACAAAAGTGTCGCCGGCTGCCCACAGTTTTCTTGATTCTCTTCAGCTCACGCACTTTTTGTTGAGTTGTTTTTTTTTGTGCACAAAAATTTGTATTTATTTATTTTTAAGTTTTTTTATATTTTTATTAGTCTCATTTTGTATTTCTTATATTTTTTGTATTTGTTATTTGATTTTTTCTTATTATTTTCTACTTGTAGTTGGTAGACAAACCGCAATTGAGGTCTCTCTCTCAGAGTTGAGTTCAGTTTGTTGTCTTTATCAGATTGTTGCAATTTTTGCTGTTGTTCAATGTTGTTTTGTTGTTGTTACTGGTTTGTTGTTGTTGTTGTCTATTTTCCTGCAGCTTACAGCCCGCACACTCTCTATGGCAAAAGATCTTTATCAGACTTTATAGGTACGCTTTGGTTTTAGCCCCCCCGAACGGAATGAAAGCGAACAAACATGGCAGAAAAACATGTAATGAAAATTATGACAAGCCAAAATCCACAGAGAGCGATAGATGCAGAGGGAAAAATTAGAACATTGAATAAAAAATAACTATAAATCAAATAAAATACAATTACAGCACACATTAAGATAAATAGGAAATGTAAAGTCCAACAGAGCCTGCTTAATACAATATATGTACATATATATATTTTCAATGATTTTGTTTGGCCTTAAATCCTATATATTTAAAGTGAAGAACGCTGGTAACTTTTCATATTATTAGGAACAATTTTTTTTTGTAGGGATTTTATTTTTTTAAATATATTCCGAAATTAGACGTATTTTAATACGGTTTCTGTATTAAATATAGATCCTTTCATAGGTAGTATCTTCTATTTGTTCAGTGTACACCTTTGGAGAGGGAAAATTGTAATGTAAAAAAATTATAATTCAATGGAAAATTGCGCCCACACACGCCTCACCAACAATTGTTGGTGTTGTTGTTGGTGTTGTTGTTGGTGTTTGGTGGTTGTTGGTTTTGTTTTGTTGTTTGGTTTTTTGGCCTTATCGCAAAAGCGGAAAGCGTTGTTGTTCAATGTTGTCAAAGTTGTTGTGGTTATAGTTGTTGTAAAAGTGTGTGTGCTAAATTCTTTTCATATTTGAAATCTCCTTCCTGCCGATGGTGATGGATTTGGCAAAAGCAATTTTAATGTTCAAACACAGATCTTGATGCAAGGATTTTTCCAAGAAAAATATAGCCAAGATTGAAGTAAATAGATTTCATAAATCCTAAAAAAAAAACAAATGATTTCAAGAGATATATATATTTTTTTTAAGAATCTAGCTTATTAAGTATATATGTATATCCGCCGATTTATGGTGACTATTATCCAGGGAGTCATAAAGAAAATGAAGTGAATCTGGGGGGAAGACTCGTAAAAGTTCATTTAACGATCGACTTAGTTTCAAGTTTTCCTTTTCTTTATTTTTGATTTACCGATCACGACATTAAAATCGAGGTTTGGTACGCGGATCGATTAATGATCATTACGGCAATCATTATACACTTGCCATTCTTTTGGCGAAACATAATTACCATGATTTCTAACCGACTTTTAATTGAATTAAATGCGAACAAGCGGCCACCAGTGCATAATAATAAATTGCCGTCGATTGACGATCGTTAGCAGTTGGCTAAAAAGCGAAAGTTGCGTTCGCCAAATTGGCCAAGAGATCTCGGGATATAGCCTCTGTCTCTATCGCAGTCTTTTTCTCTCCCTCTCTTTCTCTCTCTCTGTAAGTGATCTCTGTCGCCGGTAGTCGTCATCGTCGTCGTCGTCGTCGGTGTCGTCCTGTCCCGCTCTCCGTTGTTGCTGTAAATTAAGATCGTGCGATTAGCGCTGACAGCAATCGGGGCAATCGGCGCGGGGCAATCGGTGATCGCTGATCGGTGCCTATCGATCTTGGGGTGGCTCTTTCGGGAGAGCTTTCTACATTTTTAATGAGCATTTCAGCTCCACCATCCATCCATCCATCCATCGATCGCCAGCCCAAGGCGGCATTTGCCTCTCCCCCAATCCCAAAAAAAAAATCCGGAGTTCATCTAAAAACCACACACCACACACACAATACCTGTTCCTAGTCTTCGCGTTGTGGGTGGCTCTGTCTCTCTCTCTCTGTCTGTCTGTATCTCTTTCAGGCTTTATGAAATCCCACTAAAATAGAAAGCCAAAAGATTTGGGGGAATTTCATAGCTTAATCATGGCTTTAAACCGTTGTTGAATTTTCTAATATTTTTATTTAGTGAATATTTAATTTTAAATACGAAAACGTACACAAAAATTGAGAGAATGGTAGAAAATTATTAAATACATTTCATGGAAGCTGTTAGGTGTCTTTAAATATTTAAATATATTTCAAAAAGTGTATGATATTCCTAAGAAAAAAAGCTAATTATAAAATATTTAAATGAAATGGATGCCTACATCTAAACAAAAATTAATGAAATTTCTAATAAAATACTTAAATATTTACAAATTGGAACATTTGAAATACATATTTAAATATATATTGCAAAAATTTATAAAATTCCTAATAGAATTGTTAAATTAAAAAAAATTTTCAGAACTTTGGAAATACTTGTTTAAATATTTTATTTTTAAGATGTATACAGCAGTGTATTTAAGTTTTTAACTAAGTTCTTAAAATAAACTCTCTTACCAAAATAGTTTGTAGCTCTAGCATAAGTTCATTAAATATATTTAGATAAATTAAATAAACAAAAATATATTTATATATATTAAAATATTTGTAAAAAGATTGAAATAGTTTAATAAATACTTAATATACTTAAGTAAATATTTAAATTTTATTAAAAACCTTTCAAAATATATAGTATTCCCTCCACCCAAAATAATTCATATTTCCAGGCTTTCCTTTTTCTAGACCACGTTTTTGGCCCTTTTTTCTAGACTCTTTCTAGGGTATGGCCAATTTCGTGAAGCCAGCATCTTCTTGGCCAGCCTCGAGGTTGTTGTTTCTCTGGTTGTTACCACTCCGTGTTGTTTTTGCTGTTGGGATTGTGCGGGTGCGGATAGAGCCTGGCCAGGTCGCCTTGTTGTTTTGTTTTTTCTGTTTTTCTGTTTTTTTTTTTTGGTCGATCGTTGTCGTCGTTTGTAGAGTCGCAAGTTCCAAGTTCCAAGTTGCAAGTTCCCAATTCCAGGTCCCCCAGGTTCCTCCCTCGACATCTCCTCGTGCTCCGCTGTGTCTGTCCGTTGTTAATTTGCGTTTTGTTGCATTTGTTGCCGGCCTGGCTTTTCTGGCAAATTGTTACACGCGTTGCCTGCTTTGATGTCTTTATGGGTTTTGAATTTAGTGTTGGCCTGCCCCGCACACAATCGTGACTGCAATTCGGTTGTGGTGGGTGGAGGGGGAGCCAGGGAAGGTAGAGTTCACTGGGCACTGTAAAAAATAATCACAAAAATAAACAAGAAATGGGTAGATGGGAGAAAAGAGCTAATAAAATACATTTTATTTCAAGAAAAAGAACATCAAAAAAGGTTTATTTAATTGTAGAAAATATTAATAAATATTTTTCTAGGCTTAAACATGGAATATTTGATATTTTAAAGCTAATTATTTGTAAATATTTCTGTGAAATTTAATTGAAATAAATATAAATAATAATTTTCTAAGCAAAAATATATAATATCTGAGAGGTTAAAGCTATTTGCTTTCTACTTTATGTATATATATTTTGCTACTTGTAACCTTAAATTTTTATTGAAATATTCCCAAAATTCATAAAATTTTCTCTCCGTGTAGCTGTGCCCATCTACTACCTACCTTCACTCCCCCCTCACCCCTTCGGGAAGACATAATCAAATGTGGACAAAATTATTGAGCAATTTAGTTTTACTTTATGGAGCAATTGCCTTTCGGTTCGAGGGGAAGATTTTTAGGAGGCTGTGACTGGAGATCTGTGGATCTGGGATCCGAAAATGTTTAGCCTTTGGTGTTGATGCCCCGAAAAGTTTGCGGCCTTCTCCACGTCATCATCATCATCATTATTATTATCATTATCATTATCATCATCGTGGAAATGATCATCCTGCAGCGCGTTTACTTTATGTTTATGCGGTAAATGGCATTAATGGATTTATAGATTCACGTTTCATGGCACCAGAGGTGGCTATGGATCCCCCTTTCAGACCCCTGCTTTTACCTCGCTTTTCAGCTCCTTTTACCCCTGTTTTACCTCCTTCTACCCCTCTCTTACCACCTTTTTCCAAAGTCCTTGGCTTTAGCTTGTTTGCGCTTAGTTTTGATTAGGATTTATGGCGTTTTATGGATAGAAGGAGAGCAACGGCTCTCTGGGAGGAGGAGGTGGAAAAGGAGGAAGTGGAGAAATAGGAAGGTTAAAAAGGAGATGAAGAAGGAGGTGGAGACTAAGAAGGTGATTTTTTAAGCCCACTAAAAGGGCATAAATCATACAATAAATAGTGCTAATTATTTTTAAAAAGAAAGAAACTGAAAATTAAAAAAAAGACTGTCCAAATAAATCCGTATTTATTAAATACAAAACTTTATTGGAAAGAACCCTTCGTTACTTAATCAATCAATCAATCAATCAGCCTAACAAACTGCACTATTTACTGTCAATCATAGAGTCTAAAAAACACGCATCAATCAATTAACAAAAAAAAAACCCCTCTCTCTCTTAACCAAGCTTTTATTACCTTCAATCGATTTGATCCTTTAGAAAATCACCCAAAAAGAACCCCAGGATCAGCATAATCTTTTTGGGGTCAATAAAGCTCATTAGCAGGGTTCAATCATCGAAGGCCTCCAATCAAATGGAGTATGCATCCATTTATGTCAATCAGGCGTGCAACTTGCTGACCTTTTGTTGTTCTGGCCTTCTTCTTGGGGTTCGCGGTCACCCACACGAGCCATTTGATTGATAGTTGCATGGAGCTGGCCAATCCCTCCATAAGAGGGGACCATGACAAAGTACTTTGGCCATTACAGCGTCCCGCCAGAGGAGTCCCTAGATCTAGGATGAGGGAGCCTTTTTTTTAACCTTCTTCGGTTTTGCCCGGGGAGTGCCTTCTTTGGGCAGGAAAATGCTTTGAAATGTAAAGGAAATATTTATTTATTATCCTGTAAATCGGGGGACGAATATTATATATAAAGAATATATATTTATATTTGTCTATATCTTATAATTTTTAAATACATTTTTATTATATATAAATAATAATTAATATATTATATATAAATGTATTTTTTTTTGTATATATTTGGAATTCTAATTCCTGGAAATAATATTTGTAATAGGACTTGCTGCAGTTTTAAAGTTTTTTTTTGGGCTTAAATTAGTATATATAAATATAAGGACATTTTTTACATTTACCCTGTATTACTTATTTATTTTTATATTATTTATTAATACATTAAAAAAAAATAGTGGTATAGTAACTTTTTGTTTATTATAACAACCATGTCTCCTTAATTTCCAAGTCATTAATTTATTTGGTTAAATATAATTTATCATAAATATCATATTATTAACTAATAATAATATGGATTCATATTTTTAAAAGGTATTTCCAAGAAGAAAATGTTGTATGAACATAAATAAATTACAAACATGTTTGTTTAGCTCATAATATTATTTATTTATTATCATTTTTTATTATATACTATTTATTATTATTAATTTACTTAAAAAATAATCTTTATTATATTTAGTTAGAGCATTTAGAGGCTTAGTATATTTTTCCTAAAATTTTCCCTAGCCTTTTCTGGCCGATTTTGCTTGCCCTTTGGCCAAAAACTGTCGCAACTCATCAATTTTCATTCAGCTTGGCCATGGCCAAGACGCGCGTCTCTTGTGGCTATTATTCACGCCTAGGCGACGGGTACCTACTCCACTCTCCACTCCCAACTCCTGGCTCCAACTCCAACTCCAGCTCTGGATCCCAAAGCTGGCTCCATCTCCTACCATTTCCCCCCGCTGCAGCTTGACGTTAAGCCAGAGCAATGAATGCTTTTAGCTGAAAACTGAGTAATTGAGTGACAATTAAGTTATTTCTAGACGAACGAGCCGCGATCCGAGTCGGTCCTGGGCTTGACCAGTCTTCTTTGCCTCACCTCATTTCCCTTCTCTGGCTCCCTCTCCTCCTTTTCCTTCTTTTCCCTGCCTTTCCTCCTCCTTTTTCTATATATATATTTTCCTTTTATGAAATATTGCCAAGTTCATATCTCAATTATGAGTGCCGCAGCCTCAGCCTGGCAACAGTGGGTTAAATATTAACTTAAAAGCTAAATTAAAAATATTTTTTTTTGTCATACGTTTTTTAAGTAAAATTTAATATTTTAATATTAATATTTTAAAATTAAAAAAAAAAAAATTTTTAATATTCATTTCCCATAATTTTGGGCAAATAAAAGTTCAAAAATACAATAACTAAGCCAAAAAGACATTAATTTGAATTCGGAAAACTGTTCTGAGTAAGTGTTTTAAGACTAATAGAACTGCATACCTATATTGCAATTTATTTTAAAATTATTTTTTTCCAATTTTGTTTGGTCCAATTGTGACAATTTAACAAAAAAAATTTCGACAAAATTTTTATTCTACCAGACACGGCTAGACAGACTCGACTGTTAATGCTGATCAAGAATATATATGTTTTATAGGGTCGGAAATGACTCCTTCACTTCTGACTAAAATTATAATACCCTGCAAGGGTATAAAACTGGTTAAAGGAATTGAACTTTGAATATGATTTATTTGCTAAATGAAATTAGTTTATCTTAAATTTTCTTACTTATATTCTTTTATAAGATATGTATGTATTTTATGATACAAATATTTTTGCAACCACTGTACTGGCTTTGGCTGCTGCATTTTCCTCCCCCTTTTCCCCCATTTCCCCCCTCCTTTCTCCAACAACTCTGTGAGTGAGATTAATCGCAGCTTTGACAGGCGCTGCATTTGCTGCTGCATTTCGGTTTTTCTTGCCGCTCGCATGATTAAGCATTGCGAAGGGGGGATGGTGGTGTGGCAGAGGAGGGGGAAGAGGTGGGAAGGTGGGGAAAGGAGCGGCAAAGGGGGCGGGGCCAGTCCTTTGACATTATCACCAAAAGAGCCGACCGCGCAGCCGCAGAGTGCTGCCCCGTCGTCAAGTTGAGGCGAGTCAATCACTGTTTTTCTTGTGCTTTTTTACTCCTCAGAAGGGGTATTATGATAAAGGGATTTAGCTGGGTTTTATTTATTTTTAAGAAGATTTTTAAAGTTATTTTTGAAGAAGAAAATAATAATAATTTGGCTTGATTTTAAAATATATAAAATTGGTTTTTAGCTTTTATTGGATTTTAGCTACTAGTTTAGTTACAAATTAATCTTAATGAATGAACTATAACTTCAAAATCGAATTAGATATAGATAAGATAATAATTAAATGTTAATAATTGATATATAAAAATTAAATTAAATTAAAAATGTAATGGGTCAACATTATAAGAATAAAAATATATTATAATATAAAATATATATAGGTTATCATATTTTCCCCTCCGATAGGGTCTTCTTGAGTTGAGATAATTCCTTCGCCAGTCGTTGCCTTTTGATGTTCGCGAGTCTGCCGATTTGGTGAACTTTAACATCGCTTATGTCAAATTATGTCTTCATTTTGCCCAGTTTTTTCGTTTTCTTCTTTTTTTTTTGAGGGCGTGGCGCCTTTGGGTCTGTGGTAAGCGTTATTATTTTTCCCTGCTGATTTTTCCATTCTCTTCGCTGATTTATGGCCAAAAGTGCATTTGGCGGCGGCTTGTTTTTGTTTACGTTTTTACCGCGCTGACAAAACGATGCAATTTTTTGTTCTCTTTTTTTTTTTTTTGTTACTTCTCTTGAAATATTACGCATACGCAGTGTGTGTGTGTGTGTGTGTGGGTGGGGGAGATTACAGCGTGCACGCCGGGGTATTGGGGGCGGTATTATGACAAATTGCACAAGAGCCGCGCGCGAACTTGAGAAAACAAATGCGATAGGAAAACATGCAAAAAGCACAAAAGGCGTAGAAAAAAATATAAGGGAAAATAAAGAAATAGGACTACACTGAGGGAAATGGTGGGTCTCTTTTAGATTTTGTTAAATATTCATATAAAATAAGACGAAACAAGGAATCTTTTATAGATTATAGATCTATTAAAATATATATTTAAATAAATGTTTAACTACAGAGACAATTTCCCGTTTGTTATTTTCAAAGTTTAACTAAATTGATTCTTTTAACTAATTTGTTAATTAATAAATAATCTATCAATCAATTATTTAATGTTATATATATATTTTCTAATTTATATATTTATTGATTTATTTATTTATAAAACAAATTAAAACCTTATTTGTATTAAACTAAAATTGTTCCTTATTTTAGTCACTTTCTAAGCCAAGTGCACTTAAGGGGGCTTCGGGGGAGTGGAAAAACAGACGCCGAGCGATATGAAAAGCGTTGCCGAACGACAAAAACAACAAAAAGTGCAGGAAGCGTTTGTAGAACTGCGGTAGGGGGCTGTGGGATGTAGAGGGGAGGAAGGAGGTGGAAGCGTGTGCGTATGCATTTGACGCTGCCAACGCGTCGCCGCTGATTGTTTATTTTTTTTCTTGTTTTATTTTTTTTTTTTGCATTATTATTGTTGTTGTTGTCGCATTACATAAGCCGCATATCGTTTCCGCCAGAGCGCCCACACAAACACACCCGCACAGTGGGGTCAGAAGGTGATCGACGAACAAATAATGCATAAAAATACAAGTGATAATAATTATAAAACTAAAAAAGAGGATAGAAAAAAGAACAAAATTAAATATAAATGTTAAAAATCAGACTTTAATTAAATTTTAATGTTTTCTTATGCTTATTTTAAAATTTAAAAAAATGTAATGTAAAATCACCCAAAAAAAATTAAGCATACGTACGTATTATTACGTATACGTAATAATAAAATGTAAATTCAAATCGTAAAAAAGTTTCCACAAATTCCTTAAATAAATAAAAACACTTATATTGGTTTTAAATATTTATGTTTTATTTGGATCATTTATTAGTAAAAGTATGGAATATGTTTTTTTTTCTAAAAAATTAAAAAAAAATAAAATTAATAGAAAACCACATTTTCCCCAAAGGTTTTTCCTTATACATTTCTTTACCTTCACTTAGAAATTGCAAAATCTAAATAAATAAATATTTGATGTTGCTGAAAACCTGTGTATGCCGCCCACTGTGCGTAGAAAGGGAGGAAGGAGGAAAGGAGGTGACAGAAGAGCCAGGAGAACTTGTGTTGCATTCTCCTTTCTCGCATTCCCACACTTGTGCTCTCCCTCTCTCCTTCTATCCCTCTCCCTTTCTCTCTCTCTTTTTTCTCTTCCCCTCTTTTGTGCACTCGTTTTCCGCGCTGTGTTCTCGTTTTCGTTCGCACACTCGCTTTCCTGCTCGCACCCACTGCCGATCGCATTGCGCATTGCGTCGCGCATCAGAACAACGTTCGACCTTGACAGTGAAAATTCAATGGCAGCGAAGCCGCCGTTGCTGCTGCTGGTACAGCGACGCTGGCAGCGACGCGTTTGCAATTGACGAGTACAACTTGTTGTTGTTGTAAATATATATGCATACAGACAGACATATAAACAAACACAAATATATACAGACAGGAGTACAACGCACAAGAGCACACATACACACACACTGGTCGAATAGCACAGTGAGCGATCCGTTAGTTCTTGGGAACTTTTCAAGCATTTATTCATAGTATTCATATTTCTCCTTTTCGTCCAGGGGCTTTTGCAACATTTCTTTCATATTTTATCCTGATCTTTGCGGAAACCTTCCAGGCATTCATTCCAAGCGCTTATTGCCTATTCTTTGAATTTTTATAGGGACTTTCCCAAAGTTAATTTCGCATTTAAATCTGATATCTGCGAGAACTTATTTTTTATTCTTCATATTTTTTATTCTTTATTTTTCCTCCCTTTTTAAACAAAATAGGTAAAAAAAATACGTATACGTAATGTCAAAAATATTTCAAAAATATTACGTATACGTAAAATATGTAATGGAAAATGTAATGAAATTAGAAATCATTTTACCATTAAATATAGTAATTTAATTTAGTGAAAAAATGTAATTAGCAACGATCACTGTAGTTTTTGCACATTGTAGAATTCAAACATTTTGCGTATGTTCCCGTCTGAATGACCGATTGTTTGTTATTTTTATTCTATGCTTATTTTGTGCTTTCCTTTTTTTTGTTTTTTGTTTTTTGATTTTGTTGTTTTTGCATTTTGTTGTTGTTTTAGGTGCATTCGCCGCACACGACCTTGAACATCGGTAGTTTTTTTTTCTTTTTGCCTCCCTTTTATTTTGTTTCTTCTCGCAATTGGCAACGTGCGCACATAAAATAAACAAACACAGAGAGAGAGAGAGGAGCACATGTACATATATATATATACATATACATATCTGTATGTAAGCGGATCATGTAAATATCTATTTACATACTTAGAAAAACCTATCATTTGACTCTTTTTAGGAGAATCGAGAAAGATCGCTATTGAAACTAATATGTCTTAGCTTGATTCCTATTTAAGATCTTGTAAAATAATCCTATCTTTAAAATCCATTTATTCTGTGCTAAAACTTTATAAAAATCATTTTTCTTTTTTAGTATATGATATATGTATGTATGTAATAAAATATAAAGAATATCTTTTATTTTCAAATATAAAGTTCTAATGTTGTTTAATGATTATTTAGGGACATAGAACATTATGTAGAATAATCTCGTAAATTAGTCTTTGGTTTTAAATCATTGTAACCCTTTTCTTCTTTTAAAATGCTTAACCCTTTGATCATCATATTCGAAGTATACCCATTTATAGGGGTATTACATACATACACAGTACGTACCATCATGATGCACCTTGTGAGTCGTGTGTATTTTCGTTCTTTTTGCGCAACTAAGCGAAAAATAGAGAAATAAGGAGATCAAGAAATAGAAAAGAATGAACCGTACCGCATTTGTATGAAAATTGTGTTTGGCAATGAAAATGCTTTGGCCATTGGCTCTTAGCAACATTTTTACGTGCGAGATTCGAATTTGAATTCGCTTTTGTTTTTGCTGATTTCGCTAAGAAAATTTCAACAATTTCTGCACTTTCTTTTGTTTGCCAGCAAACAGTTTGAAAGTGCCAGCAGCGGCTGTGGCGGTGGCGGTGGGGCTTTACCTAGTGGCAGCAGGAGGAGGAGATGGAGGAGGCGATGGTGGGGCTGTGGGCGGGAGGTTGGTAGTGGTGACTGTTGGCCACACTGCTGCCTTGGGTTAAGCTTTCAAGGGCACGCGCGTGCAATTCGCTTAAGAGTTTCGGGGTATAAAAACGGAAGTTGGTTTGTGTGCGCACACAAAACTTTTTTTTTTGAGTTAGAGCATCAATTAAAAAAGAATATTTTCAATATAATATTTAATAATTTATTAATCGGTAATATGCAAAATTCAGACACATTTCTTATGGTTTTTTTTGAGTTACACGGAATTAAAAAAAAGGAAAAACACAATCATGTTTAAATCTAAGAAAGAATTTACTTTATAGAAACTAAAAAATGCGAATAATTATTTTCTGGCTTTGACATAATTAAAAACACATTAAACGGTTAAATTAAATTAAAGAATGCAAACTTAAATGAAGACAATTTTTAAAATAATAATTTAAAAGAAAATCACTGCCTTAAAATGTCTAAAAATAATTTACAGAAATGCACGCAATAATATTAAATTAACAAAAAAAGGAGATAAATATAAAGCTCATTCCAAATTATTTAGACACAAAATAAAATTAATAAAAAATATTTTTAAAGATCACTTTAATTAATATTAAATTCCCTTTTCACATTGTTCTGGCCGCTATACCCTGGCTCTCTGTCCCGTTCACTCTCCTCCTCCTCCTTCTCTTTCGCACGCGTTTGGCCTTGCACTTACGCCGCTGCGTTCTGCTGCCGCTGCCGCCGCCGACGCCACGCTCTGCACTTCCGCACACACGACTAAAAAAGTAGAGAGGAGAAACCGACGAACGAACAGCTGACGAAGCGTGGAAGCAAAGTGCCACCTCTCTCTCTGTCTCTCTACCGCTCGCGCTTTTGCTCTCCGTCTCTGTTTATCAGTAGTCTCCTCTCGCTTGCTCCACATCTCGTCGTGGCAGCGAATGCAGCGAAAAGTGAAAAGTTTGCGAAAAGAATGTTAGAATCAGTGGTGCTGCCTTTGAGGGCAGCGGTAAAGCTAGAAAGCTGCGAGATCACTACAAGATCGCTTGGGAAAATCGAAAAACAAATAATACGTTTTCGATTCCAGGGAAATGTTTTTATAGAACTGAGTATTGGTTTTGTAACCAAGTATTGTAAATTCTAAGCGTTTAAGTTTCGGATACTTTCTTTTTAATACGGTTTATGCTTACATATTAGCAATTATAAAGATAAGTTTTTACATTTTTTGATCATATTTATAAGCTTAGATTTCATAGAAGAAGAAATTGTTTCTATACGATTTATGTAGCATAAATTATGGTCATTGAGCTTTATATATTTATAATTTATATTATTATTATAATTATATTTTTTAATAAGACTTCATAAATATATGTATAATAAGGATTTAATGTATTCACAGCAGCTGATCCTTTATTTCTCCTTATTCAGGAGAAAAGTAACTTAAAAAGGAAGAAAGATAGAACATCTCTTTTATGTAAATTGGAATATTTGGGAACATTTAGCACATGGACTAGCAATAATATTTTGTTCGTAATTAATCGAAATATTTGAAAATTTGGCAAAACCCTTAGCCTATATCCGCTGCTCGAAATCACTGGCGATTTGGCATCTCTGTTGCTTTGTAGAACGTAGAGCTCTCAGCGGCCTGCAGCTGCGTTTGCCGTCGACGTCGCCGTTGCTGCCCATCGTCAATTTTTATTTTATTTATTTCGTTATTGTTGTTGCTGCTGCTGCTGCTGGGTGCTTTTGTTGTTGTTGCTGCGGGCTGCAGCGGCGTGTGAGTGTGTGCATTTCGTAGTTGTTGTATTTTTTTTTTTTTTTTTTTTTGCTCTATCGTTACTCGTTTTCATTTCGCCTGCCGCTGCGGTTTCAGTTGTCATTTTACTACAGCCGCTGTTAGTTAGTTATTTGTGTGCGTCGTCGTCTCGTCGGGCTTTCCGCAGAGCGAAACGGAGTTTGTGGAGCCGCACGACGAAAATTGCAGTGGCAGCAGCGGCAGCCGGAATAGTAACGAAAGCAACGAGAGCTGAAGCAGGAGCAGCGAAAGGCGAAAGGAGCATCCTTGCCTTAAAAAAAAAATAATTTAAAAACAATGTGTTAATAATTTGGTTTTATTTTTTTTTTTATTATACAAAATTGTAATTGATTTTTTTTTTTGCCTTCGTTATGCCATTCTGTAGTGCCGTTGCAGTTTTTCCTGCCCGTTTTCAGTCGCTATCGCGATCTTTTCAAGGCTGCACGCGTTTTCCGCTGACGCCGCCGCTCGCGCTGCTGCTCTGCGTCGCGTCGTCATCGCGTCTGTGTCGCGTCTACGTGTTCAAAGGCAGAAATTCCTTTTAGTTCGTGCCATTTTTCGCCTTCATAATACCCCCCAAAAAGCCCTCAATTATTTGAAATTTTTCCTGAACTCGCTACCCGTTCGCTACGTTTCTAATTCGTTAGTTTATTGTTTATTTCTTTTCTTTTTTTTTTTTTTTGTGTTTTGTTCTGACAAGAAGAAAAAAAAAAACAAAATGAACGCCACGTTTGAAGTGCATGCATAAGGCATATGTAAAGTTCAAGGAAGTCCACGAAAGCAAATAGTTCCAAAATTATTGAAAAGATAAAAGAAAAAAGCAAATAATAAGAAATTATCAAGAAAATTGCACAGAAAATATCAGCAAAATAATAGAAATAATAAGAAAATAAAAGTATAAAATAAAGCAAATAAACAAAAATCGGACAAGAGACGGATTTTAGGTTTCTGTTGGAGAGCGTTTCGTATTTTTCCCTCTGTCGCCCGCCGCTGCCTGCTGCATACAGCAAACAGGGTGAGTCAAAGCGGACGCTCACATGGCGTATACGCGATGCGTCAAGCATACGCAGTGTGGGCAATGTGTGCAAGTATGGGAATTATGTAAGGATCTTACGAAAAGTCGCAGAAACTTAAGGGATTAATTAATATAATATCGTAAATAATATAACAAAATCATAAGTAATGTGAATGTAAAAGAAGAGATTCTTATTAAATAAACAAAAAAAAAAATTGAATAAAAACATTAAAAATTTCTTATAAATTTATTTCAAAGAAGGAATAAACTAAGACATTCAAAATTAATTTATTTTTTTAAGAAGAAATACAAAGTAAGGGATTTCTAACAAATTTGTATTAATGAATGTACAAATTAGGAGACTTTTAATAAATTAATATTAATGAATGAACGAGGGATTTGTTTATTAAAATTTATTGATAAACAAGTTAAGAGATAAATTGTTTATTTATATAAATGAATGAAAAATACAAAATTATTTATTATATAAAAATATTATAAAAAATAAATAAGTAAAGAAATTTCATATACACTAATAATAATATTAATGAATGAAATATATAAAAGATTTATAATAAATAAATGTTTTCGAATTTTATTCAACTGAAAATTATAATTTAAATTATTTTATTTCATTAATTTCTGCTTAAGTGATATTAATAATAATTTAAGCATGAAGTTTATAGTTTATATATTATTATAAACTATTATAAAGTCAGTTTTACCCTCTGTGTTTTTATTTCAATCTTTATTTTACATTAATGAATCTGCATATGAGTATAAGGTTACATTTTATTGCATAAATTTCTGCTTTTAAAGTATTATTGATACGTGAAACATGAGTTATATATTTTATATATGAATAATAAATATTATAATTACACCTTCTCCTGAACTGTATCGACCACCACATTTATATTATTATTTCTATATAATATATTACCTTTTCCTAGTATTCTCTCTCTCTCTCTCTCTCTGTTATAATCGAAAAGCGTTTTGTATGGCAGACTGTCTGTCGTGGCTGCTGAAGCCAAAAATGCCTTGAACTATTGTTCAAATTCCTCGTTTTTCTTCTTTATTTTTTGTATTCCGATTTACTTGTTCTTTTTGTTGTACTTGTTGCTAATATTATAATTATTATTATTCTTATTGCCGGCTTTGCTGCGGTCTCTTTATCAGTCATTTGCTTGTGTATTATCAGTCTAAGAGCCGTAAAACAAAAGCAAAAAGAGGGCAAAAGAAATTGAAAACGCCTGAAATTCAATTGGGAACAAGAAAAAGAAATTCGCTTCGAGTTGCATGTATGCAAGTGTCTGTGATAAGGCGAAGGCAAAGTGCGCTCGTGTGGGAGGCGGTGGGTGGTGTGTGTTTCGGTGGCCAAGGGCATACGGCATGCGTGTGTGATAAGGGGCGAGCCAGCGGCGATAGATCAGGTGAATATGTGAGTGTGAGTGTGAATGTGAATGTAAGTGTGAGTGCTTTGGTTTTTTGCTTTTGGCTTTGGCTCATATAATATTAAATACTGCGTTTTTTTCCAAGCTTATTTGCTTATTTTATGCCATATATACGCGTCTCCGCAATCTCCAGGGTGGCGGGGAGAGCCTCTCCAATTATTCACTGGAAATCCGGTATTTGAATTAAATATTTACTCACAATTGATGCCTTGTAAAGCTTGAGTTAATTTATTTGTACTTTCATTTTCTGGGAAGTAAGGTTGATTTTTTAGAAATTTCTTATGAAATAAATAAATTTCTATATTCTAGATTTAAGATTTAATCGTGTTTCGACCTAAAATAATAAAGAAAGTCTAAGAAAAACGATGTATACCAATTTTATTTGATTTTCAAAGTATATTTCCTTATAAACCCATATTTTCTTTGATTTTTAAAGTTTTTTTTTATTATATTTGTAAAAGCTATTCTTATAAATTATTAGATTTTTTTAACATTTATTTGATTTTTAAGAATGTAAACATTTTCAAAGGATATGCATATATTTTATTTGATTTTCTTTGATTTTCAAAGCCTCTTCTGCCGTGTTCTTAGCCAGGTCAGTAGGCATCCATAGTGTTTAGATCAAGTCTAGTTTTTTTCTTTTTATTTACTTTATTTTTTACATTTTTTTTACGGATTTTTTTAAACTTAGTTTTTACGTTTTTGCTCTGCTTAATGCAGCGCAACGAATTGCGGCGAGCGGCAAAAAAGCTTTTCATCAGCCCACAGGCCCCGCAGCCGTCAAACAGCAACAACAACAATTGGCACAACAACACACCCATAGACACACACTTGCACATACAGACAAACACACACTTACAGCAACAACAGGAGCAGCGAAAAACATTTTCCCACGATTTAAAAACGGCGCAAACGGCAACGTTGACGTTCGTCACCTACAGAGAGGAAAAACCACCGCCCTCATCATCAGTTGGCCTCACCCACTCCGCCTCCTCCACCTCCAACCTCGCCACTCCCCCTTCAATTTTCATCTCAAATGCAGACCAGACGCCTTTCAATTCCTTTCGAGCCACTTCCCTTTTCCTTTTAGGCTTTTCTCTTTTTTTATTATTATTTTTTAACACAATCTCTTTTGCAATTTTGATTTGCATTTCCTTATGGCCTAAAATATGCAATTTATTATCATAGTTTGTGTTTTAGTTGACGAATTATTTGAATTAAGAGCGTACATATTTTTAAGAAATATTTCAAGGGGCTGTCTTTAAAGTTACATTTATGTCAACATTTGTTTCTTTGTGGGGAAGTAGAATATAATAAAAATTGTAATAATTAAATAATAAGGAAATGATTTTCATGTTTTTTAATAATTTTGTTGTGGAATCAACATTTATTTCGGTAAATAATTATAGTAAACACACATTTTGTGTATTATCTGGATTTAATTTAATCTCCTTCTGTCACACATTTCCTATTTTCTGTCGAATTTCTTCAGTTTTTATACCCTGGCAGGGTATTATAATTTTAGTCAGAAGTTTGCAACGCAGTGAAGGAGACATTTCCGACCCTATAAGTATATATATTCTTGATCAGCATCAACAGCCGAGTCGATCTAGCCATGTCTGTCTGTCCGTCTGTCTGTCCGTCTGTCTGTCCGCCCGTTTCTACGCAAACTAGTCCCTCAGTTTTGAAGCTATCTGAATGAAACTTTGCACATATGCTTTTATATGCTCTCACTACTATATATGTCGGAACGGGCCGGATCGGACGACTATATCATATAGCTGCCATAGGAACGTACGGAAATTTTTGAGAAAAAAAATTTTTACTTTTCCAATTTTCAATATATTTTCATATAATTTGATACATGGCAATTTTGTATTATTCCAGAATTTCGGTTTTAATTTAATTCAAATCGGACCACTATATCATATAGCTGCCATAGGAGTATATATATTAATTAATTTAATTTGTTCGCAACATATGTATTTCGTTAGCAACATATTTCGTTAGCAACATTTTTTGCTAGCAACATTCTGAGAAAGCGGAAAGTCAGAACATTTTTCTTCTTCTTCTTCTACTTACTGCCAGGGTATTTAAACTTCGGCATGCCGAAGTTAGCTTCCTTTCTTGTTATGTATAGTTTTGTTACAATTAAAAGACTTAAAACTTGTTAATTATGACCCGTAAAAAATAGTAGTTACTACATGCTATTAATGCTTATTAATCCCGATTATTGCCGATTTATTTCTTATTCATTTTGCGGCGTAAACATTTTCCTATGTAGCTTTCCACTCTACCTCCCAGCGCCCTCTTGGCTCGCCGTCATTCGTCATTCGCCGCTTGGCGTTGGGTGTGGGAAAGTGGGCGGAGCAGCAAAAAAAAAAAACAAAAAAAACAGTACTGTAACCCATGTTTTGTTGGTGTTTCATTTGTTTCCCTTTCTCCTCCCGCTTTTTCCCCCTCCCCCCTTTATAGCTCGTGTGTCGGCGGCTCTTCGTGTTTCGTTTGTTTGCTGGCTTTTCCCCTCCCCCAATTTGCCGTGTGTTTAGTTGTAATTGCATTTGTACAACACCGGCAGCAACAACAATTGCAGCTGGGTCAAAGCAAATACAAATAAATGCATATATATATATATATAGTATAGTATAGTAGTGCACATATAGAAATGGCTGTTACTGTCGCCATGCGACACGCGCTTAAATTGAATTGGATCATATCTTTTTTCCCATTTGTGCGGCGTGAGTAAATTGCAGGCCACGCCTTTTACATTTTCCATTCGCCCTTCCTTTCTCTGTCCGTCCGTCTGTCTCTTTCTCTGTCTCTCCAGGCTGGTCAAACTTTTTGTGAGCCGCAAAATAAATTACATAAAAAACACAAAAAAAAAAAAACAAAATAATAATAAGCGAAAGAAAAGTGATTTTTCTTGGCTTGCATTTGGCCCTGAAATGTCCATTAGTTCATTAGCCACAATTGACTGCCGACAGGAGATACTCTTAAAAAGCAGTCTTTTAGCTATTGCAAAAAGTAGGAAATATAATTCAATTTAAAATATATTTAAAAGCTGTTATTTAAGTAATTTAAGGGTAATTTCTTCAACTAATTAAAGAGATTTGTGAGGTTTGAATAGAGAAAACTATCTAATGGCTTTATTATCTCTTATAACTTTAACTCTAGTTTATATAATATATTAATTATTAAAGATTTCAAGCTTATTATTATTTAATAATAGCTTAAATTAATATCTAAAAATATTACTTATAATAATTGTTAAGTTGTATTCTCAATCAAGAGCATTCCACATCATTTTATTAGCACTGCTCCAAGGGCGGCAAGTCCCGGGCAAGTCTACTCCAGTAAATCGAAGTTGCTGTTCTAGAACTTTTTATGTTTGTTATTTTTTATTGTTGTTGTTGCTGTTATTTCTACTGCTGCTTTTGTTGTCATTATGAATGAGTTTAATCAATTTCGCAGAGCGGAAAAGCGGAAAAGAGAAGGCCATTGTGGTTGGCCGCTGGGCGCTGACAGGTCGCAAGTGTTTGCACTTGACTCAGCACCATTGGGCCTATTGTGTCCGTTCTTGGCACTTCCATTCACTCGAATTAGGGATGTGTGCAGCAATAGATAAATATCGATATATACATATATCAAACCTATGAAATCTTAAATTTACATATCGAAAAATATCAATCAAAAATGAATTCAATGTTATAGACACTTTTATTCACTCGAATTTGGGAATAGATAAATATCGATTTGTATCAAAACATGTTAAACACTTTATTATCATATCGAAAGATTTTAATTTAAAATATTTTATCAACTTCAAGGGTAAATAAATTCATTATCGGCATTTCCATTCAATGGAATTTGAGATATGTGGAGGAAAAGGTAAATATCGGTACCAAATATCGACTTGAAAATGCGTCGAATATGAATAATTCTTAATAATTATAATACCTACAATACCTATAAGAGAAATAGACATTAAAATGTATTTTTATATTTAATGTAATAATATATTAAAAGTACTTTATAATCTTTAACCTTGAAGAGTGTTTATCTTAATATTTTTAATTGTTCCAGTGGAATAATTTACAAAACATTGGGTATAAAATGGTTATAAGATGTATTTATATGAATTTATGCAAATAACAACTTATTAGCTTGTTATATTTCGTGGTTTTATATCGACGATAGTTATTCATCGATAATTAGTGTCATACCTAAGGCTCTGGCAGTGCCAATTCCCAGTCCGATTGCAATTCCGATTCTGAACTGAATCGCAGCTTAATTGCAGGCCAACACACATGTGGTTACACACACTGAGTGGCCATTATCTTGGGGTCCGCGGCATAAAGACCCGGCCAAGAGATTGCAGTTTCTTTGGTTATGGTTCAAGTTCTGGTCTCGATTCTCGATTCTCGAGTCTCGAACCTCTCGACTATATTGGCTTTGTCGGAACCCGCTGATTGATTGTCTATTAATAAGAGTTGCCATTTTCCATCTTCCATTTTTGCCTGCAAACTGAAATTAATTTTTCCCCTACTCTTTTTTTTCTTTGCAGGTGAGTTCTGTTCTGTGTGAGTTTATGGAAATCTTACTAATCGAATGTGTGATTTGGGTAAGCCTGGGAATCAAGCCAAAATATAATATGAAATAGATATTAATTAGGTTTAAATTAGATTTTATGTTAAATTTTAATTATTCTTGAAGATATTGCTGACATTTTTATGGTCAAGAAAAAAACCTACCTGAATCCTCATTAATTCCCCCAAAAGGATAAGCTTTTCCCACCAAAATTAACTTTTATGGCGAATTTCTGACAGCTGCAAATTGTTCTTTGAATTTCGCGCGTGCCAAAAATAAATTTCAACCAAAAATAAAAAAAAAAAACGCAAAAAGGGTTTAAAGAAAAATAATAAGAACTGTATAGAGAAGGGAACCCTGTTTTTCGAAGATATTACCTGCTGACTTCTGTTTCGTTTTAAGTTTTATTTGTATATATTTTTTGTTTTTTGTCTTACGGAACCCTTGTCTCGTCTCTTCTCGTCTCATTGGCTTTGGCAGCTGTTTGTTGACCCAAATTTCTTAACCGAAGATTTCTATCAGTTTGTCGGAAGGGTAGCTGTGAGTATGAGTAAATTAAGGCCCTTGGCCGCAGGCAGGACAACCCTTTTTTGGTTGGGGTCTCAGTGTGGTTCCAGTGAAAGTTTGCCGCCTTGTCGCGTGGCAGAAGAAAGCGAGAGCCAGCTGGTGGGTTAACTGTTAAGGGGCACCGTTAGGTTCTTAAGTTCCACAGGTGAAAGTGCTCTCTAAAGAAAGGAAATGGAAAAAGGCAAAGATAATGGTTCTATATCGTTTAATTTATCTAGCAGTCTACCGTTAGGGTTGGCTAGTGAAAGTAATGGGAATTTATATCGCAGATGTTTTGCTGTCTTCCGTTAGGAAATAAGGCTCTTTAGGTACTTTCTAAAAAATATATATAAAAATGTTTGATTGTTTCAACAAGAAAGTCAAATTATATATAGGAAATGCTAAGATTTTCACTGTTTCATCCTAGAGTTGAGAATTATTAGGCCTTCTTTGGCACCATTCCATTCCGCAGTTCCCCTCTCTGGCAGTGATTAAGCATGTCTCGTTTTGCAAGAGTGCCAAATTGTTCTATTCTCAGTTAACCGTTATGTGCCAGCACATTCCAATGCCATTGCGTTCCATTCCATTCCAATTTAGCGCGGACATTTTAAAAGCATTAATCAATCATATGATATATGTATGGTACTTGGCTGGAAATATGTTTCTGCCTTGATCTGGGGCGTTATCTGGCCTAATGAAGCATAATTTGTTTCCGAACTCGATCGGGGCCTAGAAAAAGAGAGAGAGGGAAAGAATCAGAGAGAGAGAGAGAGATCACTTGAGAGAGAGGGCATCTAAAGATAGAGATAGATAGATACACAGAGAGGGAGGGAGACAGAGGAGCCCACGAGGACGATTCATCTTTTAATTACCGCGTTGAAAGCCAGCATTTTTCATCGCCGCATCGATAGGCCTCCCCTCTCGCTGTGGCTCTCCTCCCATGGAGGCTAAGCTACCATGGTTAACCCACGCATGCCTGAGCAATTTAGTGTGTTAAGGCTTTTGCACTAAAATAAATCTACGGCGATTTGTTTGTTTGCACAAGCTGCCGGCTGCATCTCTACCTGCCTCTGCCCCTGCCTCTCCACCTGGACAAAATGGGTGTATCGCCTGCTACCCTCCCTCTTTCTCTCTCTATGCCGTTAACTGCCCGCGGGGGCCTACACTAAATATAAGAGTCTCTATCTCTCTCACTCTCTCTCTCTCTCTCTCTTGCTCGCTCCTGCCTTCATTTAAACACCTGACCCCCCGCCACCCCTGGAACTGGGTGTTATTTATCATAAAAAATTGCTCAGATTTGTTTTGCGACGGGCAAAGACATGACGCTCATTTGTTAGAGCAGAGCAACGGCCACGGCAACGAAGCTTTCTCTCAGCTGCAGCAAGGAGTTGGCCTTTCCGCCAGAATACCCTACAAAAAACAGATATAGTCAATATGTTAGGAGCCCATGAATATTCTAATATATTCTGTAACTAACAGCAGGTTGAAATTGTGGTATCGATATACAGTATTTTTGATACACTATTACTACGATTCAGTAAGATTACTCTGATTAAGAGTAAATAAATCCTCCGATTATGCGTAAATAAATAAATCGATAAACAATTTGTTCGATACATCAATGTGCTTCGAATAAATTCGAATGGCAAGAGCAGAATAGTTTGAATATATGCTGTAATCGATCAAAATTTCGATTTAAGTTCGGTATATTTTATGGATGTATATTACTTTTAATACATCGATATTTTGATTAGAGTTCAAAACTAAATCGATATACTGCTTCATATAAATACATCTTCATAATAAATGTTTGATATTTTCGATATATTCTACTGGCGATATAAATAATTTTGGCTTCGATTATTACCGTACTAAGAGTCATAAAGGGTATGTGTAGTGGCATTTTCTTAATTTTCGTCTTGTTTTTCTTCTTGCATTTTCTTTTTCTTTGCTCATTGCCCTTGTGTGTGTGTGGATGCCGCCCCCTTCCCGCCCACCTGAGCCGAAATAGCAACCCACCTGAGTTCCCTCGTCAACGTGTGTTCTCGTTTTTATTAATGTAGCCGCCGCCGCCGTCATCGTCTTCTTGGCACGGCCCAAAGTTCAACGCAAATATAATCTGTCAAATAATTTATCAGTGTTTGCCGAGATCCCGATCCCGAACCACGATCCCCGAAACCACGAGTCCTATTGCTTTGCCATATCTCTAAAGTTCAGATTGAAGTGCCTTCTGCGAAGATCATGATGATGATGATGATGCTGCATGACGATGATCGAGCAGCATCTCTCTCTCTCACAGTCACTTCTGTATTGAACTCCCTTCTGTTTGCTTAAATCTCAAGGCCAACGGGAGAGAGGAGAGAGAAATGCATGCCTTGCCGATCATTTTGAGATCTTTCTAAATAACCCACAAAAAAGAGGTAAACTTTTGGCTCACCGAGAGTTCAAAGGCCAAAAAGGTAAATAAACATTAGATGTGTGCTTAGTTCAACCAAATTGTTTATTATTTAATCATTACATTTTTTATTTGGCAAGAAGTTGAATTTGTTCTGAATTTTTGGCATTGTTTTCGAAATAATTCATGCTAAAAGACTCTCTTAGAAATGTGTGAACAAATATATAGCAAAATTAAAAAGTGATAACAAACTGGTTATCGATAAGTTAGGTTTCTGTTTTTTAGATTAGATACCTCGATTAAAGCTGCAATTTTCTTTGCTGTGCATTTGCGTCTATTATTGTCAACGGTTTCCCTCTTCTTGATATGCTTTTGCGTTCTGCGAAAATGCTTTCAATTGTTTGTGGCTGCATTTTGGCTCGATCGGCATTTCGGTTTAGTTTTTCTTACGTTTTCTTTATAGGGATTTTTTTTTTTTTGCTCTCTTTTTTCTTTGTTATTTTATAAAGTGTGTGTTTATGTGTGTGCTTGTGTGTTTGCTCTCAAACAGAAACGATTAAATTATCTCAAGGTTGCACGCGCGCCTCTTCATCGTTGCGTCTTCCCTTTTTGCCGCTTTTGCTTCCTTTTTCTTCCTCCGTTTCCTCTGTTTCCTCTGTTTTCCTGTTTTATTTTGAAATCTCTGAGATTTCAACACGATTTCTGCTTGTTTTTTATATTCTTTATTTTTTATAAATTCTTTTTTATTCAGTGTCTTTATTTCCTTTTATTTTGTTTCGGTTTTTGGCCTACAGACCCACTTTGCTTGTTTATTTTGCGAGAAGCTGTGGCCGCAAAACGAGTCCCATAACCAGTTGCCCTTATACCTTGTACCTTTTCCTTGTTTCGGTTTTTTTTTTCTTCTGATTTGTAACCCTTTTCTGCCCCCCCTGTGTTTACCCCTTTGCCTTGGCCACCTGTTGCCGTTTTGGCTTAATCGATTTATGGCTCTGAAACCGCCAGCAATCGCAGCCTCAGCCTCCGAATCGTGCAACATTGTGTGAATTATGATATTACAAGCCAAATGCTGCTGTTTTTCATATTTTTTTTTAAATTTTTTTATATGTTTTTGTTGTTTATATTTCCTTGAAGCATTCAGCTTGTGCCAGGAGCAACATGTTGCCGCCCTGGTCACGTGCTCTTTTGATTTCCAGCAGCGAACAGGTGTCGAGACATAGCTTCTCTCATGTTTCCTATATATTATATTATATACATATGTATATTCATCAAACTGGGCTTTGGTGTTAGTTTTAATGGCTTAAAGTAAACCTCAATTGGTTCAAGTCAACATTATTCCTAGGCGAATATATGTTTATATCAGATAACTAATTGCATTTCCATCACACAGAAAACGAGACGAGGCAGCTGGGAATGTGGCCACAATTGATAAGAATAACATAAATATTTGAGCAGGCAGCAACATTTCCTTCAGATCATCATCAGCACAGCCGCTAAAGAAAAATATTTCAAGTGCAGCAAGAGTAGCAGCAACAGCAGCAACAGCAGCAGCATCAGTAGAAGCATCTGCAACACTAGCAGCAACTCTAGGGAATAACACCAGGCGGCAAAGGCAACAATGACTGCCTAAAGTCTTGGGGAAATGCACACTGAGAAAAGAAATAGAATTAAAAATATAACTTAATTATACTTAAAATTCAAAATTAAGGCATACATGAATACATACAAAGTATTAACATTTTAGGGGTTTGAAATGCTAAAGATTTTCATATTTAAGAAAATTTTGAGTTGAAATAGAATATTTAATACTTAATTGTTTTAGTTAATTTATATTTAATTACTAGCATTCTTTTTTTTTGTGCCTTATTTAGCACATTCTTTTTTTTTGTTAGTGTGTAATTTAGCACATTCTAAGCGGAGCCCACGCATAAAACACTGCAAGAAAATCTCAAGTGCAACATGAAGTTGCTTCATTTTGCTAACGATGCGCGCGTGTCGGCAACATGTTGCTGCTGTTGTTGTGTGTTGGTGTTGTTGTGGGTTGGTGTTGCTCTTGTTGTTGTTGTCGTGTGTTGCTGTTGCTGCTGTTGTCGTTTGTGTCATTAGTCAAAGAAACCAAGTCAGTTGCTGGCAATCAGCAGCCCGTATGTTGGCCAAATCAATTGCCAAGTTGCTGCTGTTGCTGGTGGTGTTGCTACCGCTCCTGCTGGTGCTGCTGCTGCTGCTGCGGCTGCTGCTGTGTTGATTGTGTCAACGACAACAGCAGCAGCAGCAGCAGCAGCAACAATAGACTTAAGTCTGGGCATGATTCATGGACATGCTGCAGTTTTCTATTCGGGGGGAACGAAGGTGGAACACCCACACAAAGAAGCAACACACGCTAATTGTGTGTGAAAGCGGCAGCAGCGGCAACGGCAGCAACTTGAGCCACATTGCTCATACGCCCACGTGGCCCGAAAGTAGGGAGAGAGAAGCGCATTTTGGCATTTCCATTTTTCCAGCATTTTCCATGGCATATTTAGCATTCGGCGACAACGCAATCATAACCATAAAAAGTTGCTCATTTTCTAGGCATTTTTTTGTTGTTGTTGTTGCGTTGCGTTGAATTTTTTGCTTTGCTATTTTCGGCGTCTTTTTTGGCGACTATTTTGAATGCGAAAATCCGCTTTTGGTCAGCAGCAGTCAGAGGCGGGCCGTAAAAGGAGCTTGTAAGTGCTACTGTTTCCAGCTCCGGCAAAACGGTAAAAATGCCGCATAATTTACGCAGAAAAAAAAAACAAAAAACTTAAAAAAAAAAACGCTGCGCTCTTTTCACTTTTTTCACAAATGGCCATGCAAATTACAAGACACATTAGCCCCGGCAATCCTACGCCTGCCAAGCCGCCTAACCCCAAAAATGGGAGCAACAACAGCAGCTACTGCTGCTGCAACAGCAATAGAAATTGCAGCAGCAGCCGCAGCAGCAGCAGCAAAACGGAAATGCGACAACAGCAGCAGTGACAACAAACACCAGGAACGCGCAGCAGCTGCCAAGTAGCCACCGAAAAAATGGATTGTCTAAGACCAGAGTTGTCAGTATTTTGAAAAAAAAAAAAAAATAGAAAGAATCTGCAGTTGTGACTTTACAAATTAGACTAATACTTTTTGAAATCTGGCCTCATTAGATCGCGAAATATCAAGAATTCTGAACACTTTGGCTTTATTTTAGTAAAAGCGTAGGAAATACTCAAATTACAGCCTTGCCACAATCATTTAAATAATTAAGCTTAAGAAAAATCAGCTCTGACTCTACAAATTATCCTAAAATTTCATGAAATCTGGTCTCATTAAAACACTAAAATTGAAAGAATACCTGACAATCCCAGGTATTTGGAATAAAACTGCAAGTAAACCAAAATTAAACACGTAAAAAACACAGGACACTGGCAACCCTGGCTTCGTATTAATAAAACTGGAATAAGAATCAAGGATCTAGCCCTAAAACAACCCATTAAATAACTTAATCTAAGAAAAAATAGCTTTTACACCACGAATTATTATAGAATTTTCAAAAATCTAAGCCTTTTAGTAAGAAGAAACACTTAAAAAACAGAGAAAGCTGGTAACCCTGGCTATTTATTAGTGGAACCGGGGAAAACCCCAAAAATAAAGCTACAAAAACGAACTTAAAGCCGGGTGTCTGTTGCCTTGGCCAGCGGTGCAGCATTTGTTTGTTTGTCTTTTTGGAGCGTTTGGAATGTTTAGTTAACCGTAAACAGTCGCAATGCCCCCCGCGCCATTTTGGCATTGATTGCCGGCCAAGGAAGTGCTCCACTACACAGGAATAATTTTGAAAATATTTGGGAACTCATAACTTGATGAATAAGTAAATATAAGAGGCCTCCGAGAGAAACTAGACTTTTCTGGGAAATTCTCTTAAAGAAATACTAAAAAGTATCCTTTAGATGCTTAAACCAACCAACGGGTATTAACTCTTAAACCTATTAAAAAAAATCGAGATCGAAATAGATACTCCATATATAAATAGATTTTCTATTCTTTTTTTGTTCGGTGTGGAAGCACACATCCCAGGCGAGTCGGTGGAGCGTGAATAACATTTGGTAATCATGGCACAAACACGAAAATGCATTAACCAAAATTGTGATCATAAATTTTCAATCGACACGCGGCGGGTGCTGTACCTCCCCTTAACCCCTTGTGGCCGCCCCTCTTAACCCCAGTTGCTGTTGCTTCGATTGCCATGAATGACTTGAGTGGACCAACAGAGAGCTTTGAACTGGACTAGAAGACGGAAGACTTGCGACTTGAGACTTGAGATTCGAGGCCCGAGACTCGGACTATCTAGCCGCGTATTTCTTTCTTTCTTTATTTTTTTATTATTTTTTTTTTTTTGCCTCGGGCATTTCTTTATCCCCACATGCAGCTGCAACAGCAAGAGCAACAGTTGTTGCAGTTGCACATTCTTGGCCAGAGAAAGTTTTGTTGTTGCTGCTGCCGTTGCACAAGTGGCAGTTGCAGTTGCATTTTGCCGTTTGGGTCAGTTAAATGGCAAAGGCTTTAGCAGAAGGAAACAAAAAAAAAAAATGCAAAGGAGAGGTGCGTGGGTGCTGCAAAAAAAATGATGAAAATCCAGCTAAACAGCTTGGATATGGCTAATATCTGAGCAATTTTGAAGCAACCTAAATGGGTGCAGAGGGGGTCTTTAAAATAATAATTTAAGTTAAAATGAATTTAAAAACATTAAGCTCCTTAAAGCTGCAGCAAATAATTTCCCAATGTTTCCCCCTTCGGGCGCCATTTTGATGCAAAATTATTTATAATTTGAGCATTAAATTCTTAGAAAGCCAAACTATGTATTAAAGTATTACTATATTCCATACATTCCAAATAAATATAATTACCATATTTCCTAGCTAGTTAGTTTACTAACAACCAAGGGCTTAGTCAACAAGAATTCTGGGCTATTTTTCCCGCTATGAAGTTCTGACCAGTTCCGATCCCTCCACTTTGCCAGTCAGCCAGCCAGGCAGTCACTCACTTATTCAGTTGAGCTCTCACAGCTTAATCAAAGCAATTTGCGAGAGGTTAACCCTAACAACCCGAAAACCCCTGGGGAAAGGGCATCAACAAAAAAATGCAGATAGTTGCCGCTTCTGGCATATGAGTCCTCGCTGCTGTGTCCCTTCTTTTTTTTTTTTGTTTTGGTATCCTTTTTTTCCCAACGTTGGTCTTGTTTTTTGTCAGCCTGAATTCTCAAAAATGTCTAGTGTGGCTGCTGCTGTGCCGTTGGTGGTGCTGCTGTGGTTATTGTTGTTATGTATGTGTTTGTACAACGCCTTGAATGCGGCTTCTGTTGTCGGTTGTCGTTAGCCTGTTGCTGCTGCTGCTGCTGCTGCTGATGCTGTTGCTGCTGTCGGTGTTGCTCTTGTTTCACTATCAACGCATTCCTTTTGGCCCCACTCGCCGCGATAAAAATTTATTGAGCCGAGGCCTCTGGGTCTCCGTTTCAGCTTCCATTTCAGTTAGCATTTTTTTCCTCTTTTCTTATGCTCTAGGTGAAGGTAATACAGACTTTAGTTTGACTTTGCATTGAAAGATATATTGTACATAAGTATAACATACCCTAAGTAATTATTTCGATGAAGAGAAAGTTGAAATTAAATAGAAAGTTGGCTATAAATATAATTAATTTCTTTACGATTAATAAACACCATTTTAAGCGAATATTTCGACACTTATACAGCCTCTTGTACATACTTTTTCTTGTAGAAAAGATCGATAGTTAAAACAATTGGAATCGGTAAAAGACTGAAATTAAATCTTTATTCGCAATATTATGGGAGTTATTATTTATTATTTCGATTGATTTTCATAGATTATTTCAAAATCATTTATGTATTTTGTAAAATTAGGTAATTAACATTTTAATCGGTATTTTCGATAAATAAACCACATTTTAAACTATCATTTTGATAAATGGAAAATATATTGACTTTTCATAAAGTACTCTTTAGAATAATACTTTTGTTTAAATTTCTTGTTCCCATAGAAAGGCTTAATATCGATAAGTAATTAACATTTAGATCGATAATTTCGATATACTTATAGTTGCTATAAAAAGAGTTTGCTGTGAACTTTAAGAGTATTATAACTTCGACCTTTACTTGGTTTCCTTACTCGTTTCCTCTTTTTTTCCTTGTTGTTAATTTTTTTTTTTCGTTCTTTTTGGTTGTTTATTTTTATTGTTGCCGAGGTGTTGCGGCTGTTTGCTGTTGCTGTTGTTGGTGTTGGTGTTGCTGCTGCTCCTCTGACTGTTGCCGCTGCGTCTCGAAATCAATTGAGTTTAACTGCTTTTAATTTACTTGGAATTTGTGCGGCTTTAATGGATTTATGTCGGCTTATGTTGCCCCAGCTACAGGTGGCTTGAAAGTGTTGCTGCTTCAGATGATGCCTCTGTTGCTGCTGCTGCTGCTGCTCCTACAGTTGCAGTTGCACTCACTGAGTGCTGCTGCTGCTGCCGTGTGTCAGAGTGACTTGTTCCTTGCTGCCTCTACACAATATTAAAATTTATCATGTGCTAAAAACTTATCAATTAAATATATGCATAACATTGTTCGGGCTTCAGGTTGCTGCTGCTGCTTCGGCTGCTGTTGCTGTTGCTTGTTGCTAGTTGCTCGCCCGGCAGCAACATCAATCAAAATACAGGCATCAAAATGCAGCCGCTCGCAATTTGATGTCGCGACTGCAATTTAGACATGCCTTGCCATGTTATTAACTAATTACAGGCGACTAATCTAAAACGCCGCCATGCAGCCGTGCAACAGGTGCCCATGCATCATCCCAGCAACATTGCAACATTTCAGGATACACCATACACCATACAGCAGGCACTCCGGCTTCGGCCTCGTCCAGCTGCCTAATGAAAAGTGACATCTTGGCCACGACTAGGCCCAAACTGTCAACGTCTCCTTGTCTCCTTTGTCTGCCAGTTGTTGCATCGTCCGTGGTGCCTCTCCCTGCTCCCTGCTCGCTGCTCGTGCTCGTGCTCCTCCTGCCTCGTTTGCATGTCTTGTCATTCGTCATTCTGCTGGGCTCAGGTTCAGGTTCAGGTTCAGGTGCAGGTTGCTGCTCAGGTGCATGTTGCCAGCAGCCAGAAGATGTCGCAGCCGAGGGACCCAGGCTTGCATAACATTTAGCTGCCTTTGCTGGACGGGGGGCCCACCCGCTAGATGGCTTCGGACACATGTTGCCCATGTCGCTCATGTCGCTCATGTCGCTCATGTTGGTCATGTTGCTCATGTCGCTCGAGTCGCTCGTGTTGCCCGGCACGCACACACCTACAGTGCTTGACAAAATAATAGTGATTATCAGTGATTTATTTAGAGGTTTTGAGTGATTTGTTAGAGGGCATTGGGAGATTCTATTTAAACTCACCAGACTCTGCGATGTAGTACGGCTCAAAGTACCAAAAATGCATTGATTTATTTAGAAGTTTGATGGATTCAAGTCATACGTAACTCTTAAGAAATCGTAATAAGTGTAACCAGATTTTAAGGCCGACTGGATAGTTCAGTATTGGAAAATATATTTCCAAATCTTAGCTAAACACTTGCCCTGGTCTGTTTCTCTTTATATTGTGACTGTTTGCCGGAAGCAGATTCTGTGTTAATTACAAAAGAACTGGACCCAGTCTCGACTCTTTCGATGATTATGATGTTGTTGTTGTTGCGTTGACATGCGTTGCTAAACGTGCCGCCTGTGGTTGCGCTCCCACCCTCCCCCATTACCCCCTCTCTGCGGAAAACAGACCCCCCCCTCTATAAAACGCATTCAAATGAGGCCTCTGAGCCTCAGAGACTTGATTTCCTTCCTTTAGCCAAACGACAGACAGACGAACAACTTGCGGCTTGTGGCATGTTGCAGATGTGGCTGTTGCTGTTGCAGTTGTTGCTTTTGCTGTTGGTAGATTATGAAAATTAGATATACAAATCAGCAAACGAACGGATGCTCGACGGCATCACATGGGGCAGCATCAGCATTTGATGCGTACAAGATCAAGCGATGGACAGAGATCAGAGGGAGTAGAGCTTGAAGGGGGAACTATGGATGCTCTTTGGGTAGTTTTTTTTTTTTAATAAATTTATAAAGGAACATGTTGAGATTTTTCCCTATAAAGATTATTCATTAAAATGTTAAACCTAAAAACAAATTTCTTTGAATGAATTTCAGTTTTTACTTAGCCAGAAATTTACAAAATATATTTAAAATATATGCATATATATTTATGCTTTCTTAAATATGTAACAAACCTTTTTTAACATTTTGGAATAGTGTAGCACAAAATGTACGATTTTTCAGGGTATTTAAAGCAGTGAAAGAAGGCGGTACGATTTTTTGCAGAGTCCCTAGCTGGCGGCAGCTTAATATGCAACATGTTGCTGGGGGTCAGGGTTGTGAGATGTTGCAGCTTCATAAGCATAAATATATATATATATTCATATATATTTGTTCATATATATTTGTGTGAAAGGGGCAAATACCTTTTTAGCTGCGCAAATTGCTTACCCATCAAATGTGGAGAGGCTCTCTCTCTCTCTCTCGCTGGCGCGGAAATTGCTTGAAACGGAAATGTGCTCCTTTTGCGTTGCCAATTTCATGTCATTTGTTGACAACGCACAACGGATATTGTTTAGTATTTTGCATAAAAGTCGTTTTCCATCTCACTTTGCGTATCGCTTTTAGTAGGTTAGAAGGAAGTTGTCGCTTAGCCTCGGCTGCCCGCTGCCTGCCGCCTTTAGCTGCATTTTCTTTTGGCCTGTCCGAGAGTTGGCCTCTGGCATGGCTTAATTATAGTCTTTTGGCCTTGTGCATTTGCCAGGCGCCGCAACAGCAACTTTAAAAAAAGAAAAAAGAGAAAAAATAGGGGGAAAAAAAGACTGAAACACAAGCCACGCCCACTCCACACACTATTTGCTTTGGCCTGCGGTCGCACTTTATTTCTACTTCTTTTTTTTTTTTTTTTTTTGGGCGGTTTCTTTTGGTATTTCTTTTGCATTTGTAAGTGCTATTTCGGGGGCGTGGCTTAAATATAAAAAAAATAAATACAGACAAGAATATAGCTAGACATAGAGTTAAAACTATAGATAAAACACAGAATAAATGTTAATTAGGTATGAATAATAATATAAATATTATAACTACATTTCACCAATGAAATTAATCGTTAAGCTTTAAAAGCCCTAAAATATATAAATCAACAAATAAATACAACAAAATAATATACAATTCAATATTTTAAAGGAATAACTAATACAATAACTAATCTAAACCAATGAATAAAAAAAGGTATACATACAAATAAATATTAAAAAGACTTTATTCAAGGGAAATAAATATTTTTTAGCTTAGGAAAAACCTTAAATGAAATATTCTAGTTCCCCATTTATTCCTGTTACACTTTGTAACTCAAGATTAATCTCCGCTAAACTAATTTCATATTCTCATAGCCATATCCTCCTCTTATTTTTAGTTTCCCCCACTTAACACTTAACCGCACCGAAAGGGGGTGGGACTCGCATCGGTCGGGTTTAATATGCACTTACCTGTCAGATCATTAAAGTAAAAATTGATTTTCTAACTTGCAACGATTTTTGCATTAACAATTAGTCGCTGGCCAGGGCCTGGGACGCTCTTCTCGTGTTATTAATTAACAATGCCACACCAGGCAGGCGCATTTAAGACATTAATTGCCCGAACAGGTTCTATTTATCGTTCCATGGGATGCGGGATGGGTATCGGTATCGGTATCCAGCAGCAGATCCAGCAGATGGATCCGGGCCCTGGACATTGGCAAATCTGTGGGACGACGCCTCAATCAATCTAGCAAATTGTCGCCCAGTTTTTTCCTTTTCTTTTCTTTTCTTTTTTGCGGCGATCTTTGTCTTTGGCAATATCGAACACCAAAAAGGAGGGGGGAGCCAGTGCCTCATCGGCTGCCATTATGCCGAGATCTAGATATCGGGCATATTGGCCATACTATATGGTCTCTAATTATGACAACTACGCAGCTGTGCGTGCTCACGTGATTTTCTAATTAGACATCGGCGGAGATAGAGATGACAGTGGGCGATAAAGTCGTTGCCATCATCTCGTCATCGTCATCGGTGGGGCAGAGTTGCTAAATTGACAATCGGAGCGGGTTTTTCCTTTTGGTGCTATCCACTTGCTATCCATATGCTGGAAAATGTATTAGTCAATGGCAACTAATTCGCAAAAACTTTTCTTATATATTATTAATAATTTTCTGGCTGTAGATATGTTTATTTTGAATTTCCTTTTTTTCACAAAAATGTTATCGATATTGTTATCTATTTAAAGTATCTGAAAGTTCTGAAAGCATGCCAAAAAGCTAATGATTAGCTAAAGTCATTTATATTATTAAAATCCTAACAAATTAATAACAAAAAGTGGTATAATAAAATCTGAGAGAAAAACATATTCTCAATTTTTCGAAATAATTATTAAAGTTGTCAAAAAATCATAAATATTTTAAATTTTAAACCCAATTTGTAAAATTTCAGAACAAAATGTACACAAATTTTAAATTAAAAAATGTTTCCTAATTAAAATAAATGATTTTTTGACTTAGTTGTTCTTCTTTTAGACTTTGATTTGTGCAAAAAATTAACATTAAAAATTATCGATAAATATCGAATGCAAATGATTTACTTTTTTTAAGGGAAAAATAATTTTAAAAAATAATCAAATAATGATTTATGGGAAAAACTAAACTTTCTCCAAATAATTTGTATTTAAAAAACTAAACGGAGTTGGCAGTCCCGCTTGCACAGTTGGCACACCCACAGCTGCGGCTACCGCCCGCCACGCCCTCTTTTCCGCCTGCCGCCAGCCGCCTTCCCTCTTAACCCTCAACTGCCCGCCTTAACCCCACTCTTTGCTGGAGTAAAAACGAAAAAGGAAAGAAATTTAGACTCAACACGCCCACTGAAAACGCTCGCTGAGCTTTAATGCGTTTTCATTTAACACACGTCTTGGCCTGGCTTGTTAGCCTGCCTTGGTATGGGTATTGGCATGGATATGTGTGAGTGTGAGTGTGAGTGTGTGTTGGGCAGTGTGTGTGTGTGTGAACACCTCCCACTTGGCAATCTAATATAAAAAGTCAGGCACTGCGTCTTGGACTTGGACTGCCAAGGAGCTCCTTGGCTACCGATTTTCGACAGCGTCGGTTTTTTCTTTTCTTTGAATACTCTATGTTTTTTAAGGTTTATATATCTTTAGTTGTTTTTTATAAGAAGATTTAATTTTATTAATATTTGTTCCTAAATAAATAAAGAATGAAATTAAAAATGTACTCTTGAAACATATTTCCTTTAATTTCAAATGCTGCCTTAACTGTCCTTTTTTTTATTTAGATTAATATATATTTCTAAGCTAAAAAACATATTTATTTATATTTATAAATATAATAAATATTATATTTCATAAATCAATTTCATAAAATGTAATTGTTTTTTAATAAATTATAATAAATGTAAATGCTTTAAGTTTCAGTAATATTCAGTCTAATATTCAACCATTTTTAACCATTTATATACATATGTAGTTGTGATAGTTTTGATTTATTTATTTATTTTATATAAAAGAAAAGAAAGAGCATTCTACAGTTTGTTGCCTGATTTTTCCTTAGCATTTTCATCTCTCATTTTTTTCGCACATTTTTCGCTGGCTTTTGGCGCTTTTTCGCTTCCGCATGCCTAGACCGAGCTTATATATATATACATGTGGATTTTCCAAGGGGTTTCCACTATATATTTTTATATATATATACATATATATAGGTGGCATGTGGCACATATATATCAATGTTTTGCAGCTCGTTTGGAGCTGGCTCTCGCTCCACATTAATAACGCATCCCACCCTCTAATTGCATTTTACCTGGTCGCCTTTAATCGAATTTTCCCGGCTTTTCCCTCTCTCTGCTCCTTGTCAGAACGACGATGCACAATTTCGATTACGTTCAGTTATTTTTCAGCCTCCTTCCACGATTATAAATAACATATATACTTATATATATTTTATTTAGCTTTAGTTTTATTTTTTTGTATTTTTATTTGTTTTTTTTTTTTGGGAGCCCCCGATAAGTGGCGACGTCTTTAGAAAGTGCTTCCGCATTCGCTGGGCTCTCGGGAACTCCGCGCGGAGAGTTATGTGCCCAGATTAGCGGGTGTGTGCTAATGTCTCGGAGCCCCGGCTTTTCCCCAGAGACTGCCTTTGGGTCACTCTTTATCTGCCTATCGAATGCGGCCTAATGAAACCCATAACTCGGCACTTTTCCGGAGCTCGAAGCGGCGCCTTATTGGGGTCATGCGAAAGGTGTCGAGATCGCTAATCGGCGCCGCCGTCGAGGAGCCAAAAATGGGAATAGGGAGTGGAATCACTCCGCCCCAGGAGGAGGAAATGCTGCTGCAAAAATGTACCACCTGCATTCAAATTTAGACTGAAAAACTAAGTTGCGGCAGTTCAAAATAAAAGAGAAGCAGAAACTGTTAAGGCCCAAGTCTAATGTCTAATTATTGTATTTTTAGCTTAGTTATTATATTTTTAACCTTTAATTTGCCCAAAAATGTTATTTTAAAATGTTTTTCAACATACATATCTGTATCTGCTCAAAAAGATATCGAAAATATGCCTAAAGTCCATCGAAAATACTTATAAAAGAACCACTTGAAAAAAATGCCGGTGTTTCAATATATAAAAAATATTTTAATGGTATTTAGGGGTTATAACTTTAATTATACCCTTCAACGCTTGCTGCTTTAAATAACCCAGTCTTAAGCCTGTCTATATATGATCTCCCACATATATATGTATATATATATATTTCTAAATAATTGTCTAAATCCGTGCTCTCCTTTCTCTTTTTTGTGTCTTGCAGGTGAGTTATTTCGAACGACTTCAATTAGCAATTGAGATTACTCTCGTACGCGACGCGGAGAAGCAGGTAAAAATGCCTTAAATAGCCAAGTGCCCCCAAAATAACGACAGAGGAAGGAGTGTGTCTATATAAACGAGTATACTTGTATATTTATATGGATGTGGATGCATATTCAGTCGGCTGATTTGGCTAAAGGCTGTCACATTTTCCTTGGGCCGCTAAGAGAAATGACCACAAAATGCGAACATAAATCAACACAATGGCCAAAAGGTGTGGAGACCGTGCAGCAGCAGCAGCAACCAGCCACTTGGGCATATGAAAATGCAAATTTCACATGGGAAAAACAGGCCGCGGGGGATGACAATTTGCTCTGGCTGTTTTCTGCTAGCTGCTTTTCTGCTTTTCCGCTGCTGCTGCTGCTGTTGCTGTTGCTGACTCAAAACAGTTGCAAAGTTGTTGCTGAATTAATAAACTTGCAACTGGCGGCGGCTTTTTGGTTTTGGCTTTTGTAAAAATGCCGCCAAATGCCTATTTTTGATGTTGTTGTTGCCGTGGTTGCCTTAAAGCAAACGATACGCATTCAAAATGAACGAAACAAAATTGAAATCTGACACCAAAAGAATTGACAGAAAACACACACAAAACATACCACGGTACTGAGAGAAATTATTGCTATTAAAAGGGAACAAATCAAATACAAAATAAATTAGCGAATAATAATTTTATATATAGGGAGCCAGCAAATATTTAAATTAATTCCATACAAAATTGCACTTACAAATTTTGTTTCAGTCTCAAAAACACTAGTTTCCATTTTTTAAACAAATCGATAAAAATAACTAACAATATTTGTATAAAAAAAACAATAAATTAATTATTTTCTTTATCTGTGCTAAAATCGAAAGAAAAGCTCTAAACGGTGTTCTGGTTAGGTTATCGATAAATAAATTGATAAATAACGATGATTGTAGATGTTGATTGAAGATTTTTAAGAACTAAATTGTTTGTATATTTGGAATTAATATATTTTATTATAATATATTATTGTTTTTTTTTTAATCTTAATGATTCCGAAGTCCCTCTCTTTTCTCACAGTGCCCAAGAAACTTTTGGCTAACAATTGCAACGGCTTTTCGGGTGACTTCCAGACTTGGTTCGGCCAACAAAAATGCAAATTCAATGAATGCCCATTCGTACACCCTCCCATACCCCTCCTGCTCTCCTGCTACCCTCCCGAACGTGACTCAAATTGCTTTTAAATTGTTTTAGCAAGCAATAAACGAACGGACAAACCAACGGCGGCGAGAGTTTGGTTTTTTTTTCCTCTATTTATTTTTTATCCCTGCCAGCAGCTGTTGGTCCAAATATTTCTTTTTTTTATCCTTTTTTTTTTGTTCAATTTTTTGTTTCTATATTTTTTTTTTCTGCTTGGTTTTTGGCAATTGAAATGTCCCAGTGTCGGTTGGAAAATGTTTCGTTTTTTGCGGCCCAACTCCGGCCTGATCTTAATTTCCATTGAAGTCCAGCAGCTTCCAGCTACAGAAAAATGTGCAAAAAAAAAACTACAAAAAATATGAATAACTGTTAATTGTGCAAATATATAGTGGGGGTTAGGTTAGTTCCATTACAGATTTTGCTTAATTGGCTCGAGGGAATGATAGTGGGGGCCGGGAGTCGGGAGTATGGGTAATTTGTCTCTAGTTTAGCATTTCCGTTTGGGGTTTTGGCTCTTTGGCGATCATTGGGCATAGATATAAGGCCTGCCGGTGATTATTATTATGTAAATTTCTGTGTTCAAAATGGCTAACAATGTTGTAAATTGGCTCAACTGTTGGATTATCAGATATGGACTGGAATAACTGGGGTTATGCGATGGTTGTGGGGCTTTATGGAAGAAACTAAGTTATTTATATTTCTTTTTATATATATATTTTTTCTAATTACAATTACTTTATTTATACTCCAAACACTGGAAAAATTTAAACAAAGCTGTTGATCGATATTGATTGATTGATTGATTGATTGATTGATTGATAAATTATCGATAATCGACGTAAAATTCAGTAAGGAAGGTAATATTTTAGCTATATTTTGCTTTGAAAAAACCTAGCTGATCATTATTTCTTAGTTAGTTATCGATAATATCGATTTTTTATAATAAGTGCGATATTTTTCTATATTGCGACACATCAAAGTTTACAATATTTTCGATATGAAATTGGTATAGATTTCTTTTAGGTATTTAATATTGGATATTCTCCTTGGAAACCCCGACTAACAAATCTGATAATTTTTTTTTATAATTATCGATCATTTCTGGATTTTTCCAATCAATGCGATATTTGTCGATTGGTTAAAATTGGCAAACTTTTCTATATTATATTATATATTAGATAGTTTTTTTTGTCGGTAGTTAATGTCAAATTTGTCCTATCGATATACCTCGCTAGCTCTCAGTTCTTTTCTGGAAAGCAGCTTGAAGACCTGCTGCCTTAACCAGAGACATGTGCCTTATTGTACTCGTACCCTGGGTGGTTCCTGGGACTCCAGTCTTTCTTTCTTTCTGTTTTTTATTTTTTTTTTTTTGTTGCCCCCACCAAAAGTCTCTCGTGTAAGTTGTGGCAAAGTGCTGGGATTTTTGCTAGATTTATGAACAGAAGCAGCGGCATTTGAAGGCTTACCTTCCGCATGGACATTGCTTTTTGTGTGCTGTGTGTGCTCCTCCTGGTTTCTTGTGGCCTGTCACTAATGACAACGGTAGCAGCTACTGGTTACTGGTTACTGGTTACTCCTGCTCCGGCAATTACTTAATTTACACTTGACTATTGTTGCCAGTTCCTGTCTGTTGGAAAAGAGTGTCCTCCCTGCTGCCACCCAGCTCCTTCCTACCTTGCACCTTTTGTGGGGTGTAAATCAAGTCACGGCGAGGCCCTGACTAGCAGCGGCGTTCGCCACTGAAGCAGAAAATTACTTTCATCATAATTTAAAGTTACTTATGACCACAGCGGCAGCCAGAACGGGTTGCGGTTGGGTACGAGCTTCTTTTTTTGTATTTTCCTAGCTTTTCTTCTTGATGCTTTTAGCTTTTTCACCGGTTTTCCCTCCTTTTCCAGCCTGTTGTTGTTGTTGTTGTTGGGGCTCTCTTTGTCTTAGACACAAATTGAAAAATCATCTAAAACCAGGATGTGCTGGGACTTGGACTTGGACTTGGTGCTGGGTGCTGGGTTTGCTGGGTTTGCTGGGTTTGCTGGTTCCAACTTTGGTCCAAGCCAAACATTTGCACGTCAAACAAAGTGGCAGTGAAATAACAAAATTATGTTGGCAGATTTGTGGCGACGACCGGCAATGGAAATTATGGCAGCCATGGACTGGGGATGGGATTTGGCTTCCAGGAGAGTTACCTACCAGCCATGGCTATATATGTGTATATATAATTGCTATGTGGTGGTCCCAACTGCTGCTGCTGCGGCTTAAGTTACTGCCTCTGCTTCTGCTTTTGTGCCTGGTGACGTTTTGGCATGAATGATGTGGCGTGGGCTTCCTTCTCAGCGTCTTCAGCGGCTTTAAATGGTGGCACACAAAAAAATCATTTAATTTTTGTTGCCAAGCTTAAAGTCTGTCTCTCTCTCTGCTTTGTTTTAAAACCTTTATTAAATCTGAAATAAAAAATATAGGAATTTTTCCTTGTTCTTGCTGAGCTAAGCATAAATTAAACTTAATTTGATTTGCCAATGCCGTCGCCTCCATCCAAAACAATGCCACGCCGCGGCGACTCCGTTGAGCCTGGAGTTCTTTTCCTCCTCCTTTTTTTTTTTTTTTTTTATCCACAATCAAGTCAAGTGTTTATTTGTTTATGGGAATTTCTTTCCTTTTTTTTTTTGCAAAGCCAAAGCGGAGCACCAGCAGAGTTTGTCTTGGGGTGAGTGGCATGTTGCATGAGCCAGCAGCAGCAGCAACTTGCAACTTGCAACCGTTGCTGCAACTGCTGCTGCTGCTGCTGCATTGGTGGTCCAAACTCGGTGCCTCCTCGATGGCGTTCCGTTCGTGCGTTTTTGTTTGCCGCAATTAGCGTGTGGGCAGTTGCTTTGGTATTACGATTGGGATAGCTGGAGGATCTGGAGGGGAATCGAGATGGATCGGGGGGATCACGAGGAGCGGGGCACCGCAGGATGGATTTGTTGTACGGGGGTGTGGCAGCGAAATGCATCGGATGAGTGAAAGTCGGCACGAGGCACCTTCGCTCAGCTCAGCACACACTTGGGGCAAACCTATGGTGAATTTAGGATAGATAGGATAGGAGATTAGGATAGGATAGGAGATTATCGATATACATATATTTAAATTTGTATATTTTTTTTAATATTCATTTAATTTTTAATTTTTTTTTTCATATTTTCAAAAAAGTATTTTTCATATATTTTGTATATATTTATTTTTATATGTATATCCTTTTTTTTTTGTCAAGTGTTCCACTCCACCAGATTCCTTAGCGTTGCGGATATTTGGCATTCGCCAAACACCTGTTGCTGTTGTTGTGCCCGCCGCCGGCTGGATGCTGGGGGCCAAAACAGGTTCGCTTTGAGCTCGTTAGTTAATTCAAAGCTGTAAATATTATAACAGACCGCGTTCCATTATTGTATTAACAGCAGCCAAAGGCGAGGGGCTAGAGGAGGGTGTCCTAGAGAGAGAGAGAGAGAGAGAGAGCGAGTTGGGAAATGGAAAAATCGGATTGATGGACTCCTCTGAAACATGATTGTCCGAGGGGGTATTTTTAGCAGCGGCTTTCCTCAGACTCGGCCTATTTTTAGCCATGAAAATTGGCTTACAAATAACTGACACAACTCCATATAGTTTTTATTTTTTTTTCTTGCTTTTCCAAATTAAAATGGAAATTTGTTCGCATTGTGATTGATGTGGGTTAATTTGGTTGCTCAGCGGGATCGATTAAGAGCGGGCTAAGGCGACGACGGAGACGGAGACGGAGGCAGTGGGCGGTTGACGATGAAAAGTGGTATGTGAAAAATGACTTTTTGCTCTGGGATGATGGCGATAAAAAAGTGAATGGTGAAATTGCAGCGAAAAAAGAAAATTAACTGCAATTACCAAGAAACCAAAATAAATAATGAGAAAATGCCCAAAAAAAAGGCTTGCCCTTTGTTCTAGACTTTACGTTAATTCCACTTACGCTTACGCCTTCGATTTATTGTGTTTTTTGTTCCGTTTCTTGCTCACATTACTCATACGCCGTGTTGCACACACGAGGCGAGTATAAAATAACAGATTTATGCCTGCGTTCCAGCCAATGACACGCCAATTAGCCGCCACCGTTGCAGCGGCAGCAGCAACAGCAACAATAACGACAGCAACAACAGCAGAGAGCCTGGCAAATAAAGCTTTGACATTTTTATGATGCTAAGCGGACAACAACAACAGCGAAAAGTTTGAGGGGAAGCGAATAGGGGGTGGGAATACACTGGGCGAAAGGATATTCTGCGAAGAAGAATAAGGTTCCAGGAAAAGGTTCTTGGTGGGGAAAAGAAGTAATAAAACCATTTTGAGAACTTTAAATAATAATACTTCAAAACTAGTAACAATACTAATAATAGTACCATTATTAATACTAATATTAATACTAATAAAAATACTTTATATTTGCCCCCCCTAATTCTCCCACAACTTTTTTGTTTTCCCTCCACTTTCTGTTAAACCTCGTGAAAAATTTCCTTACCCTTAAGAGCACCCAAAAAAAATTTCGCTCAGTGCAGCGGGTGGTGTGTGTGGCAAGTTAATGTCGAAAATCTTGTGGCAGCTGCAGTGCCTGACCTTTGCATGTGGCAAAGTCGAATTGCGAATTGAGTTTGACAGCTGCTGGGCGACACGATCCGATTGCGATTGCGATCGCTCTTTGACCTTAATACGCGCCAGCTGCGCGTCAACACCCTCCTCCTGCCTCCCACCTCCCACCCGCTACAAAATATGCACAAAAATGATGTGAAAAATCCCTGGAAATGCCAGCAGCACACACACCCATCCATTGTCATTTGACACCTAATTTGGTGTGTTTTTTGTGAGTTCGAGAGTGTGTGGGGAGGTGCACGCACACGGTGAGTCTCTAATAAGCGCTCAACACCCGCTGGCAACATGTTGCTGCTGTGCGTGCAACAACTACCTGGCAACCCTGCCTCTTGGGATTTTTTTCTTCTTTTTTTTCCTATATATATTTTGTTGTTGCTTATATTTGTTGCCTTTTTGTAATCAAGCGGGCAATCTCATTAATAAATTGCACTGCATGCAACATGTTGTTGCTGCTGCTGCTGTGCTATGCTGTGCTGTGCTGCTGCAGCGGCAGCAACATTAATTGGCTGCTTAGAGAGCTGACAAGCCCCTTGTGGGTACAGTAAAAGCTGGCTAATGAGGAAATTTTGGGGGGTTTCGATTTGGAATATTAAAAGAAAGCAATTAAAAGTTGGGGAAGTAAGTCCCTAGGAGCCCCAAAAATCAATTTTTGATTTAATCTTTTCTAACAATTGATATCGATGTATTGCATAATTGAAAAAGCTCGATTAATCGATTATAGAATCGATTTAATTTGCACCTCTACTATATTCTTATTATATTAATCTATTCTACTTCTTTGACTATAAGTAGACATATTACTACTTATTACTATAAGTATAGGAGATCCCTCATACTCCTGTCATAGCTCTCTTGTGTGCCAACTGTACCCATTTGTTAATGTTGCTATAACAAATTAAAGGCTGGCGATAGGTGGCGCTGCTGCAGGCCATCATCAACAGGCAACTGCGGGGCCAACATTAATTGTTTAGGCACATTCTCAAGGCGATTTCACGGCGATATATGTTGTTAATGCGACTGATGTTGCTGTGGCCGCTGTTGCTGCTTCATTGATTTCGGTTGCCCGCTAATTGATTTTTATGCACCCAACCAAGGCGGCGGCACATATTTTAAACACAAATTACAAAGCAATAATCATAAATCTTTTTTGCGGCTCAGCAACATGCTCCAGCGCCAAGCATTTATCAAAAAAGAAAAAAAAAAAAGGTGTGTGTGTGCGAGTGTGTGTGGCAGATGCCGGACAAATGAGCATTGCGTGTGCCATATCAAAATGTTGCTGCAGGTTGCAAGTTGCTCTTGTCATCGTTGCTGAAAATGTTGATAACTCGAAGTTGGCTGTTGTATTTGCAGCATGGAAATGGAGCACGTGGTCAGCAATTATGTTGTTGGAGTCTTGTTGGAGTGTTTGCAGTTGTTGGAGTTGTAGTTGGTGTTGTTAATGTTAGTGTTGTTGGTGTTTTTATTGGTGTTTTTGCTGCTGTTGGTGTTGCAGATGCTTTTGCTGTTGTATTTGTTGTTGCTGTTGTTGTAATTGGTGCTGTTATTGTTGTTGGTGTTGCAGATGGTTTTACTGTTGCTGCTGCTGCTGCTCCTGCTGATTGCTCTTGATTAAATGCTAGTCACTCACTCGAGCTGAAAAACCCCCCGGAAATTGTTTATGCCACGAGCTGATGCTGATGCTGATGTTGCTGCTGCTCCTGCTGCTACTGCCACTGCTTACGTTGCTGCCACATTCTACGCACATTCTGAGCCGCATTTGCAACTTCCTGGTCAGGTGTTGCTGCTGCCGTCAACTTTTGACGAAAGTTGATTAGTTTTAGATGGAGAAATTGAGAACATTTCCGCCTGCAATGCCCCAGGCCCAGGTAGGTAGGTTGGTTACCCAGGTAGCTAGTGGCAAGGTGACCTCCTCGTAAGTGACAGCAGCAGCATTCCAATGCCGCACAGCTGCAGCCTGCAGAGCAGAGCCCTAGCTTATTAAACTTTAATGACTATTGGGGTGGTCTTGTTGCTGCTGCTGTTGCTGTCGCAATGCAATGGCAAATAATTGCAATGGCAACGTGCAACGATTTGCGGCAACGAGGTGAAGGCAGCAGCAGCAGCAGCAACAGCAACAGCAACAGCAGCAGCAATAATAGCAACAGCCGCAAAAAGTAACAAAATGTTTATATGAAAATTGAAAATGATTATTGCGCAACGGCAGGCAACACACAGCACACAGCACAGCACAGCACAAGACGAGAAAACACAACAACAGAACCCGACAAATAGTCAAAGTTTTCGATGCTTTGCATTCGACACGCAAAAAGCGGCAACGCAAGACAACACACAGCACTGCCAAGAAATCTCAAATAGGGATGGCAAAAGAGATCAATAATCACTTTCGATAAGACTATCGATGGCAAATGTCTGCATTCCTTTGCAGATGTAATGCCTAAATGATTAGTTTTATATATATTTCATATTAAATGTACTAAATAAATCAGAATATAAGAAGATCAAATTTATCGACATGTCTTTTAATGGTAATTTATCGATAATGTGTCGATAATTCAAAAATTGTTAATTGAATTTAATGTAATTTTAATATATTGAGGAACACTTATATTTTCTTTCGATATTTCTGACCGACAAGCATCTGAAATATCCCTTTATAAGATATATACAGGAAACCCCATATTAATCGATAAGCAACCGATACATCCCCTAATTTATTATTTTCGGTTGAACTTGTATTTTCTCTCGATACTTCTGATCGATATGCATCCCTAACTCTTGGTCGTTTCATCACTGGCCTGCACCGCAACAACAATTGGCTAATAATATAAATTTTGTGGCCAAAGTAACGACAGCAGCAGCAGCAGCAGCAGCAACAGTTGCTGCAGCAATCGTCGTCGCTCCAAGGCTGCCCGTTGCCTCAACTCTGACTCGGCGGCTGATCTCGTTTTGTGTCTGGGCATCTAATTTAATTGCCTTTCAATTGCCGCTGACCTGCGCCTGGCAGCAATATGTCACAGAACCGGCACTTGTTGCTGCCGCTGCTGCTGCTGCTGCAAATAACTGCAAATTGTGCGGCAGCAACTGTATTGTTTGTCGCCGCTTATCTCGCGCAGCAAACAGCAGCAACTGGCCAGTAAATCAGCGCAACAACAGCGGCAACTGGCAACAAACTGCCAGGCAACACGCATGCGCCGCCAAAAGTCATGTTCGTGCCACAAAGGCGACACCAAAGCCATACATATTGTAGGTGGCAGCAACTGCAGCAGCAGCAGCAGCAGCAGCAACACAAACCTATCTGCGATCACACTGCCCGAAAACTAACGCGAAAATTATGCTAATGCGAATCTGAAGACAGCACGCAATATTTGGCCAATACCAAAAAAACATTCAACACTTTAATATGGCCAATATTTGTGTGCTTTGAAGCCTGGGAAATGTTCTGGCTTTAAGTGTTATAAATTAAACTTTTCGTATTCCTTTAAATATATATATATATATATTTTTTTATGGGTTTCTTGCTCTGCATTTGTATTTTATTAAATATTTTAACCGATTTCTCTGGCTGTTTATTTATTTCTTAAAGAAAAATATATTTTCTTTACGCAACTTGAGGCAGCAATCCCTTTTCTTTGCTGTTGTTGTCCCAGGTGGGTGTGTGTGTGTGTGTGTGTGTGTGGGAGTAGGTGTGTGGGTGTGGGTGTGGACGTGGGTCAGCATTTAAAGTGGCAAAGCCAAGAAAGAAACAGCTGGCCAAAAGTGTTTGCCACTTTGAACTTGCCAAGGCAACAATAGAAAGCCCATTGGCAGGAAGCTGGCAAGGAGAAAAAATCGAGAGGGAAAACTGATGATAAGCTAAAGAAAAACTGAGAGGGAAAACTGAAGAAAAACTGAAGGAAAACTGTAGAAAAAAACTAGGGAAAAACCTCTAGAAAAACTGTGCAGTATATTAAGAGAGAGATCCGCTTTAAACGCTGTAAAAATTTATGAGATAAAGCCCAGAGCAAAATCCTTTCACCAGCCAACCGCCACACAGACAACGATTAATAAATCAATAAAAGCCTTCATAATCATAGTCGTTGTTGCCCGCGATGTTGCCCCAACTTCCGCACAGTGACAACTGGCAATTTGAGCTGGCAACACCTCGGCAACAATGTTGGTGGACAATTAAGATGCCATTGGGGAGATGCCGGGCCATCATCATCGAAAGGAAACCAAGGCAGCATGTTGCGCAACTTATCAAAATAATCATCATTCACATCGACAACGGGCAGCAACACAGCAGCAGTAACTGCAGCAGCAGCAGCAGCAGGAACATTAGCAGCAGCAGCAACAGAAATGCAGCAGCCACAGCAACATGAGCTGCGCAGGCAGCATTATGATAATCGCAAACGGTGTCGGCAATGTTCAAACAACGCGAAACAACAGCAAAATTGCAACTGTTTTGCAGCTCAAACACCGCAGCACTGAGAGAAAAAAATGTATTGTAAATAAAATGAATAAAAATCAAATCAAATAAAATAAATGAATATGAGAATTATAAACCATAAATCATTTTCTCAAGCAATCAAAGGGAACATTTACGTCAAGTTCTTAAAATATATATGAATTAGCTTTAAAAATATTGAACATATTTTACTAACACTTAAATTTGTGATAATCACCTATAAATAAAAACTATAAGTAATAACCCATTTAATTGTTAAAACGACAAAAGAAATTTTAAATATACATTTAAAGTCATTAAAACCGCAAATAAATCAGTAGAATAATAAAAAATATACAAAAAACTAGCAATTGACTTAAAAAAATTACAAATTTAATAGGAAAATTAAATTGCGAAAATTACAAAAATAAATTATTACAGTGTTAAATATTTTATTACATTAAATCAATAATTCACACAACAAGCTGTTGTTTAACAATTAAATTGGATATTTGATTAATTTATTACATTAAGTACTTCAATTAAATTTTTAAAATAACCAATTCATAATAAAAAGAACAATATAAATATTTATTTGTTTAATGCTAGCAAATTGTATAATTTAATATAATATTTTATAATTTAAATGAATTGAAATTAACTGAAATCAACTTGAATACTTCCCTTTTGTGCTTGTTAAAATGTATATTTACTGGAGTAAAAGTAGCAAAGTAGCACAATTTTTTCTCTCTGTGCATAGTGAATGCCACCTCCCCCCCTGTGCAACCCATCCTCCGCTCCTATCGCAATTAATAATCGAGTAGAGAGAAAAACGAGGCGCGGCATAACTGAAACTCAACTGCAACTCAACTGAACTGCATCGTGCGCCCTTCTTTTTGATTTAAAATGTGCCGCCATCGCACGTAGGCGTACTCACACGCAGTTGCCTCAGTCTGTGGCGGCTCTGCCCCTTCAGCCCCTTCTGCCCCACGCCCCCTCTCACCGCAGACAGCGACACCCCTGGAAAACAAGTGGCCAGACCGGAGACCGGAGACCAGAGATCGGGAGAGGCTCTGCTCTGCCCTGCTCTGGCTTCATCAGTCAAGTGTGTTTGCTGTCTGCTGCTGGCCTGCACCACAAAAGGTTTCGCCATGGTCGAGAACTGGTGGAGAACACACTCCAAGGATGCCACAACAGCAACGCAACGGTAACAGTCGCGGCAGCAACTTGCAACTTGCAACGGACAACGGGCAACTTGCAACCATTTGTGGGCAGTGGCGTGTGCGTGGGCTTCTGGACGGATCTGGACGAATCCGTAGGATCGCTTGGATCTCTTGGATGGCTGCAGTTGGAGAGAGATCATCATTGATCATTGTCTGATCTTGTGACCAGTGACCAGGCTTTGACTTTGAATTTGACTTTGATTGCCATCTGAAACTGGGCTAGAGTGCGGGCTTTTAAAAAGAAGAGTAATAAAAAACCCAAAGAACTCCTATAAAAAATGATAAGAAAATAAGATAAAAAATTATAAGGAAATTATAGGAAAATTATGATTAAATAAGAAAAGAATGGTTTTAATCTGAAATCTAGGAAAGCCTAGGAATACTAAAAGGGAGTCAAACGAAATTATAGGGAAATTATAAAGAAACTAGAAGAAATATATAAGAGAATGATAGGAAATTATAGAAAAATTTAGTAAAATTGTGGTAAAATAATAGAAAAATAGCTTTAATCATACCTTTACAAAATATAATTAAATAAATTCAATTCAAGTGCCTAATTACCGCTTTTCTCTGGCTAATATCATCTTGTACTGTTAATCTCAGTGAATCGCTGGTAATCCCGCCTTCGACATCGGGTAACTGCTCACACTCTATCTGGCCACGCCCTCTCCTACAACCACTAGGCAATTAAGTTTATAAATAAATAAATCAAATGCAAATTTCATATATCCAGAAGCAGCAGCAGCAGCAGCAGGAAAAGCGTTCATGAAAAGACTTGAAGACATGAAAGGCAAAACGGCCGACTGGCCGCCTTCTTGTGGGTGTGACATGGTTCCCGAAGAGGGGGTTTCAGAGGGGGTTTCAGGGAGGTTTAAAATCTGGGTTTAGAGGGAGCTTTTAGAGGGGGGAACCAGGTAAGGCGCCTGCCTCAGGTGAGCGGCCAAGCATGAGGAAGGTGCGGGGCCAAGAATCGTTGGCGGCTCGTCAGGGAGCCTTAATTAGAAAATTGCTAATAACTCATGCACACGAACAAATTTCAATATTAATGAGTTTTAGGCCAACGGCGGCAGCAGCAGCAGCAGCCACATCTAGTGAGTGCAGCAGCAGCAGCAGTAGCAATGCATTTGAAGAAAAATATTTGTTTTACCAACCAAAAGAATATATATTTGAACAGACTAAGCACAAAACCAAAAAAACAGCATTCTATTTTAAGAATATTGAACCTAGAAATGTCTGTAGAGAAATACGATAATTAATTTTAATCGATTTATGATCGAAATACAGCACTTATCTATCAATTTATCGATTGATACACACTTTTTAAAATAAGGATTCTATAAGTTTATTATTTATTATTTATATTAATTCATTTCACTACAAAATAAAGCAAAATACGAACTCCCTTTTTGGGGCAGTGCATCTGCCACATATGCTGACTGAGTTCAGGTGTACCTCCACCGGCAGCGGGGGTCTTTAATTGAAAAGAAGCCCACAAAAGCCGAAAAAAAAAACAGAAAAGTAAAGAAAAGAAAAACGAGTGAGAATGGGCTGCATATTGACCACTGTGCACGGTGGGAGATCGGCGGCTGGCTCCGCTTTCTGGGCTGCCTGTCTTACGCTGCTCATTAACTTGGCCAAGAACTCTATAGGCAGCTGCAGCGGCAGCTCATCATTTGACTGATTTAGTTGTCAGTAATTGGCTCTCCTTCCTGGGCTCCCATGTGTTGGCCACCTTTGGCCACCCCCCAGGCGGTCCCCTCAGCCCCTCTCCGTCCCTTTCTAGCCACATAATTAGCATGCAAACGGCATAAATCGCAGCAGCAACAACAATTAACAGACCCAAATTGCATGCAACACAGCCGATTTTTTAACCATTCTTCGGGAAACAATTTTTTTTTAGCGGCTTTCTCTAGAGTTTGTTTGGTTTTTTTCTTGGATTTTTTCTTCGACTTTTTTCTTGTATATTTTTCATCTCCATTTTTTTTATAGTTTTTCTTTAGCTTTTTATTTTTGTTGGTATATTTTTTCTTGTGCTTTTTTCCTATATTTTTTTTTTTTATTTTCTTCTTCTATTTTTTTCTTATATTTTTGCTACTTAGCATGCATCGCAGGCAGTCATTGACGTCTGCAACAGAACACGTAGGCCAGGCAGCAGCAACAACTGTCAATTATATTAGTTGTTGTTACTACACACAGCGCTAATTCAAAAATCATGCGTGGGCAGCAACAGCAACAGCAGCAGCAACAACTGCAACAGCAACTGCAGCAACATCTCCGCACAGCAGCAACATGGCCACTGGCAACTTCTCTTAATTAAGTGTCGACCTGCCGTTGCATGCAAATGGAAAAATAAGGAAAAACTGCAAGAAGACTGTCCAGAAGTTGCTGCTGCTGTTGTTGCTGCTGCTGCTGCTGCGACTGCCGCTGCTGCGACTGCTATTGCTGCGACCTTTAGCCATTGCGTGTTGCCCGCCACTTGGGCCATAATTTCCAGGCCAACATTTTGGCTTTTTCTCTGGCCAGCGATCTTTAACTGAATGGGAAGCTCTCTGAGTGAAGCAAGACTGGAAAAAAGGTTAAGGAAAAATATAGAACTAAGATCAAATTATGGAAAAATAATAATATAAACTGAAAATATTTATTTTTTAAATAAGAACTGAAAATAAAATTATAAATATTAAGAAGAAGGTTAAGGGAAAAAATATAGAAGTAATCGAAAATGAATATAAGTCATAAGCAGAAGGTTAAGGATAATATTTACAAGTAATATAAAATAAAGGAAACATAATATTATAAATTTTAAATATTTTTTAAATAGCAACAAAGACAAAATGAAAACCGTAATTAAAAAATAAATTAAATATATATCAAAGAGGAACCTAATCTTTAAATTTATTTGAGTACCTATTTTATTTAAATTTCAATAAGAACTTAATACTTTTACAATAAATAGAGAACATTTACTTTACTTTTCATAAATATATAAAAATATGGATAAGAGTTTTCCCAAATAAATATAAATTAAATAATTTAAAATATTAATACATGTAGGATACGATGCACAGTAACAGCAAACAATATCTAAAACAACAATAAATTAAAATTTCCAAAAAATATAGAATACAAAATAAAGAACACTCATTTTCCTTTGGGTGCACTCAAAGTTCGCACGAATTTTCCACTGGAAAATCACCAACAACAGGGGACAGAGAGAGAGAGAGACAGAGAGGGGAGGGAGGAAGTAGTAACAAAATGGTAGTAACAAAATGCATGCGTAATTTACGCTTTACGATCGCAATGGCCTCCGATTCAGATACCCAGATTCAGGTTCAGATTCGAAACTCCTCTATAATAACGTTATCGAGCTGGGAAATCGCTTCGGGGGGGAACCGAGGGTTCAGAGGGACCCGAGGGGGGAGGGGCACCTACCTACCTGGTACCTACCTGGCACCCAGATCCGTTGCATGCTGTGTGCCCGGTGCGTACTGCAATAAATCAAAGTTTTATTTGTTGAAATAAATTCAGAGTTTATTGCTTCGTTATTATTTTGGTACGGTTTTTATTTGTCTTGTCTTGGCCCGGCTTTTTCCCCCTAAAGTTTTTTTCTCTTATTTTTTTGCTGCACTTTCGACACCAAAGCCAAGGGAACCAAGAACTTGCGACAGTTAGCCATCAAAACAAGGCGGCCGGATGTGTGTGTTGTTGGTAATTTCTCCAATCACCAATCAACAATCAACAATCACCAATCTGCAATCTGCAATCTGCAATCTCCAAGGTTTACCTAATTTGAGAACGCAGATCGTTTCGTTGATTGCCAAAGGCTCTATTAATTATTTTGCCATCAAATGAATGCCACGATGGCGAGAAAGACAATTAAAGTCGGGAAACAAGTTAACTGCCGATGGAAGTGTAAAGTTGCTGGGATTGTAGAGCAAAAGGGATTAGGTTTCTTTTTGTTTCTCAATATAGTACTCGCTTCTCTAAGCTCTTGTTGCCAAGAGAGCTCTGTGGATAAATTAGAATGTTTTTTTAGCTTTTTCAAATTTAAAGCTTAGTTAATATATTTCAAGTCAAGTTCTGTTAAATATTTGTACCTGCTAAAAATATTCTCGGTAGAAAAACTAAGCAATACTTGGATGAAACTGCCAAGTCAGGGTTTTTGGTATGGAAATTATAATGCTGTGACACGCCTAGTCACGCCCTCAATAGCCTCGCCGCCGCCCCCTCTTGATAACCCCCTGAATATGTGTGTATATATATAGATATTGTATTTTTTTTTTGCTGCATGGCAGTGACATTTGTGAACTCTGGGCAAGATTTTGCAATTCGCTTGGCATTTTGTGTGGCATTAATTGCATCTAAAGATACCGATGCAGCGGAGATGCAAAGATACAGCCTTACAGAGAGCTACAAAGATACAAAGATACTTACACAGAGCTACACCTAGGCAAAGGCACGACTGGTTACGCAATTTCAATTAACAGAAATTAAGAAATGATTCAACAATTAACCAATAATAATACATGCTTCTTACCTATACCTATATCTATACTATATACTATATTTTTTGATATATTTTCCTATATTATATAGTTTCTTCTTCATTCTGTACTTGCAGCAGCGTAAGCTGTCACCGACATGGGCAGTGAGCACTACTGCTTGAGGTGGAACAATTACCAATCCAACCTGTTAGGGGTGTTTAGTCAATTACTACAAGACGGGAGCCTGGTGGACGTCACACTAGTTTGTTCAGAGGGCACATCCATCAAAGCCCATAAGGTGAGTCAAGTTTCAATCGATATGTATATCTATAATGTATATATCTCTATTGTATTAATTGTATAAGTTATATATTTTTAATTGGAAAAAACTTCTTAAAATAATATATAAATATTATTTTAAATCTGGTTTAAAACCTCAAACCTAAAAAAATACACCACTTAAACTGGGTTAACTGTTCGACTTTCGTTTAAAAAGAAAAGAAATAATAATAAAACTAAACAAAAGTCACTTGACAGCCGCCGCTGCTGCTGAGAGCGAATCGAGAACGTAACTGTAAAATGCGGAAGCTGGCGCGATCAAGGTCGAGCCCCCTCCTGCTTCGCCCCTCCTGGGTTATTGTTGCCCGCCTTTTGCCTTGAAATGCCAGGCGCATAAATTAACGCAGTGGCTACTGCGTCGACTGCTGCTGCTGCTGCTGCGGCTGCACCAACGGCAACAAGATCAAATGCAATTTACACATTTGTCAGTAAATTGTCAACTTAACGCGGCAACAACACTCTAAACGAGCTGGAGCAGCGACGCCGGCGCATGTTGCTGCTGCGGCTGCAACAAACGCTGCATTTGCTTGGCAACATGTTGACAAGGTCAGCGTCTAATGGATATTGACGGCATCTTAGCGATGGCACAGATATCGATACCTATCAGCATAAGATCGATAGTGTGGGGGTTTCTCCTAAAGCTAAGTTTTTGGTTTACTTACTAGATAATTGGGTTGCTTACTTATATATATTTATTTATTTATTTATAATTATTATTATGTTGGCAATAGATTAATTGATTTTATTACAAAATAAAATTTTAATTTTATTTTTTTCTCACCTTAAAATTAGTCGCCGATAAAATTTACGATAATTTATCCCAAGAACAATAAGAGCGAATTAAAATATTACTCATATATAAATACGTAATGATAATACTTTCCCAGTCTATCCAAATTCCAAATGCAAATAATTATAATATTTTCGAGATGCCACAACAAAGTCGATATATTTTTGCTACCTCCGATAGCCGCACATTCCCAAATGAAAATTGACAGCAACTATCTCTTCCTCGACTCGACAAGTGTGAGTGCATAAATCATGCGTTGCCCAGGCACAGCCGCAGCGCCATGCTCACGTCTGTCAATTGAAATTCCTGTTAAATTAAGCGGAAAATATTTAACTGCGTTAACTGTTGCTGCTGCTGCTGCTGCTGCTTTGCTTAGTGCCAAGTTGCTGCCACAAAACTAGACCTGCCGCTGCCGCTGTGGCAGCCTGATAAAGTTATTTTTGTATCTGGCCGTAACTGAGCTGAGGAAAACTGGTAAATTGTTCAATTATAAATGTGCATCTCAGACACTCTGAAAACATTTTCATTAGCCAAAAGGGAGGGGAGGGGAGACGGAGCGATGATCAGAATGAAAATGAGAATGGACATGAAAATTAAGCCAAAAGGAGTGCCGAAGAAGGAAACTGGAAGGAAAATGCCAAAGGGAAAATTATCTCAGCAACAACATACTAATTGACAATTTAGAAATTATTGAGAGGGAGCTCAAGAGCAGCAGCAGAGCTCCTTGAATACTTGTAACCAATCAGTGAAATTATTATGTAAATGGTTAATTTGTAATGCTAACCAAGAGACTATTTTATCTTTGTTCACTATCCTAATGAGTTTCTGCGATGAATGAGATAGATAGGAATCCATTCGATTAACTCATTTCCAGTCCAATGCCAGTGGACATTTCATTAGATCCTTTGGCATCCTCCGCTCCTGTGTGTTTACTGGCAAATCAACTTCATTAGCCATGGATGGCACAAGAATGAAGAAAGCCAAACAAACAGACAAACAAACAAACAAACTGATGAGTTCATTTCCTTTTTAGACATAGTCCGACAAAAAAAGGGTTCGAAAAAAATGCAAAATAAAAATGGAATTTTATTTCAAGTTGAGAGCTTCGACAGGACACATGTCCTGATGCCTGGGCAAACTAATTAGCAAATGCACATAGAACTGTCAACGTTTACAGGGAGGTGGAAGGGGGAGAAGAAGTAGAGCTCAAGCAAGGATCCAAGGATCCGAAGGATGCGTTGAGTGCCAGGAGCAATAATGGAACGCCAGTCCTCAGACCCCAAAACCCAATGGAGTCGAACTGCCAATTACTCTTGCATATGCCCGGTATATCAAAGGAGTGGAGAGAGAGCCACAGGGATGGCACCAGATTTCGATATATATCTCATGAAGGAGGTTTGATAATAACAAAGATTTTCGATATTCATATCGATAACTTAAGGTTTGTGCTTGATTATTTATACTTAAATTTGAAATATCGAATGTTTAAGCTTATAATCTGAAGTTAGATTTTGTTAATTAAATAAATATTTAACAAAGAGAATACAATTTAGTTCGATAATATTCGATAATAAATGTTTCGATACAAATTGCTTTGCTATCGCTGTTTAATCGGCTTTCCTTCATATTTATCTCAGTCTACTTATTCATTTCAACGATAGTTCCTTGCCTTAAGCAAAGACATCACTAGATCTCGCCACATCCTTCAGCCTTCGAATGCCAAAACGAATCGTCCGGCGCCTTGAAAAGCGTTCCCCGAAACAAGGACTCGAAAGGATGAACAAAAAATTGTTAAATTGATTAAAAAGCAAAGTGTCGATGAACGAGGCAATGATGACAGCAGGCACTCAGCCAGGAGCCAGAAGGCAGGCAGGCGGGCAGGAGTCAGGATCAGTGGCCAGGACATGCAACCAGGCCAAAGTCAATTCAATGAAAAAGAAACGAGGGAAAAAAATTAAAGGAAAAAAAAACAGACACACACAAAAATTCCAGAGGCGTGGCAAGGGCGGGGGCGACGAAGGCGGCTGACAACCAAGTGATGGTCCTGCATTCTGGCCAATGCGTCCTGAAATCGAGCCAAGCCAAATATGTGTGCGCCAGCGAGGGGGGTTTGAAGAGTTTCCAGGGAAAATATTTGTATTTATTTATTAATTAGGAATATGTATAAAAAATGCTATTTGATGGATTTTTGTAATCTTTTAAAAGCATTTAAGGTTTTACTTGAGACCTCAAAACTCTGGTCTCTCACCTCTCTCTCTCCTCATGTGAAAGTGATTTTTATTATTTTTGTTTTTTGCAGTTTGTAGTTTGTCTTTTTTCCTTGGCTCCTGTGTGTGCGTTCCTCCTGTGTGTTTTTGTGCTCTGGCTCCCAGCAGCCGCAGGCTTTTGTCCTGCCTAGTCCAGGGACCAGGCTCCAGGATCCAGAGTCCAGAGTCCAGGCTCCGCTTTCCTCGCTCCTCCCTCCTCGCTGGAGTGCAAACGGCGTCGGCACTTTAACTCAATTTGAGGCATTTAACGTATGCTCGGTTGATATTTGATGCGATTTGAGAATCGTTCGCAGCTGCCACCCATTCCCCTCGATTTTTTTACCCGTTTAGTGGATTTTTTCCATCACTTTTAGATTTTTTTTTTTTTTTTTCAAATTTTGGGACAAGGAGCGAAGCAGCCGAAAGGCAAACAAAGTGTAACAAATGTCGTTGCGGACAGGTCAAGTGGGAAAGGGAGGCACCAGGCACCAGGAACCAGGCAGCCGGGCATGTAAGGATGGGACAAATGACTTTTGGGCAAATTTCTGTTCAAATATTTGCAGTATCTCTAGGATACCTTTGTTCTTTGAGGAGATTTTTTTGGTGTTGAGCTCTGAAGGGGAGTGCACTGGACAGCGTGTTGTCTTAAGCTGATTTGTTGGTCAGCTAAGAGTCTGATTGAGTGGAGAACCCGCCTCCTGCCGCCAAAGGATTTGCATGGGAGGTGCCCCGGGGGTGGGGACTGGCATTCGATTGGCATAACAGGGTGTTAAACAACATGCCAGACATGCCAGCAATATGCAAAGCCAAACACTTAACAAGAATCCGACAACAGCAACAGCAACAACAACAGCAGCAGCAGCATATTTTTGACAAGACAACAGCAGCAACAACAACTGCAGCAGCAATTGTTACAACTGCAACATGACGTGACAGCTGCAACACAGCACAGCACAGCAGAGCATAGCATATGTGGTGCAGTTGAAGTTGCATTCACAGTTGCGGCAACAACAAAATTAATAAAAAACTCCTAAATTGAGTGTCAATAACTTTGATACTTGCTCGCATTAAATATTTGTTGTATTGTTTAAGGAAATCAACTTTAAATTTGGGAAATCAATTTAAAATAAATAAAATAAAAGTTCCTGTGAAGTTTATTTAAAATCATTAAAAACAAAAAACCTTAAAAGCTGCTCGTCAAAATGTATAAAGTGTATTTTTAAAGCAGATTTTACTTCAATTAAAAAATTCAAATTTTGTTTTAATTATTTTATATATTTGTATTGATAAAAGCCATCTTCTTCTTTAAGATATTTTAGTGCTTTGACTTTGTTTTGTTATTTAATCTTTCTTGTTTATATTATTTAACCGTTCACCTAATTCATTGCAATGCAAACTTGTACTATTTCTTTGAAAATATTTACTATATATTTTTTAAAAATTAATTCCTTGATTTAATATTTATTACAAGCTGTAATATTTATCCAAAAATTCAAAATTCTCCTCTTGTAAAATGCAAATTCTTAAGCCTAGCCACGCCCCTGCCACACAATGGAGCATAGCACACAGCCCCCAGAAACAAATTTGTGATAAATTGATTTGCATAATTTTGTAACAAGAGATTATTAATAAAACACAGCTCGCAAAAAAAAAATAAAATACGAGAGAACATTGTAAATCTGGGCAGCTGCCGTTGCCCCACACACAAAATGCCAACTAATTGCGATTTTATGTTAACAACTCGAATCGAACAAATCGCGGAAAAGCCACCGCGAAAAGCCGAAAATCTAGACGGGGGAAAAAACAGAAAAGAGAAACTGAACCAACATTTATCTTTCATCGCTCATAATGTGGAGCAGCAAGGCGTGGGTTGATATTTTCCTTGATTTTTTCCTCATTTTTCTTTCTTTATTTTTTGTGTTTTTTTTTTGGGTAGGGGGTGGGTGTAGCCAGTGCAATTATCATTTCCATTTTATATGATTTTTTGTGTTATTTTGTTATCCACTCCCCCGTGGAACGAACGATTGCAAATTGTCTTGTGTGGTTTTCCTCTTGGCCAACACGGCGTATGCGTAATGTGCTGACTCTGGCCATTGCGCATACGCCGCGTGGTCACGTACACGACTCGAATGTGAGCGCTAATCCATCGAGACAGGCCAAACTACAATATAATTTGATAATTAACCACATAAAATATGTAATAGCTGTGAATGTGAATGGGAACACAGCACCACACAGCAGGTGGTGAAGGGGCGTGCGATGCTAGCAAGGAAATAACTAAGTTTTCAATTTTAATAGGAACACTGGATAGGCCGCAATCCAACCTAGGTTACCAAGTCAACGATTTGTAGTGAAGAAATCTGGGAAACATATTACTGAAATGGGAAATGAAATCATTAAACCTATGAAAAGGATCATCTTTCGATTAATCCGTTGCTTTCAAACACGACTCGCATTACGTATGCCATAATTATCAATTAGCAATCAATAAAAAAGACACAACTAGGGAGAAAAACGAGCAGGCAAGACAATGGCCAGCAGCAGCAACAAAAAATGCATATATCAAATGCATAAAGAACCAGCAGCAGCAGCAGCAACAGCAGCAGCGGCAATAACTCGTATTTTCCACTGCCAACGGCCATACATATCTCTCTCAATTTTTTGTTGGCCTGGGAAAAATCTGAACAGCAAAACTGTTAATTTAAATTGGAAAATTATACAAAAATATTCAAAACGCTTGTTGTTGCAGCAGCAGCAGCAGCCGGGGAGCAGGAGGAGGAGGATCAGAGTTACATTCGAATCTGCCTGTTGATCTGAGCCGCTCTCAAACGTCACGTTTTCACGCGGCAGCAACATCAACAAGTTGCTCTCAGGCAGCTGGTAATGTTGTTTCTGCTGCTGCTGTTGTTGTTTGTAGTTGCAACGTCAGTGCAATCAACAAAAGCAATTCACGCATTCAATTAAATGCCTTCAAATGTGACTTGCCGACATTTCTTTATGTTGCTCGATTGCTCGATTGCTCGGTTGCCGAGGCATGCATTAAAATCGTATAAAATTGTCATGTTAATAACCAATAATTGTTAATTTACAACTCACACACGGACATGGCAAAATACAAGCTGCAAAGCCAAGCCAAACAAAAAACAGATACCCACACAAGTAAAAGAATAGAAACTGAACGAAGTAAAAAATATACTTCCCTAAATTTATTTCAATTAGTTTATATATAATTAATAATTTAATTAAATTTAAACATTTACTAACTCCTTTTTTCTTTAGATTTCTTAAACTCCCATCTCTATTTTTAAACCTATCGACACTAATCGTTTGTTAGGGCATCTGTCAAGTGTGACCAGGCTTGTTTCTGCATGTCTATCTGTGTGTGACATGTTCAGTTGTGCAGCCTGTGGTCCGAATTGCCTTTGGTTTCGTTTTTTGAGTTATTTGCTTGTTGCCTCGTTTTGGCATTTTCAGCATGTCCATTAACATTTTTTACCACAATTTTGTTGTTTTTTTTGGCTTTATTTATTTCCTATTTTCCCAGTTGGTTGTATTAGGCGCTTGGGTATGCGATTGTTGGACGCAAAAATATTTGAATAATGTTGATAAGACGGAAATTGGTCAAAGAAAAGCCTGTGACAAGGCTTTATATATTTGGGCAATAATAATTCTAAAAATAAAGAGCTCTTTCTTAAAATTAATACGGCTCGAAGGACCACAGGATCCTCCCCCGAAGGTTTACTCCAATATTAGGTTTATAACGTTTTCTTTCGTATTTTCTTTTAACACCTTTTATTAAACATTTTTGTTGGAAAATCTCTCAAAAGCAAAAAAAAAAAAAAAAAAGAGCACAAAAAACAATGCAAGCAAAAAAATTCAAATAAAACGCGAAAAAAAGAGTACAATTTTTTTTCTATAATTAAAATTAACAACTTTTCTTGTCACGACTCTCGAAGCCAACTTGTTGCCTGCTGCTGCTGCCTGCTATAATTATGCGCATTTTCAACAGATTTATATCTGGCTATTCCCCCCTCGGCACCCCCACACCTCTCCCCTCCTCCTGGCCAGTCGAGAGCTGGAAACGCATACGGCGAAAAAAGAAAAAGATAGCGTATCTCATTAGAATTGCCAGCTGTGTATGGGCTTTATAGATAGATATAGAAACCCAACTCTCTGTATAGTATATAATTAGTAATTGTTGCACAAGCCGCCAGCAGCCGCCTGCCCCTCCTCCGCCTCCTCGCCATCCCCCTTCTGGCCATTATTCTAACATTTATACAGACAGAGAAAGAGAGATGACAGAAACGCAGGCCAGCTAAATTAAAACCCAGTTTGAAGGTCAACAGCGACACGAGCTGCGTGGCCCAGCAACAACAGCAAATAGCAAGCAGCAGCAGCAGCAGCAGGAACACTCAGAGAAAATAGAGTATTGAGTATTACTAGACTATACGATTACTATATACCACTTTTATTAAACCATTTATCTTCAGAGATTTTTTTACACTTAACTTTAACTTACTTAAGTTGTTCTACCAAACAAAATTTTCAACCATTTTCTGTATTATTTTTAAAAGATAATAGAAAATTAAGAAAGAATTATTTTCTTTTAATATTTAATCACATTTTTATATTATACAATTATATTTATACTTTATTTTAACAAAAGGCAACAATTAACATTTATTCTTTGTTTAATTCCCAAATAAATCCTTAAATTGTAATGCATTTTCGTTACTTTTCATAAAGAATAACTAATATTTTAATGGTATAAAATATTTTTCCACATTTCGCTCTCAATATTAATTCAGTTTATAATACTTAACAATTTAATTCCAAGTTATTTTAGTGAGAAAACTTTCAAAAATATTCCTAAAATATTTAAAGGCTTTCCCCTGATTTTTTCTCAGTGCCTTAGGCAGGCAGTAAAACTATGCACAAATGCCTCGGACTGACTGGTAATCTGACGTCAGCAACAGGAACTGAATCTGAAACTGAAACTGAAAATAATCGCGTTGCGCATGCGTTGGCGCTGAATTCGAATTCTCTTTTCCCTCGCAACTCGCGATTTTTTGCTCATTGAATTCGTATCGGTTTTTTTTTTCTTTATTATTCTTTGTTTATGGGTGTTGCATAAAATAAGATTAATCACTGCCCAAAAAAAAAAAAAAAAGACAAAAAAAAACCGGCCAAATGTGTCCCATTAATCAGCAAATTTGTAGGAAACGCAAGCGAACAAATTAAATCAAAAGGAGAGGCTTCAAAAATGGAAGGCTTGGATGAAAGGATATCCTTGGAAAGAGTTCAAATAATAAAATAAAATTATTACAAGAAAGCTTACAAATTTAATTTAATTTATAAAAAATAATTTAATAACAAAAGCAGAACTAAACAATAATAATCTAATAATAATTATAATTAATATTTGCACAATTATATTTAAAAACAATACCAAAAATTCTACATAAACTAACAGAAAATATAATAAAATATGCAAATCAAGTTTTAGAGGTAAAAAACTATAAGTAAATATAAAAAAATAATCTAATCAAGCTAGAACATAAAGATCAGAAACACAATACTCTAAAAGGAACCTTATGATCAAAGTGCCTTAAATAAATTACTAAAAAAAAATATGAAAAAGGTTAGCCTATTTGCAACCCACAACCAATCTGCATCTTTCTCTTTTTTTCTGCATTTTCCTCCCCCTTCCCCGCGTGCCTCTTTTTGCGGCACGGAACTCGTTGGCAACTGATCGAATCGTATTTAATGTGCATGCCGCTCTTGTTGCTGCAGTTGCAAGCTCTGTGCCTGTTGCCGGTCGTGTTGCTGGCTGCCGTGCCCATAACGGTGTCAATTAAATTATGTTGCCGGCAACATTTTACAATTTGCAACAAATTGTTAACAGCAACAACGGCACAAATCAATATTATGTGAATGTGTGTGTTGTGTGTGCGGCTTGAAATCTTTGATTTGATTTGATTGCGGGAAAGGAGGAACAATGCCTCCCGGAGTTCCTGTACTTAGTTATCCCCCTTTTGTTGCTTAGCGTGGGATAATCCTTCGACCTTCGAAATCGCCTAAGCAGGACCAAGGCAAGGACCAAAGGCCAAGTCTCAAAAATCTGCGTGATTTCCATGCGCTTTAGTTTTTGGTTCGTCCTCTGCAGGTCAAGTGCGAGCTCTGGGGCTTTTTTTGTATAGTTTTTGTGATCTAAATAAGGGTATATGCGTTTCATAGGGACCTAGGTTATAGGGATATCTATAAACCCTTTCTTTTAATTTCTACATGTTTAAAATGGATTTAAGCAGATTTTTTCGTATCGGTTATATTTTTAAAGCTTTATATATTTCAAATTAGTAAAATTAAAAAATTATATATCGTAAAAAGGCAAATATAAACTTAATTAAATTAAAATTAAGTGTAAATTTGCTTTTTTTACGATATAAAATTTCATAGTTAAATTTTTAACACCATTTTAGGGGTATTAAAAAGCGTAATGTTCTATAATATATTTTGTCAAAAAAAAAAATCTTTATTCATTACCAATTTTGTTTAAATTACCAACTTAACTTTTGAACAACTTTTAAATTTTTAAAATCTCAAAATGGTTTAGGAGTTTTAAAGGGTATTTAAAGCGTTATTCCTGCCTAAAACCCATTTACTCTTCTTTGCTTTATTTTGTCCGTCTTTTTGTCCGTCGTGTTTCTTTTTTTTTTGTTTTTTTTTCTGTGGTCGTCTTGAAGGCTTCCGGCCCCGAAGGAGCGAACTCAGGTGACCACAAAGGCTGACCAGCGGCGAAGTTTTTCGTCTCACGCAATTGTGCTGTGTCCATGACAAAGGACTCCCACCTGAGGTCCCAGCAGGACGAGCAGAAACAGACAGGACAGGGCAGCACAGGACAGGACAGGGGAGAGGAGAAGAACCCTACCAGACGGACCTTCCGGGACGGCGTCAGCTTTTGTGCGTGTGCCCCCGCCACATTGTCCTCCTGCTCCTCGTCCTTTCTCGTCCAGTTTCCCTTTGGAAAAGAGTGATATATATAAATACAAAAAACAAAATAATCAAATCAAATAAAACCTGTGCAGGCTGACCATTGGGCGGATATTATTTAGACGCTATTGTGTGGCGCCGTCCGTCGCCTGCGGCTACCTGTCTGCCGGCAATTAGCTCGCACACAGCTGCTGCTCAACCTGATCCAATCCGATCCAAACTGATCGATGGCAGTATGTGCACAGCACACAGATATGGTCAGCGGAATAAAGGTGCAACTTTAAAGATCTATGTACATACAAGCAGTGATTTAAGTTTATAATCAGTTCAGTTGGTATTTTAAAGTCCTTGTTGACTTTCTGTTAAAAATATGTTCCTTGAATACAAAATTACTATTCATCTTTAAGGTTACAACTGATTTTTTAATTAATACTTCAACGTACTCTAAATTTGATTTAACAATTTAGAAAGAAAAACCCCAATCAAATCTTTATTATTTTCCCTCGAAATACTCAAAGTATCTTGTGGATTAAGCACTATCCCATGCCTGATGAATATACCGTTATCGAATATTCACTTGCTGCTCTTATTTCGACCTTATGTGTGTTCAGGTTATGGCTTTGTGTGAGCAGTCATAAATTAATTACGATTTGCGTTAACAATGCACTGCAAACTGTAAGAAGAGAAAAGGCCGCATAAATCTTTCGGAATGCGCATAAATTTGCATAGGCGACCTTGGGGCACAGTTGTTGCTACGTAATGCCTACGTAACCCCCCCACTTACCACCACACTCCCTACACTCACACTTCCTTAATCACACACACACACTTGAGGATTTTTATCAACAGATAACGGCCCGGTTGATAAAAGCCTTGACACAGTGCGTAAAAATGTGTGCTCCTTGGTGTCTAAGATAAAGGGGAAACGAAGCTATTAATACCCTGCAATTGATTAAAAATATAATTTAGGGATTAAAAGAGAGAAAAGGGTAAAAAAAGGAGAGTAGACGTAAAGGAATAAAAAAGAAAGAAAGGGAAAGGTTAAAAAAGCAAAAGAAATTAAAGAGAGCGGAACTGACTCTTGCGCTCAAGGACTTTCGTGTAATTAATTTGGATATCTCTGACTAACGATAATTATTAAGAAAACAAAGTAAATAATTTGTTTCACCAAATCAAACTTATTATACTTATTAATTTAACATGGTATTCTATCAATATTTAAGTGAAAAAAGGCATAATTAAACCAAAAGCACTCTTAAAATATCTTCATCTGTTAAAATAAAAAATAAAATTAGCATACCCGCATACTTTTTCGAAACGCAGTGTACATATCGCAGTTTTCGCACCCAAGTTCAAGTTCAATGTCATTCGGATTTATGTTTTCAGTATGTGTGTGTGTGTGTGTGTATGTGTTTGCGTATTTTAATGCCAAAACTCGTTCAATCAAAGCCCACACACTTACGCAGCTTTTTATCACAGCCCGTGTGTGCCGTGTGTGTGCGTTTTGTGCGTTCGTTCATCGTTCACTTCGTTTCTTTTCGCCTCGTTTCGTCTCGTATCGCATCGCGCCTTCTTTTTGTTGTTGTTTTGCTCTTTTTTTGTTCATATAGCAACAAGTGGGTTGAGTTGCCAACGGCCTCCCCTTTCCACCACAACCTCCTCCTCCTCATCCTCCACAGCCGTGTGCTTTATCAACTGGTTTGAGGCGTGTGACGTCATTGTCGTGTGCGTGGCTTTACGCACGTTTTACGCACATTTTTATATTGTGTGCGTTGTTTTTTTTTTAATGTTATGTGTGTCTGCCACTTCTGGGGGCGCGTCTCGTTGAACTTGAAAAGCAGAAAGCAAAGCAAAAGAGCAAAGAGAGGTGGAAAGGGAAGAAAGGAAAACAGCTGATTCCGGTGCGTATGCGCGATTTGTGGAATGTATACATTGTATGTATTGATGGATTCGAAGGAATTCAGGAATGTATTTTGAAGTTACGGAGGTATGAGCTTATTTATTTTAATCGGTATCAGCTTGTTTAATCAATATGAATCATAAAAAGAAATATGTATCAAAATTATATTTTTGATGCTCTAAACAAAACGAAAGAATAAACTAAACTATTGGTTCAAACTCGTATTAGTAATATTAGAAATTCCGAAATTTGCGTGGGACCATTGAATTGAAAAGTATTCTTTGCGTATTCCACTTTGCAGAGTTTCAGTTTCACAATTCGGTTTCGGGTTTGCCTTCTAGTTTTCGTTTTCTTTCTTTTTTTTGTATTTTGTATTATTTGCTGGCCGCAAATTTGGTTTGGACTTTAATTCCAAGGTCAGCTTCAACGCATTAGCAACGTCCCTCTCTCTCTCCCCCTCTGTCTGTCTTGATCTCCCTGTCCTCGTCTATGCAATCACTCATTCGTGCAAAAAAAAGCTAAGGAACACCGAAAATAAAGATGGATGAAAACTTAATACACAAAACAAAAACAAAAAGAGGGATGGGATGTGGAAAGGGAACAAAGCAACGAAGAGCCAGCCAGCCGCCGCAATATATTAAATATCAAGATGAATTTATGGCACTGCATGCGGGCGGTTGAAGGGGAACGGCAATAGGCGGAAATTAACGCATCCAAAATAAAAAAATGGGAGAGAGAGGTTCTCGGCACCGCTTCACTTTGATGAGATAATTCTTAAAATTATTTATTGTCTGTGTGTAGGTGCTCGGTTCGCGCTCGCATTATTTATTTATTTATACTTGCGTTTTTGCAATTCACAATCCGCGACTGCTTATCGCACTCTGTAGAATCTGTCCCGCTCTGGCAATCGCATTGCTCTCGCCCTCTCTCGCTTGCAAGCTTCAAAGCTGCGTTGCGTGCGTCGCTGCCTCTGTTTTTTGCCTCTTTCTCCTCTTCAGAACCCCCACTCTTCGTCGCGTCGATTTTGCTTAATGCTTTGCACGCCTCATGTGCGAGGGTGTGTGTATGAGCGTACAGCAAAGATTATTCGAATAGGTAATAAATAGCAAGAATAAATAATAATAAGTTCTACTAATAATATAAATTTAAACCTAACAAAAAGAAAAAATTCGTATTCTTGAGAAAACATTCAAAACATAATAGAAAGTTGTAAATTCAAACCCCCATTTTTTTCCTTAATTTGTTATTTTTTACTTAAACTTTGATTTCATTTTTCTACATAATTAACAATTTAATTTATAAAGTTCCTATATTTATAAGCTATGCTGTTTCTATGTTCGCTTCGTGTGTGCAAGTTGCGCGGTTCCGCTGTGAATGCGAATATCAAGGTCAACGTGTGATGTGTTGCTGTTGCTTTTGCCGCCGCCGTCTGTATCCCCTCAACCACCCCCCAAATACTCTATCACCTCTCCTCCTTCACCCCCCCACCGCTCGGAAATAAGCTCTAAGAAAATAATTAAATGGCAGGCAGGAGGCGAAAGAAAGACGGAAAAAAACGCAATTTTTGAAGCGCAGTTGTTAAATTAGAAATGCCATATTTTGAAATACATTTTTGAATTTTTTTTTTTCTTATTATAATTTTTTGTTGTTAATTTTTGTTCCCCGTCTGTTGCTATTTGTCTACAAAGTCTTGGCCATTAATCAGTTTTTGAAATGCTTTGAGGAGCCTCAGAAATAGCACGCAGATGATGCGGCATAATTGTTATTAATATTTTTAGCGAATTGTGTGCGTGCAGAAAAGTAATTAATTTAATCATATATACAAAATTATACTTAATAAAATATTAGTCTTGATTTTTATACCCTTGCAGGGTATTATAATTTAACTCAGAAGTTTGCAAAGCGGTGAAGGAGTCATTTCCGACCCTATAAATCATATATATTCTTGATCAGCATCAACAGCCGTGTCGATCTAGCTTAGTTATTATATTTTTAAGCTTTGATTTTTATCTATTTTAATTTATATTTTTCTATCAATAAAACTAGTTTTCATTGTAAATAAAGTATTAAAAATTCTAATATTTATATTTGTAGTAATTTTTTACCTTTTCTAAGTATTTTAATACTACAAATTACTTATTTTTTTTATCGATTAACAGTCCTATTTGCTTATCGATTAAGTGTGCCTGCAAGCCATAAGCTTTCCTTCAATTAAACTCATGTAATCAATTTAAGATAATCCATCAGGTAATCACAGTTTAGCGATTTATATCCCGAAAAGCAACAAGAACTCCCTCCCCCCTACCTGTCATCGGAAAAATCAATAAAAATTAAATTGCCCGCACACACACAATTATCGACAGGGTAAAGGCAATCGATAACGATAGTCGTCGTTGCCCCCCATCAGGCTAAATTATATAAATTTGCACACATTATGCGAAATTGACGAAGAAAAGGCCTAATCACAATGTTGGAAAGTCTATACAGACTGGATCAGAGGATGGATTATCCATCGCGATCCATCGAGATCCATCGCGGTATCCATCGATCATCTATCATCAGGTGGTTGCATTCCTAGAGAGCCCACTCTCCGCTCTGTAAATTGTATTAAGACATAAATGCGAGTGAAGAAATCGAAGAAGAAGAAGACGGGGAAGCTGCACAAGAACGTAGCCTTTATAGAAGAGGTTGAGGCAACAATAAAAAAAAAGCCGCAAGCGCCACACCGCACACACAGGCTACAGCAAACAAAAAAAAAAGGAACAAAAAACTCAGTAAGGCGGCGATATGCAAACATAATAATTTGCATATTTCGCCGCAGTGTTCGTTGTTGTTGCTTTTGTTTTTCTCTGACGGTGGTCAAGCAACAAAAAAAAAAAAAAACAGAAAAAACATCTATAAAAGGGAGTGGTAACCCCCATAATAGAAATGTTAACCTCTCAGCGGCAGAGGAGGCAGCAGTCACACCCAAGTTTGGTAACCATGAAAAAAAAAAAAGAAAAAAGAAGAAATAAATAAAGAGCCATGGCTAGCAGTTGGAAAAAAGGTTAAAACTTGCAAAAGAAACTTAAATATATTTCAGGATCAAGCGTGCATCAATATACTTCTTTTATAACTTTACGAAAGGGTTTTAATAAATGCTTAAGATACTAACACACATAAATCTATACAAAATAAATAATTAAATATTATAAAAAAATATTTATGGACTCAGGTTGAGGAAAAAACAGGCTTAGAAAGGTGAAGATCTGCGATAAAGATAAGAAATTCTAAGATAACGTGACTTATTCTTGGCAGAAAATGGCGCCCACTTGTTTTTTTTTCGAATCCTACTCTCTTCTATCCTCTCCCTATACTTCCATCTCTTTCTCTTGATTTATACGCATGCGTAATTGGAATAGGATTTTCCTTTCCTTGTTTTTTTGTTTTTGTCGTTCATTTAGTTTAATTTCTTTTACCGGTTAACTGCTGCTGTTTAAATTTGGGTTGGGAATGTGGACGCCCACTTGGGACATGCGATGCAAGATCGGTTAACCCGACGTCCACCTCTAGATACACTGAAAAAAAAGTACAAATAAAAAAGGATACATTAAATGATCATTAAACTGTATTTAATAGATGCAAATTAAATGATGAAAAATATTTAAAATTATCTTATTAATAAGCATCTTTCTTTTAGGGTTTTCTTAAGTTGAATATTTGTGTCTCTTTCTCGTAACACTTGCAGAAATATTGCCGTCTCTCTCTATCTCTGTCTCTCCCTCTCTCTCTTTCTGTCTCTTAAATGTCAGGGAAATTTATGTTGTTGACTATTTTGCCGCAAATTACATGCAACACTGTTTTCTTTTCTTCTTTTTTTTAAATATAGGAAGAGCGAAAAAAAATGTTTACTAACTGGGCCGTGGCGTTAGAAATCAAAGCCTTTGGCGTTCATTAGCTTTGGGGGCGTTATTCTGCCTCCCGCCTCCCCCTCCCGCCTTTGCGACTCCTCCAGCAACGTTCAATTAAAAGTGTTGCCAATTTGCGACGCCTCTGCCCGGCTGCCCCCCCTTTTCGAGCCACCTTAGGCCCCTTTTCCTGCCCCTCTTTTTAGCCAAGCCTCTCTTTTCCTCTTCTTTTTATTTCATTTTTTTTCGCTTGTAATCAGGAAATTCGATTTTCTTAATGCCACTGAAAGAGCTTGGAAAGAGAGCTGGCTGGCAGACTGGACCCTGGACAGCCCCCATTTGGCCCCGCCCCCCTTCTGCTCCTGCTCCTCCTGGGCCCCACGTCCATGACTTCTAATATGCGCGTGAATTTATTAACGCTCATTTTACGCTGTTGTTGCGATTCGGGGGCGTGTGCAGGCCGATTGCATTTTTTTAAATAAATTCTAGCGCAAACGGCGCGTGACAGGAGACGCCGATGTGGAGAGTAAGGGAGAGGGACAGGATCGGGGGTGGTGGAGAGCATGCTAGAGGTGACATTTTTCATAGGAAAGTAGGAAAACTTTAAGGTTTCCCAGGGCCTTTGGGAGAGGTTTATATACGAAACTAAATATATAAATATTATTATTTATTTCAAAAATAAAGAAAATATCAATAATTTAATAAAATAATTTTTTAGAAATTTTAAAAGTAAAAAATATACAATTTTTAGTTGGGACACGAACCCAGGACTCGCCTTCAAGATAGAATGAGATAGATACTGCGAGTGAGATAGATACTGGTTTCTAACTATTGTCCAGATTTAAAAATAATAAATACATAAAACGATCTTTTTTAAAGCTTAGAAAGACTAATAAACCATTTTTTGTTGGGACTTGAACCCAGGCTTGCGAGCGAGATAGCTAATGGTTCCGAAATTTTATTGCCAGAAAACTTTCAAGTTTAGCCACAAATTCTTCTGAAATTTTTAAAGAAAGCTTCTGTAAAAACACTCATTTTTAGAATAATAATTTAATTCTAATACAAAATCGTGGCTATAGGTTTATAAAACTTGTTTTTTTATGACTAAATTGATTTGCCTGGTGAGGCTGATATTTATTTGTTTTAAATCATACTGGAAATAAATTCTACTCGAGTCTAAATTGACTCTCCTGGTGAGGCTGAATTTAAATAATGTTCGAAGTCCTTAGATTTCCCCCTGAAAACATCGCCTCCTGTCGTGATTTCCCAAAAGCCTGGCCATCGCTCCCTCGCCGAGGTTAGCGCAGTCTTAGGCCAAAACCTCATTAGGCTATAGCGAAATCTATATGCGAAATGGAGGCCGACGCCTTTTCAATTTGCCAGCAATGAAAATTTACAACATGACCGGGGATCGGTCTATCGCTATATATATACAGTATGTGTGTGTGCAGATATATATGTATATATCGGGCGTTCATTGCATACCCCAAGGCGTGCATGCGCACATAAAAATCGACAGCGGATCGGAACTGGTTGCAAGTTGCTGCCGTTGCAAGTTGCAAGTTGCTGCTGCTGCTGCTGTGGCATTGTCATTCGTGGCATGTTCACGCCTTGACGCCCGCAGCTGAAAAAAAAAAAAAAAAATTACACAAAAACTGGACTCCAAATTGAACTCCAACTGAATCGCCCATCGCAACGCTCCTTTTTTTCCCCTCTTCTTCTTCGCTGGCTTTTCCGGATCGCGCTCGTTTGTGGCATCTTCAAAAGCGGCGTTTCGTGGCCACGTTTGAGAGTCAGATCGTAAATCTAATAAATGCTTCTAGCTTGCCGAGGGGAGAAATGTCCAACGCCGCCGACGACGACGGCGACCACGACGACGAATGGAAAATGCGCTTTTCCTGGCTCAGATGGTGGCCAACCGATAAGATGGAAAATTAAAAGAAAATCAAGCTTAAGGAGAATTAAGGAGAAAAGTGTTTACCTATATTTAAGACAAAGCGCCCTTTAAACGTGAAAATGCATTTACAATCAAGAAAATACTATCTAGATTTTAGCAAGTTTCTTCTCTGATCTTAAGGCTAATTTTTCTTAAATAAAAAATTTGAATAAGTAAATATTTGATAATCCAATTTGTATTAATTAACTCCTTTTTATTTCCCCTTTGCAGGTGGTCCTCTCGGCTTGTTCCTCGTACTTCCAGAGCCTGTTCCTGGAGCACCCTGAAAGACATCCAATTGTGATATTGAAGGACGTCCGTTTTGCCGAGCTGCAAACCTTAGTTGAATTCATGTACAAGGGCGAGGTGAACGTGCAATACTGTCAGTTGTCCGCGCTGCTCAAGACAGCCGAATCCCTCAAGGTGGGTGAACTTGCTCTTGAACCAGCTCCTGCTTACCCCAGACTCACTATATACTATATATTAACCACTTCCTGCTCACCACAGGTCAAGGGCCTCGCCGAGATGACGAACCAGAACACTACGCTGCGCGAGCCGGAACGAGAGCCGGATCGCCTGCGTCCCCAGGGGGCGGTGGCTCCACCCACAAGGCGGCCGATAGTCCGGCGGCGGCTCTAGATGCCACGGCGGCAACGGCGGCAACAACAGGGACTGCGGCAACGGCAGCAACATCGACCTCAACCTCAGCAACATCTGCGGCGGCGGCAGCAGCAGCAGCAGCGGCGGCGGCGGCGGCAACATCTGCGGCGGGAACAACAGCAACATCTGCAGCAGCAACGGCGGGGAGCGGTAACAGCAGCAGCAGCGGCAGCAGCAGCAGTAGTACAAGCACAACGACGGCCACCACGACAGCAGCCAGTGCCACAAACGCTGCCTCCACCACAACAGCAGCTTCCGGCACGGTGACTTCCGGTGCTAGTAGCAGCAGCGCCACCCACGAGGAGGCCACATCCTCAGTCAGTGCACAGAAACGGGAGGCCAGCGATCGGTGCAGTCCCACGCCCGCCAAGCGCTCATCCCATCGGCTGCAGGACAAAGCGGACCATCATCTCCTGGCCGATCTGGAGGCCGCCGAGCAGAGTGCGGCGAACGTGCCGCAGGCTGAGGAGGCGGAAGACGAGGAGGATGAGGAGCTGCTGCTGGCACGCAACTTAAACGATGACGATGAGGAGGACGAGGTGGAGGAGATCGATGAGCTGGATGAGAATGAGGATATTGAGGAGGCAATGCGAAGGGCACAGCAGCTGCAGGCAGCGGCGGCAGCGGCCGTGGCGGCGGCAGCGACGGCAGCGACGGCGACGGAGGAGGATGAGGATGAGGATGAAGATGAGGATACGCCCATGCCGCTAGATCTCTATCAAAGACCTGTGGAGCCAAAAAACCCGGCAGCAGCAGCAGCAACGGGAGCAGCGTCAACTGCGGCGGCGGTGGTCTCCACTCAGGGCAACAGCAATGCCTCCTCTCACACCAATGCCAATGCCAACATCAACAACAACAACTCCAGCAGCAGCAACAACAATAATAATAACAACAACAACAATAACAACAACAATGCGAGCAGCGGGAAGACCACAACCTCGGCCAGCAATGGCTCCGGCTCCATGTCCGTTTCGGTTTCCGTTTCCGTTACCGGTTCCGGCCTAGATGGAGCCGTCGTAGCTTTGGATGATGACGACGACGACGACGATGATGACGAGGAGGAGGTGGTGGCGGCAGTGGGCCGTGCCGGCGGAGACAGGGAGCGAGAAAGAGATAGAGATAGAGAGCGCGAACGACGAGCGCGAGAGCATCGCCTTGAGCAAGACATGGACGAGGATCTGGACGAAGATGTGGTGGTGGTCGGTGCCAGTGCCAGTGCCATGGCCCGGGGCATTGCCCAGCGGCTGGCCCATCAGACACTGAGGCTCCATCATAGCCATCAAGCGCATCACCTGCACGCCACGCACCACCACCACCATCCGTCGCATCCATCGCATCCGTCGCATCCGCATCCGCATTCCCATCTATCGCCCTCGGACGACGAGGATGCCCTGCCCGTGATTGCCAAGACGGAGATCATCGACGATGACTATGACGATGAAATGGATCTCGAGGACGACGATGAGGCGGACAACAGCAGCAACAACGATCTGGGTCTCAACATGAAGATGGGTGGCGGTGGCGTCGATCTTTCCACTGGCTCCACTCTGATACCCTCGCCGCTGATCACCCTGCCCTCATCCTCATCGGCGGCAGCGGTGGCGGCGGCAGCAGCAGCAGCAGCCATGGAATCACAGCGCTCTACGCCGGCCATAACGGGTTCGGGAGCGGGAGCGGGTGCCGGGGCCTCGGACCTCAGTATTGGTGGCTCCGGCGGTCGCCCGGCGTCCCGGAGTTCACGCGACGGCGGTAACGATGGCCGAGGCGGGGGAGGAGCCTCCTCCTCCAGCCTGCTGAGTCCCGGAACTGTGGCCAACCTGCTGCCCGTGCAATCGGTGCCATTGGTGAGTGCAAATTGGTTTCATTGTTATTAGTATTAATTTATTTTTTAATATATTAATAATATTAAGACTGTTCCTGGATTTCCTTATTAATTCTTAAATTCCCCCTCTTATTTTTCCCACCCCCCCAGAGCCTCAAGAAGGAGATCGATTGCAGCGAGGACGACAACAGCAGTCACAGCAGACACATGCAACAGCGTTCGGCATCAGCTGGCGGCGGGCTGGGCGGCGACCTTGACTACCGCGCCTCCCACGAGTCGGTAAGTTTGAAAATCTCAATAAAAAAAACCCTAAAACAAAACCCAGATAGATCTTAACTCCCCCTTAAAAAAACACCCCACAAATTCGAAAAGAACAAACCCCCTGCCAAAATTAGAGAACCCCCTCTTCCCCCACCCGCGGAGGAGTTGCTCCTCCCAAAACCCGTTCAGTGAATGCTTTTGCTGCTTCGATAGGTCAGAAGAAAAATTCAAAAATCGAAATATATTTAACGATATATATCGCAGGCCAGATCTCCGTCTCCATCTGATACCGATCTGGCTCGATCCGACTCCATGTCTATATGTAACCATATCTCTATCTTAAGTATTGCTCTCTCTCTCTCTCTCTCTCTGTTCTTATATATATATACAACTTTATACCATAATATTTATATCTATATAAAAAAAAAAAAACAATATACAAAATCAAAAAAAGCAAATGCAAAAAAGAAAACAAAATCAAAAACTCAACATATATTTTTGCTCTTCGTCGTGTTCTTTGTCTATGAATTTTTTAATACATATATATAACCAAAAACATATATATCTACATATATATATATTATATATATTATATACCTTTATCCATCTATATATCTATACGCCCTATATATATATACATACACCCCCGAACCCCAAGAAGTCAAGTTTTTCATTTTTCTCTTCAGTTTGAAAACCACCCTTCCCCCCCCAAGTAATTTGAGATACAAAACCAAATATCGAGTGTTAGTTGTTCAGTTTCCTAGCTCTATATAGAAACTATATATTTTGTTAAATGTGTAGCGCTCTCTCTCTCTCTCTCTCTATCTCTCTCACTCTCTCTGTGTGTATTTATCCATCTATCTCTGTCGCTCTACGTCTACTAGCTATAGCTAACTCTCTTACACATACACTCTGTATACCTTAATGTCTGTGTAATTTTGTTAGTTAATCCGATCAATGTATTTGTGTATGTAATCTATGTTGTATTTGTCGCATATCAATGTGTATATATATCATATATCCCTTATGTTCCCTGTAAAAAATACACACACACACACTATACATATAACTACTCTTGATTCTATAAGTTTTCGCACAGTTGATGGCATTTATTGTATATATATATTTTTTATTTTTTATTTTGTCTTTTTTTTTTTGAGGGCCACTTTTCACTTTCCACACACACACACACACACACACATTGTTGCCAATTTCCGTTTGCAATTTTCCCAGTCCCTGGAATTTTTACCCGTCTCCTTTTTTTTTGTATTATTTATTTACTGGCCATGTTCTGTTTGGAGGTCCTTCCTACCGACTTCCCCTTCTACTATTTCCTTCAGCTTGTTTCCTTTTCTATTTTAATTTAATTTTTTATTTGCCACCAATGTTGGCGTTGTTGCTGTTGTTGTTGCAGTTGCATGTTCACGACACTATAATTTTCAATATGGCTGTCAGTGTCACAGAATAAATACGACTAGGGGATGCCCTGGACTGGGACTGGATAATCAAAAAGGAGCAAAAATACTTATGTAAAAGTACCTGAAAGTTTATGTTTTAATTTAAAATAAATAATGAAATACCAGGGAATTTAGATAACTAAATGCAATCTAGAAATCTCTATAAACTGACTGTGACATTATTTTTCCAAGTTTCTCAACCCCATAAATAATTAAGTATACGCAGTGGTGGCCGGCCGGCAAGTAAACAAATCGCGTATACGCCGCGTATTCGCCTCTGGGCGAAACTGGACTGCTCCTGCGTTGTCCGCACACATTTATTATTTGAGACACTCTGCACTCTATGTAAATAAAATAAAAACCAAATCAAATATTCAAATCAAACAATGAGAGAGAAATTGTCGCATGTTGCAACAGGATGAGCACCAAAAGGAAAACTAGGAAAATTCCAGCTCGATATTCAATTTATTTATTCCCCCGGAGAGGACAGGGACAGGAACAGAGGGACACCATCCCTCTTCTGTTGCCTGTTGTCCCTCTTCACTAATTTTGGCTCGCATTCGGCATGTAATGCACACATTTTCGGGCTCAAACTCAACTGTACCTTTTTCGGGGCTGTGGAAAAACATTTAGCTTCCGGCAAATATATTTCCACATTACATTTTTCCCTGTCAACCCTTCTTATCCTCCTCCCTGGGTCGTCGTCTCATTCTTTTTAGCCAACATTTTTCGTGCAAAAAGAAAATCTATGAAAATGAAAGCAAGAGCAAAAAGGAACTCGAGTAGCCACTGTCGTTTTTCTTATGTTTTTCCCCGCCACTTCAGTGCAGCAAGAAAAAATACAACAAAAAAAAAACAGCACACAGTGTAACGCACTTTGTTGCAACGCTTGACGAATTTTCATGGGGGAAATGTTGGGGCTGAGGAAGGGCTGGCTGGATGACAGGACCAGCTAGCGGAAATGTTGTCAAAAACCTTTAGCAAAATGCCTAGAAAAAGTGCAAAAAAGGGGCAACAAATTATATTTCAAGGCGCATAATGTTGACTTTTCGAGGTCTCAACAAGACTTGAAATCTTATGGAAAGAAAATTATTATTTTTAAGGGAAAATAAGATTTATTAGAGAATTTTCTAACCCGAGGTAGTGAGAATATATTATTAAAAATAATTGTATATATGAGAAATAATTCTAATCTGAAGGTATATATTTATTCTACATTTTGGGAACATTTCTGAAATAGTTTGACAGATATTTCATTCTGAGAGCTTCTAAAAAACCTGTCACTTTTTTTAAGTCTCCTGGCTGACTTTATATAACATATGTATATGCATGTCCTCTCTGCACTCTTCTGACGCACATGCATAAATTCAAATAAAAATTTATCTAAAAAGGAAAGCTTGGTGAAAATCCAAATGAAAAATAAAAAGGAAAACCCCAAAAGAAGGCAACAAAAAATAGCAGCGGAGCAGCAGCAGCCTCGAGTCTGCCTGCAGCCGGCCGTTGACGTCGATGGTGTGCTGTGTGTGTGTGTGTGAGGGTATCTGTGTGACGGGGTTGCATAAAACAGTGAAGAAAAGTCGGGGTTACTTTTAACAATTTTTGTATGATTGATTTTTTGTGTTTTTTTCCAAGGGAAAAGAAAAAACAGGCGGAAGGGCGACCCCTTATTCTTACGTTCTTGAACAGCATCACCAGCCGAAGCAATTTAGATTTCGTTAATGCCTTTATATTAGAGACTATAAGAGCTAGAGTTATCAAAATTCAGGCTGTATTTAAAAAAAATTAATTTAAATACGTATGTCAATTCATTTTAATCATGTTCATTTGAAGTATTTTCATAAATTGCTTCTTTATATATTTAAAATAATTATTGCTTATTAAAATAATTATATATATATATATTTCCATAATATGAATACCTACAGCAAGCCATAGATTTCAAGTGAAACTCCCCTTTTTTTTCGCCCAGTGTCTTGTGCAATTCGTTGACTCTGACTCTGATGTATTCCAAGCCTCTTGTAGGCCTCTCCAAGCCATTGCCGCATAATAAATACTTTTGCTTTTACACTTTCTTTTTTCTTGATTTTTATTTCTTATTTTTTGTTCTTCTTATTTTTTTTCTGCCCTCCGTTTGCCTCCCTTTTCAAGGGGGAGAAATGATTATAACGAGGGGAGTTGCTGCAGTGAAACAAGACCAAAACAAAACGAAATCAACGCACAAAACCAACAACTTTTGCTTTCTTTTTCTTTTTGCTTTCTTTTCTACACACACACACACAGGGACACACACATACATACGTATGAGTATTTAATTTTGAAACAAATGCGTTCTTTTTATTTATTTTTCGAGCTGCTGCTGCTGCTGCTCTTATGCAATTTTTTCATGGCATACCTTTAGGCTTGGCCCTCTCAACTGTCCCGGCTGCTGCTGCTGCTGCGCTTGCATTTTATGAGTCGCATCTCTGTCTCCCTGTTCCCGGTTCCCCTCTCCATCCCCCCTGGGAGTCCTCCTGGGTCCCCTCCCTGGAGTGCCGCCACCTGCCCCTGTCAGCATTTGCCTCGCTTGTCTGCCCGTCTACGTTGCGTATGCGTAATATGAACGCTTGAGTCAGAGTTTTGCGCGGCAAATTGTAGAAAATAGAGGGAATTTTCAAATGAAAATGAAATATTTGGGTATTAAAGAAAAATATAGAAAATATAGAAAAAATATAACAAAAACGAGATTTTTTCAAGATAAATAATATATATTTTTAACAATAATAGGGCAATAGTTGTTTTGTCAAAGAAACTTAACAAATAATTTAAAAAAAATATAAATAAACAACAATAGAAAGGACTCTTTATAGCCACCGCCACTGTCCTCACAGACACTCACATATCTATGTTCCTATATCAAAAAAATCTCCGGATATATATATATAAATATGTATATATTTTAATATTTTTATTCGGAGGCTTTCGCACAACTTTTGACTGAATGCATTTAGGTACTCCTTTGCCCCCACACCACGCCCCCGAATTGCCCCCTCTAAGCCTCCATCAATGCCTGGTAACTGTCAATCATGCAATGCATACAAAAAAATAATAAAAAACCGCAAACAAAATATATACATTTTTGTGAGCCACCACGGAAATCCGAGCAAATAAATAAAAAAAAAAAGAAATGGCGGGGAAAAAAAGGCAGAGAGTCAACAACGTCTAAAAAAAAAAGTGCTGCCAAAACGCAACAAATGCCAAAGCGAAAATATATTGCATTGTGGCGCCACCGCACCACCCCCAACCCCCTGATGCCTGCCCCGCCCCCACACGCACATTGCACATTTTGCGGCGCTGCGGCAGCTGCAGCTGCAACGTCGCTGCCGAGGCATTGTAATCAGCGCTGCGTTGATTGCAAAGTTTTTCAAGTGCTTTTCGGTGGGTCCACACACCCACACACCCGCACACCCACTGCCCCTCCCCCTGGCCTAGGTTTTTATTTTGGCTTAAACCAGGGGAGGAAAGGGGGAAGCTACAAACTGCTAATAGCCCCCCAAGAGAGGGAGACTTTAAGCCAACGCAAAAAGCCTTTTCAAATTTCTGTTTGAGTGGGGGGAAGTTTTGAAGTATTATTGTTAAAATATTGGGTGTTTTTTTTTTTGTAGCTTACTTCCAAAAAAGGTTATACTAGTAAAGCATATAATTATTTAATATATTAATAATTTATAATAATTCTTATGAATCTAGTAGTGTTGCTTCTTATGTAAACCAAAGGTCAAAGTAGTTCTTGAGCCAAGAGACAAAGGTTAATACATTTTTTTCGGGCCTAGAGCTTGATTTTTGTGCCTGAAAATAGGCATTGGTTTCTGCCCAAAATAAATACCAAGAAAATTCGATTATCTCATTTTCACACGTGTTCTCAGTTTTCCTCTTGAATTTCCACATCATTCGCAAAAAATTTATATTTTTTGCCTTCCGACTTTTGTCTCGCTTCAAGTTGGTGCTCGTCTCGTCACCGGGCCCGCTCGTTTCCGTTTCCGCTTCCGTTCCCGCTTCCCGATTGTTCCGACTACTAGGACTGTTTGTTTTGCACCCACATCTTTTATATATATTTTTTTGTTTATTAAAAAATCTGCGAAAAGAGCAGAGATTGCCTGCAAAAAAATATAAAAAGCATATATATATATATATATCAATGCTGCACTCCTGCCAACTTCGCCTGTTGGCTTTTTTTTCATATTTTATTTTCCTTAAAAAAGAAATTATAACAATACATAATAATTTGTGCAAAAATTTGTGCAAACAAAAAATAAATGAGGAAAAATATTTGAAATAGTCCCATCCCCATTCTCCATTCCCCCCTTGAAACCCACTGCCATGGCATCCGAGCTTCCCAGATGCGTTCTATGCGTCATCTATTGCGTCTATTTTTGATTGCAATGAAAGGGACCTTCAAAAAAGGCAAACAAAAAATAAAAGGGAAAATAATTAAGCGCACCAAATGCAAACAAACCAACTGAAAATATACGTACAAAAATATACGTATAGAAAAATGTGTGTGTGTTTGTGGAGCGGGGCCCAAGAGAGTTTTCATTAAAAATTTGCTTTTATTAAAATGTTGTGACTGGCAGCAGCAGGAGGAGGCTCAGTTCAGGTTTCGAGGCTCCAGCTTCGAGGCTGAGGTTGAGGTTGAGGCTGAGTTTGGGGGTTGAGGGTTGAGCTTAAAGCCCCTCCGCCAAAACGGCATAAAAATGAACAAGAAAAGGCCGACGACCGTCGAAAATATTTCGTAGGAAAAGGAGCAAACCAAAACCAGACGCACATCGATCGATATTTGATTATTATTGCGACTACGACGGCGACGACACGGACTACGATGACGATGGCGATGACGATGATGATGACGAAGTCACGACTCAAGACGGACACTGAGAAAAATTCTATGAATTTACAGGGGATAACAAAGGGCAGGCAGAGTATTCGTGGTAGAAGTTTCATATTTACAATGTAAAAAAAGAGTTCTCTTAGTAGCAGTTCCATTTTTACAATATAAAAAAAAGTTTTCCTGCTATCCGTTCCATTTTTAAAATATAGAAAAACGTACCAAACATGTATAAACCATTACATGAGCTTCCTTTTTATTTTATGTGATATTTTCGCAAGGAAATCTTGCTCTCAGTTGCTTTACCACACATTTATTGTTCAAGTGTATGACGCAGTCATCGGCCAGGACATTAACGGCAATGTGGCGAGACCTCGAGCCAGATGTGGAGTGCGTCTGGGGCTCTCACTTTGGGGAAAATCTGGGGAAAGGGAAGCAGAAAGTCAGAAGAAGAAATCGAAAAATTGGGTAAGGGTTTCAGTGGGGGGCAGAGGGCGGTCCTGCAGAGCAGATAATCACTCCATTAGGCGTAGGCACGTTGAACTCGTCGCACAAAATCAAATCAAATAGGTTCATCGACATACCGGTTTAGGTCTCTTTTTTTTTTGGCATTTTTTGCGTTTGGCTTGCGATGACCCAGTTTACCTACACATACCTACCCGGGGTTATTCAATAATCCACCGCCAAACCTGAAGCCACCAAGAGCGGGCAGAGGCCAAAAACTGCAATTTGGCTAATGGAAAGTTTGTTTATTTCGGCGGCTTGTTAGCCTTTCGCCGACAGAAATCACGCAACATCAATGGATGTAAGTTACTGGTGCACCGGGCTAGTTATCTTCTGTGAAAGCTAAAAGCCTGCCAGTACAGTCTAAGGGTGAACCCGTCTGGCCTGGCCATCATCCTGTTCAGCATTTAAATTTATGGCAAAACTTTTTAATAAATTTTAACTTGGCTGACATCATGGGCTACTATTATGAAATATATAGTTTTTAATGGCCAATATAGCCAATTGAGAGTCGTAATTAGTGGCAGGTAGTAAGGACATTTTAAAACATCGAATTTTTTTTATTTTTTACCATGAAGAGATGGGTAGTGACGTCAAGGAGACACTATATTCCCTTTGAGGGTCTCTATTCGGGATATTTACAACATATATATTTAATAAATGTTTAGGATATATATATATATATATTTTGTATATTCTTAAGTATTGGGTCTTTACGTCACGAGGACGTGGTTCTCCTTTGAGTGTCCCTGTTCGGGCGTGAGGTGAACAGTATGAAAAGTTGTCTTAGAAGTTAGTTAAAGGTTTATTTACTTAGTAGTAAGTATCAAAGTATTTTTGTTTTTATGCCAGGGGGTTTTCTGAAGAGGACAGTATTCTCTTCTAGTTGTCCCTGCTCGGGCGCCATGTGTACAGTTCCTAAAATTGTCTTGAAACAAAGTTCATACTTACTTTCATACTTATCCCTACTTTTCCGGTAAAGTATATAATTTTCTTATATATTAAGGTACTATTCAGGTGACAGCCGTATAATTACTAAATGAAATCCTCTTAAACAACTGCAACAACATTTTTGTTATTCGTTTCTCATACTTTCTGTTTTATTTTTAGCCTTAAGACTACATTTTACACTTTTTCACACTCATTCCGTAGATTGTACATATTTAAAGCATGTTTTATATAAAATAAAAACCAAATCAAAACCAAAAAACCCACACAAAAACAACAAAAGAAATTCAACCATTTTTAGTTTGCGCTTTGTGACCAAAAACCAAACAAAAAAAAAAAAAGAAAAAGAATAAACCGGAAGCAAAACCTCCATAACCGAACCAAAATTTGACAAAAACTAAAATCTGTAAATGATATCAAAATTCGCTGCACAAAATTTGGACAAAACCCCACCTATCTTATATAGACATAAGTATGAAACCCCCGATCCCATATCGTTTCTTTGCATTCAAATTAGACCTACCTTTGACCTTATTCCTTATTCTTTGATTGTTTTTAAACTCTGGAAACTCTGAACCCGTAAATGTAATTGTTGTCTTTGTCTTAAAACTTACTGCTTATCGCTCTTTAATGCTCTCTCTCTATCTCGCTCTCGCTCTGTGTGTCTCTCTCTCTCTCGCTCTCTTTGTCTCTCTGTCTCTATCTATATAAATATAAATATTATCAATGTGTCGAAACTGTGTGTTGTGCTTTCAATATTATATTAATCAATACGAAAACGGAACAGCAAATAAAAAAAAAGATATAAAGAAACCACAAAAGAAATCTCCATCAAATAAAACAAGAGAGGGGTCCAGATCTGAACGTTGTGCAATTGATAAACCAGATATATATACCACAATATATATATATAAACTGCATTAAACTATCAATCAAACAAAGAATCGTACTGAAGCGCTTTTGGTGTTTTTTAAGCTACATATAACTACATAAAAACGATATAAAAGAAAAAACAAACCACAAGAAATGCAAGAAAAATTAAAACAAAAAAGAAAATCAAATACCGAAGGAAGAAAAAACTATAGAAAACTAAATCGAATTAATATATCACCGATATACACACACATCACTCTCACACACTCACACCAACACGAGATACATACAAACTATATAATACTATTTTTTTCCAACGATATATATGTATTATCTAAATGTGGAACGCTTTTACCATAAATCGTTCGTTCGTTGTTCGTTTATGTAAATGGTAAATGTGTGTGTTCTATTTTTCCATAAACTAAATGTCTTTCATTTCCCTCTATAATATATATATATTTTTTTTATTATTTTGATATTCAATATTGATTTCCTTATATAGTAAATACACTTTTTTTTTTACTTAATATTTAACATCTTTATAATTTGTTATCTCTCCTGAGATGAGCTGCAAACCGTTTATAGGAATTCTAGGGAATTATAGTTTTAATTTCATAGTTTGTGTTCTTTGAACAAAGTCACTTAATATGTAATTTGATCTCATTTTAGTTTCAGTTAAATCATTCATTAAGCCCATTATTTATAGGTAACATCAAGTCATTTAACACTCAATTCCATTATTATTTTTTATTTTATTTAATATTTATTTGTGGTTTATTCACTATTTCATTTATTGGACTTTAAAAATTTAATGGTCAGCTTTCATAGATATCTCAGATATTATTTTAATATTTAATTAGTTTATTTAAAGAAATTTTTAAAATATTTATTTAATGGCTTAACCAAGTTTTATTGTCAGTATTTGCCTTGATTATTGTTGTTACATAATTCAAGTTATGCATCCCCTGTTATGTTTGTTTAAAGCATAATTATATTTGATGTTTAGTTTATTTGTTATATTCTTATGTTAACTTAAAGAATTTGTGAAGAATTTTTTGTCAATAAAAAAATAATTGGAATACCATAATATATATAAATATATAAATCTATCAAAGTTTTCCATTAATCGAAGAATTACAGATTTTTAATGAATAACAATCGATTATTCTAAATTATTATCGATTAACTATCGATTATTAAAGATGAATTTTTAATTGCTTATTAATTGTTGTCGATTAATAATCTAGTTAATTTCTATACTTTTTGTATGATTTGAAACATTTTTCTAATGAATTATTTTTGTTTTTTCGTTGTTATTTTTTGTTGTCTCTCTCTCTCCCTTTCTCTCTATAATTTCTTTCTATATCTTATTTCTCTCTTTTTAAATCGATGTTGTTGGCGAACGTTGTGTAATTCTGTTTTATTTCTCTCGTTTCCTAACTCTATATCTATTTAATTATATTAAATAATCCAACTCGCTCTGTCTGTCTCTCTCTCTCTCTGTCTGTCTTACTCTCTATCTCTCTCTCTCTCTGTCGTTATGTTTTTGTGTTTACTATATAAAAAGCTACTCGTACGTATACATAATATATGCCTTTGTTCCTTTCCGTATCATTTATCGTTGTTGTGTGCTCTATTCAAGTAAAGTCTATCCGAATATTCAAGTATTTAAGGATCGGATCGCAGGATAATAATTTCTTTCTCATAGCACATGCGTGTGTGTGTTTGTGTGTACGTGTGTGCGTTTGAGTGTGTGTTTGGTTCGATTGTTCGATTTTTGCCTTGGTTTTTTGATAATTACTCGATAATTCGATCCTTGAACTAAATGTTGTGACTCTGATACCATACCATAGACAAACCATATATGTGCGGCATATCCTGTGTATACGTATAAGTCTGAAGCTCTGTCTCTCTTTCCCCAGGTATATATACCTACCATATAAGTTAACCGACTCTCGATTGCAACACTGTGCCACCTAGGATTAAGGTTTATTGAAACTCGATCCGTCAAGACTTACTCGTGGCAGGTTTCATGGCTAGTGGCAGATCCTTGATTCGGAATTCGAAATTTGAAATTTGAAATTCAATATTCTGAATTCGAAATTTGAAATTCGCTATTCCATTTTCCATTCGATATTTTCAGTTACCGTCGTCTCCTTACTTTTCCTTATTTCTTTTATCACCTTTCCCTTGTTACTTGCCTTTTGTTGCACTTTTTGTTTTTCGTTGTGACACACATTAAGTACAAAAAATAAATACGAAAAGAAATTGATTTTGAAAAGAAAACTGAAAACAAACTGATTCAGAAGAGAAAGAAATCTATTGAAAAAATAATAATTATACAAAATGTTGATTGATTTTTTTTAGCATTTAACATTTAACATTTATTTTGATTTGATATTATCAAGAAGTTGATCTGCGTTTTTTGAACATGGCTGCGCTGAATGACCATTTCCCTTGACTTTGTATACCCTTTCTTTTGTTCGAGCCAATGTGCCTTTTAATTTGTTGTTTTTTTTTTTTAATCGTTTTTTTAATATAAATTTTTTTCTTGTGTAAATTGTAACATTTGTGCGAAAAAAGAGTGCGGCATATGAGGAAAAACTTCTTGAAAATAGCCAAGTGAAGCTCTTGCGTTTACCTTCAATTTTTGTTTTTTTTTTTTATATATACATATGTATGTACATATGTATATATTTATACATATATTCTTTTTCGGAAACAACAAAACACACAAAACCCACACACGAAATTTTTCAAATTCAAACAACAAAAAACACGATTTGGCCCCCCACCCCCACATGAATTTGTTTTCTAAAAAAAAAATACCCCAAAATTTTGTATGTTTTTTTTTGTTCCAAATTTTTATTCAAAATTTTTAACTCTTTTTTGTTTAAGCCTACATATATATGGACGTTTTATGTACAGATTTATTTATATGTGATTTGTTATTGATTTTTTTATTTAAGTCGAGCTGCGCAACACATTGGCAAATCGAAAGCAAAATTTTGTCCTTATAATTTTCGAAAATTTGGCAAACTTAAAAAATAATATATATATTCCAAAAGGAGAAGAGTGTGCAAGGTATGCGTGGTAAAACAAAAACAACTCTTTTTTCATGCATTTTGTTATTCGTTAAAATTTAGTTGAAACTTTTTTTAACCTTTCTTGCCAAATGAAAGAAATAAGCCCCAAAGCTTTTGTTTATGATTTGACAATATAGTTTCGAGTACGAATTAACAAAAAAAATCACTGTTCAAACCCAAAATTTAAATCGAAATTAGAATCGAAAAAGCGTACCGCGTTCAAAAAGAAAAAACTTTGATCAAAACCGATTTGGTCAAAGAGTCAAATTTAAGAGAAAAAACAACAAAAACAAAACAATTTTTAACAATAAGTTTACACAAACAAAAAACTATATTAAAAAAAAAAAAAAAAAACGAAAAACAAAAAAAACACAAAAAGCTAATTGTAAAACCAAAAATATCAAAAAAGCAAAGCAATGAAAAGCTTTATCAATATTTAACGTACGATTATGCGACGTTTTTCGAACAACGCCCAAACAAAAATCGAAATTCAACTTCTTGAAAACAAAAAAAAAAAGCAAAAACATACCAAAACTGAAAAAATACCAGAACGAAAATACCCACTTAGTTAATGCAATTCTTTAAAAAGCAATAAACATGAAAAATAAAGAAAAAGCAAAAGAAAAAACCAAACAAACGAAATACACAACGAAAGTCAAATGCTGAAACCCCCTCTTGTTTTTTTGGCATCCATCCAACGTTTTGAGACACGTGTCGAAGATCTGAGAAGAACTGAGATCTGGGCTCTGTATCCCAGGTCCCGGTTCCGTTTCCCGTTCCCCATCCCGATCTGGAGGCGGAGGAGCAGGAGCAGAAGGAGTAGGGAGAGGCGCAGAGTCCAAGGAGGAGGATGAGGATGAGGAGAGCATTGTTTTCCATTCTTCTTCCACTGATGAGACATCGATTCATTGATTAAGTTTTTAAGTTCCTTTTCCTTATACTTTTTTCGTTTTCGTTTTCTTTTACTTTTACTTCCACAATTTTGTAAAGTTCTAAATTTGTTTTGATTATTATTTTTTTTCTTTCCAAGTTTTCCTAATTTTCTTCCTATTTTTCCACCCATAAATCTCTCATGTACAAGTTGAAATACTAGAGTTCCAATGTTGATTTGTTGAGGAGAGCGAAGAGTTGCCGAAAATAAAGAGAATTCTTATGATTATCACTTTTTTCAAAATGCATAATTTTCGTTGTCTTAGTTTTTGGAACATCTATACATAACTCTCTCTCTATCTCTATTACTCTCTCCTTCTCTCTCTCTCTCTCACTCTCTGTCACTGCAAAGTAAAAATAATTTTATGATTTTATTAGTTAGAAAACAAAAAATACCTAAAAAAAATACTTACAAAATAATAGTTTTGCCAAAGACAAAGAAAACGAAGAAAAGCAAAAATTCAAGACCAGCAGAGAGGCGATGCAAACTAAACTAGAGATACACGCACACACAGAGAAATCGAATGGCCAGCAAAAAGCTGAAACTGAATAAATACCAAAAAATACCTAAAATACCAGAAAATTACCAAAAAAAAAAAAAAGAAAAAACTAAAAAAAAAGCAAGTCAAAGCCAGTAAAGAAGTTGATGTTGGATTTTTGTTTGGTGTCTGTTCCAGGAAACGTCCGAATCGCCCCACCAACAGCAACAGTCCGTTGGTGGCTCAGCGGCCGCCGCAGCCGCTGCAGCTGCCGCCGCCGCCGCCCTGCTGCATCAGCAGCAGCAGCATCCGCACCCCCATCCGCATTCGCACTCGCACTCGCTCACGCACCCGCATTCACACTCCCACACCACCACCCACAGCCACTCCCACCAACAACAACAACAGCAGCAGCAGCAGCAACAGCAACAACAGCAGCCACCCCACAGCCCGCCGCCGCCGCCACAGATGCACATGATACCCTGCATCTACTGCGGCATGACCTTCCCCAACCAGTCGAAGCTCACGCGCCACCTGCTGACGCACTCGCTGAAGACGCTCGAGTACCGGGAGCCGGCCACGCTGCTCCACTCGCACCTGGGCGTGCTCGGCGATCTCAATATGGCCGGATTGCCGCCGCCCTTTGCCGCCTTCCAGATGAACGCCGCCGCCATGGCGGCCACATCCGCCGGCAGCGATACACAGGAGCAGGTGGCCGCCGTGGCAGCGGCCTTTGGCATTGACATGGAGGCGGCCCTGTCGCTGGCCAGTGCCGGTTGCACCTTCCAGAGCCTGACGGCCAGCCTGGAGGCGAGCCAGGGCGTTACGGGCGGCGGTGGTGGGCGCTCCTCGTCCGCCGGAAATGGCGGCGGGAGTTTGCTGCTAACCGGAAGTGGATCATCGACGGGCGGTGGCGGTGGAAGCGGAGCTGGAGGAGATAGAGGAGGCGGTGGTGGTATCGGAGGAGGTAGTGGTTCGGGTGGTGCGGGAGGAGGAGGAGCGGGTGGCGCTTCCGGCGGCGGAGGCGGGGCCAGCGGCTCCTCCTCGCCATCGACCTCTGCCGCAGCGGCGGCGGCCGCAGCAGCTGCTGCGCAGTCGCAGTCAGCCGCGCTGCTCGGCGCCGCGTCCAGTGATCCGAATAGTGTTGTCATGTGTAAGTTCTGTGCTAAAAGTTTTCCCGATGTTACATCACTGATCACGCATTTGTCGGTACATACAGGTGATCGACCATTTAAATGTGAGTTTTGTGGCAAAGCGTTTAAGCTGCGCCACCACATGAAAGATCATTGTCGCGTGCACACCGGTAAGTGATGTAGTATATAGATACATATATTGATCGATCCACCCAAGCCATTCATCACACGATTATCATCTAATTCCGCACTGTTCAAAGTCCCAGAAAAGTGTTGCCAACAAATAGCTCAAAAGCTAATAAAAATAATACAAATAATCGGAAATATCGAACATATCGATATAAAAGAATTTAATTAAAATAGAATTCAGTTAGGATCATAAGTGACAGCAAGATCTTATCAAAACTATGCAAACTATAATATGAAAGAGTCGAAATTGATTATACAAATCAAAATAATTGAATATGTAGGTGGTATCGATATTATATCGAATTCATTTTCAACTAAGATGCTAAATACAAAGCCATAAAAATTTATAAAACAAATTTAAAAAATGCATTTCAAATAGAAAAATAAAGAAAGTTTTCTATTAGATTCCATAATAAACTTCCATTATTTTACCATTTCAGTCTTTGTCCCTATATTAAAATGCCAATTTAAACCGAAATTTTGTCCTAGTTTAAAAATATGTTGGCAACACTAAAATATTTATTTATTTTCAAACTTATATTTTACACAAAATCGGCCTTATTTCATACTGAATTAAGGACCTGTTCCAATTCAGTAAAAATCCTCCCATTTCCCAGAAGTTTAACAACAACTTCTAAATATATAATTGTATTTCCATTGCTGTGGTGGAGAATAGGCTCAACAAAAATACACCAACTCCAATGACAATTCAACAATTCTCAAATTTGCAGATAAGATTGAATATTCAAGAATTTCAACAAAACTCAAACAAGTCTAAAATATTTGGAAACTCTTATTCCAATATTAGCATATATTTTATTTAGGAGATTGGATCTTGAAAATTTGTTGGGAAATTCTGATGATATATCTCTAGTACACTTTCGTTTACATTACTTTCTCAACCCCATTCACTCCATACTCCAAACACAAAGTACAATCAACTTCAAAGTAAAGTATGTCTCTATATCGAAATGTATATCTCCCCGATTTCCCCCAATTGTTGTTGTTGGGAAATCACATTTACAGGCGAACGACCTTTCCGATGTAATATGTGCGGGAAAACGTTCTCGCGCTCAACGATACTCAAGGCGCACGAGAAAACGCATTTTCCCAAATATGTGCGCAAGTTTTTGTCGCCAAGCAGCCCGGTCGATACAAAGGATGAGTTGCCGCAATAGTGAAACGATTTTAGTTTGTTATTAAATTATTATTATTACTACTATTACTACTATAATAATAACAATAACAACATCAACAACAACAACAACAACAACAACAGCAGCAGCAACAACAACAACAACACCAACAACTACAACTACAACAACAATTGATGATGATGAGAACGAGCCAACAAGAACTTTGACTTACTTAAGAGGATAGGAAAGCGAGGAGAGACCAATAAACACAAAGAAAAAAAGAAAAAGCAACAACAAGAACATAAAACACACACCAACACACCAATACCAACCCACATATATGTATATACCGTTGAAACCATGTATATACATATGTATATATTTTATTAATTATGTAAAACGAGGCATCAGAATCCCCTCGGAAGAATCACAGTGAGTCTTCAGAGGTAGAAAGAAAGAAAGAAACTGTAGCAAATAGGAAAGAGACAGCAACACACCAACACACACCAACACACCCCAGCATACAGACACAATAGAGCAGGCAGGCTATAACCGTACACAAAACATCTATATTAACATATACATTATATACAATAATTATATAGCAGCATATTGTCGAATTGTTGAAGTTTATACCAAGAAGCGAACTTGTTTTTTTTTTTTTTGAGACAATTAGAAGGCGGATCAAAATGATCGGGATCAGAGTATATATATATATGATCCAAGGCGAGGACAGCGAGAAGGTTTGGATAGATATATCCAGAATATCCCGTCTTTTTTTGTGGAGAGAAGCGTTTTTTTCTACACAGTTAACCTAGAGGGAGAACAATTAAAGCTAATTCGCAGCGTGAGAGTTGTAGCAGGAATCTTATAAAAATTATATATCTACATATATATATACATGCATATATATATGATATATATATTTTTCAAAAGTATATATGTAAGAGAACGTAAGACATATAGGCAAGAAAGAAAAAGCCCAAAAAAAATTTAAAAGAAATTTACAGAAAATATTAAAAATATGAAAACAAAAAATCGATAACTATACATGATAAAAAAAATTGATCTAATTGAATACGATTTAGTAATGCTAACGGTAGCGATTAACGATAACGATAAACATAATATATATATATATTTGAATATATATATATATATAATGAAAAGAACAGTGAACACGTGATGTAACTTTTTAAGTAGCAGCCGAAGCCGAAGGATCCGAGAACGTAGAATGTTGACGATGATAATAACGAGTTAAAGTAGCTTAAAATAAATACACCACCACTCCCTGCCCCCCTGACAACCACACCCACACCCACGTACACCCAGGCCCAAGTAAAAGCAAAGTGAACTGGTGAACACACACACACACCAACACGAGCCAATTCAACAATTTACCAATTATTAGCATACTTTTGTGCGTCCTTTTTTGTAGTTTTATTTTTATTTTTTCTGTAAACAAGTGAGCAAGTGAAGGTAGTAAAACATACATATCCCAAGACACAAACCCTAGGCAGATCCGCCACAGATCGAACCGCTATATAGAGGACTCTTTTCGATAGTGAGTTAGTGCAACAACGCTCCACTTAGTCCCCCGCTCCCCTCGCTCACACACCCAAAAAAAAAAAAAAAAAACACGCGTATATTATACACTCACAGAACTTATTATACAGTAATATATATACAAATATCTATATACAATATTTATATATCTATATAAACCAGATGCAGAAACAGAAACTGAAACAGAAATCAGACAGAGACAGGAGAGACATTTTTGGAATTCAGCAAAAAAATTTGAGAAAAGCAGCAGCAGCAGAATTACATAGAATATCTGTGATCTTAACGATATTTATATAAATCTTATACATAAACCAAAAAATATATATATGTATATGAGTAGTAGAGGGAAAACAACACACACATACAGACAGACACACACACTAGGAATACCAACTAAGGGTAGTTGTAGCAAAGGAAACGGAAAAAATGTAAAAATTTAAATGGAAAATGGAAAATGATTTAGGCTCAAAATTGAATACAACAAAATAAACAAATCCTTGACGCACACTCACTAATTTTTCTATATTTATGTTTTTTTTTTTTCAACCCATTCAACCAGGTTTACTTTGCTTTGAAAGACACCCCCATAACAGACTTGCCTGGGATATCTCCCGAGACTTGAAATCATTTAAAAGTCAGCTGAAAACTAGGCTCTCTTTTACTGATTTACTGAGACTGCCCACTGGCACTTCTGATAAATCCCCCAAAAAATAACCTTAGATTTGTTTGCGTTATCACGTTTATATTCACACGAATTTTGCTACGAATTCTCTTTTTCTCTGGCTAAAACTAAAGGGTTAACGAAGTTCCCCCTCCCCCACAGCCCTCGCCTAGTGAAAGAAAAACCCTTTCCCCACCCTCTGAGAAGCCTTTAGCCCGGCCAACAAACAGCAAACGAAATGAAACGAAACAAGAAATGCAAATCGATCTCAAAATTATAACAAAATAAAAACAAACAAAAAATTATCTATAAAAGAAACAAAAACAAAACCAAGAACGTTTCGGGCTGTTTGGGGTTTAAACGCAAGAAATCGGTGGGGGGAACCAAAAATCAATTCTCGTTTCTGCGGTTGGCGCAAAGATTTTTTCCATTCGATTTTTGCGGCAACGGATTGGGAACACTGAGAGCAAGCACAGGAAACATTTTTTAAAGTAAAACAACAACAAAAGATATTTAAAATATTTAGAAAGGAGGGAGGCAACAACAACAAAACATTAAAAAGAAAAAAAAACGCACACCAAGCACGCTAGACAAAATTCAAAATTCTAAATTTTAAAAAACAAGAAACCTTTTGGCAAGCAAACAAAAACAAAACAAAACAAAAACAAAAAAGAAACGGGAGAGAAACACAAAAACTTTTGGATTAAACAATTTGGCTGTGATAGCATTACAAGAATAGTGAATAATTATTGAATAATAAAAACATATTTAACCAAAAAAAAACAAAAAGAAAAACAAAAAGCGGAGGGGGGGCAGAGGCAAATAATTATAATTATTTGCTGGGCATTTTTTGGAAAAAGCGGAAAAACAAAAAGCAAAATGCAAAATGCGTTGCCATTTTTCACCTTTGTTGTTGGCTTACTTTTCTCATGCAGTATTAGAGGAGGATCTTAGGGGAGGGTAGAAGCAACAGGCATCAATTCAATAATTGTGATGTTTAAAAATCTGCATTAACAATTTATCGAACATAATCAACAAGCATTATTCATAAACAAACAAAATTTAACGTTTAGGAACAAAAAGAAATGAAGAAAAAGAGAAAGCAAAACAAAATTGTGATTTTCGGCCTTTTAGAAACAAAATTAAACAAAACAATTAACAATTAACAATTACCAATTAACAATTAAAAATAAATAATAATAATGCTTATGATATATACAAAAAAAAAAAAAAAACAAAAAAGCTTTCTCAATAATTTTAATTGCATTTCAATAGGGGAAATTAGAAACAAGAAGGAGAACGTAAACAATTGATTTTATTTTTGGCACAGCCAGACCAAAAAGTCTTCGCACAGCCGCCGCAGAAAAATATGAAAAAAGGAAACAGGGAAACGTGAGAGAAGAAAAACCAAAACATTCCAAGAAAATAATATGAAGAAAAGGGGGTGGAGGAATTGTATGGGCGAGGGTTGGGGAACTTCGATACCGGGAGAAATATATATACATTTTTTTTACAATCTTTTTTTTTTGTTTGTTGTAATAAAATAAATATGCACTGAAAACCCCTCACCAACACACACTCTCGCATACACCAACACACACACACACACTATGTTTCATGCTCTGTGTCTCTTATTAATTATTATTATTATTTTTTTTTTCTTAATATAAACAACTATATAAATATATATATATGAGTATATATATATATACTTAGTTTTAAATGTTTAAGCGAAATGTTATTATTATTATACCAACTTATATGAAATTTATTTAGCTTTAGCAACAACAACAACAAAACAAATTTAACTAAAACAAAAACAAAAAAAAAACGTGGCAACAAATTAATATAAATATATATTTTTTGTTTTTAGTTCTTTGATAACTTTGAACTTTGAAAAAAAAAAAAAAGAAAACAACCCCCGTTCTGTTCTGTAATGTATTATAAACGAAAAACACTTATTATTTGTTAAATAATTTACCCACACACAAGCACACAATGAATTTGTCAGCTAAATGAGAAAAGAAAGTGAGAAACTAAAGCAAACAAAAAACCGAAATAAGAATCAAAAATCAAAGATTAAAGTTTAAAATTTAAACTCAAATTCAGAACCAACACACACACAGCGAAAGGAAGGTAAATGCAGCAGAAACAACAAACAGTTTAAGTGGAAAAACAAAACAAAAATGAAAATAAAAAAGATTCTATAACTTTTGGCCTTTTTTTCTATCAACATATATATTTTCCGCATATATATATTTTCATTCACATTTAAATCATTGGATAATTCATTGTGTCCTCCGCATTTCCATTCGCTCTCATTTGATGCCTTTACTTTGTATGATTTATCTCGCTAAGTATTAGTTGTAAGAATTAATTAGCGCCTAAGTTGTGATCAAAAGTTCCTTAGTTTGGTTCCCCCATAAACGTTAATTTGTGTTTTCAATTATTTTCTTAATTTTTAAATTTTTAAATTTAAAAACAAGCCATTAAACAGCAGCAACAAGAAGTAAAAATTTCTAACAAGTTCCTTGACAAACAGACAAAACAAAACAAATAACTACAAAATAAATAAATAAATAAATACACTTAAAAAAAAACATACACACACACACATAGGAAAATATACAAAATTAAGCAAACAAAATAAAAGGCAGTCACACACAGAAATTGTTTTTAATTGATTTTCTTTTTAGATATTTTACCTTAATTATTTTCTGTACGTTTTCTTTGTTAGTTTTGTGTTATTTATTTTTATTTCCTTTTATTTCTCAAAATGTTGCCCGCTTTTTCTTCGTGTGTAAAAACAAAAAAGAGAGAAAAAAGTACTTTTTGGATCAAATCAATGCTAATACAAATTTTTAGTGGAAATTTTACGAGTAAAATGAACTTTTAGGCCTAAATAGAAACGAGAGACTCCAAGAAATTATTTTAGCTTCTTTGTTTTTTGAGTTTGCAACCTTCGCAGAGGTGAAAACTTGAAGTTATAAACAAAATCAATGCACTTAACGCCCATATATATACATATTTATATATCTATATATAGAAGCAGCATATATATAGAGATATTCAGCTTGAGTTGTACACGATTTCCGCTTTAGGTTCTCCCTTGAGTTCGGCACAGGACAAAATAGAAACACAATTGAATAAGGAAAAATGAAAAAGGATTAGATAAGGAAAAGCGGAAAAATATCATTAGGCGTAACTGCAAAAATGCATTTTAAAGGAAACAGGAATTTAAAATTATATATACAAGAAGGAGGAAAAAAAGAACACAAGCAACAGCAACAAGAAAAAGTAATACAAAATTATATATGTATACAATATATTTCGAAAAGCGAAAGTAAGGATATTTTATGAACCTATATAAATAGCGACACACACAACACACACACACACAAACACACCACCCCCTCACTCTCCCCCCTCCCAGCTAGGATATATCATATATACTATATATATATATATGCCTAAATCGAAGCTTCAACTTGTACAGCAATAGCCGTAGACAGAAGACAGGATCAGGAGGCGAGGTATATTATATATATAAAAAAAAGGAATATATAAACAATTACGCTAGAATTGCATACAAGTCGAATTTATATATGAATCTATATACAATGCATACTAGCAACATAAACATACTCAACTTACTGTAATACAAACTTTTACAAAAGGCAACAAGAGTTTTCTTTTCAGTTTCCCCAAAAAACGATTCGAAAACGAAAGCTTTGGCACCCAAAAAAAATAAAAAATAAATTACTTATAAATAAAATGAAAAATAAAAAACATAAAGACGAAAAAGTAAAGGCAACCAAAAAAAAAAAAAGTTAAGCAAAATTACCACAAAACCAAAATTCAAACTTCAAAAGTGAAAAACTAACAAATAAAAATTCAAAACCAAACACACAAAAATTGCAAGTTTCGGCAAATGAAGAACAAAAATGTAAAAAAGAGAACATTTTCGACTAACAACTTCCTTTCGGTTTTCATTTTTCGGCATAGACATTTTTTGCGATTTTTGAATCCATCTTATCTGATTTCCACACACAAGTATATATTTCATTTTTAGTTTTCAATTTGTTCTAGCAGAAAAAGTGCTCAGGGTAAACACAGATTCTTCCAATACAATAATAACTAAAATGAACAGCAAACGGCAACAGCAACAAACAATATTTATATATGCATATATCGAGCAGTATATATCCAGATATATATATATACAACCAAATATATACAACAAACTACAACAAACAACAAACAAGAAACAAGAAACGGCAAACAATAGTACCAATATTTAAACACAAATCTAATTTACAAAAATGTGTTGAAAAACAAGACCGAAACATGAATGCTTTACAAAATGTATTGCGTACATAAAATAAATAAAATAGTGAATGTTTACAATCGAATTACGTGCATACATACATATATTTTTTAATTGAAACATATTTTTTTAAAGCAACAAACTACAACAAAATAACAAAGAGTAAGAAGCTAAACAACAGTAACTGCTGATTTTTACACAATCAAACAATAGTTGAAATATATTTAAAAAAAAAACGAAGTTGAACAGTGCTTTGAACATACATATTTTTTTTATTTTTTTTTTAAGTGAAAAGTGAACGATTTTTTATACAGTAAATAGACCCTCGCTTAGGGAACTCCTCTAATTACCCAATTTCCCCATAAATCCAAACACAATAATGCCTTTTTTTTAAAGAAGAAGATATAACAGTCATAGTGAAATGGTAAATAATTAAAAAGAAATTATAATTACAATAACAATGTGAAAGGTGTGCTGCAAGGGGCAAAGAACTAGTTCCACACAAAAAAAAAACAAAGAACTAGCCGCATTTAACCATAGAACTCTCTCTATCAATCTATCTCTCTCTCTCAAGTGACAATAAACCGAAGCAAAACTGAAGACTAGTTGCGGCCAAACTGCGAACTAGTTCTCGGAACTGCCAACACACAAGCAATAAACCAAACAAATACCCTGTAAATGTAAATATAAATAAATAGTTTCAGACAAAGAACCAAGTTCAATGTGGAATTAGTTCCGGCTAACCCTTTGCGGCATAATTGACTGACTGATTGATTAATTGATTGATAAAAACACACACATACATACCTACCTACACACACAAATGTACCCTGTTGACGAATTGCCTTCTTCTACATGAATGAATTCATTAATTTACATAATCACCTACAATACAAATATAACTTAAGTGTACCCACAGTGAAACGATTGATATCGATAGAACCGATAAACCGATAGGCCGTTAAATACCGTTGATAGCAGCAATTAAGTAACAAGAAGTAACAATTGATATTTACACCCTCAGCCTCATGTTTTTTACAGTGTTACAAAATGGATAATGAACCCCCCCCCTCCCCCAAAAAAATAAATAAATAAATAAAGCCCACATATAAATCAATAAATAACAATAATTCTTCTGAACAAGGAATATAAAGATAGAAACAAAAGCGAGAATGGAACACAACTTGAGTTGTAGTCAAAGTATATAAAGATTGTTTGTTCGTAGTATTCGTAGTATATATTTTTTGTATACCGCATGTGTTTCTGTTTCTTGACAAATCCCTACTTTCAATATATTTAAATATTATATATTACAAATATATGCCTTTTTCTGTTCGTTAAGCGAAACTTGTGACTTGTAAGCGAAGCGAGCGAGACAGTGAAAACGCATTAAGCGCAATAAACTAAACATAGACGATACACATAACTAGCAATTGGTTTCATCGGCGTATTAAATCAACAACCAACAATAACGACAACCATAAAGCAATATTACAAGCTCTAATTAATGACGAAATAAGACCCCCAATCAACCAAACTACAAAAACAAATATATAAAAACACACAAAACAAAACAACTGAATATGTTTGAGTGCCAAGCTAACAATTCGAGGACATACTGTACATAGATACAAAAGAAAATAAATAAAAACAAGTAAAGAAGAAAAGAAACACAGAACCAATCAAGAGAATATGTTATAAAACGACACATTTCAAGAATATGTAGTGTGTCTCTGTGCGAGTTTGGGTTAATGAGGGGAACTAGTTCCTGATTTTGTGATTTCCAAGACATGTTCTCTAAACATCTTCTAAAAACACTTTAAAATTATCATAATTTTTGCTCTTCTATCAACCCTTGAGATCTGTCTCCGCTGAACTATCGCTTACATATCGATAGCAAACGATAATACAAAGTACAGTTACCAAATAAATTCTTTTCGAAAGAGTTAGAACAAATTTCAAAACCTGTAAAAGCCATGTTTCCATATTTCAACATAAAAAAAATAGAACTAGTTCCCTGCCAGAAACCCAAATGGACACAAACAAAATTTTATTTTGCACCTAACTCAATGATCTTGATCCTGAAAAACAGGAATCATGTAAATATAAAAGTACCCTTTGAGAGGCAGCAACGAACATGTTTCTAAACCGTGTCGAAGGACAAACATAGAACCAATTTTTGAAGAATTATCAAAGCGGTGAAGCCCCGACAACCCCCAAAAAAAAATATATCTTTTCCAAAATGTACATTTCCTTCAACACTGTCACACACCCAAACACACACACTTTTTGATACGCTAAAAAGGAAGCTAAGAAGTTAAAGAATTATGATATCTACACACTTGCATATAGTTATTTATAGAGTAAACAAATAGCAGGACATGGGAAACCTAAAAATGAAAGCTTCAAAAGTTGTAAACAATTTTTTTCGGTGTAAGCTCAACCACACACACACACACACACACAATAAGAGAGAGGAACTCACACACATATACAGAGAGGCAAAAAAGGAGCAGCTGAGGCAAATATTTGTTAATAATACTTACTAGAGGCAGAGGCTTGTGGCAGGCTTATTTTATAGCAGCAGAAAAAGACGAAACAATTTTTTGGGTAAACAAAAATAAAATAAAAAACATACAAAAAATACAATAAAAACAAACACCAGAAAAAAACGCAAAGAAAACGTCAGAAAAGTAAAAGAGGTAAAAAGAGAGAAAAAAAAACAACACTGTAGTGCCTACTCCCCTTTAAAACAAAACAAAAAACAGAATAAAAAATAAACAAATAAAAATGGAAAACCAAAAAAAAAAAATCTATATATATATATATACAATACATATATACATTATATACTAAAGTAATATTTTATAAAAACGCGGAAACGAAAACAAAAAAAAAAAACGTGAAGGGGAATGGAAGTCAGAAATGGAAATTGCAGTTTTTTTGATAGTTATTTTTTTAGCGAGCAATGGGAGGCATTGAGATTTATATATATACATATATATATATAACTAAATATACATACACACCTATACATTAGTATATAACACACGGACACACACACATACATTTATACAGAAACGTACTTATGGCATGTAAAGAAAGAAAAAAACAGAAATTAGTTTTTAAAGGAAAGCAGGAAAAAGGAAAAACTATTAGCGGAAGTCTGCGAAGAAAATTAGGTATACTACACTCACCCATACACACACACACACAACCAAATCAACAAAAACAAAGTAGAAACAACAACAAAGTAGTTTTGCATATCCCAAAAAAAAAGAAGAAAATACAAAAATACAAAAACCAATTAAAAAGAAAAGGAGACAAGTTTTAGGCTCGAAAAAGGAAAGGTAAAGGACTAAAACCCATACACACTCACACACACACAAACACTGAGAGAAATACAACCAATTTATCAAGAAATTAAACTAGTTTTTAGTAATACTTTTTTCACAGAACGGAAAACAAAAAACCGAACAACAAATGTAAACATATTTAATAAAAATGCGAAAAGAGCGAAACATTTTTCGAACTAAGCGATTAAGAAATACATTTTTAACCTTCCCGAACCGAATAATTATTTTGCAAAAACTCGAGAAATCTACATACGTACATATATAAAAACAACAAAAAGTAAAGGCTTTTGAACAAGAAATTAAGAATATAATTAATAATTTGCAGTAGTTGTTTTTGTTTTCAAACAAATTGCGACGGTCTTGGATTCAGAATTCAAGCAATCCAAAATAATTATATGAAAAAAAGAGTATATAAAATACAAGCACACTAAAAAAAATAAAAAGTAAAAATAAAAAATGAAGGAGAATACATAAACACAAAAACACGCAAACACAAACACTGACAACAAAAAAATGGGTAGCAAAATAATAGTTTTAGTAAACGACGGTTGAGAACATTTTTTAAGTTCCCCAATTGAGGCTCATTCATAATTAATTTTACATACATTCTTAACCAACATTATTATTTTTGTTTGTTTGTAGTAGACAACGTTTTTTTTATAATCATATACATATACATATATACTTTCACCTAAGTTATATAGCGGGGGGAGATCTGGCTTCCAATTCGATTGCATTCCCATAAAGTTCAGAAACCGGAAGCTGTTCTTCCCCCCACAAAAAACACAGCAAAGCAACAACTGCCTAGCGAGAGGGTTAAAAAATAATATAGGCAAGTTAAGGCGGTTGCAAAAGCAAACTGAAAACACAAACAACCGAAAATCCCAAGAAAAGTTTACAAAATAAAATAAAATTAACAAAATAAAAAAAAATAAAAACAAACAACAATAACCGAATTAAGAGGATGAACAAATAGCTGCAATACGTTATGATTACGTCAATATGTTCCTACAATATAGACATACAAGATACATAAATAATTTATATAAATATATATTCTTAAACTAACTGTAAACACACCAGACACACACACACACACACAACAGCAACAACAAGCAGAAGAATGAAAGGTTTATACAATAATTAATTTAAAAGAATTCACTAAGAGCAGCATCAACTAACTAACTAAAGCTAAATCTTAATCCGCAAATCGATTTCAGTTGATGCCTTGTGTATCTGGTTATCGATACGCGATTTATCGCTATCGATTAACCGTTCGATTCATTTCACTTTTTCACTAAGCATTTTAGACTAAGTTAAGCGATTTCCCAATTATTTATTCAGCGACTCTAAAATTACACTAAAATAATGCAAATTATATAATTACGTATAAAGAACTACTACATATTAACTGCAATTTAAGTTCCAATCGATACAATTTAGTTTCCATTTATCATTTATCATTATTTTTTTTATTATTCAATAAGATTTTTGATATTTTGTGGCTAATAAAAAACATTACAACAAAAAATGAACAAAAAAACAAATGAAAGAATCAACAAAAAGCGAATAAAAAATATTATATGAAAACCATATTTCACTCATGTACATTCCTTATCGTTTCACACACATACAATCACACACACACATATATCACCCATAAAAAACCACTGGAACTGGAACTGGAACCAGACCGCAGACACAACTGTACTTTTATAATGAAGAGAGCTTGACGGGAACTCAACAGAATATGTATGGAAAATACCCAAGAAAACAAAAATATTACTAAATACAAAAAAGCGAAAAATGAAAAAATGGAAGGTTAAAAATATACGCTAACTATATATTTTTTTTCGTAGTCGGAATGTGAACTAAAACAACAACAAAAGCACTGAGCAAGAATAAATTACTTACAAGAGAACTCTCAACTCACTCGACTCATTTTTCGAGTCGAACCAATGCTGAATAATGAACCATTTAAACTTACTATAGAACTCGACAAGTAAAAAACTAACGAGCGCAGCTTATCAGGCACCAAAAAGGCAAGAAAAAAAAAAGAAAACAAATACAAGAAAAATTAAAATAAAAATAAAATAATTAAAACCCGAAAAACACACACAAAAATAGAAGCAATCAAGGAAAATATTTTAGAATGGAAATGAATTCAATTACTTACATGCAGAAACCAAAAACTAAAACATATTTTAGGCAAAACAAAAACCAACACACACTCGACAAAAATTTATATGAAAATTATTACAAACCAAAAAGAAAACAAAAAAAAAAGATGTACGGGAAATATTTAAGCAAAGCAAGGCATATCATAGTTTATAACAAAGCAAAAACAAATAAAAACCAAAACGAAATTGCGGTCAGTCATGCAAAAAGGATTCTGAAGATTCTGAAAGCATCCAGGAGAAAAGCAGAAAGCAGAAAGCAGAAGCAGGAACTGCCTCACCAAAAGCAGATTTGATTTCTTTCCAAAAACCATTTGTATCCGAAACCAGAGGAGAATGTGAGTAGCAGCTAGAGGGGCTAACGAGAGAGGGAATCAAGACAGCAAGCAAAATGGTAAAAATAAATAAAACCTATAGGATCGGCAGCGCCAGGAGGATCGGTCATATATAGCTAGCTATATAGTCTATGCCTAACAACAACATTTCTAGTAGTCGAGCGAAAAGAAAAACGAAGCGGAAGTGCGCTTGAAAAACGGAAGTCGAAAAAAGACTTCAAGAACTTCAAGAACTTGTTCACACACACACACACACACACACACACACACACACACACACACACACTACACTCACACACACACTCGTACACACAAATCCAAGAAGAGTAAAGAATGAAAACAAAGAATGAAGAATGAAAGAAAGAAGCTGAAGAAGCTGAGAAAAAAATGCAGAAAACAAAACAAACAAAAATAAAAAAGAGATGAAGAAAATGAAATAAAATTCTATATAAATAAAAATATTGAAAAATATTTCCAACACTTGGAGTTTTTTTATTAAAAAAATAAATATATAATTAACAAAAATAATAAACATGGCCGAGCCATGGTTATAGTTTATACATTTTATATTATGTTTTATGCATGTAACGAATCTTAATTCCATATTAAACAATTTGTTATTCTACAATTTTAAAATCTTACAGAAATATTTTAATTTACATATTTTTTTCAATGTATTTTTCCACCTACAAGGTTCCAGGATTAAGGAAGATTCAAATATTTATTTGTGGTTTTAAAATCAATATAAAATATGACCAAAAAAGTAGGCTACAAAATTTGTTGCATACTTTTGAAGGTCCTTTTTTATGTTTTTAGCTGTTTTTTAAATTTTTTTAATGCAAATTAAATACTTTTAGTGGTCTTAGGACTTATTTAAAATATTATTTAAGTTTGCAGTTTAGGGAAACGCTGGGTTTGATACATTTTATTTATACCTGATTTTGATACCATTTCATTTGATAATTTCAGTCAAAAGGTTACAACGCACTGAAGGAATCATTTCCGACCCTATAAATCATATATATTCTTGATCAGCATCAAAAGCTGAATCGATCTAGCCATATAAGGGAGACAACAAAATTTTACCAAAATTTGCAAAATTTTATAAGGGGTTACATCATTAAAATTGTCAAAAATTCAAAAAAAATTTTAAATTTTTAAAAATTTATATTTAATATGCAGATTTATTAACCTAACAAAAACTAGCACAGAAAAACTTTCCGAATTTAAATTAATGAATTTTTGGCTTAGTTATGATCGATTTTCATGATCCAAATGCCAGCTGCGAGGGTATACAAGCTTCGGTCTCCTGAAGCTAGCTTCCTTTCTTGTTTCAGATTGACTTTAATATATACATTTTTTTTAAAGCAAATTAAGTTCTTTATGGGTTTCTTTCCTAGTCCTAAGTAATCTTTCAATTCCAATTGTTATCAAGCTTAAAAATAAAAATAATATATATTTAAAATAATATAAAAAACCACAACCACGTAAGTATGTTTATCCATTAATCCTGCCGCTTCTTCCTCCTCGCTCTATCGTCTTTTCGTTTCGACTTTTCCGTACTTTCATTTGCCACATCTGCCAGATAGTTTGTCCTTATACTATATATATATATTTATATATAGATGTATTTTTGTGTGAGCTTCTCGGTGTTTGCTTGCCTAGTTGTTCAGTTGCGTTGCATGAGTTGAAATTGTAGACCCCCCGAGCCCCTGCTAGGGACATAGACTCCCCAACACCCACCACCTTGTAGGCACACAGGATTTACCCCAAGATTCCTCCAAGCAGTCTAGTAGCAGCCTTTTAGCCCCCCGATCACCCGAAAATTACTAGAGCCAAGGGATAATATTTTGTTTTGAGCTACAAGAACCCCCGATCTCTGATAACAACCCAAAAACCGATATCCTCGAGAAAAGAGAAAGCTGAACATAAAGAGGCACTGCATAGCTACCGCCGACTGTACATATCAACTGTAAGCCCGACTAAGCCCCCAATTTCTGAACCCACAGCTGCTCCGGAACTTCAGCTCCCCGATGGGCGCCATGGCCGCCAGTCGCTGTCCCACCCCCTTCGCCTTTCCCTTCACGCCCCTGGGCCTGAGCCTCTTCGACATCGATCCGTCCAGAATTCTAAGCCTGCTGCACCATCAGACCTGGCTGGCAGAGGAGGCGCTCAGGTGAGTCCATATAGCAGAGGAATGTCAGAAAATATTGATATATTTCGATTCTTTATCGATTTTTAAAGCGAAAGTCAATATACAAATCGATATACAAGCGATAACGTTACAATAGAAAAGCGATACATCGACAATAAAAATAGAGATCAATACAAAAATTAATTTATCGGAAAAATTTCGATACCATTGATATTTTTTGATACTTCAAATTTGAATAAATCATTAAGATATATTTTTGTCGATATATCAGAGACTTTTCTCGAAGTGCGATTTTTTATACAAAGAAAAGCGATATTAATAATTGCTCTTCCCCCAGGACACGTGGTCTGCTGGCGGCGCCCAAGGACTTTCCCCATCGCTTCACCACGCTCAGCGACCTGCTGACCAAGGACTACCAGCCTGGAGCGCCGACGGCCACCGCCACGGCAACGGCCACCACCGCCTCCTCCTCGTCATCCTCCTCGCTATCCTCATCCTCAGCCGCCGCTGCGGCCGCCGCCACCTCAAAGGAAACGCCCGCACAGTACAAACAGCAGCAGCAGCAGCAGGAGCGGCAGCGACCTTCAACCTGCGCTACCCCACGCCCACGGCCTTCTACCAGCAACAGCAGCAGGCCAAGGTGGCCAAATCCTCGCCATCGCCCCAACAGATGGCCACCAGCACCAGCACGGCCATGTCCAATGACTCCGGCGAGGATAGCTGCAAGCGCAGCTCCGCCGACAGCGACGAGGTGACCATCGTCGAGCTGCCCAGCGAGCGCAGTGCCCAACTGTACAAGGAATCGCTGGAGCAGCTCCTGCAGCGCCAGCGACGCACTCCCATTCTGGGCGGTGGTGTGGCCACCGGCTTGGGTGGCGGCGGCGGTGGCGTCGGTGGCGGCGTCATCGTGGACGCCACCGGCCTGAGGCAGTACACCCAGCTGCTGCTGGCCAGCGCCGGCAATCCGGATGCCTGCAAGGAGAAGAGCTCCTCCTCGTCCACCTCGTCCACGCCGCCGCTGCTCAGCCAGCAGCAGCTGAGCCAGATGCTGAAGAGTCCCTCGGACACCTGCTCCTCGCTGTTCAGCTCTACTGGCGGTGGTGGAGCCGGTTCTGGCTCGAACTCTGGCATAATGGCACCGGGCACCAGCAGCAGCGGCCCTGGCGGCACCATGGAGACCATCGAGGAGGAGACCCGCTGCGTGGTGTGCAATGCCCATTTCCCCAACGTGTGGCTGCTGGAGCAGCATGCCGCCCTGCAGCATCCGCACGTGGGTCCTGGCGAGGAGAAACCCTTCATTTGCGAGCAATGCGGCCAGTCCTATCGCTATCGCAGCGCCTATGCCAAGCACAAGGAGCAGAACCATCGGGCCCGCCTCCCAGCGGACAAGCTCTTCACCTGCGACGTCTGCGGCATGCAGTTCCGCTACCTGAAGAGCTTCAAGAAGCATCGCCTCAACCATGCCCTGGAGCGGCTGCATGGCAAGAAGAGTGTGGGCGTTGGCGTTGGTGTCGGTGTCGGTGTCGGAGTGGGACGCCTTGGCTCCTCCTCCGCCTCCTCCATTTCCATGCCAGTGGCCACGCCCACCTCAGTGTCGGCGGCGGGTTCGGTGACATCGGTGGACCAGGATGTGGTCACCAGCTCCCAGGAACCGATGCTGGCCGACGAGGGCGAGGATTTGCGGGTCAATGTCAAGCGGGAGGAGCAGTCGGAACAGCACTCAAGTGGCGGCGGGGGGGCGGATGGCGAGGAGCATGAGCAGGACAACACCGTTGACTCGGCGGGCATCACAATGCTCTACCAGGACAACAACTCATCGGCCTCGGCCTCGACCAGTGCCACCGAGCCGAATATAAGCAGCTCCGACGGCATTCATAGTACAAACAAGAGGGTGAGCTTTGTTTTGTGAATATATCGAAATGTTATCGATAAGGATAAACAATATTTTGGCTTCCGATTAATCGAAAATTACGATATTTTCGATATAATATCGATTCTGATCGATTCCCTTTTGTTTTGCAGTCGCGCATGCACCACTTGGAAACGGATCCCTCCTATTCGCATCAGCAGCACCACCATCACCACCACCACCACCACCACCAGCAGCAGCAGCAGCAGCAGCAGCCGCACCATCCGTCGCACCACCTGGGCCACGTCTCACTGCCACTGGTGGCCACCTCGGCCGCTGGCTCCTCGTCCTCGGCGGCTGCTGCTGCCGTTGCCGCTGCCACCGCCGGTGGCTCTGGTGGAGCAGGAAGCTCCTCGGCCACCGGCAGTGGCGGGGGAGGCGGCTCCAACGCGGGTGGCAACGGCGGAATCAGCTCCCTCAGCTCGCTGACCTCGCTGATCAACGCCGAGCGGATACCGAATGAGCAGTTTCTGGGTCTCAATCCGCAGGAGGCCTCCATACTCAACTTCTTGCGCGTGGATGCCGCCGAGCGTCAGAGGGATAAGAGGTGGGTATACGTACATAGCTCTCACAGATCGGGAATCATTTATATATATAATATGCTGCTCTTACAGGCCAGCCACCTCGCGCTTCGCCTGCCCCTTCTGCGGCAAGTGTGTGCGCTCCAAGGAGAACCTCAAGCTGCATGTGCGCAAGCATACCGGCGAACGGCCCTTCGTGTGCCTCTTCTGCGGCCGGGCCTTTGGCGGCAAATCGGATCTCACCCGCCACTTGAGGATCCACACGGGGAGAGGCCCTATCACTGCGAGTCCTGCGGCAAGTGCTTCGCCCGGGCGGATTACCTGTCCAAGCACCTCACCACCCACATCCACAACGCGCCGCGCTGAGATGAGGCGCGTAGGAGGCGGCTCCTACGCAGATAAGGAACCAGCTTCAGGACCACCAAGCCTCCAGGAACACAAACACCCACAGCCACACCCACACACTCAGACTACAGGAAGTGCATATAGAAAGTTATGTAAAAATATTATTGCAAATGGGAAGAAAGATGGAACTCCTCAGAGTACGAGGTATTTTCTATATATATATATTTTTTTTTTTGTTTTTTTTTCATTTTTGTTTACCTTTTCTTTTTTTTTTTTTGGTGCAAGCTAGAGAAAGGTAAAAGAAAAAATTGATTACGGGCAACTAATTAGCACGGGTATTAAAGTGTTTAAGATTCGGAATATACACCTAACTCTCTCTAAATATAATTATGTGTGTGTAAGGAATGCAAATTATAATTACAAATTATAATTAACGTAGCACAAAATTATATATACAACTCTATATATACATTTTTTTTTTACAAGTATGATTAAGTGGGGATTTTAGAACGAAATGCGATTTGGTTCTTTGAGACAACAAACAAACAAGCAAACAAACACTTTAACGAAAACCAAGCAGCCACAAAGCAAAATGCAATAAACAAAATAGTCTGTATTTTCTACCGAAACAAGAAAAGCGATATATTTAATATCGAAAATCTGCCGTTGATATACATATACACACACACACACACAATAGATAAAATATATTAATTTTACACCGATCTATAGACGCTAAACTAGCAACAATTTGTACAAAACCGGAACGTGCATGAACATGAACGCAACTCAACTGTACTTTGCAAGAATCAATGCAATAACTGAGCTAACTCTGTTACCTACCACAGAAAAAACAAAAAACAAAAACAACTAATTGGGATTTTAGTTAATTGTTTATAAGCCAACTAAAACCGAAACTAAAACTAATACTAAATGTAAAACGTGAAAACAACGCCGATTTGTGCTAGCTGCAAGCATTATTTATTTGCCGAATTTTCCGTTCAGGAGAGGGGAGAGGGAGTCGTCGATAGGATTATAATTGTGTAAAGAATAGGATCTACCTACCACCGTCAATAGTTTAATTTATATACAAAGCAAAGCAAGCAAAGCAAATCAAAACATAGCAACAATTAACAATTACAATTAACAATAGCAATTACAACTACAGCAACAGTAACTGCAACTGCAACTGCAACAACACAAAACTAACTGTGATCATAGCAACAACAAAACAACATACAACAAAGTTTTAATTGAAAACTAAAAACTGAAAACTGAAAACCAACAAACAAGCTGAACAGGCAAGAATAGTTTATAGCAACCCTGATGGCAACCCTGGAAGTAAAACAGCAATAGAGAATTTCGGACTCTGGCCACACTGCGTGGCCTCCGTCCGCCTGGTAACGAAATGTGCAATTAAACAATAAAATAGTTCAAAACTCATAGGACAAAAGCATATATGATTTCCCAACCGATTTCAATATATATGTATGCTTTCTATAATTCAGTTACACACACACACAGCACACAGCGACAGACAGAAGAAAGGAGCAAAGAAACAAACAAAAAAACGTTGAACCAAGAACATCGAATTAAAGTGTAAAGTGTAAAATGTAAAATGCAGAAACAATGTAGAATGAAAGACAGCCATTTCTTTCTTACTCTCTTTTTTTTCTTAATCAATTAAGGAAAATGAATATTTGCCGTACCAAAAAAACAAAACTAAAGTGGAAATGGAAATGGAAAGGGAGGAAACATAACGAGAACAAATCAAAGTAAAGTGGTAGAAGTAAAGTAAATGAAAACTTTCACTGTGCCAAAAAGTTTCAAGTACCTCATAATTTAACTAAATATTAAAGTGAAACGGAAAGCTAACTTATAGCCGATAACCAATAACCGATAACACCGATAACCAGCCCACACAGAATCCACCACCACACGCAGTCCACAGAAGATCCACAGAACCCCCACAAATATATACATATAAATATGTATATTTCCCCGTAACGAAATGAGTCTAGACAGAACACTGTCAAAGCGTATGATAACATATAGAAGCTGAAAGCTGAAAGCGAAGCGTTAACTAATCCTAATTTTTACCAATCGGAGAGGGCTAGAAAATAGTTAGATAGTTAGATACCGATAGAGATAGGGAGATGGAGATGGAGCAGGAAAGAGATAGAAAGAGAACGAGAACGAGAGGCGAGGCGACTGGAAGAGAATCTACCATCCAGGCAGGGTTCTTAATCATTCGATTATTTATCGATTATTCTTCGATTATTTGTGTAATTTATTTATTCTCCAGCAAACACAGTTCTGCCCAAAAACTTTCTCTCACAACTTAAGTGTTCAATTGTAGCGAATATATATACCTACATATATATATACACATATATATATTTATCTAGGAATATATAATATGTATGTGTTATGTGATAGATTAACAAATTTACCGCACCGTTTGAATTATGCTTTTTGCCTAATCTACTATAACAACATCTTATCTATTTTATACCTACATAAATATATATTTTATGTAAAGATTAATTGTAAAGAAAAGACAAAAACCATTTGATTTATCATTTTCGATTCTGTGTCAGTATATGTGAACCGTCAAAGATCAGGGCCTCCTAGCAAATGTTATAGTTTTAGTTTATTAATTGTTAACAATATGTCCTCAATTTTTTTCTTCTCTTATATATATATATATATATATATATATATATATATATTTTTTTTTTTTTGTATTTATTTTGAACAACATGCAAACACTGCAAACAAATATCAACACTGCCTTTTGTAAACACACAAAAAACCAACAACAAAAACATGAAAAGCTAAAATTTTCAAAATACTTTTACACTATTTTAAGTTCTTCTCTTTTTTTACCACGATTTATCTGTGTAATTCTAAATTTAATGTTATTTGTAAACATCACACATGCCGTTTCAATTTTACTTTTCAATTTTTCCGAGCTCTAAACTAAATGAAGAAGAAAAAAGAACAAGAACAAGCTGTGAGCTGTGTATGTGAATTAATTAATTATTTGTACGATTATTATTATTATTACTATTATTACAGTTATGACAATCCTAATATTATCAATTTTTTTGGCCACACTTATTATTTTTGGAATTATTATCTGATAGTATTTATTAATAAAGTTTTTTGCAACGAACGCTTATTATTATTTCCATGACCAACCCTGGGCACACATCCGTCGATCCGAAACCATCCGTCGATTTTCACAAAAAAAAAAAAAACTCACTCATAATTACACCCATTGTTTCCTTTAGTTCATAGTTGAAAATGCGCCTTAAAAGAATTTTAGGAAACTAAGAGGTAAGACAAGAGGAGGCAAGCGTAAAACCGAAAATAGAAAAGAAAACAAAAAAACAGAAAACGGAAAGCGGAAAATGTAACTCTAGAAACTCCATTTCGGTAAGATACGACAAGTTTAATGTTATTAAGGAACCCCAAAAAAGGAAGCAATATTAACGAAATTAATGAGAAAAACAAAACAAAGGAAAACCTAAAATTAATGTAATTTTTTCTTAGGTGTGTGTGCAAGTAAATGTTGATAAAAAAAAAGGTAATACCATTAAAATAATCACCATCAAAATTAAGGCGAAATAAGGTTAAGGGGACACTGGATTTTTTTCTTGTATTTTTTATTTTTTTTTTTGAATGTGCTGAGCGAGGAAATTGATTTTAAGCCAAAAAGAAAAATATTGGAGGGATTCAAGACTCTTATTTCGCATATACATGCATATACATAAATATATATATATATCTATATATATTACAAATTTACCAAGTAGGGCAGTTTTTTTAAGGCATTGTCAACAAATGCAGGAAAATACGTGTAACCAAAAATTACATTACAAAATCCAACAACGAAAAACTTTTGGCATTACAAATCGAATGCATTTTTAAATACAATATTTATTGATATACCTAGAGTTAGAGCCCAGCAACAAGAGAGCAGTAGTGCGAGTCAGGCAAGGCGGCGAGTAACGTAGTAGCGAGTAACGAGTAGCGAGTAGCGAGCGGCGAGAGGCGGGAAGCGAGGCAAGCAAAACAAAATGGAACCCAAATATTATATCTATATACAGATACATAAATGTACATGTGGTTTTCGGTGTCTATTACTTATATAAATAGATATATATACATTATATACATACATCAATATTATATACACGACGTGCAAATATTTTGAAACCAAACAAAAAGCGAATCCACAAGAGCCCAACAAAATAATTATAAATGTTGTTCATTCGACTAATAAATGGAAGCAACTCAACCCAAATGAAAAATGATATACTAGCATATATACATATATATATATAAAATATATATATAAAAACAACAACAAACTAATGGTATTCCACTCCCACACGTACATACATACACACACCACCAGAGAGGGGCACCCCCAGGCACCAAAAAGTGGCATTCTTATTATTAGAACCATAAATAAAAGTGTTTTGAATATTTTAAAAATATTTTTGGAACTCGAAACAACTAAATTTCTAACTTAAACCTTTCTTAAGTTCCCGGATTCCTCATTATTAAATCTTATTAGCCACTGTCTGGGGCGAGGGTGTCCCCGAATCATTTAGCAAATACATGAAAGTTTTTAATGAAAACCCAACAAATAATACAATTAACAAAAATAAAACTACGATTTCATGAAATTAAGACAATTTCGAGGTTTCACTTGCAAAACAAAAACGAAAACGAAAACAAAAACAAAATCTAAATAGAAACATAAACAATATAACAATGTTCTATATAATGTAGTCCAAATCATTTATGTCAATCGGATTAGGTTGCCCAATTGAATTTGTGTTTGGTTAAGGAACAATTTTAACTTGTCTAAAATCAAAATAAATTGTTAACAGCAACTAACTCATGTATGTAAATACATTAAAAGGAAAAAAGGAAACCATCTCAAAAACCACACAAAAATATACAAAAAAAAAAAAAATAAAGGGGGCGGGGCAAGAAAACAAAAAGTGGAGCAGAAGCATAATAAACATAAAATGTAGTACATGCAATATATTTTTCGGTGTTAGGCGTCTTTTTGAGATTTTTACAGAATACCAAAACAAGAGAAGTCCCTCAAGCAAACAAAAAACCAAAAACAAAATCTATAAAGTCAAATATTTCATTGTTGATGTTGTGAGCAAACTAAAGTAAAAGTAAACTAAAAACCTAAAGAACTAACAAACTAACAAACTAAAAAGCAAAGTAACGTATATTGTATTTGTTTCTCCTACTCTCTCAAAGTCTCTTCTCTCACCTAAGCTCTAAACATTAGCTGTCGTGTGTCTCTTCAACAATATTTATAGGGGTTTACCTAGGTCTTAGGAGTGTCGTGAATGTAAGGAGAATAATGTTTCAACTACAACATTTTTTTTTTATATGTATACATGCATGAAAACAAAATGAATTTGGTGTCTACAAATTATACGAAACTTAAGATGCAACTAAGGAAAACAATTTTAGATCAAATTCGAGTGGTTACAACTGCAGCTGGAGCGGCGAGAGGGAAATGGGGAGGAAATGGGAGGAAATACTTAGCAATAATTCTGAAATGACCTCAATCAAATATTTTTTAAATTTTATATATTTTAGTCGTGCAAAATGGAAACCTAAATATGTGTAAATAGAACTTTAAATGCATACAAAATCGAAATAGCAAAATAAATAAAATGTAAAGCAAACCAAAAATCAAACAAAAAAAAAATTAAGAAAACAAACTAAAGAAAAAAAAAAGGAAAACACATAAAAATGTCTCTCGAACGAACGAAGTAAGAATGTGATATTTTTCTAAGGTGTACTACAAAACAAAATACGAAAAACTAAAGAAAAACTGAAGAAAAACAAATCAAAAATCAAAAACAATGCAAAGAGCCTAATAAAATATTGAAACAAAACACTTTTACTGAGAACCAGAGAAATAGAGCAAGCCCACATAAAATAGAACAAAATGCAATAGAGACTGATTTTTGACATCATCTCATCATCAACGACATCGACATCACCACCAACAACACGAACAAATTGTCATTAGATCAGTGATCAGTAACCCCCACAAATATTCACCACTCTTAAATGTTTGAATAGAAATTCCTGTGGAGCTGGCAAAATATCGATAGAACTATTTAAATTATTTCGAACACAATCGATGTTCTTTCAAACTTTATTTTAACTCAAATTTAAAATAGATTTCGGAGCTGTTTTTAATCAATATCCGGGAACTTTATTTAACTGACAAAACACCTAGCTGGAATAACATGAATATTAATTGATGAAAAATCGTTTTTGGCAACAAATTCTTTATTAATAGATAGTCTTTTCGATAATTTACCACCTCTACTTCATACGAAAATGGAATTTGATTTCCCGGATCGATAGAACCGATTGCTTTAATTTTCGATTAATTCGACTAGCACTGTGGGAGGGGGGAAGACGAGAGAGTGAGAAAAAGAGATAGAAAGAGAATGTGTGAGAAGGTTATGGAAATAATGGAACCAATTCGGAACGCGTTGCGTTGAGAGGTTAAGGTTTAAGAAAACAATGGTACTTAGAAGCAATGTTAGTTTAGGAGCGGCAAAGGGCAGGAGGGGGCAAATGGGTTGGGTGCATTCGCACAGAGTTGTAATTATTTTTGTGATAAAATCCGAAGCGCAATTTTTTTCTCCAACTGTATTGGTAGGGTAAAGGTCTGTATATAGAGCCCAGAAGGGATTCGGCAGAGAGAGAGAGAGAGAATGGGGTTTTGCGATTTTGGAGGAGGTATGGGTATGTTTATGAAGGTGCTACGAACAAAGACGTAATTGAAAATGTGATACAGTTTTTTCCTTGACCTATTTATTGAACGGTACGCAGAGCAGGGGAACAGAATGGAAAGGGAGCGGTAACGGGAACGATAACGATAACGGAAACGGAAGCGGAAGGAGCTTAGCAATATGCTTTAGAAGCAAACAGATCAGATTTTTTATGGGACTTGCGTTTTCGAAAAGCGGAGATTTTTTCCTTCGTTCAGTTTCGGTTCGGTCTACATCACTCGGTTCACCCTTCCTTCGTAATATTTGAGATCTGTGAGAATTAAATCGCAGAGCAGAGACGAAAACACCACAGCAACACACCAACACACCACCACCACCACAACAACAACAAAACAACCACGAGAAAAACAACAGCAACAACAAGCCAGAGATGGATGAGAAATTGTAAAAAATTTACACTTTAGGAAAATCTCTAAATTTTAAGCTTTCGGTGTTTTTAAACCAAAATAAAAACTTACAAAAAAATCAAAATAAAAACTACAATAAACAATGGCAAAAGTGTAAAAGTAAAGAAAAACCAAAAACATTAGCGAAAAAACACACGAAAATTTATATATATACATATATATATTTCGATATTTAAAATTTCATTCGGAAAGGAAGCAAAAAAAAAATAAAGAAGGAAACAAAACATTAAACAATTTTGAGCAAACTCTCGGTGTTTTAAAATTAAGCGTATGCGAACCTAACACATTACACTAAACAAGTACAGTAAACACACAATTAACTAAACGAAGGATAAACAAAATAATAAGTTAAGCGAACAGACGTAAACCAAAAACAAAAACCTCTTTCACTTTCGTGTCTTTGACTTAAAACCAAAACAAAAAAACAAAAAAATCAAAAACAAACAAAAAAAATTAAAGCGGAAAACCAACCACAAAAAACATTAAGCATATTTTTAAAATGTAATTTAGCACAAAACAAAAACAAAAACAAGTGAAAACACTAAATTTTTAAACTACCAAAGTATTGATGTGTATTTGATAAACAAAATCGAAACTAAAATGTAATGAAATGGACATGGGACAGAAAATGATGTTAAAAACTATGCATTTTTATTATTATTTTTTGTAACCACTCACCACTCACCTACACACATACATACATATATATTTCGATCCTGTTTACGTTTTTCGGTTTCGAATATCCTGCGTTGAGCGTTGAGAAAACGTTGAGAAAATATTGAAATGAGAACACAACTTTTACAAAAACTACGAAATGCAATGCCTGCCAAAGAATTAATGTTTTTAAATGCAATATGCAATGGAAAACAAACAAATATTAATTATGTATATGCAACCAAAACAACAACAACAACAACAAAAGTTCAATAAAGCCGTTCCAAAATGAAGAAACCAAAAGAAGAGAAATGAGAAATGAGAAAGAGAACACAAGAAACAAACGAAAAAATCAAAAACTTGTTCAGAGATTTTTTGCGTTTCCTTATACAAGACATTTACGATGACTTAAAAACAAAACAACAACAAAAAACTAAAAATAAAAAAAGAAGAAAACTTATAAAAAATATAACAAAACTACAACTTTAACACGAACCACGAGAAACTTTTTTTGCAAGTAACAAAAGTAAAGAAAACCTAAAAAAAAAGTATGAAATGGAAGAAACTGAACGAGCAACTATTTGTCGTGTAAAAGATTAAACTTATTTGTATTTAACTAATTAAGTGAAATGTTTATGGTTTATTTTTTAAACAAACAAAAAACCAACACCACCATTTTTATGCATTACATTATAAAAAGAAGCCACAAGCAAATAAAATAAATTACGAAAAAAATATGAGTTTTTAATTTATTAGGGAACTTGAGAAACGTGGTAAATTTTTCGCAGAATAAAAATTCATTCCTTCAAAAAATGGGTCTCATTGTTGGCCTAAAAATTGCGGGCAACTTTTGGTTTTTTGATCATAACTTGGCTTAAACTCAACCGATTTCAGTCAGGATTGTTTTTTTCTTCTTGGTTGTTATAGCAGAACGTTTCTGCATTTAAAACTCGATTCATATATTTTTGTTTGGCTATTTTTGACGATATTGACAATATCTATGGCGGTAAGTAAGATGCCATTTTGTCCCAATATTGCAACACAACTAAATGGGCATCTCTGGCGGCTAGTAAGAAGCCATTTTGTCCCAATATTGCAATACAGCTAAATGGGCATCTCTGGCTGCTAGTCAGATGCCATTTTATCCCAATATTGCAACACAGCTAAATGGGCATCTCTGGCGGCTAGTCAGATGCCATTTTGTCCCAATATTGCAATACAGCTAAATGGGCATCTCTGGCTGCTAGTCAGATGCCATTTTGTCCCAATATTGCAACACAGCTAAATGGGCATCTCTGGCGGCTAGTCAGATGCCATTTTGTCCCAATATTGCAACACAGCTAAATGGGCATCTCTGGCGGCTAGTCAGATGCCATTTTATCCCAATATTGCAACACAGCTAAATGGGCATCTCTGGTGGTAGGTAAGATGCCATTTCAGTGCAAATTTAACAATTTTTCGATTCGGGGTAACAGGCGAACAGAAGGCAGCAGAAGGTGATTTTTAAAATATTTTTTTAATTTTTAAATTTTTCATAGCATACTTTTGGGGGCAAAAGCTCCAGCGAATTATTTGTATAGCATACTTTTGGGGTGTGCTGTAATTTTTGTTAGTTGCTTGCTGCTGATTTCTGTTCGCCTGTTACCCCAAACCGGAAAACAGTCAATTTGCTCGCAGATTTCATGGAAATTTGATGGGGAAAACTTTGCGGCATTGCAAAATAATCTGTGGTCTTTCGGTACACAAGTTTTGTATATTTATTGAAAGTTTGTTTTGGTCTGCCGCGTTTACATTTTGTGGTTTTTGGATTAGAACAGAAACAATTACAATATATGTATATATTTGTATAACTAGCGTATATATCCGTTTAATCCTTAGCTATTTCCGCATATATAGGTTGGTAGTTGGCCCAGGAAGCCGGGACTCAGCTGCAGCTGCCTAGGAGGGCTCGCTGGCGGCGCCGCATGTCTGGTTCACCTTGAAAATATTGGACAGCTCGTCCAGCAGGGTCTCGTAGCGGTAGGCCACCCGAATTTCGGGGACATTGGTGCGGGTAATGTCGTTGCCCATGATTCCGTCTTCATAGAAGGATAAACATTAGTTAGTGTTACGGTTACTATTATTGTCAGTAGAGAATCAAAAACTCACGGGATGGGGAAAGCCGCTCATCATCACACTGTTCCTGGCCAACTCGCACATGTCGCAGGAGCTGAGCTTCCACACCTGGGCCGCAATGCTGTATTCCTCCATAAGGGGTTCCTGGCAGGTGAAAGAAACACGATTATTTATAGAAGAAGCTCAAGGAAGAAGTAGGGAATCCAAGGCACCCACCTTGGTGAAGTGAAACTGCAGGGGATCGTCCGTGGATAGGGAGATGATGAGTCCCCGGGCCAGATACTCGGGCAGCGGATTGCGATGATAGTTGAGGAACAGCGAGTTGTTCGATAGCGGCGACATGGCAATGCCGATCTGGGTCAGATAGTACAGATACTGCAGCACGGGCACCTTGCGGAGCAGCAGGCCGTGGGAGATGTTCTCGGCCATTAGGTAGCCGCAGACCAAATGCTGGACCGGCCCGGCCTCGCCGCAATGGGGCCGCAGCACAAAGGTGTTCATGCCGCGTTCCCTGGAAATCAAAAGAAAGTGGGTTTCATCCAACCATCCATGTACTCCCTCCTCCAGCCATACTCACTTCCTAAACTTATTCAACACCGTCATGTTGGCGTACATATAGTAGATGTAGTACGCATAGGGGGGATTCTCCTCGTACGTCCACTCCTCCGGCCGGGACACATCGTTGTCGAAGAGCGGATTCTCCGGCTTGGACTCGTCATCGACGGAATCGAAGCCAATCACATACTGCAGGAAGCGATGCAGCTCCGGATGCTTGCTGGGTCGGGCTGTCGCCTGGAAGAGCGGCAGGAAGATGTTGTTCAAGATCTCCTGGAATGACTTCATCATCTTGTTCGACTTGAAGATATCGAAGAGTCGCGGTATCTGGATCAGCCAGCGGATATTCGAGCTATAAACATCATTGTCGATGGCCCATCGGGCCAGCTTGTTCCACTCATCCGGTGACTTGCCATAGATGGACAGGCGCAGCTCGGCGTTCTGATACTTGGACTCCTCCAGATCGAAGGCCACCTCCTGCGGGGGTTAAATAAAAATATATATAATATATATATAATTACTTGCGTACTTGGGCCTTACCTTAATGATCTGGGCAAAGTACTTGCCGTTCAGATAGTTGTCCGTCTTGAGGAACACCTCCCGCAGCCGGGACTCGCCGATCGGATTATACTTGGAGTTGAACTTGTCGAAGCGATGGAACGTATTCCGATCGGCATGCACGTCCAGCATGTCCACGGTGAGGTCGTAGGTGGTCAGGTTCATCGATTGGAAGACCTGGGCCAGGGTCATCGGCTGGCCATTGGTGTGGGTCACCACCTCGTTGGCATTGTTCTTCAGCGTTTTCTTGATGAACCGCAGCAGATGCTTCTGGTTCATGCAGGAGGCGGCATGGATGTGGGTGTCCACCTTGCGGGTATTGTAGAAATCGCGATGCGGCACCGCCTTCTGGGCGGCCAGCTCCCGCAGCTCGTTGAGGAGCACGTGCATCTGGTACTTGGACGACAGGTAGCACAGGCGGCGATAGCAGAACGACTTTCTGCAAGGTGGAAACAATATTAAATAATTGATTTATTTGATTTATTTCACAAGCAGCAAGTAAAGTTGGTAGAGCAGCGATATTAATCGATTTAAAATCGATTTTAGAACGATCTACACTCTCTGTCATCTCTAGATCTGTACTTACAGTGGCCCATCGGCAATCATATTGCACATGACCTGCATGTCATTCACAAACTGGCTCATATCCGGGTATTCGAAGACGATCTCGTTCTTCTCCTCCTGGAAAGTAAATCATTTGGATAGAGAACTTTTATTATTTGTTATTGATAACTAAATTGTACAGGTTAATATTTAGCTCTGGTCTTAATTAATATTGATTGCCCTATTTTTATGAACGTAATATGCATAAATCGGTAACTGGTATTGATAGCAAAAGATAATCTGATTAAGTGGCACATATCGAGAGGAAAAAATTCCCTATATCGACAAGAAATATTGCACCCAATTAATTTAATGAATATCTAATGTTCGATTACTAATAATTAGTTCGACCTGAAATTACTTACCTTATCCGTGTAAATGTGAAACACTCCGTTCACAGGCTTAATCACAAAATCCTCGTCTGGCGGAAATTCGACGTTCCAGGGATCCGTCAGCTTCTTCAAGGATGGCTTCGCGTGAAGATCTTCAGATCCGCAACGATTCATTCGGTGGTGTGGTCGTGTTTTTGTGATTTGTGGTTTAGTTTGCAGTTTTTTTTTTTCGTTTATTTTTTGGTAGAAACAGAATTTGAAAATAGAATTTGGTTTTGTTTAGTTGCACGGAGCGTTCGAACAGTGTTGGCAAGCGGGGTACAGGTACAGTTGCAGTTAGTGGCAAATGCTACACTCTACACTTGGGTGTTCGTGCGAGTGTTCCTCGTGGCGGAGGGTGCTTTAGGGTGGACCTCGAGAATGGGCAAACGTGTATATAGTTGCCTTGAATGGTTGTATTTAAGTTTATTTATCAGATTTTGTATTATATGATTTTATATTGTATAGACAGTATTAATAGAATGAAAAATAAATCATATGTATCGTAAAAATCATTTTTACAATTGAATAAAATTTAATTACAATTTTCAGGCTTTGTCATTAATACCAAAATTTGAACTGTAAGCATTTCCATTCTTTTCCATTCATTCGAGGCCCACCCTAAGGCTAGGGTGGACTGGGTTACATTTGTTCTACAAGGTGATCAACGTAGAGCGTGTCTTTTTTACCTTTTGTAAAAGGCTTTGCGTTTGAAAATGGGTAATCAAAAATACAGTGGGAGAGGGCGGACGCTCAACTGAGCGTGCTCTCTTATTGTTTTAATATTTTCTTGTTTTCATTTCTGGTTAGCAAAACAATAGAACAATCAAACAAAGTACAAAACTAAAGCAAGAAAAGGCAAGAAACACAAACTAATAGATGCAAAGAATGCATTTAAAACTGTAAAAGGAATACTTCCATGCGAGTGATCGACAGAGAAGCTTGTTGCTGCAAATCGTGCTGTTGCAGGCAAGTTCCTGTTGGAAGGCGAATGAGCGAGACAGTGTTGCCACACTTGTATTATTTCTTAATTAGAAAGGTAATGAAACCAGATTCAATGAAATTCACAGCTTTACCAATCTAAACACACAATTTAAACTGTGATTCAATAATCTCTTAGAATGCCATTTAATTTTTGAATCAGTTAATACACAAAATTTAACACAAAACACATATGAGTTGGTTAACAAATGCAATTTTATAAAAGTCATTGAACAACAGCTCTCGTGGGTGGCAACACTGACTGCGATGGAGGCAGCGATTGCAGGTGCCGTGTTTTTTGAGGTTAGAAGCAAACAATACGCAGAATAAGAGGAAGCTGTGCTTAACGGAAACGAAATTCAAATGTCAAGCAGACAGGAGAGGGTGGAAGAGGTGGAAAAGGAGCAGGAAGAGGAGAATTAGCTGTTCTTGTCGTCTTTGTGGGGAACAGAATAGGAGGGGAGGGGAAGGGCTAGGCTTGGCTAGGCTAGGGACAGGATAGAAGTGGAGACAGGTGTGCGCACGAATTACCTTGTATGGGGGCTACACTCATTTTGCGAATGATGTCTATAAGAAAAATAATGAAAAATACGAGAAGAGAAATAAATAGTTAAAATCAAGGTGGAAGGAAAACAAAACAACGCTAAAAAAGCTCAAACATAATAATGTTGTCACAATGAAAGAGCGAAGAAGAGGAATAAACTAATGGAGAATATACAATATAGCTCTTGCTGAGGCTCCAAATAAAAACGGAGAACATGAAATAATTGAAAACGAACTCAAATCGGGACGAGACACGAGCGAGGCAGAAAGGAGGAGCTGCGGACACTGGCAGGAGCTGCGGAGAGCTCTTAACATCAACGGGGTGGCAACGCCGGCGCGTACAGTTTGCACTAAAACATACACGCTTTATCTCGCGACTTGTATTATACAAATATCACTGAAAAGTGATGGCAATTGCTGGTGCAACACAACAACAACAACAACAATATCTAGGGACAATAATTTCCTTATTCACATATTTACACAGAGACGCTGTGGAGTGGAAATACTTGGAGAATTGTCTGGGGAAGAGTAGTCTTTCCCCCAGTTACAATTATCCTGCAAGTAGACCCACTCCAAAACCTTAGACTCGGGGCCACTGTACAAAGGTACAACTGGAACTCGAGCCAAACACGAGATCCGAATGCTACTTTCTGGGATGGAAGGAAGGAGGGAAGGGTATAGGTAGATCCACTCACCCGAAACCACCTTGGCGGGCACATTGTCGATGCGATCCTTGAGCCGCACCGTCTTGAGGAAACGCGCCGTGGTCGAGGGAAACGACTGATCCGACATGGCCATGTAGCGGCTACGCAGACGCAGGGCCTCGATCAGCAGGGTGGAGGCACGCTCCAGATCCTCGAGCGGAACGCCGCTGGTGTCCTCGCCGGAAATGGAGACACGCTGGAAGTTAATGTCCGCATCGGTCTTGTCCATTTCGACCATAAACTCGGGGCCCTCGCTGCTGGAGGACTCCCTGTGTACGTGCGGAACGTGCGGGGCAGCGGACACGGGTCGGGATCCAGTGGCCTGCCTGCAAGAGCCAAGATAATTATATAATTTATTAACTATTTAATATTTATCATATATTTAAGTAAAAATTATTAAAAAATAAAATAATAAGCCTCTATTCAGCAGGGGCTAACCACTTGGAATCCTCAGGTTGATACTCGTAGACGCGTCCAAAGCTATAGCTGTCATCCGCGAAAGACATCCTGCTCTGTGCAATGACCGCCAACAAATGGATGGAGCACTCTGCTCTCCGGCCCTCGATGGGTTCCTCTTTGGATACAGAGACAGGGAGAGATGGTAAGGATCGATTGGAGTGACCACCAATGGAGTCACCACCAATCGGTGGCTAATTTGCAACCCAACAGCAGGGCACACGCCATGATAATGTCTCGAACTATGCACCTTTGGCTACAAATTGCGTGTCCTGGGTAAACTCTTTAAATTGAATTTATATATATACATCCCTCGATTGCCTGTTTTTGTGGGCTTCTTGTCTATTAATTGTTGTAAGCACAATTTATTTGTTTTCTTGGCTTAATTTATGAGGAGGCGCACTGCGAGAATTAAATAGTAATTCTATAGTTTCTCCCTGGGAATATGTTAGAGTTTACTTTAAATCAAGTTGAGAAACACCTCAAAAACTACTCCAAAATCACCTCAAAAAACTACTTAAAAACTCCTCAGGAACACCTCAAAACCCCTGCTATATGGTAAAAATATAAAGGTGTTTTGGCCTCTGATTTAAATCGCACGACATTCCCCATTGAGAAATTCCTTTAGCCGATTCTTGGCGAACTCCCCCTCCTGGCTTGCTGGTGAATCCCCTCCTGAACTTGTGCTGTGTCCTGACTTTTGGCGTGCCAAACTTGTTGGGATTCTCGCCTTAAAAAAAAAAAAAAAAAAAACAACACAACAAGAAAATACATGAACAAAAAACTTCAAGTGTTGGCAAGTTTCTTCGAAAACGCCGCCACCTTTGGGCTTCCTTCCTCTTTACTTTACTTTACTTTATTTTATTTATTTGGCGTGCGACACGAACAACAACGATTGGTTTTAGTGGGACGAGGAGGAGGAGAAGGAGACTCAGCGGCTCAATGTCAGCGTAGGTCGCCCAGGTAGCGGCGGACCTGTGCCTGACTTGGCAGGTGGCAAAAATTGGGCCGCGTTTCGCGCCGTCGAGCTGCCCGTTTATTGGATCGGAGCGTACTGAAAGTGACGGCATCCGCGACAGAGCCCGGCCAGCGGTGGCTCTGTTTCTGCCGGTTATGGTGGTTCCAGAGGTGGTGGCGGTGGTGGTTCGTTATGCCATAAGCCCCACAGCACTGAGCGAAATTCGGAGACTTTTCTCATCATTTGTAGATCTTCTTATTTAAAGAAAGTATTTTAAAAAGTGTTTCTGTGCAAGAACTCTAGTTTTATGAATTTACAAAATTTATATCTTAGCTAAATTATTATTTTTGAAATTTTAATCCTTGGTAAACTTAATTTCTCCAAGTGTTTTTTTGCCCATTTTGGCTGGAACTAAAGAGAATGACCGTCATAGTTGTCGTTGCCGTCGCTGTGACTGCCTAATGCTGTTCTATTCAAAATCAAAACGTGTTCTGCATCGGCCAGACTCGGACTCGGACCCTACACCCAGCCCCACTGGGGTATTAGCCACTATTCTCGGCTCCCAGGAGGCACCTGGAGCCTCCCTGCACTGCCACCTGTGAGCCTGATAATTGCAACACTGCAACGTTGTGGCTGCCTCATTATGCCTCTATACAGACTGCCCAGGGAGGCACATGGCACACAAGAAGAAAATGTTTGGCAAGAGCAATATAAGGATTAATACCATATGAACTACATTTAAAATATCATTAAAATATGATAATTGGTTTATCATAATTTTATACAATTTTACAGTAGAGAAAAAGTGAAGAAAACTATTAAAAACCAATCTACAAATCACAAATTAATCACAGCTTTCTTTCAATTATTTTGCATTTTCTTACATTTTATTCTTTAAATATTAAAGTGGAATTTTATACACTGCAAGTTGAACTCCCAAAAAAAGATATGTATACTTGCTTTATAGTTTTCATAGATTAATAACTCTTATTTAATATATTAAAATAATTTCAGGTGTGTTAGGTATTTTTACGGCAGAATTTCCTCACTTCTGCCATCTTTATACACACTATATGTTCTATATAATTATTGGAAATTCTATGTTTAGACCTTGGCACTGATAAGAGCCCTCAATCACGAGATCTGTGAACCCATCGCCGTGTTTTGATGCGACTCGATTGCTTGTAAATTAAACAAAACAAAAGGAATTCGATTTGGGTACGGATCAGGGGAGGTCAGTAACTTGGCGGGAACAGCGCAATAAATATGTACACAGGTCTAGGTACTACGTCAGATTATGTGTACAGTTTTGAATTTAATATTGTAATTGTTAGTTACTTATATATAATTTGTAATGAGTTAATCTTCTTTTATATCAAAAATTATATCAAGTTTTGATGTTGTTAAAACTATATTTTATTTAGTCAAAAATATTATGTATTTTCTTTAATTTAAATTCTTACATCTTTGAAACGTTCTAGCTCACTTCCTAATCTTGATCTTGCTTCTCGTAGGTTGAAAATCCCAACACAAACTGACTGAATTCAATGGGGGGCTTTTTGCTAATTTGTATTCTATATTATAATCAGTCACAATATCAGCAATTTCGAAAGCTTTTCTTATTGAGATTTTGTTGATAAGTTATAAATAGGCAAGGGTTTGAAATGCATTTTTAATACGTATGGTAAATAAACTTATAGGATTTTTCAGTTTAAAATTATGTTTGAAATGTACTCACAATTGAAGAGTTAGAAATATAAATTTAAGCTTCTCAGCTTCATAATGTAAATACTGAGATTATTGAAAACAAGTCTCAAATGAAAGTTATTAATAAATATAAATCAAAGCATGTACCCTTTGGCATTTCAATATTTATATTATAGAAAACAAGTCTAAAATGATGTTTGATGATATTAAATTATTATCTTTTCTTGTGCTTCATGGTACCTCCTTTCATTATTATATTTTGATTAATTTTGTTATTATTTTTTCTTAAGCTTCATCTAAACTCCTTTCTTAAACTTATTATTATATTTACTCACTTTTCATTCAGATGACGCTGGACCTGCAGCTTCTTTTCAATCTGCTCAATGGGAAACTGTGGCACCTCATACGGTGCCGAGATCTCGTTGGTTAGCTCCACATCGGACTCGGCCTTCTCATCCACCGGGGAATCCTGACGATCACCTGTAAATTAAAGAAAAATAAAATATATATTTTGGCTTACAAATTCCACAAACTAAACATAAATAAAATACTCTATTTTCTGGTTAACCTACAGAGCTCGTCGTCGGCGGGAATCAATGGATCGCCGGGGGACAACACCTCGTCAGGTGCTGGCTGAGTGCCCATCACCTGGCCCCCAAAGAGACGGACATCCACCCGCAGCCTATGGGCAGTGTCCATGCGATTGAAGTTCATGGTGAAAGGTGTGCAGGGAAAATGGAAAATGGAAAACTAAGCAAAGACAGCGGCGTTGTAAGCTGAGCGAGAGTTGGCGCCTCAATGAAATCGGAAAACGCAGATCGGAGAATTCCAGGCTGAGATTTGCCAAGCTGCGCTGCAGCAGAGAGACGCATCGTCAGAAAAACATCAGAAACAGCGAAAGCCCGGCAAAAGCAACAACCAAATTTGCAAAAATAAAAAATAATAATAAAAAATACGATACACTAAGCCAAGGTTCACTGTGAACCTTAAATAAGCTACGAAATTTAATCATAAATAAATTGTTTTGTTTAATTTATTTGTGAGCTACCATTTTGTAAATCAACTGGACCTTAATATTAATTTTTTTATTTATTAATTATAATAAAAATATGTAAAGAAAACACAACACTTGTTTCAGTGCACAGACACTGGAGATAGCGAAAGCCCGAACCAAATCAAAACACGCACTCAGCAAACAACAAACAAAGATCGGAAATGTGATACAAGAGATGCGAAGTTGGAATACACTCAAAGGTCAAGCAACACTCAACTAATAATTCAAATAATTAATTAATTAATAAGTGTAAATTTTAATCAGATAAAGTAATTATTTTAAAAGCATTTATTATTAGCCTTAAAGTCTTAAATGTTTAAGAACCTACATTCATTGTTTATAAAGTACCCAAGAAATAGCTCTTGTTTGAAATGTAAATAATTTTCTTCAAAATAAATTAGTATTTAAATTTACTGAATTATTTGTTTTAATAATTTCTTTAAATAATAATGATTAATTAATTATTCATAATTTAATTGAAAATAATAATTCATAATTTAATTGAAAATAATAATTACTAATTTAACGCTTTAAAAATGTTAAAGAAATCATTTTTTACGTTTTAGAGGCATTAAAATTATATGCATCCGTATTTAATACTCATTATTTTTCTCATTTTACACTAATTAAAGGGTATTTGCAGGCTGTTACTAGCATCCCTACACCTTTTCCATATTATATAGGTTAGTGTCACTCGCTTCGACCCACTCTTAACAAAAAAACAGAAATAGCAAAAAAAAATAAAGCTAAATGAAAGCAAGGCGTGGGCCAGAAAAAAGAGCTACACTGAGGAGTTTGAAAAAACTTTAATTACTACGCTATTAACATGAAAACTATATATACATAAACACTCTTAACGCTAAAATTCCAACTAATTCTAGCTGCCTCCTATGGATAACCAATCTTAATGTTGAAGTCTAGATGATTGTGGTATTGGTTACTCTCTTAAAACAGCTACTACTTTGTTGTTTTTTGATTGTTTTTCTGATTTTCCAAGTTATTATGCTTTTTTTGCAGTGTACCCTATCTCTGTTTTGTAGCTTAGTGCTACGGGTTTATTTGCTGTTTGTTTTTCTAGCCGCCTTGACAGAGCCTTCTCAGAGAGTGAGAGTGCTTGGGGTCTGTGTGCGTGGGAGAGTGCAAGACTTTGCTTGCTTTCTATCGCATAGCGAAAGAGAAAGAGCAGAAAGCACCAGAGAGTGTGAGAAATAAAATAGAGAGATCAAGAAGAGGAGAGAGTGACCTAGAGAGAGATGGAGTGAGAGGTTCAGAGATAAAACAATCTGTTTGTTTAGCTTTAGAAACACCTTATCTGTAGTTTAGAATATAATATTATAAAATATATATAATACCTATTATAATATTATATTATATTATATTATAATTAATATTTTATGTGGGCATTAAATATATATAATTTAAGTCATGAATATTATTCCAACTCGTAGGCAAGGATACAAATTTCAAGTAACAATCTAACTGAAACTAAATTGATTTGCCTTATGATTTTTCAACTAAAATGCGTTGTAAATTTGCGACTTCAGATTGAAATACCCTAAAAAACAATGCGATTACTACTATTATTTGTTGCCTGCTTCATTTTTGGTGAAAATGCCTCGTTTTGGGCACCCTTTTCTCCCAGTGCCTCGGGTACACTTACATGTGCAGCGGTTCAGGCTCCGACCGGCTCCGCTGGCACCCACGCCGGCCACGACCAACGCACAGGAGGTGCACTTGCCGCTGGGCGACCTGGCGATCGGATGCTTGCTGGGCTTCGCGTGGGACATCACCGAGCCATCGAAGGAGTCGGCATCCGGGACTGGCCCCATGGAGTCCTCCGAGCTGCCGCTCAGCATGCCGCGGTAGGACATCTTTTTGGAGGCTTTAACCTATTCGTGATCCAGATTCCCTGCGGGTTATCTCTTCGATTCCTTCCCCAATTCGCTGTGTATTTATATCTTAGTTGGGTGTGTTATGGAATTTTCCGTTGTTTCTATTCGGTGTTCCGACTTTCCTGCCTTGGGCTTCTTTGTTTTGGTTTTTATGTAATGCTGCTCCCGGCTGACAGGTGTCTGCGCTCTGCTCAAGATTCTGCACTGGGCAACGTCTGCGGGCAACTGTCGCCTCGGATCGTATCAGGTCGGATCGTTTGGATATATGTGTTGTATAGTATGCACTTGGTTTAGTTCGAAATTTTCCTTCCGACGCAATTCGCGCATCTTCTACGCGTTGTTTTTCGCTGTCATTGTGGTCTCGGCTCTTTCTCTCTGAGTTTTCTAGTCTAGAACTGCTGTTCGCACCTCTCTCTCTACCGATTCGGATCTGTTCATCCAAAGTATATACTTGGGTAAAGTCGGCTAGGAGTGAGGAGCTTTTCCCGCTCACTCTCGGCGCTGTACTATAGAGGGAAAGCTCTACGAAACAACATTTGCTAATTATAAACAATATTTTGGATAAACAAACCGAACTGAACTGAAGGGGAGTTGCGGGTGAAGTGTCCAGATCAAAGCTTTTTATATATTGTATGATCATATTGTATATTTCTTTCTCAGATATTTTTTAAAGTTTCTACGATTTTTTTATAATATTTGTAGGCTTATTTATCTAAGAAGAATTTAATGATCACTTCTATGTATATATTTTTAAATTTAGAGAAATAAATAAAGAATGAAATAGAACTCAATCTTCATTAATCATAATACAACTAGTTCCAGCTATAGCCTGTACATTATCATTTAGATTTCTAACTGATAATAATAATGATAAAGATAATGATAAGAACGAACCTCTTTCCAGAGTGTTTCTAATAAGAAGGCAATTGAGTTGTTAACTGGTAAAACTGGTAACTTTCCTCAATACAATCACTTAAAAATATCAGCAAAATCTAGGGTTTTCTTTAGACTATCATTGTCAAGGAAATAGCAACAATAGATTGTTTAGTTTTGTCAGGCAAATAATATGCACAGTCTGGTAACTTTCCACCTTGTTAGAAGGGGAAGAGGGCTCGACACATCGTCTCGTCTCGTTTATAGATTGTAGAGACACTTAGCAATGCCCTCCTCCTGGGACTATCAATAGCCACCAGATGGGGGCCCAAACTGGCGGATCATCGATGGTTAGCAGTGGCTTGCTAATAACCGAGGGGAACCTGGAGGGTCTGTGGTGATAGCTTCATCGTTTGCGGTACTCTCCCTTCTCTTGAAGCCAAGCTGCAAGTCATTGGCAGTTCATTTGCCTTATTTGCGATATGCAAACACGCGGTCATAAGCGAAAATAAATATATATAGAGCGACGGAGACAGCAGGGGCATTAATATAGTATAAGCTGTTCGGCTATCTGTATACGTTTCAATTTATTATTCGATTGTGCTTAAGCTTATTTTGTATTTTTTATTATTCATTTGTATTTTGTTGATTTTGTTTATTTCATTTTGTTGTATATTTTTGGCACCGTCACTCGGTGGCCTCTTTGTTTTGTATTTATTGACCGAATTGCGAACTTATTAATTGCTGCGTTTGGCCTTTTCAGCTTTTCTGGGCAACGTGCCCACCCCACACAGATGATGATATCCGAAATTGATTTTCACACATAAATATATAGTATAGTTGGGTATTAAAAAAAGGGAAAACTTTGCGGTGACAAGACTTGCGTAACCCCGGAAAAACCCCAATCGAAAAGCCGAAACTCTTTTAGGGAATATTTCCACTCGATTCGACTTCGCGCAGTCAACTGATTCTGATTTTCCACTCAGTTTTAGCTGTTCGCCAGGAAATGTACATATATGTAACTGTAGCAGTAACAATAACAATAATAATAATACTAATAATAATAAGCATGACTAACTGCAGTCAGTCTCGGAGTCGGAATCGGAATCGGAGAAAAGAGAAAAGCCCCCGGAAAAAGAGAGCATTCGGTGGCGTGTGAAAGAGCGAAAATGTCAACGGCAGAGCGCCGGGAATGGAACGGAACCGCAAATAAATCATTTAGGGGCTTAAATATGTAAGCCCAGCAGGGGGGAGACGGGCTGGGAAATCGCTATAATATTTTCTTAGCCACTCGCCTTTCTTGTTGGTATTTGTTTTCTAATTGGAAAACCCTGACCTATGCCTACGACGACGACGCCGACAGCAGGCTGGCGGGAGGCGGGCACAGTGGCGGTGGAAAAAATAGTTACAAGGGGGTCTTAAATAAATTATAGAAATTGTTTGTTATTATAATATATTTCATTTGGATTTCCTAGTCCAGTGTTAGGCTAAACATATAGTTTTAAAATATAAAAACCTAATATTGTTTCCTATTAAAGTAACTTATTGGGTAATTATTAATTAATTAACGTTTTAAGATCATCATTGAATATGCATTACTGATTAATGCTTTTTTGGGCAAGTTATGCTTTTTTTTAGACTTTGATTACCCCAAAAAAAATATCGTATAAATATGTCGATACATATCGATTTAAGAAACACATTTTAATTATTTTATAGGTCTAAATAGAAGGATTATCCGAATATGGAATATTACAAGTGTTCATTGGCTTTATTTATTATTTAAATAAACGGCTCATTTAAGGGTTGTGTATTTTTCTTTTATTGGAAACCAACCAAGAGCTCAAAAGAAAATACTTTTCATTTAAGATTTAGTTCTACAATTCTGAAATACATTTATTTTCGGCAACATGTGTAGACGGAGACCCTCCTCCGGTTGATTGAAAACCACACATTCCTCATAAAGCGGACGGACACATGTCATATTGAGTCAATTAAGTGGATGTTGATGATATATATGAGTGAGTACTAGATGGGATTCGAGGCCCTACTATATAGGTGGGCAGATAATGGAGCTGGCTAGGCCGCGCCCGATTCCCACGAAATGTGAACAATACAAGTTACTCGCACTCGCACTCAAATTTGGATGTTGTTATTCACGGAGGCTATTTATAGACCGATAACAAGCCGTAGTGTTATAGAACACTGAGAGAAATATGAACAAAAACTAAGCATATCACAATGATAACAATGAGGGGAAAAATAAATATTCAAATATTATTTAATGAGAAATAAAACAACGCTACAAATAACCTCTTGAACCAACTGCCTTTCTATTATTAATTAGTCTATTAAACCATTCAAAACTATACTTGTTTTCAGTATACCTTCTATAAATCTCTGAAAGTATGTAGAATACTTTCTGTGCACTAAGCACTAAAGGGCCACGTGTTGTTTGAAGCATCCATAAATTCAGCTGGGCAAACATGAAAAGTTTGCCCTAGATTAGATTATAGGCGTCGGAAAAAATAGGGAGTTGGGTTTGGCTGACTTCTCCTGCACGTCTCCTTAGTCAACCCCAAGCTAACCTCATCCTCAACTTCAGTTTCCTGCTGCTCCTCCTCTGATGATGATGTTGATGATGATGATGATGATGACTCAGTGCAAACAGCGGCGGCAGCTAGGCTAATTGGCCCACATACAAGCTGGCCCATAAATATATAGAAAGAAAAAAAAAAACTGTGTCTCTCTGTCCGAGTTCGCATGAGTTCGCCTCATGTTTTAACCAATTTCCTAAATGGCTCGCTATTTGCTGTTGGTTTTTCCCATTGCGCCCGTGTTTGCTGCACCAACAAAAACGCAAAAATGCGAAACAAACAAGGGGAGCAGGCACATAAAAAACGGCGTACTCACAAATCATAAAAAGCAATGGACTAGACAAATAATAATTAATAGTAATCTAACTGGGCAAGACTTGAGCTTTGTTGCAATTAAATAAATTATTAAATTATTGAGAAAAAAAATAATAACATTTGCAAGCAAGGAAATACAATAAAGGGAAATTTCTCGATTGTTATATATCTTGAATATTTGTAAAGACTTTATGACGATGCATAAAGGCTTTGATTAATTGGAAGAATTTTCCGTAGACTTCTTATATAGTATCTTTGTAGGAAAAGTGCACAATTATTAGTGCTTGTATTGTGAACGGTTTTAAATAAATTTAGAAATCCTTAAACCCTAACAGCTAAGTCGAAATATATTTGTAATGGAGTTATGACACTTTGATTAATTGGAATAATTTTTCTTATTTACTGTTTTTGTCTTTAAGTATTAAATTAACAGAGTAAAACTGATATAAGTTATAGCTTTATGATACCACATAAATGCTGTCATGCTTAAGTTCAGTAAAATAATACCCTTGAATATAAATGTAAATGTGGCAATAATTTTAAAACATTTTCAATAATAAATTATAAGAGAACTGACAAATGATTTATATTGGGTCATTGCCAAACTTCTTTTTGGCCAAAAAACTCGATTCCACAAAAGGAAAATAAAATCGAAACTGTAGTGACATCATCGGTACTAGCTCAACACAAGGAAGTTAAGTCCTTTAATGCTTAATTCGTTGCTTCATTTAAATAAATTCCTTTAAATATTTTTGTAAATATTATTTATATTGATTAGAAATTGATGATTTGGTATATATAATTATAATTATATAATTATTTATATAAAAAACCCATCTTTGTTGTATAAATTGAACCTTAGACAAGCATTTCAAAAAGCCTTTTTAAAAAATGAACCCCATTTTTAACGCCTAAATTATAATTGTAGTTTTTACAACCTACAAGTAAAACAATTGACTAATTATAAGCAAATAAAACCCTGTTAAAAATAAAAAATATATAGCGAATATTATTTATGATTTAAGGACATCTCTGAGGTAAGTTTCTCCATCATAGAGAATTACCTTGAAAGCTTTTCTTGGGACACAGCTGAGATAATTAAAGGGCACCCGATTCGTCATCGTCAAGAGAGCCATCATCGTTTCATCATCAGTGCCTTTATTTTCAGTGGAACTAGTGTATAGTTAGGCAGTTAATTTATGCACAGTTACCAGCACGCCTCCTTCTCGTTGCCTGATTACAATAATTGCACGTCATTAGCTCTACTTGGGCTGATGTGTGTCTACCTATAGGTACGATATGTACGTACATATATGTATCTGCCCCCCTGTGGGTGTATGCTGTTGTTTCTTTCGAGTTTTTTGACGTGGAAATTTAAATATTTCACGGCGATGACCAGTAAGCAAAGTGAACCAAGGCGCAAAAGTCAATGCATCCCCCAAGCCCACACACGCACACCCCCGTACATACACAGGGGCGTACGCAGAGGTTGAATTTTAAGGGGGTTAAATATATGTATGAATTTTTAAAGAACTAACATAAGTATTGATTATTTTAAAAATATGTTGAAACTTATAATAAAAATATGAAAAATGGTTTTTAATAATTATTGTTCACATTAGCTATGAATAATGGCATTCATTTTGAGACAGAAGAAATGAATTTTAAAATAATATCATTTCTCTGGGAAAAGCTTTTCCTAACTCAACTGAAATGGCAAACAATAAAAAGATTTATTTCCTGGATGGGTCTTGATTTTGTTTACCTTTGGCACAAACTTTCAAACGATGGATATTCCGAGAAAATTAATATATCTTAGGAATCGAAAATAAACCCAAAATATGAATTGTGAAGTACTAATATACAAAAAACTAAACGAATTGCTAAAATTACTAATATAAATTAATAAATAACTGGAGTGTATCACAAATAACACAATTATTTCCATCAAATTTCATCAAATTCCAAGTATTAAGGATGATCTCTGTAATCTTAATTTTTCATGTTTTTGCAACTCTAAGATTATTTTTATATAGAAACTTAGGTTTATCAAAAATTATATTATTATAAATTAAAAAAAAAAATAAAAGCACAACCAAACAGGACTTTTCTTATCCCTCTGGCAAGCTTCGCTGCCCCCGCTCCTGTCTAACACCCACACACCCACTCGCACACACGTGTCTACGCCCACAGTGACAGTGACAGTAACAGTAATAGTGACAGACTCACCGCCTTTGCGCTTCTCGATGCGTCGCATTGTGAGGCCCATGTCCATGTCCATCTCGACGTCCGTGTCGAATCCGAAGCTGCGATACCCCTTGGCGCTGAGGGCGTCCGCGTAGCTCTGGCTTTGGCTCTGCATTCCGCTGCGGCCTGTTCCGGACTCCACTCCTTCCAGCGTATGGTATTGGTAAGGTGTTGTCCTTGACCGGCGCCGCACCTGCTCCACGCGGCAGAAGAAAGCCTGCCTTCTGACGTCTACTCTGGAACGTTCGGCTTCGGTCTTCCCAAAGAAGACGCAAAGTGCAGCAGCAGCACACGCACACACACAAAGCAGAGACACACTTGCACTTTCTGCCTTCTCACCTTTCCTTTCTGTTCTTCTTCTTCTTCTGCTAATTTATGCTTTTCTCTTAAAGTTACAATAAATATGTAGAAAAAACACTGGATGCTACACAGTAAAAAAATGCAGGCAACGAGAACCACAACAACAACAATAATACTGTTATTTCGTGTGCGATTGAACAACAAATTGAGTGGGTGTAAAAGCTTCTGTTTCGTGCGAATTTTTTTTGCGACTAAAACTGCGCTCAGTGCAATGTGGCCAGATGCAAATGTGGCCTTCGTACTAAAAAACACCCAAGCAGTGGAGATTTCTGCATAAAATAACCAGAGGCCCGCGTAATTTCAAAAACATAAAGCACAGTATCCAGACAGAAGAAAACTGTTGCAAAGCAGTGAGAGAGAGCGAGAGGCAAATAGTTTGAAACAGCTTGTTACCTAGGTCTGTTTCAAAGGGTAGTATCCAGTACAGGTTCGAAAATACTAGAAAGGTGCAAGATTTAGGAGATTATTTGAGGGCGCGCATTTAGTATTTCCATAACGCGTAACGAGAAAAGAATAAAATTTTTATTCTTTTCGCTGTCTCCAACGTTTGCCTCTCGCTCTGCGCTTCACATATTTCAAACTATGGATCCCGGCATGAACAAAAATGCGTGGAAAAGTCGAATTAAAAGAGCGAATACAGTCCTAATTGACTTAATAAAGGCAAATACAATATTTTGGGAATTGGGAAATTATATGAATTTGCATTAAAAGACCTGGGACGAAAAAGTAAAATTAAAAATAAGGATGCAGGACTATCGAAGGGAAAATGGGCCACTTTTGCATCTCGTTATGCAACTGGCACAGGACAGCTTCTCCTCCTTGGGTATGGGCACTGGTTCCAACATGTTTCTCCCTAAACGGAACACCCACCCATTCCGAAAAGAGCCCATATATAATCATCCGAGTTCCTTAGACATGTACTATGAGCAGTCCAAGGCAGGCGCAGCCGCCGGAACGCATGTCAATAGCTTTGGGACAATTAATAATATAAAACAAATCATAAAAAGATGAATGTGTGTGATGTTTCAAATTTTGCCGGTTGCCAACACAGTATGACTGCAACATTGGCCCTCAAAAAATGCCGTACTACAAGTACAAAGAGCGGCCACACTTCAAAAGAATAAACATTTTTGCGCTGCGTGACAACTTTATTTGCTGGATACTGTGCTTAATTATTTAAACCATAGAATGGAAGGTAAATATAATTGTGACAAAGAAAAGCAATGGAGAAAACAATTAACATGTTTTGGTTTATCTATCTAACAGTTCGATTTTGTCTTTTTCATTGAGATATCACAATTTGTACAGAGTTTTATTTGCGACTAGAACGTACTAGCACGCAGAGTGACCGTAGCCAAGCATTAATTGGAGAGGAAAATCTGCTAGAGCCCTCGGAGGAAGTAACTAGGTATGGGGAAATGTAGGAAAAGCCCTTGCCGGTCCATATGTTTTCTATGAGAGAAAAGCACTTTCAGCTATTTTCTTAGCTTTTCTGAGCGCTCTGCCTGCTTGTTTGCGGTTTGATATTTTCGTGCGTGAGTTTTCGTGAGTGCCCTACCACAAGAGGTTGCAACCCTGCCAATGTCCCATCCTTAGTTGTTTCCCACGGTCCCAAGTTTTGATTTTTTTTCTGAATGCACCACACACAAAGAAAATGCTGAAAAGTGCCGACAAAGTGAAGGAAAAGTCAAGTGTCTGAGTGCCAGATTAGCTGAGACGTTTTTCCGCCCCGCGGAAAGCGAGCAAGACCGGGAACCTCACGCAGCCAGAGGAGGAGGAGGAGAAGCAGCAGGAGGAGGAGAAGCAGCAGAAGGAGGAGAAGCAGCAGGAGAAGGAGTGGGAGAGGGAGAAGGTGGTAAAAGAGGAGTAGAAGGAGGAGGAGCAGCAGCAGCAGCGGTGACAATGACTACCCAGCGGACGCAGACGCAGACGAGGAGTGCAAACAATTCCGACTCCGACTATGAGACCCTGATGCAGCGCCTCCATATCGGCGGCGGCGGCGGAGTCGGCGCAGCAGCCGGGGGCGTGGCTATGCGAAGCTACCAGCGCTCGCCGGGCGCCATCGAGCACTTTCTGCAGGATGGACAGCAGCAGCAGCAACAGATGATGCTGCAGCAACAGCAGCAGCAGCAGTCACTGCATCATCATCAGGACTACAAGCTGTACGAGCGCGGCAACATCATTGCCGCCTCCAAGTACGCCACACCCCGGCCCGTAGAGCAGGTGATGATGGGCCACAGTCACAGTCACAATGGGAGCGCGCACATCTATGCGCCCACTGCCCAGGTGCTGGGCCAGCGGATTGCCCCCCAGAAGCACTCGCCCGTGTACGAGAACCTCGAGTTCTATGGCCAGTTTGATTCGAATCACAAGCGCGCCCAGCCCCAGAGTCCCGGCAGCCGGCAGAGCGCCATGCTCAACGACTACCTGCTGATGCAGCCCATTGGCGGCGGACGCTTTGCCCACACGCCAGTGCCAGTGGAGAATCCGGGCGCTGCTAGGGGAGCAGCGGGAACCGGACCAGCAGCAGGAGGACCGGCAGGCAGATCGATCGCTCTGGGACCCACCGGCGATCTCGAGGAGCATGCGGCGCCCATCTACGAAAACATCATTCCGCATTCGGGCCAGCGTGCCCAGCCGCAGGCATCGCCGGCCACCGCCACCATGTACCAGGAGATGCAGCCGACGAGCACATCGTCGGGGGGCTCGTCGGCATCCACCTCCGGCCTGGATCTCAACGCCCTGCTCGCCTCGCCCATGCACCAGCGCAGCATTAGCAGCAACACGGCCAGCACCACCGGCTCCCTGGGCTCGCCCACGCAACGCTATCGGAACCTATCGCTGCCCAGCCACCTTAGTCCCGTGCCCACCACAGCACCGCAGTCGTCGGTGGCCAAGCTGCAGCAGCACACGCCCATCAAGTCGCCCATTAGCCAAGTCGGTGGTGGCGCCATCAATGTCTCCGTGAATCCCAACTACATTGAGGACATCAACAGCTCCGATTATGTCTGCATGACCGCCAATCTGCATCGCAATACAGCGGCCGGCTTGGCCACGGGCCGAGTGGCGGCCACCGGTGCTATGCCGCAGCGAACTGTCCAGGAACCGGCCATGATAACCACCTCATCATCATCAGGGGCATCGTCGGCGACAGCCACAGCGGCAGCCATGGCCACCTCTATAGCACCGACCACAGCGGCAGCAGCAGCAGCACCGATACCCGCCACTGGATCCCTGAGAGCCACGCCCATTGCTATGACAGCTCCCCTGGCGGTGGCCACATCGCCCACGCCCTCCCAGGGCAGTACAGGTGAGTGAACAAGCGTGAGCAATCTAAGGATCTTTAGTGGAGCTGGAATGGTCTTAGCCAGAAGGCGCAAGGGAGGCTGGTTTCCCTTGCTTCTGGTTGGGATCAATGCCTGCTCAACAAACTAATCTTAATCCTAATCTTCACACGTCTTTTCCCCCTTTAAATGCTTGCACGCAGCGGTGAATGCCGCCCTGCGACCCAGGAGAGGTAGGCGGGGTAAAGCTTCGTTTCTCGCAAGGGATTGGGTCACAGTTTTTGGGGGATCCGGTTTCTGGTGAAGTGTTCCTTGCTTTTTACCTGAAGAACGGTGATTCAAGGAATCGAATTCATTGATTCGAATGAAGAAATTCCAAACTCCTTTGCCTGCTGATAAATCTTTTAAATTGTTAATTTAATAATCAAGTTCTTAAGTTCTTAAGTTCTTAACCTTTTTCCTACTTTTATTGTTTTATACTTTTGCTGACTAATAATTTTCGTTACCCGATGACCTAATAATATCGCTTGATTCACATGCAAACAGGTCTCACCAAGAATCTGCTGCCGTATAGCGTCACCCCGCCGCGTCCGGCTGGTCCGACGGAGGCCCAGCGCAAGATCGAGGAGCTCACCCGCCAGCTGGAGGAGGAGATTGAGCAGAGCGAGGAGCATGGCGAATATTTTGGTAAATAGCACAAACAGCAATCGATAGTAAATGCAAATAATTCTTAATGCTTTCTTTCCAGGCATTTGCCACACCTGCGGCGAGAAGGTCAAGGGCGCTGGCCAGGCCTGCCAGGCTATGGGTAATCTTTACCACACCAACTGCTTCATCTGCTGCTCCTGCGGACGAGCGCTGAGGGGCAAGGCCTTCTACAATGTGCATGGCCGGGTCTATTGCGAGGAGGATTATATGGTAAGATTTTGAGGAGTAAACACACAGCACAGACTATAAATATTTATTTGTTCCCCCTGTTCCAGTATTCGGGCTTCCAGCAGACGGCGGAAAAGTGCGCCATTTGCGGCCACCTGATCATGGAGATGGTTCGTACTCGCCCTCCCGCTCTCACCACCCTCTCGCGTCCCGCTCTAATTGAGGCATTCCCCCTGCTCTCTGCTCTCTTCGTTTAGATCTTGCAGGCCATGGGCAAGTCGTATCACCCGGGCTGCTTCCGGTGCTGTGTGTGCAATGAGTGCTTGGACGGTGTGCCCTTCACCGTGGATGTGGATCACAAGATTTACTGCGTCAACGACTACCATCGAATGTTTGCGCCGAAATGCGCTAGCTGCGGCAAAGGTGGGTTTGCTGCTGCTGCATTCCTCCTCTCAAAATCTTATAGTTTCTGTTATTCCCCAGGCATCACACCCGTCGAGGGCACCGACGAAACTGTGCGCGTGGTCTCCATGGACAAGGACTTCCATGTGGACTGCTACATCTGCGAGGAGTGCGGCATGCAGCTAACCGATGAGCCGGACAAGCGCTGCTATCCGCTGGACGGACGCCTGCTCTGCCGCGGCTGCCATTTGCAGCGATTGGCGCTGCAATCCTCGCCGCATGCCCGCCACCAGGAGCCCGTCTGCGCCTCGTACCAGTACATGGGATAAGAAGGCAACACCTCCACCCGACTGAAATCAGAACCCGACCCGAACAAACCATGGAATCGATCGGTATTCCATATTGTATTCCAATTAACAATATTATTAACCTAAACCAGACAGAAATGTGAAGACAAAATGCATTTATATACAAAATAGATCGCTTAGTGGGTTCTTGCTTCCTTTTTTTCTACTTTTCTAAGGGTAGACAGCGCGCGAGAGGGATCTATATGATTAAAGACAATGTGTAATGGGGGATTCCTGATATAATAATGTGTTCTGGGTCCGCTGTGGTGTTCCACAAGCTACATGTACACATATATATGCTATATTATATATACATTAGTATCCGGTGTCTCAAATATATTGCAATAAAGTATTTTATTCGGATGTTCTGGCAGTCTTGTTTCTTGCTTGGATTTGATTTGGTTTTCAACACCATTTCACCTTATTACCTTTTTATAAGATGAGTAACGTCAAACGAATTAATGTTCTCGCATTCTTTGAGCTGTCTCGAGGCTCTCTTTAACTTTTGTCTTTGCTTTTACACTTTACACGTTAATTTCAAAAAGAATAACACAAATTTCGTTTAGGAATTTCCTTTAATTTAAATCATTTCTTCTCCGATTCGTTTGGTAATCATAAATAATATATAAAACAAAAAATCAAAAGCATCTTCACATTTATATAGATAGAGGAAGGGTCCCGGTCCCGGCCACCCTTAAAGCATTAAGATCTCCAGCTGGACGAGACGCTGGTTGATGGCCGCCGGCATGCGGTAGGGAACACTGGCCGCCATATTGGTCAGAGCCTTGGCCCGGCCACGCAGATGACGGAGGACAGCCTCACGGTTCTCATTCTGCGTCTCGTCCACGTTGCCGCCGCTATCCGGGCCGCCGCCGCGCTGCTCCAAATACTCGGCATACACAATGTTCATGGCCGCCAGGATGACATCGGGCATCACCTTGATTATCTCCGGGCCCATGCGCTTCAGATTCGTGACGCATTCGTCGACTTCGGTGGAATTGGACGGCACCAGGCGATGGTTGGTCAAGATTTCGGAGGCCAAACGCGTCTCTCCAGCATTAACGAGATCGAAGAACTCCATCAGACGCGACAGGGTGGTGTATGTGATCATAACATGGGCCCGCACATCAGTTTTACGTTCAGCCAGGGCCGCATCCAGACTGTGGATGACATGCGACAGCCGCTCCCGCATGCTACCCGAACGCGGCGGCTGGTGGACCACCTGCGAGAGCAGGGAGCACACCAGACTCAGCGCCTTGTCCAGGTGGCCGGCTATGAAGTAGAGCTTGATGGCCGACTCGTAGTTGCTGCGACTGGAGAGCTCGTCGCCCACCATGCCGGCCAGCGAGTACATGTCATAGTCCATGGTGTGGAAATCGGCAAAGATGCCGCCGGTGAAGCGATTGGAGTTCTGCTCGTCCTCCACGCCGAATATCAGCGTCAGCATGTCGTCGTCGCAGTTCTCCACGAGCAGATCGGAGACGCAGGTGAGCATGGCGTTGGGGCCACGGCCCTCCTCGGTCTTGAAGTGGCGCAGCAGGTAATAGTACTGCAGGGCCTGGGCGGTGTCCGTTTGCTCGAAGCACTTGGCATACATCACCACGAGACGCACCAGATTGAGGCGCTTCATGGGCGCCGGATCATCCGGCAAGGCGCTGAGCAGCGGCTCGTTTATCGACTTGGGCGTTCCCAGCAGACACATCTCGTTCAGGGCGATGGCCATGTGAACGGCGTGCGTGATGCTGTTCTGGCTGCGAGCCAGGAACTCGATGGCGGACTCAAACTGGCCGGTGAGGGCCAGGACCTGGAAGTAGAGCGGAGCCTTCTCCCTGGCATTGAAGTAATTCTCGCCATACTTCTCCAGGATGAGGGACTGCAGGCCGCTGTAGGTCAGCTGCTCGATGTTGTAGTCACGCCTCTCCTGCTCCCGCAAAATGGACAGCTGCATCCACAGGAAATCGTCGATGGTGCGTATGAGTTCCGCATGGCCGTCGTGCGGATCGCAGGCCAGCACGATGGCGTAGACGGCCTTCTTATAGGGATCACTGCAGATGCGCAGCTTGTTGTTGTACTCCAGTTTCAGCTGTCCCTCGAGCTTGGTGTTCGACGACGACGACGATGTCTCCGAGTTGGTGGTGTCGCCCAAACGCTGCAGCGTCATCAGTTTCAAGAGCTCGGGGCAGATGCCCGATTCCCTGAGGAACTGCACAGCGGCGCCCGTATCGCCGCAGCGCAGACTGTAGTAGACATGCGGCCACAGCGGCTTACCGTTGCTGTCCACATTGAGCAGGCCGACGAGGGAATGACTCTGCTGGAACTGGACACCCACATAGGAGGTGACCAGGTTGTACATGTTGGGAATGCCACCGCGCCTGGCGATCACCAGATTCTTCTCGGTGACCGCATGCATGTAGATCTTGTAGCGGCGCTCCAGATATGTGCGCGCCTGCTGAATGAACTGCGGAGCCGTCTGGCGGCTATGTATGGGATCGATGTTGCGCGACATGGGCGTCACATTGGCCATGTAATTCAGCACATTCCACATCTCGGAGACCAACGGGTCGTCGAATGAGTTTTCAGCAAGTTTAGCAAAGGTGGCCACCAAGTTGGTGCGATGGCCACCCTGGATGTGTGATTCGTTGTACGATGTTATCTCCTTGGCGTACAGCGCCTCGAAGTGACTGAGACGCGAGTACGGTGTCGGCTCGTCGGGCAGCTCTGTGGTCACCTTTTGGCGCTGCAAGTCGGGGAAATCCTGCTGGCTGGGACCAACCAGAGCATTGAGCAGCGACTCCTTCATATTGCCCCACTCACTGTAGACGCTGCGCCACTTTTGACGCTCCACGGAGGAGAAAACCTAAAGAGAGATTCATTTTCAAGACAGGATCGTCCATGATTTCATTTGGGCGAACCTACATTGCGATTGGTCTCCTCGATGACGCTCAGTATGGCGTTCTCTCGCTCGTTTTTGAGATAGCCCCGGACATCGGTGTCCTGGATGGGATCGATCGGCTCCAGAGAATTGCGTGCGCTGAGCGTCTCCAGCTTCTGGGTCATCTTGGGTAGGTCCACGCCCTTGGAGCCCAGCAAGATGTGGCTGCGAATGGAAGAGAGGGACTCCTTGAGCCTCGCTTCCGGGTGTAATGTGTGGGGGGCATGTTCACTACTTACGCCTGCAGATCATTGGTGCCGGTTTGGGTGACACGCGCGTGCATCTCCTGGGTGGCCTGCAGCACCTGCGACAAGGTGCGCTCCACGCGCGGCAGCTCCGTCTCCATCTCGGTCTCATTTACCAGGCGCTGGGCCTGCTGCAGCAGCTCCGCCAGGTCCATTGCGGATAGGAAGAAAAGCCGGGAAATAAAGTTACAAACGCGGCGCACGCGAAGCTTGTTGACGCGGCTAGTGAGACCAGTGGGTGGAGAATCACAGAATCCCGAACGAATCGATATTTTACTTCAGTATTTCACTCACATCAAAATTGTTAAAAACCAGCCAAAGCTAGGTAACTAATTTAATAAAAATCGCACCTGGCGTATCTGTGCAAATCAAATTAAAAATATATAAAAATAGAAAAACACCAAAGAAATGGAGGCGCTGTGGTCATTTTTAGTGCGTCCAAGGGACAGTATATCTCAGCGTTCCGGCGACGGTCACTCCAATTAACAATCGGCTTTTGCAGCGCGCAAATCGAAGAACGGCATATTTTTTTTACACTGCGAGGCGAGTTGTCCCTCTCTGTCTCCCTCCGACAAAAACTGTGTGTGAGTGTCCGAGTGTTTGTGTGTGCGAGCAGCGTGCGTGTGTATTGGCAAAGAAAATTAGCACAACAAAAGCGAAAAGGAAACGAACAGAAGCACGCACTTTGTCGTCTCTCGTCACGCGGATAAAACTTTTCGATCGGAAGTCGCCCTAGAACTCAAACTCGAACGACAATGTCAGCCGCCGACGTTGAAGCGCAGCAGCAGCTCCAGGAGACGAACGGAGGCAGCAAATTCGATGTGCCCGAGATAGAACTGATCATAAAGGTAAGGAAAAGTCGAAAAAAAATTATATCTATATCTGCATACATATACGTATTACGGTATGCTGCTTTGCATACACACAGTCGGCATACGACTGCTGTGCATGTGTGCGTGTGTGTGGTTTTCCATTTCGCTCTGCGCAAATTTCCATGCATAGTGAAAATGCAGCAGAAGCAAAAGCAAACAAAGCCAGCGGGCAACAACAATAAACCTGAAAAAAAAAACACACGAACTGCTGTTCTGCCTCTTCCTCGTCTTCTTCTGCTTCTTCTTTCTGGCATTTTGCAGTGTGTCACATTTGGTTAAAAAGAACAGAATATGATGTTCTCACTCTCTTCCTCACCCCCACAAGCCCCGCTTTATCACATTGGCCACCCGTTTCACGTTCTCCGTTTCCCCGGTGCCCCGTTACCCGTTCTTTGCTGTAGTTTCTAAGCATCGCCAAAACCGGTTTCCTTTGCGCCTCTTATTCTTCTTCCTTGCTCCCTATCGTGCACACACAAACATACAGGCACAAGCTGCACAGAGCGAAAAATGGATAATCTTGAAGAGATCGATAAGAAACGTTGCGTTATAAAATCTTATCCTATTCATCAAGATCTAATCGCATAATTAAATATTTTACTATTCAGAACTTCTTTGTAATTTGTTTATAATTGAATCTCATATTCATTTCAACTTCGATCTCGGTCCCCGATCAAGTGTGTATATTTTTTCCTCTGCACCTATGTATGTGTGCATATGTGTGCTTCTACAATTCCTACATGTGTGCGTGCGCGCAAAGTCTGCTAATTCTGGAACGTAACATATTTTCTGTGGCACTCTTATCTGTTATAAACTTTAATCACATTTCATTGCGCCAATTGCTCAACAAATGCTGCTCCTTCCTCTTCTTCTCCATACATACTTCCCCACACTCCGAGCCCCGACCACAACTCCTCCTCCGCCGGAGACCCTTCCTCGGTGTGCGGCGTGCGGTGTAGTATGTGTGAATTGGTGGGTTTTTTTTTTTATCTTTTAGTGATTTCTAAATTTCTTGACGCATACGTCATGCCCCTCCAAAAGAATCGAAGAAATAACAAAAACAAAAAAGCTAGCACCTACATTTGCGGTCACAATACTAGGCATCCATAATTAAGACCTCTTTAGCGCTTTTGTTTTGTTAAAACTAAAACAAAATAAAAGAATGTAAAAAGACATCTGAAAAGTATTAGAAATTCTTTAAGAAATTTATAAATATATAGATTAAGATAGATGGATGAATTAAAGAATTCTACTATTGATTTAACAGCTTGACACTTTTTTCAGTTAGTTGCATAGAGTTAATTTAAGCCAAATGAGTCAAGGCGAACCTTACCTTTACCTCGCCTTCAGGTGAGCTATCAATTTAACCGCATTTGTAACTCGAGCATGACTCTCTCGGCTCTGTTGGTTCCCACTGTTTGCCGAAGTAATTGTAATTGTTTTCGAAACACTTTGGAGCCCTGTGCCGTTTGCCGTTTCTGTTGATTCTATTGGCAAACTCGGCCCAACGCTCGACGACTCAACTTAACCACTCATCCAGCCCACGCAAATGGCGGCCGCACCTCGAGTCGTCTGCCCGTGACTAATCCCCCTCCGTCCCTCCAGGCCCCATGTCCCTCCAGACCCCAAACCCAAAACCATTATTTTAAACAATTCCATTCCCAAAAAAAAAAATAATAACAATTGCCATGAGCAATCCAGTGAGAAAGGAGAGGTATTCCTTTCTTAAAACTAATTCCTGCTTGGGTTCTTTATTATTTTAAGCCTATACTGTTATATGAAGTGGCGGTACAAAAGTACTGGAAGTTGGTACCTCCATTCATTCCCACTTCCGAGAGGGGAGTGATAGGAATTTCTATCTAAAATCGAATTTGTTATGTTCCTTATACTGGAATCCTATAGTATTTGAAGAACAATAAGTTAATAAGTATTTAGAAAGAAGATTTTAAAGTATTATACGATAAAATCTAATTTTCTTAAGCCTAATTTATATTGAGTTAGGGGAAAAGATACTTAAGGTTGGTATCCCCCTTTTATTCCCAATTCCCAGAGAGGAACGAAAGGTATTTATTTTTTAAAAACACATTCCTTGGGTTCTTTATATACTATAATTCTATAATACTTAAACAGGAAAAAGGCCTTAAGTATGATAAAAAGTACCCATAGTTGGTATCCCTCCCTTCCATTTCCAAATATCAAATGCAATGAGCAATGACCAAAACTTTTCTGTACAGAAAGCTCCGCTCCCTTTTCCTGTTTTTGTGGGAGAAAGTGCTTGCCGCACCTGTTGACTCTTCATGTTGTAGTTGTTGTTGTTGTAGTTGTCGTCTCACCTGGATTTTGGCAGCAAAACTTTTCCAGAAGAGCTAACGAACGGACAGAAGCATCTTTGACATAACTTTGCAACAAGCGGCAAAGACGCACCATCACACATCACACAACACACTCTCCATTCCGTAGAGCCGTACAAGGCGCACTACGTGAAAAGCCATTTCCATTTCCATTTCCATGTCCAATTCCCAGCGAAAAAAGTGAAAGTTCAATTTGCAGCGCACCAGAGGAAAGCCAAGCTGGAGTTTAAGCCGAAGCGAAGCTATATATATATATAAGCTATGTATATATATATATACATGTGTATTCCTATAGCCCCGGATCGTGGTGGCATGCCTCTCTGTTCCGCGCGTGCAGGCAACAAACAAATACAAATGTGTTTTCTTGTTTCGTTTGTTCGCCTCGAGAGGGGAAACAAAACAATCATTGAACGCTAAACAGGTTTTTCTCGTGCCCGCTTTTCCGCCTCCTTGGCTTGGCTTTGGCTTCAGCTTCAGCTTCATCTTTGGCTTTGGCTTTGGCTTGGAAAACCAACTCCAACTTCATGTCCAAAGCCAATGCCTTAGCCGCGAGTCATCGCCCACGCAAGAGTTCCAGAAATTGGCCATGCCATCGAATCGAATCAAAACAAAGCGGCAATCAAAACAAATATCAGACCAAAAATATACAGCAAAAAAATAATAGGAAAATTCTGGAGGAAAATGTCTTAAGAAATAATAATAAATACTATTTAAAGATACAACTATCTTCTTCGATTTGAGGAAGATCAGAATTCGGAAGGAAAATCTATCAAATTATTCCAAGAGTTTCTTCTACCTAAAATAATATAATATAATATCAAAATTAACCTTCTGAGGCTGGAATACACTTTCTTCTTTACTTCTCTCTTAAAAACTTGAGCCAATTTAGTGCCTTTTGTTGGGTTCTCAACAACGCCAGCAATTGTTGTGGCCGCCTTGAGGAAAATGCGCCGCTTTGTGGCCACTTGAGCTGCATTCAAGATGAGAGCTGGGGAGGAGCTGAAGAGGCGGAGGAGTTGGGGAGCAGTGGAGCTGAGGGTTGCTGGGTCGCTGGAGGTGCCAGGGAACTGAGGAGCTGCAGAGAAGAGGAGCTGGGCGGCTTGTACTTGAATGTGCTGATAAACACAGAGGCCGCTCTCTCATATCATAAGCCCTTCGCGTCGTTTCTTCACAGAGAAAATAAAACAAACAAAACTCACTTGTTGGATTGAATGGTGTCATAGCTATTTTTAAAAACTTTCAGTGTATTATAAGTTTAGTTAGAAGTTTGAAAGGCAATAGAGGACTTTATAAATCAACATCAACAGCTGAGTAGGTCTATATACCTCTATCCTAATTGTAATGTCACATCACTAGGTTAGGGCTATAAATTATTATTAATTTTAGGTACTAGATATTTTAAAGTTGTGTATTAAAAATATATATTCCAGTAAGAAGTATACTTCCAGTCCAGTTGTTAGTCTTATAACTAGTTACCAAGTTATTTAATCTTTTCACAAAAGCTTCGTTTGGTTTATTAGTTTTGTCACTATTTGTAGTCATACTAATTAATATTAACCTACTGAGTATTAATTTATTATAGGCACCTCCCATAAATCTATTTTACGACTCCTCCAGTCTCTATTTATAAAACATGACCCTCTACATGGAATTTCTTGGCGAACTCATCATCGCTGAGTTATTTTGAGTTACTGCTCAAGTCTGCTTTGGTTTCTTATTCCATTTATTATTTTTAACCAGGGATAACTTGCGATAATTATTCTGTGTTGTTCTTGACACACCCCCACGTGCTTCTACCTGTGTGTGTGACTGACATTTGAGCTAAGAAAAGCACGCAAAGGCTTGCCATCCTCCTCCCACTTCACTCGCTCCCACTCGCTCATCTGTGAAGTGCATATTGTGGGTGGCAACGTTTGTTTTTGTTTATCTCGTGTCGCCTGCTTTAATTACCTTTTGCAACTCGTGCATTATTTGTGTATCAGTTGATTACCCAACACCTTGCCTGTTGTCCAACTGGAAAAGCAATTAACCCGAAGAGTTCTGGAAAGAAATGTTGCTAAATGAACACACGATAGAATTCATTCCCAAGAGGATCTGGCAATGTTTACTAAATATGCCTAAGCGATATATTTAGTTTATCTGAATTATTGTCATAGGGGGCTCTCTTCTGGGAGCCTTCCCTGTAGCCTTGTAGTCTTGGAAAACCCATTAGCCTCATTACCAAGATATGCAGGCTGACTTCACCTGCGAGCACTTGCCTTGATTGTATTTCTATTATTTTGGACATTACTTCATCGCCTCCACAATGATCATCATCACCACCATCATCGTCATCATCCTCATGGCGATAACTTCCGCCGCTGGCTGAGATAAGATATGAAATGTGCGCTCGTATGTGGCCCAGAAATTGGGCGAACGAGTGTGAAGAAAGCCCTCCCCATGGCTCCTACTTAGCTCAAGGTTGACATCTGCCCTCGCAGACGAGATCCGCAGATGATCACGAACCGAAGAGAAAAATGACTGCGCTGCAGCTGTCAGCGTTGAGGGACCTGGGAGCAGGGAGCGACCGGTTCGGTTCGGTTGGGTTCCAAAAATAAAACCCCAAAGCAAACAGTCAACAAAATACAGCCACTATTTCCACTAAATTCATTTTCGGCTTATTTATGATTTCTCGTTGTCGGTCGATCCGTTGGCTGGTGGGTTGGTGGGTTGCGTTGTCTGGTGGTTGTTGGGTGTCGCTCTACCCGTAAAGCCAACAAAATTTCGTTTTATTTGACTTGGCTTTTCGTTTTCATCTTTATCTTATCGAGCCACGAATTTACAATTGAAAGGAAAACAAATCGAAGATGTTGAGTGCGCCCACAATATGTCCGAGTGTATGGTTTGCTCGTATCCACACAGCCGAGGTGGAAATATTAGCAGCTGCATCAGGTTGGAGATATGTAATGGGTAGCTGCTGTTTATCAAGCAACTTCAATCAAATTTATAGTAATTTTAATTGGAAAAATGTATTAAATAAAGTTAGTTTGTTCTTATAAAGATATCTTCTTTGTAAGTAGAAGTATTAATTACCTAATACCTTACTTCATTTCCCATTTTCCTAATTTATTTTATTTCGTAATATTAAAGTCTAGAATTTCTACAATTCTGACCTCACCTGTTCTCAAGTCACATTTATTCCGAAACCGAAAATGTATTCAAAAATAAGCTAGGTATTTATTTTGCTTGCGCGGCTTTTATTAGCCAGATGTGCCACAGCCGTATAAGTACATATAGCCTTATATAGTATATATATCTGAGGCGTGCTGTGTGTGACACTTGACATTTGCTAACTGCTTTTAGCGTCTTCTGGCCTTCCTGCCTCGTCATTTCTATTTTGAAAGCGCCAATTGCAGTCGTGGTCTCTGTAGCTGTATCTCTATCTCCAGTTCGTATCTGTATCTGTAACTGTAACTGTATTTGTATCTGTATCTGGATCTTTGGGGCAAGTACGAGTATTATATATATATATGTATCTATGAGGAGCTCGCTATGATTGCCTGAGTGACTTCGAGCGACCTTTTGACGTTGCCACACGTCGTGGTCTCCACGATCTCCACTGCCAATTGCAGCAACTCACTCACATATGGTACATACTATTATATATATTGCTTGTGCTGCAAGATAACCAAGGGTACAAAGAGTACTAGGTATTCCCAGTACTTGTTCTCCTCGAATATACAGTATCTATGTTCGATCCTTAGTTGCCAGAATTTGGGCCACCAGAAGAGACAAAATACAATCACTTCTGCGAATGGCGAATGGAATGTCTGAAAGTAATCCGGGTCAGTTGGGAATTTATGGATTCCCGTACGTGTTGCGATTGCGTACAGTTAATAACACACTATAACCCCATGTGCCATGCTTCGTGCGAGCACAAATGAGCACCGTTTAAGCACCGCGCCAGAAATTGATACGGAAAACCGCTCCCACAACAATTGTGCGTTAATGTGGGCTGGAAAATGGGTTGGGTTCGGGTTCGGGGAGGTTCAGTTTGGTTTGGTTTGGTTCGGTTATTAAGCCATTAACACACACTCAAGCACACAGAGGGCAATGCTAATTAACTCCTTATTCGAAATAATATTTTAATTGTCTGCAATTGAGGCGTAAAATTCAATTTACATAAACGCACAGTTTACGCCTCGTTATCAAATGCGTTTTCATCTAAGGAGTTAGAGGGGAAAATTGAATGAATGAGTATTAAATCATTATAAATATTAATTTAGTTTTAGTATTTTTACTATTTTATTAAAAGGAGTCATTTCCGACCCTATAAAGTATATTTATTCTAGATCAGCATCAACAGCAGAGTCGATCTAGCCTTGGCTGGGAGATAAAATTAAAAAAAAAAATTTTCAAAATTTTATAAGGGGTTACATCATTAAAATTGTGAAAAATTTTCAAAATTTGTAATTTTTTAACATATTAAATTTGGTATGCAGATTTATTAACCTCATAAAAACCAACACGGAACAGTTTACCAATTTAAGATTAATGCTTTTTTTAAGAAATGATCATATAAAAATATCGATAAATATCGATGTTGCTTTCATTCTTGTTTTACTTCAAATTAAAACTAAAGCAAGTGTGTTTTGTAGTCTTTTCCGAATTTAATTCGCTGCTAATTGCCACTAATGGTTGATAAAGACTCATTTCTGTGGCTTCACGGTGTTGACCCAGTCTTAAAAACTCAATGTGGCCTTGTCCGAATGATCATTTTCAAAAATAATTAACTTTGGCTTGGTATTTGCAAAGATTTCGTTGCTTGCGCAATTATATATTTATTCGGAGTTAAATAAAACCATTTGGTAATGTATAATATGTGAATATCAATTTATATTCCCTGCTTCTCAGCTTGAAAGTTTGTTTTATTTGTAGAGTTTCGAATGCCAGACTCCTTTCCCCACTGACTGATAGCCTTGTTCTTGAACACAGCTCTTATATATCTGTATGCTTATATATTTTCTGTATTTATTTCGTACTATCGTACGTAATTACTGGTACAACTGTGCCGCTGGCTTATCTAACGAATACGCATATGCACACAGCCCGTATATGCACATAAGCCGGCGAAAACGGCAACGGCACAATGGCAATAGCAATGGCAACAAAAATAAATAATAGCTGCGGCAAAAACAGCAATGGCAACAAATTAAAAATAATAATAAAAAAAGGAAGGCAAGCAACGGCAATCAACAAGTAAACTTCACACACTGCTGATGACATCATCATCATCATCACCGCATCGACATCGTCACTTGATGTGTTTTTGTGTTGTTGTTTCTTTCTCTGCTTCTGCTGCAGCAGTGATCCACAGTGGACACTGACTAAGAAGTACTGTAAAACAAATTATAGAAAAACGGGGCAATAGAGAAGTAACTCTATAAATGAGCAGGTTGCCTTGAGGGTACTTGTGATTCAAAACGCTGCATCCTTAAGATTTTAACTGCTTACTCTGATTATCTTTCAGACTTTAGCAGGCTGACTTGTTAGTTGAGGAAATTGATTTTAGGAAACTGTTAAGTAAAGTAAACACTTTAAGATTTAACATTTGGTGTTTTAAAAATAACTCCTCAGAGATATTTTGAGGTACATACCTTTACATAATTCATAATCATTGTCGTAATTCAATTAAATAAAACACTTACTAAAATACCTAAGATTAAGCAGGAAGCTAAATGACTAAGTAAAGTGAATCTTAATCACGTCTCCTTTTCCCCACTGATAAAGGTTTTTCTTTATCTCAAGCTGAACTGAACTTCCCCTTGACTTGGCTTAATATCCGGTGATAAACAAATCGTAGAAATGGTCATTAATAACCTATTTCCCCTGTAGCTTCATAGCCTCCTCTCCTCCTATCCATCTGTTTATCTATCCATCTTTCCATCTGTGTATCCACAAATGTTATGTTGAATATGTAGTATCTTTTCCCCTGCGCTGGCCTTGGCAGTGCAGCGATGCAGAATTCTCTCGTCTGGCTTGGATTGGCTCTACTGCTGACCGTCTTGGGTCTTGGGTTGCCGCATCCGGTCCCTAAAAACGCCAGGCAAACACACAGCACATCACGCGACGCCGCGTTGATGATGTCACATGATGATGGGAATGGAAAATTATGTTGTTTTATTTCGTTAAATTTTGTTTGATTTATTTATCGGTAATTGCTGGCACGCGAAGCGTCCACATACCTGGACTCCGGGGCATTATGAAAGCAGGCCCGGAACGCCCATTAATTGACCGACCAGTTGGCCGTAAATGTGACCCACATTAACGCCTAAATGGTATCGCTGACAGAAGTGGAATTTAAATATTCCACTTATTTAAATGCCTTGTTTTTAGAATCTAATAAAAGCAAAACAGCGCATAATAGGGAATAATTGGAATAATAGAGCTCCTAGGAAGCTCTATAGCTTATCTAAATGCAAAAGGAATTTGGATTATCGGTTGCCTGCAGCAATATTCACATTTGCTTTCAATGTTCTGTTAGGCCAGCACCATCGATGGAAGGCGGAAGGGTGCCTGTCTGTTCTGCCAGGAGTACTTCATGGACCTGTACCTGCTGGCCGAGCTGAAGACGATCAGCCTGAAGGTGACGACGGTGGATATGCAGAAGCCGCCGCCCGATTTCCGCACCAACTTTGAGGCCACACACCCGCCCATCCTGATCGACAACGGGCTGGCCATACTCGAGAACGAGAAGATCGAGAGGCACATCATGAAGAACATACCGGGCGGCTACAATCTCTTCGTGCAGGACAAGGAGGTGGCCACACTGATCGAGAATCTGTACGTCAAGTTGAAGCTGATGCTGGTGAAGAAGGACGAGGCGAAGAACAATGCCCTGCTCACGCACCTGCGCAAGATCAACGATCATTTGGCCGCGCGCAATACGCGCTTCCTTACCGGCGACACCATGTGCTGCTTCGATTGCGAGCTGATGCCCCGTCTCCAGCACATTCGTGTGGCGGGCAAGTACTTTGTCGACTTTGAGATCCCGGTAAGTAGACGGGAAGTACTAGAAGCCGAAGCCCGCTGATAAACGAGCCATAAACGGACTTTAAGTCATATTTATAGACGTTGATTATTGATTATTCACATCCTATGAGTCACAGCTAATCCTCCTCCTGCTCACTCCTTGCAGACGCACTTGACGGCGCTGTGGCGCTACATGTATCACATGTACCAGCTGGACGCCTTCACACAATCGTGCCCGGCCGACCAGGACATCATTAATCACTACAAGCTGCAACAGGTGCGTATCTGTGGCTAATTTTCCCCAACCATCTTTTCACCAACTTGCCGCCCCAATGTAGAGTCTCAAAATGAAGAAGCACGAGGAGCTGGAGACGCCGACGTTTACCACATCCATTCCAATTGATATTTCGGAGTAGGTTTCCTATTGAAAGCTGAGCTGAGCGGAACGGAGCAGAGCCATGCAGCCACACATCAATTAATAATATTTTGGACAACTTTACAAGCAAGCTGACACACTCTGAGCTAGAACTATACATAAATGTATACTTATCGGATATAACTACCCACGCATATACTATATATATATATATATACCGACTATATATATATATATAACGAGTAAATATAACAAGCATAACAACAACAAGTGTTCTTTAAGCAGCCGCGTTGCCTTTTCTTCAGCTATGCTTAGTTTAAACCCTATTTAAATAGCAACCACAAGCAGACTTTTGCGTGTACTTTTTTTGTTTAATTCATTAATGAACCATTTGTGTTTGACATACAAATGCGCGTACATACTTACATTTATAAAAATGTCAATTAAACTAATGAGTTGCCTGTAGTAGTGCCGCTTCTCGGTATTTTATTTTAATTTGTATTCAGCAAGGAGCTTTTATTTATTTTTATCATTTTTTTTTTCATTTTGTAATTCTGTAAATCTGTTTTTTATGATTTTAGTTTTTGAAATTTTTGCCATTTTGTTTGCTTATAATTTTTATTTGAATATTTTTATCATAACAAGGAAAACTACAACAAAAAAAAAAAAAAAAAAAAAAAAAAATCTAAGAGGAATGAAGAGTATTTTTTGTATTTAAGTGAAAAATTATAAATAAAAAAACACAAAAAGACAATGATTGTATTTTTTAATGGGCAAAGGAATAACTGGTGTAATAATTTATTTTTAAAATAAGATAAAGGAAGAGAGTGATGATGTTACTTTCTGAAAACAGCTGAAGTTTAAATTAATTTTACTGTTTTATTTTTATTTTTACCTTTTTACTACTTTTTACTTGTTTACTATTTTGGTATGTATAAATAAACGCAACTGGGCGGTATTATACTCCGAATATTGGTATATTGGTATTTTTCAGACAGAGACACACAGACAGACAAACAGAGCCATATTATTTACACTTTTAATCATTTTCAAAGTTCTTCTTTTAATTGAAGGAAATTAAAAAAGAAACGAAAAATATTCTATATTTTTTAAGTAGAGTATGAATTTTTAAAAATCTGCTTCGCAGCGGAAGAAAAAATATTCTTTGAAAGTGTGACCGCTCTTTCCACCTGTTGTTTGGTATTTTTTTTTAGGGAAAGACCACTTTTCATCTGGCAATACTGTTTCGAATTCCAAAGTTCGTTTTTACATCACCTGAAACCATCATCAAAACACATTTAATAATTACTATTTCGCAATAAATAACTATCCTGCTGTCCGCAACATGGCCTTGGCCACCGCCTGCGGCGTGAGGCAGGTGCTGTCAAGTAGCAGGGCTCCTCTGCTGTTGCGCCAACTGGGCTCCTCCGCTGCTGCAGCCTCGGCCAATACGCCGAGGCGAACGGAGGAAGCCCGCCTTCTGACCGCCAATGACTATGCAGAGCTGCTGGAGCCGGAAGCGCAGCGTAGGTGCCTGGAGAAGATGCGCAGCCTGCCGGCCTTTCCGCGTCCCAAGGCACTGACTCCCAGTCGGCGCGAGAAACAAACTTCCGCGGTGCTCCTCCTACTCTGCCAGGAGCGGGGCACGTAAGTGCTATGCCAAGCTGTGTTGTCCGCACTCATCCCTTCATAAACCGTCTACGCTTCTAGCCACGAGGTCTCCCTGCTATACACGCGGCGATCGCGACACTTGCGCAGCCACAGCTTCCAGATCTCCTTTCCCGGCGGCAGACGGGACGAGCAGGATGCCAGCCATGTGGACTGTGCCCTCCGCGAGACGGAGGAGGAGGTCGGACTGCCGCGCCACCGCATCGAGGTGTGGGGCGAGTCCTGCCAGCTGCACTTGCCGCGCACCTCGTCGATTGTGCCGGTGGTGGGCGTGGTGCGAGACTTTAACGTCTCGGAGCTGCGTCTCAACTGGGAGGAGGTGGAGGAGGCGTTCTGTGTGCCCCTGAACTCGCTAATTGTGCCCCAGGCCACCCGGCATACGCAGTTCCGCAGCGGCTACAGTGGCCCCGTCTTTGTGGTGGACTACCACCGGATTTGGGGCATCACCGGATACCTGACACAGATCTTCCTGCACAGCCTGCTGCCAGCTCATCTACTGCCCGAGTGCCTTAAAACGAACATCAAGTTTGTGAGACCCTTCAAGCTGCCACCCCGACCGCCCCATCACAGGGAGTCACAGTCGGATCCCTCAATGCGTACCTGAGAGGCGATGTACTCGTTAGCTAAAACTCGAAGCCACCGAATGATAGATAGGCGAAAAGTGATTGTGTTCTTCTATTTAGTACGTGTTTTTATCGATACATTGATGTTGTTGTGCCCATTTACATACTTTAGCAATACAAAATAAAGCTTTTGTTTGTTATAAACATTAGAGAAGGCTGCAGAAGAGCTCCTCGGAAGCATTTGCCCAACTGCTAGAAAGGAATCGGGGGAAACTATCTGGTGTCTATGCCCTTATTTCTTATAATTTTCAAATATTTTCAATGGAAAGTCTGGTTCTTTACTATTTATTTTTATTGTCTACGTTAGCATCAAGCCGCTCAGGTTAATGTTGTTCGCGGACTCCTCCTCAATGCAAAAGTTGAACTTGAAGGGCGTTCCTGCGCTGCTTTGTGGGAAGCTGGAAGCCTGAACTGGCTGGGACGTGGGGGGGACGTCGCTGTTCTCATTCTTGTCGGCTGGCACGGCAAAGTCAAAGCGGAACTCATTTCCAGATGTCAACAGCGCCGACTTCTTCACGAAGCTCGATTTTTTGGCGGCTGCAACGGCAGGTGTGAATTTGACCTGTTTGGAAGCTTCAAAAAGGGAATAAGTTTATTGAGCAAATTGTATTTAAAAGGCCGTCGACCTACCCAACATCATCTTCTTCTCCTCCTGCTGCATCTTTGCCCGGTAGTCTCCCATGGATAGCTTCATCACCTGCCGCTTTCTAATGAGTGGCGCCGTGGAGCTGGTCAGGATCTTAAGGTTCTTGGCGGTGTCTTCGGCTGAAAAGAGGTGTCACAAATGCTGATGGGGAGGTGGGAAGTGAAAAAATGCTTCACTTACCCAGTTTCTGGGTCAGTTTGCCGCCGTTGAGGGCATCCTGCAGCTGCTGGACGCACCAGCACAGCTCCAGTTCGAACTGCACGCCGTCGGGCGATGGTGTAGAGTCCTGTGCTGGTTCCGCTACGGGAATAGTCTTTTTGGGCGGACCTTGAATGGGCGGCGGTTTGCTCAGCGTCTTGGGTGTTCGCCGTCTATGCATATTTATGGATCTTTTATTATTATTATTATTGTTCCTCTGAATGTTCAATGTGCTCGCCACTAGGTGGCAGTGTGACCAGTCCAGCCGGTCAAAGAAGGTGCTAAACGGAACACTTACTGGAACACCCTGTCTGGGGGTATTTTTTTTTTTGAATACTTTGCGGTTAAATACCGAATATAAAATACCGAATCGGTTTAAATCTTCGCTTTTTTTATATTTTTTAACGTTAACGCATGCGTCCGACTTTATTGGGAGCACATCCAGCTCACTCGGTCGATTCCGTCAGAGTTCCATGAGTTCCACAGGCAATCTCAGCGGCTATCACATACCGCATCTGGAGCCAGGAGCCTCTGCGAGTGGTGTCCTGGACGTCCAGTCCCCGAGAGCTTCTCCAACACCGCCGCCGGTGGTCGTCGGGGCCGACAATCCGCGGCTCCTGGCACCCGGCAAACAGAGCAGCATAGCACCTGAAGGCGAGCCAACGGCGAGTCCGAGGCCATCGAAACGGAAAGCGGCCAATGGAGAGACCACCGCCGGTGTGGATGATGACAAGACCCTGGCCCTGTTCCCCGGCCGTGACAAGAGCTATCCGGACGAGCTGAACCGGCTAATCGGACCGCTGTCCTGTGAGCTGTGCAAGGCGCAGATGACCTCGCTGAGGTGTGCCCGCGACCACTACGAGTCCAAGGCCCACGATCGCCATATCAGCGCCTGGCTGGCCAAGAACTACACGGACGCAGGCCTGCAGCCGCCGCCGGTTAAACGGCTGCTGAAGCAGGGACCCAGCGGCCCCAACGCCTTCCACTGTGACCTTTGCGACCTGGATCTCACCTCGGCCACACACGCTCGCCAGCACTATCAGGGCCGGAAGCACAAGCTGGTGGAGCAGAAGGGCTCGAGACCCTCGGGTGCCGGTTACTACGACGCCGCCGGCAAGTGGGTGCGGACAGGGAGCAAGTATGAGCCGAAGGCTAGCCCGGATGCGCGCTTTGGCATCGGGACGCTGTTCCTCAAGACCGCTGAAGATGAAGCAGCGGCAACAGCAGGAGGAGCGGCAGTAGCTGCAGGAGCTGGAGGAGCGGCACCTGCAGCAGCAGCTGGAGGAGCTGCACCAGCGGCAGTAGCTGCAGGAGCCACACCTGCAGCAGCAACTGGAGGAGCGGCACCAGCAGCACCAGCGGCAGAAGCGGCACCACCGGGAGAAGGAGCAACAGCGATTGGAGGAACACCAGCGGCAGGAGGAACTACAGAGCAACCTGCCGAGGACAGGGAACGCTCGTGCAGCCTTTGCAAAATCGTCGTGACATCCGCCAATCAGATGCAGATGCACCTGGACGGGGCCCGTCACCAGAGCAAACTCCGCAACGCAGGACTAAAGGAACCGCCGCCGGATGTGTCGCCATCTGTAGCTTCTGCTTCTGCTACCGAGAATGCCGATGGCTTGAACCTCCTCCTGTATCGCACACCCACAGGCCAGTACTACTGCAAGCCCTGCAACAAGATGATGAACCATGTTACGACTTTGCAGCAGCACCTGGTGGGCAAGAAGCACCTAAAGACAGCAAAGAACTCTCTGCAGGCCGAGAAAACTACCTAAATGGGGGCTAAACTTGAATTTAATGACTCATTGAAACGGCATTTAGCTAATACGCTTGCTTAATGCATTAGAATTATTATGTAAATTATAGCCATATAAATTATACTTTATTAATGCAAAGTAAAGCTTTATAAAGCGTTATAAAACAGTTGAGTTGAGTTCCAGACGAGCTCTTAGGAAGCCCTATCGAAGAACCATTTGGATATTTAAGTTAGGCCGAACTTTCTTTATTGCATGCAACAAGAAGGGACTATTAGTTGTCCTTTGTCCTTCTTTAGCAGTGTTCGCAGTTTTTGCCAGACTGAATAATATCAATTTCTGGAGGTGGAGCGCCCTGCTTGTGCCTCAAGAAGCTCTTTTTCCAGTCGTATCTCTTGAGAAGCCGCATAATTTGCAGACGTTAAAGCGGAACTCATTTCCCGATATCAACAGCGCCGACTTCTTCACGAAGCTCCACTTTTTTGAAAGTTGGAAATGAGTTTAGTCTTCCACTTACCCAACATCAATCTTCATCGGACTTTACCAAGTTTCGGGTTTCACACGCCCTGAAATCTCTAAAGTTTCGACCCTTTAAAACAACTTTGCTTCTTGTTTTTCACATGCATAGCGCTGCTGCTTTATGTAACAGTTTCATAATAGCTTTATTTCTTTAGACTAAACAACAAAAAAGATTTTCGTTTTTTGCTTTTCTTTTGGGTTAAATTCAAACGTTGTGCTTACAAAGATCGATCATAATATAGTAGTTCCGGAGGCATGTACAAATTTAGGAGAGAAATATGTCCACTTTGACCTTAATTTATACTAAGAGAACACTAAGATGATTAAATGGGTGGCTGGCATTATGTACAATAACTCGCGACAGCAAGTTCCGATACTTCTACTCAGAAAAAAAAGAGAAACCGAAACAGTCCACCTTCCTTCCTTCTCTTGCTTATTGTGTGGGCGAGAACTCAGTGGGGGCTAGGACGCGGCAGTGCATGTCGCGGATCAGGGGCACCGTGTAGGCCACACACTCATCCCAGCCGGGGGTGCGCCAGGAAGCCTCCCTGGTCTCCTTGCGGTCCTGCAGAGATTTGTAACCTGTGTGTGGAATGGGAACCAAAATGCGCATATTAACCACCATGGAAAGAGTGTTGATTAAAATAGAAGATTGTTGAACATACACCAAATATGATGGACATTGTACAGACGTCCGATCTGCGAGAAGAAGCCGGCGAATGCCTCGTTGTTATGCTTGCGATAGTTGATGGCCCTTGCCCAGTTGTTGCCCCACTCGATCATGGTGCCAGGGGTCAGTCGATAGGAGCTGAATAAATAATGAGAAATATGAAATATATACTCGTATATAATAACAAGTATGCAATATATACAAACCGCATTTCGTAGATATTCTTGCCGGGACGACTGGCGATCTGTGGCCAGTAGCTGAAGGCCAGCAGATATTGCAGATGGCGGGAGCGCAGGAACTTGGAGCGTTCGTGCATCAGGCTGAGATACTCTGGATCGTTCCACAGGTCCTCCTTGGCCTGATCGATCTTCTCGAAGCCGCCGGTGTACTTCCACAGATGCAGGCACTGATCCATGTCGCCCACCTGGACGGTCCAAGAGGCCACCAAATCGCAAGAGAGATTTGCCTTTTTATCGTTGATTAAAGCCACCGTCGTTTTGCTGTTATGTATGGGAATAAATTGAGCAAAACAAATGTTTTAATTTGAAGTTTGTTTAATTTTTAAGCTATAAGTTATACCCACTAGTTGTTTAGGTAGTTGCTCATGGAATCGGGCCTCACGTTGTGGGTATGCAGGGCATATATGATTTCCTTGTCGCTCAGCATGCGGCTGTGCGGCTCCTTGGTTGGCTCTATTTTCCGGACGAGCAGCTTTGAGAACCATGACTCCGAATCCTTGCAGCTAGCAGTGGTGGACAGGGCACTAGGTGGTAAAGAATATGGATTTTAAACTCTGAGCCCGATTAGCCGAACTTTGATTATGTTTAGGCAATCTCTCGCACTCCCTTTCCCCCTTCTTTTTATTTTTAATAATCTTATCTTTATATTTAGGCCCTCATATCTGACTGATTGCTTATATTTTTTTTTTAATTAGGCAGCCTTGCATACGTGGATATGGTAGATATATTTTAGAGGGAAACTTATTACAAACTGAAAAATATATATTATATTTATGAGAGCAAATGGGTGTATTTTAAAAATACGATATAAGGGATCTCTCTCTAAGGCTGATATATATATATTTTAAGGTTCAAAAACCTTTTCTGATACAAATTAATAGCTAGAAGAACCGATTGAGAACGAAGCCGTTACCTACAAATTTGAGTTCTAGCAATATAAGCAGGATATTTCAAAAGATACTACTTCTCAGAAGATATTTTAGCTTGCTGGATATGCATAGGCATATATTTCAGCTTGGAATCATTAAAATGTCCCCCCAAAACTGCCAGGTTATTCTCAAAAATTAAACGACTTGCCCTATATCTTGTATGGAATCGACCTTATGTTCTCCATATACGAAATACATATATATATATACGCTCATACGCTATATATGCACACACTTATAGAGACACAGCTGCGGCTGTTTTGAATATGCATGTTGTTGCTGTGGTGTTGTTTGTCTTACCGGACGGCCAGCAGTCCGCTGTGGTTGCTGTTGTTGCCGCCGACGGCCAGGAGGTTACGTAGCTTCAACATTTTCGATGCGGAGATCTCGGCCGAATGGTGCAGCGACGACGATGCAGGGAGCAGGAGGCGGAGGCAGTGATTGTGCGACGGAAACTGCAAAGAATCGGGCGACTGGTTAGCGGTGTCGGTGTCACTGTTATCATTACGTTCCCATTGTGCCGCCGCCCGCAGCCGCCTGTCGCGTGAACTTTAGTCAAGGTGAAGTCAGAGTCACACTGGCCAGTGCAAGTGCGCCGGCGGTCGGTGGGAGGAAGGAGGACGAGGAGGAGGAGGAGGTGCCTAACGTTGTCCTTCCAGACCCCTGTGTCGTCCCCCTCCCGCAAGTCCCGCCCACTGCGAGTATCCAAATACATATTTATATATCTGCACCGAAAAAGCAATATTCGCACGCAATTTGCAGTGGCAGGCGGAGCCAGGTTCGCACGCACTCACTCTATATGTCGTTGCGGTGGTATCAAAGAACGAAAATAATAAGATCCAAACGAAATATGAACGTTAAAAGAAAACAAAAAAATGTGGCCTATAAATAATAATTGTGTTCGAATTGATAATAATATCAATATATCGATATTTTTTCCAAGACGATGTATATCACGAATAATTGAAATGGCGATATAATTATTTGGTATTTTTTATGCAACCTTCGAATATGTATCGAAAGTGGATTACAAAAATATCAAAAGCCGCCGATAGTCATAAGTGCAAAACTATCGATTGATTTTGTATGGGAATTTTACAACTGGTTCGATGGCGGTTTTTATCGAAAGAAAGCTTTTTTCAAATCTCCCAATGCTTGGTCACATATTCCATTGTAATTCCATAGTACGCCGCAAAATAAATGCATGCCATACCTACTATAGTTTGTATATTAATGGTTCGTATATTTGAAAGTATCGTTTTTGATTTACTCGTTTAATAATAATACATTGAGTGTAGGTTTAACAAAACGTTTTCTTTTCCGTAGGCAGGCATCGTATGCATTGATCCTAGTAGATTGCCTCCCAAATAATACCACGTATATATATTTAAGAACTTAATGCATAATCAACATGGTTGGGTTTCGAAGAACAATGAGAAACGGAGGGGAAAATATAACTACATTCGTAACTTACAAATATTATATTATATTTACAGAACTATCAAACGCAAATCGTACAAATTTTATACATTTTCTAACTTAGAAAATACGAAAAGAAAACCATATTGTTTAAGCTCACGGAATTTGTAAAATTTGCATATCTTAATTTCGTATATTTTTTCTTTTTAAGAAATCAATTAATTATGTTTAAAGTAGTTCTTAAGTTCTTGGCGGGCGTCTTTTTTTTTTTCTTTTTGTATAACTGATATTTTGGACTTTATACAAAATTGTTGATGTAGTTTTAGGTTCGATTTGGATCTTAGAAAAATGTCACAATACTAAATTATAAATCCCGACACAGAGAAACAAGAGGGAAGATGGTGTTTCAAAAGGATTCAAAGGGGAAATAAGGCCAAATTTCATTTGTAAAATGTATCCCATTTCTCTGTCTGATGTTTTGGGTTCCTACATTTTCTTACTCAGATACAATAGTTCACCAACAAAAAATTAGGGCATTAACCTAAATTAATTTGTTTGTTGGTCACAGGAAATGGAAATTTAAAACCAATATAAGGAAGCGCAACAGTTTGATGCCATCATATTTCCGGCTTTATTAGAGTCTTTTGTTTTGAAAATCCTTGTCTATTATGTATATCCTTGTCATTTTATAATGCGGTCCCCATATTGGATCCTAAACTTTGTTTCTTTTATTTCATGGTCCTTTGGAAAAGGGAATATATCAGCTGGTGCTGTGTCTTCTTTTAAATTAAAGAAAGAGAGTGCTTTTTAGGAAAATATAAATATTATATGTATTTAGGTTTTTTTTTTTGTATATTTAAGGAAAAAATAAATAAGGACTAACTGCAGCGTTTCCCTGTACTGATTTTAAACTTCTTTAATTTGGACTAGAAAAAAAATTACCCTCACTTTCCCGTAACCGACTTTAGATTCGTTTACACCCCGGATATGCCCTTTATCGCAAATATTTACTACGTAAATGATTTGTGAAAATGGGCTTCAATATGTTATCTTGATGTCAAACATTCGTCACATTTAAGTTCTTCTGTTTTTCGCCAAGTGTAGGGAAATATGGACGACGAGGAGAGTAACCAAGAGTGCAGCAGGTGAACAGATTTGGAGTCTGGTTGCTATGTTGTGTTGGACAGCCGCGGGTAGTTCCCCTATAAAAAAAATAGTTGAAGTAAAAGGTTTTAGGAACTTAATAGATCGATGGAGAGAAGAAGGCTCGTCGTACCTGTGAGTACCTGTACTTGGACAATTACAGTAAACAGTCTGCCAAGGGAACAGGAATAGTTGCCACTGTCTGAGAGCTTGGCATCATCAATGGATATTCGGCTGGTTAGCCACTTATCGGAAATGCTGACAGTTTGAGGAATATGCAATAAATACCTCGTTTTATATAGTACATTATAGATTCTAACCTCGATCGCTTGTTGGTCAGTCCCTGGAGCGGCTCCTCATCCTTTGTCCAGGTGATAAATTTACTAAAGTATTTCTCCAGCTCCTGGCCCGACAGCTTCAGCTGCTCCTGGCTGCCGTTGCCCAATAAGTTCGGCTCCCCGCTCGATTCGTTATTTAGTTTCTGGACGCCTGGACCGCCTTTTGTGGATTCCGTTGACTTGAGTATGGTGTAGCGTTCTTTAAGGAAAAAGTTTCGCGATATTTGGCACTGCAGATCGACGGTGCTACCGGACTTGTAGTACCGATCCCCGACATCCCGTTCATGCTCGTCGATTATCCTCAGCGGGGGTTCTGTCGAAAAGTGCAAGTTAAGGACATCTCCCAAGGGATCTATCGAAGGAGCAGCATTACCCAAGATGGTCAAGTTCGTGGTAAACACCCGCGGCGGATGAGTGGAAACCTGACACATGTATATACCGGCGTCCTCAGTCTGTGTGGGATTGATCAGTAGCCGCCAGTTGTTCGGATATTGGAACTTGACCCGTATCCGCGGGTCGCCGCTGTAGGTGACATTGCCAACGGTCAGCAGGGAAACCTTTTCGCTGGTCCGCCTCACCCACATGACCTGCGAAAGGGCAAGTTATATATTTATATTAAACATTACTGCTGGTTCTGTCGGGATTTATAATAATCATAATACTCCAGCACCCACCGTCTTGTCCTTGAGCATGCCGACGCGGCAGTTGAGCACCGCTTCCGTGAACAAGTGCACGGCGCAAACGAGGTTCTCGCCCGAGGCGCCCGAGTTGACGGGCTCCTCGAAGAATGGCCCCCAGTGGTGCTCGTGGTGGTGCTTGCTGCGAAAGGTGCGGGGTCGTTCCGTGTCCCGAGCAGCGGATCCTGCGAAGAGAGAGGGGGGCGTATAATGAGGGTTCCAAAAATACTGGGAAGACACTCGAAAAAACAAGGAGTAACCTGATCAAAGTTAGGTTAAAAGAGGGTCAGGAAAATGCATTACTTTAAGCTTTGTGAGCAATGGTTATCCCAAGAAAGTTTATGAGATTTATGATTTATTAATTATTTTTCTTGGGTTTTTTTGAAGTTTCCATATTTTTTTAGATTATTTGCTTATTTATTTATATAAAGCTAGCAAATGGTTGTAAACTGGCATATTTTCATTGTCACTTTTTGGCTTTTCGAGTGCGAATTGAGCTTTGACATTGGCCTTGGGCCCCACGGCTTGACTTACCACCGCCACCCACGCCCACTGTCCAATGGTTCCTGGAGCGCGTGGAGTCGATGGGTTGCTTTATGGTGCTCTTGGCACTTTTTGGGGTTGCCGCCATGGTTGTGGTTGTCGTTGTTGTTGCTGCACCAGGCACTGCCCCAGCTCCGGCTCCGGCCGTCGCTCCGGGCAGCAGCAGCTGCTGCTGCTCGTCCGCTATCAAGGCGGGGCGCCCAAAGCTAGTAATTAAATTTTTGATTGGCGTGCTATTGCTAATCTCATTGCTCCCCGCCGCTTTTACGGAAGCCCTGTCCTGCCGCACGCCCGGGTTAATGGCGAAGTGCGATAAGTCTGCCGCCGACGCTGCCTCGGCCGGCATTTGGGACTGGGACTGGGACTGGGTTTGGTCCTGGGAGGAGAGAGCGGCGATGCTGGCGCTAGCTCCCGTCGAAGGATAGCCAGCAGCGGTTGATGAAGTCGTCCTCGTTGTGTTGTAGTCATCAAAAAAGAAGCTGTGGTTCTCGCCGGGGCCGCTGGAGTGCTGCTGGGAACTCGTTGTGGCCGCCGCTGCCGCCGCTGCTGCTGCTGCTGTGGGTTCAACGGATGCAATGCCTGTGAAATAGCGGTCAATAAGGATCATATTTTATGATAACTGGGCTCTGGGATGGTTCACGGGTGATTTAATTAGCAATTTTCCCTGGTAGGCATTCATTAATACTATTAATTAATTTAGTAGTGGGGATAATGCCCAGAGTAATGTCATATGCTTACTTATACTATTTGATTATTATATTATTAATTATTAATATTATCTTAAATAATTTGTAGAGAAATTGGCAGATAAAAATATTTTATATGTCGATTTTGTTTCGATATTTAATGCCCAGGTCGATATATAAATATTGTATGATATTTTAGAAGTATGTGTTAGATAAATCAAAAGTTATTGTTATTATAAATAGTTTGTAAGTTTTATTATATTAAAAAAATTAAAAATATATGTTATATATTTTATTTTATTAATTTAAAAAATTAAGAAAAATGTAGGCACGACAAAAAAGTCGAAATATTGATAATGTATCGATAATTTATACGAAGGTCGATATATAGGTTTATATATTACCCTTTTTAATTAAGTTCAACTTCAGAATGGAAGAAATAATGGAAATATCAAGACACATTTTAAGTAAGCGATATATAGTATTTTCGTTAAAATTATAGTTTATATTGCGGACCATTATAATAAATGTTGTTATACCCCCTGGCAGGGTATTCTAATTTCGTTAGAAGTTTTCTACGCCGTGAAGGAGTCATTTCCGAACCCATATATCATATATATTCTTGATCAGCTTTAAAAGCCGAGTCGATCTAGCCATGTCTGGCAAAAAAAAAATTTTTCAATTTTTCCAAAATTTTATAAGGGGTTACATCATTAAAATTTGCAAAAATTAAAAAAAAATTTTATCTTAAAATATTTTAAATTCGGTATGCAGATTTTTTAATCTAACAAAATACAGCCCAGAAAAGTTTTCCGAATTGAAATTAATTAATTTTTGACTTAGTTATGACTGATACAAAATGCGATCCAAATGCAAACTGTAAGGGTATACAAATTTCGGGTTCCCAAAGTTAGATTTCCTTTTTCGTTTTAAAAATGTTTAAGAAATATATATGTTCACGAAAGTTTTATATTTATATTACATATTTTATATTTTACTTTTATAAGAGAGTAATATTAGATATTATTTGTTATAAATATTATTACTGGATACCTATAATGGGTAGAGGGTATAATCACTCACATAGAACGGCATGAATTTGGGATCCAATTACTGAGACAACGGCCAGCAGCCGGAGGAGTCTCAGGCTGCTGGTGGATAGTGAACTGCTGTGGGATAGTGGCACCGTCTGGGCCGCGCTCGATGCTGATGATAGTGCCCAGTATCCTCCTGTTGGGCGCCTCATCCTTTGCACGTGGGTACGTGGCTTACGGATTGTGCTCGATAGAAGTCAGAAAGCATCATTTTACTCCCGGAACGCCGATGACTCCGCCGCTGTGATCGATGGGTCGATGGTTTAGCGGAGCCGCCTCAGCCCTTCCTCACTGCCATTCAAAATGCTGCAAGCAAATGGATGAACAATAATAAAGGCAAACAAGAAAGCGGAAAAGCGGAAAGCAATTTACTTTCTAAGCCATTCAAAGCCTCTTTCCCTTTATTTCCTAAAATATTTCCTGTAGTTATTTGATTTTTTGATATTTTAATGCATTTATTAGGTGGAGTTTCCACACAAAGCATTCCCAATGCTCAAAATGTACCTGTCACCATTCACCGAGCTTGTCGTGTGACATCCCAGTGCCGACGTGCCTTATTTCCAGGCTCAGTTGTGCTTACGTTATGCCCGGGGGCTAGTGGAGTAGGAAATCATGGGGCGTATACGTAATATTTTTTAAAATATGTAAGCCAAAACGTATAAATGTTTTTCCCAAGATTAAAGTACATGGCACAAAATGTATGTATATTATTATTATACATGTCTTGTTATTTTCAGTATTAAACAATTTATTTTGATGGCCAAAAATGGCTGAGGCACGCACATATTTGAGTACATATGTGAGTACGCGTCCAAGTGGGCTGACAATGCTTTTGGGTTTTCTTTTATTTGCTAACCCTTGACGCGACGGAATGCCAATAACTGGGAATAATAACGTATTTAATTTGAGATCTTGGTAAAAAGTACGTAATGCTAAATGGACTCGGACCGTCATTTTTATAAACATTTATTGCCAGACTTGAGCTACGGATAATGTTGGTTGAGAACTTTTAGAACTAGAACTCGTCTTGTGTTGTTTTGTTTTGTATTTAAGACTGGAGTGAAACATGTTTTTAGGACTCTTCATGGTGTTGAGTCAATTTTAAGCTACATTTATTTAAACAAAACAAAAAACACAACAATTACAATTAGTTCAATTTCATTACTAAGCTTCTCTCTAGTCTCTTTTTTGTTAGGTTTGTTTAATTGTTTCTCATTCGATTTTTAAGATATTATAATTCTAGTCAGAAGCTGACAATGCAGTGAGAAAGACATATTGAAGCACTGTAACTTGTTAAAATAATCGAAAAACGTATTAGAAAAAAGGTTTAATCTGGTTTTCCAACCCTTCATATTATCTTCGTATCTTAACTTTTAAAATTAACAAATGACTTCTGGCTTTGTGAGTTTTATTAAAAAGTTAGAATGATAATATAATAATGACAGTTCCAAAGGAAATGGAAATGGAATCTTGTAAGGGAATAAGGTGTTCATTAAGGTGCCCACCTTTATAATAATAAAAATATAAATCTTAGTGTAAATCTTAAATCAAATATGGCACGTGGAAATACTAAATAGGAAATTCTAAATATTTAAGGTAAATAAAATCAAAAAGGAAATAAATATGAAACTGAAGAGGGCTTTAATACCCTAAATATAAACTCCTTTTATTATTTTCATCGGATTGCTTATATTGTTAATTCCTCTGGCAAGTAGGACTCGCACATCCCCAAGTTATTAAGCCCTGAATTAGGATTTTCCTAGGGAGGCTATATTTTGAGACACAAATAAATTTCTTTAAGGTTCTCCAAGCACAAAACCTGTCCTGGCCCCGTCGAGGAAGCACTTCGAAAGATATACTAATTTACTCAGCTCTCTTGGTCCTGGCAGTTATTGTTCCTGTGTCTTATACACCCCCCATGGCACCCACTAAATCAAAGAGCTGAGGTGACATGGAAATGGAAGTGGCTAATTTCTATAAATCACAATATCTGACCCAGATAGCTTATGATTCACTGGCTGGCCATAATGTCTTGTTTGCTGATACAATCATACGGTGATGTGTGTGTGTTAATGACATCTAGACTGTTTTAAGCAAGCTAATTAACTGCTTATCCTCCAGATAGGTTATATCTTGTAGCTTGCATCAGTATTAATCTAAAAATTCAATACATCCATCTCCCACTTTCTATACTTCTCCACTTGTTTTGATTTGGTTTGTAGGCATAAAAATCCCCCTATATGTGCGAGTCCCTTCAAGGACAACCCTACCTATCCACCTGGACTGGACAAACGGACAAGAGGAGGCTTGCCTTGGAGATTTCCACTGACAAAACCAATTTACAACTTTCCTAGGACACAATTACGGCGGTGACAAGCTTGATTTTGTCTTGTCAGCCTTGCTGGCTGCTAAAATCATAGCCTATCTTTTGGCGCTGCCTACAACGGATAATCCAGAGAGTGTGTGTGGCGGCAAGGCTTTTATAGTTCTTAGTCAACTTTTGTGTGGTGTCCGACACTCAAAAATTCGAAAGTAAAATCTTCAAAGTTACACTCTCTCCCCTCGTGACATAAAACGACAACTTATGATCTCGGAGCATCCTTGGAGGCATTGACTTTTAGTGCGACAGGTGAAGGCTGTCTGAGTGATTTAATTAAGGGCTTTAATATCAGACTTAATTGGGAAGATATGCATATCGTTTCACTTACCCCTGGACCTCTTGAGCTTTGTCTTCCATTCGAGAAATGAGACTGGGAATCACTTGACTTGACTCTTGGCTTCAATCTTGCCACACTTGCACTTTCGCTTTCGCTTTCGGTTTATTTTTGCCAACGATAAAAAAAAGGTAAACAAAAACACTACTCGTGCCACATTGATTGGTTCTTAGGCAGCATGATGATGCTGCTGCTGGAGTCAACAAAAAGCTAGGAATTTTTCTATAACGCACTGGCAATGGCACTGGCACTGACTTTGGCGAATATTCCACATGTGATGACCACGACGAACTGTTCGAAAGACGACAATTGGCTCTGGCAGAGGCGACGGGTTCGTGCGCGCTATCCGGAGCACGTAGGTATCGTATCGCTTATCCTTGGAAACTGTAATGAACTGAACTGGCCAGACTCTCCTGCGAGCATCCGAGGCGGCAGGACACTCGAACGAAAGCGAGTGGAAGCTCCTTTCTGTCTGTCCTGGCTGCACACTTCCCCTTGAGCAGACGCACTCAATCGCTGCTCCTTCGGTGAACTCACCACCACTGCCAGAGTGCCCTGAGTGTCCCAAAAGCACAGGAGCTTTTCCCCTGCAATAACTGGGTATTTTCAGGGCGGGAAAGCACACTTTCCGAGTGAAATAAATATCCCAACTCAAAGAAATACAGATGATATGTTCAAAATAGAAAAGAAAACACTTGCTGGCACTTACTAGTAGTAATAATTTTATAATGCTGCGAACGTGAAAATATACGTATATATGTACATATGCAAACAGGCAGGCTTTACCCTTCACCCCTCATCTGCCCCCGTCTCCACAATGCGACTGATGATTGGAATATCCTCCACCTTGGTGAAGCAGGTGAGGGTATTGGAGGCCGCCAGGATATTCTGGATGTAGTCATGCCGGAACTTCTCCCACTTGCGCGTCTTCAGGAAGTTCTTGAAGAGCGCCTCCCTGGTGGGGATATTGCATTCGATGTAGAAGCGCTTCCGCTGCCACAAATTGCCCGGATTCTGGGCGGCCTCGAGGAGCCAGAAGCGCGGTATCAGGATGCACTGGACCGTGGTGCGGGCCATGATCACGCGATGGGCACTCTGCTCGCCAAGCCCAAAGATACCGCCATAGGACAGGGAGCCCACGTCGATAAAATGGGTCTCGTAGCGCTCGTCCTGCGACTCCTCGCCCGAGTCCCTGCTATGAACACTCACCCGCGACTCATTGGTGGCGGTGAATATCTCTGAGCCCTCCGTCTCCATCTCCATTTTTATATCGCTGGTCTTCTCTGTCGAGAGCGGCGTTGACAGGGAGCTACTGTACTCGCTGTACTCCGAGAGATCGTAGCCCTCCTCTTCACCCTCGCCCTCGGGCGAGCCGGATAAATATCGCTCGTAAAGCTCCTGTTTCTTGTTTGTCCTGCCACCCCGCTCATTGTCCCTCTCCCGGGTGCGTCTTCGTCCCTTTTGGCGTTGCAATTCGGTTTTTGTGGACCTTCGGGCGGCTTTATTCATCATTTCACACCCCTTCTGTATCTCCTTGAGGCCCATCTTGCGCAGCTGTCAAGGATTGTTATGACAAGAATAAATATCTAAATGAACAGCTGAGTGAATAACACGATAACAACAGAGTGAACAACAGAGTGAACAACGGAGTGAAGAACGAAGTGAGCAAAGTGAACAACAGAGTGAACTCACCCCCCGCGTTTTGCTCTGACTCTTCTCATCCGAGGAAGTGGACATTACGAAGTCTTGCACATCGAATAAATCGATCTTGTCCTTTGTTATTTCATCCACTGACAACATCTTGGACACCTTGGCCAGCTGATAGACCTTCTCCCGATTGACCATGTTCACCTGCAAGGCAGGAATGATCAGGGACAGATGGAAGATGGAGTTGGAAGTGAACCCGTGCAGACAGGGCTCACCTTCATATGGAGACACTGCAGGATGACGCACTCGCCGCTGAGCACAAAGTAGACGGAGCTCATGGAGCCCTGATCCTCGGTGTAGATCGTCTCCAGGGTGTCGAACTGCTGTATGTTCGCGTACTTGCAGGCGTTCACAGTCTGGGATTACCGTGGAGCTGGAGAAATCGAAGAAAAGAATGACTGAAGGCTCACTTACCTGCTCCTCGTTGAGGAATGCGAAGTAGTCCAGGGCCTTCAGGGCGGCCTTCTTCTCCTGCCACAGCTTCTGCATTGACTGCTGCAGGACCAGCTCGTAGGTGTTCTTGTAAGCGACCAGGACCTCGCAGTTTGCTATGAAATTTATTTATTATTATTACGTTTTTGGGATTACACTCAGTTCTTACATGTGGTCACGTATGTGTTGCTCCGGGGAGAGTTCTCCAGGATGTCTATGTCGCCGATGCAATCGCCAGGTCCGAAAATGGCCTCAGTGTTCAGCTCGTACAATTTGGTGGCCTAAATATAAAGGGAATTATGGAATTAAAAGCAGGTCTATCCAGGGATTCAAGGATCTGAGACAGCTCACCTTGTTATAGACATTCCTGGACATTTCCACCTCGCCGGCGATTATGAAATAAATGCTCATTGGCGGGTCACCCTCCTTCATGATGGTGCGTCCCGTGTTGACGGACATGAACTTGACATGCGGCACCAGGCGAGCACGGACCTTCTGCAAGGACAGGTTTATGCCAAGGACAGGGTTATGACTTATAGATAGAAAGGTAGATAGCCCACCGGTGAGAACTTGGAGAAGCAGGCCAGGTTGGCCACAATGGTGCACAGTTTCTTTCTGTCCTCGACGCTCCGTGTGGCGTGCGGCGTGCGCAGCAGAGATTTTTCCTGCAATTGGGATTGGGATCCAGTTTACTGGATGGGATGGGATGGGATCCCCGAAGCAGAGGGCTTCGATCCACTCACCGCCATGGTCATCATGCCGACCTTGCGCTTCTGGCGCACCGACATGGCAACGTTCTTCTTCACGTTGAGGGAGATGCCCGTCTCCTCGGAGTCCTCGTTGAGCCACTGCATGTTGAGGATGACATTGCGGACCAGCTTCTTGAACCTGTTCTTGGCGGCCTTCTTGTTCAGGCCCCCGACTCCGTCACGTTGGCGCTTTGACATGTTAAGTGTGTATATATGTTTGCCTTCCTGGGAGTATCTATCGGGGAAAACTTGGATGTTTATGTGACTTGAAATGCAAAGTCGAGCTTTGCTGGATTTGCTTTCGGTCTTACCCTAATTTTTGTTGCCATAATCTAGCCTTAATTCCTTGGATTTTTATCTTGTATTTGTAAAGAAACCATTGTTTTTATAGTACATATTATAGCATGTTTTATGGAGCCCGTGTGCAGTGTCCCTGCATTCTTCCGATTTCTAAACTGTAAGAGCATAGTTATTTTCCCAACCAAAAGGAGCCTTTTGAGCTTTAGTTTGTGGCAGTAAAATAATTGAGCTTGTGAGGGCCAGTTCACCAAGATGATGGAGGTAACGTGGAAGACCATGAGGCCGCTGAATCGAAACCATGGAGGATAACCATTTGGTATTTGATGGCGAACGGACAGAGGACCACGGCGAGGAGCATAAAATCATGTTATAAGGCACAGGAAGATTAATTCAATGAAGGAATAATATAAATACTTTCAGTTCCCTTAGCTACATTCTTTATGTTTCCCCTGAGGAAACTGGTTGATTAATCTTAACATTTTCTGTGCCACCTGTCGGTGGTTCTTTCTTATCGTAATATAGCGCCATCTAAGGTTCACTGCTATTTACGAATTTGTATATCGTTGGGTGAAAATGCCATAATTTACGATATACTACAAACATATTAAAAGCTTTTCAGGACTTGGAACTGGGAAAACACAATAATTTAATAAGTTCAATGGGTTTTAAAATTGAATTTACTGCTGAACTTAACTGCATTGTTATATAGAACCAAAAACTAAAAAGCTAAAGCTGAAAATCCTTAATAGGAATTGATCCCTAAAATATGCCAAGGTAGAAGTCCTTGACTGCGCTTTCCTATTACTACCTGGGAGGGAATATCAGCTGAAAACCGGATATCAGCTACACTTATAAAATTGTTTACCTAAAAAAGCCCAACAAAAAAGTTTTGTTGCTCGAAGTTGGCGAGTGGACCTAGATTTAAGAAAAATGTTGCCCTAAAGTCAAGAAACGAACTTTCTTAAATCCAGGGTGACTTTTCTTGATTGCAGTTAAATTATCATCTTCATGGGTGATTTGTCCCAAATATGGTAACCATTTTTCTCAAATTAAAGGTGTATCTTGTACCTATATATTTCCAGATTTCCAGATTTGTCCTTAGTTTTGCGATAGAATTATTCTAACTTTAAGGGTACGTTTTATTTTAACCTTTGGCAAATTGCTCTACAATTTGTAGCTACTAATCTCGAAGGTGTGCATTTACAGGAAATGTAATAAACCTATTTCGTGTCCAATATAAATGTCCACCTGCTATGTAGATGAAAATTCAGATCATAAAATATTTCTCAATCGCATTGGCATTGAGTTTCTAGGGCTGCTTTCAGTCAACCCCCCAGGCTGGGGTTCTCTGAAAACCTCAGTATTATTCCGGCAACTCCAGTGGGTAGGTCGACATCAAAAACACCAGTAAATCATTTTCGACCTTTAAGTTTTTCGTAAATTTGTAATAAATTCTTTTTATGGTGATTCGTTTTTTGGTATTCTCGTCATGTACATCGATAGAGCGGTAGACCATTTGATCGTCTGTGTCGGCACATTCCTGCATGTGGAACAACTGATGCCCATCGGGGCGAGTGACCCCACCGGCATGGAGCTCGTGCCCAATGCAGCGTCCACGCTGCTCACCTTCGTCCTGCTGTCGGTTCTGACCAGGTGGCGTCCCATCCGTGGTTCGGCCAGGTTCATGTCCTTCGGCGAGTTCGCCATGCGCTCGCTGCTGGAGCTGTTAGTGATTGTTTGCTCCGTCGAGATGCTGCTCATCTGGCTGTGGATACCCCTGCTCGTGGTGCTCAGTGAATTCTGCGAATCGGCCGCCGAGGACTATCTCGAGACCAGAATGGCCAAATTGATGACTGACGGGTTTTTCATCATCCGCTTTCTGTTGGCAGCAATTCTAGGAGCCACCGTCGCCATTTTCCAGTACTGGTTCCAGGCCAGGAGGACCAACAATAACAACAGCAAGAAGAACACCACTGGTCATCAGCAAAATAATGGCGGAGAGAGGGCCGGTCCTGCGGGTCATAATGGGCTTAACGGGCAGGTATACGATCGTCCCATCATTGTGGTCCCTGGCGGGGAATTCACTCGCAATGGGAATAAGCGGATCGCCATTAATGGAGCCACCTTGGACGACTCAAGCGCTTAGTTGTATACTCCTTCACTCCGGAATTTTACACACTTTGCCGCAGCCTCCTTTCACATCCTGCGGCTGCAATCGTTCCATTCTAGTGGAGTTCAGTGAGTGACCCTAAGCGGCCGCCCAGAAACCCGAGGATCTAGAGCAGCTTCACTTGAATAATAAAATCTTTAGATAAGTCGGACCAGAAGTCAAGTAGTTTTAATGTTTTCAAGGTTAATTGTTATCGTTAAAGTATGGTAATAGCGTTAGGTTGCGAGCATAGATCGATTTTGATCGATAATTAAGAAGAATGCTGAATGATTGGGATGAAAATGAAAATGCATTCAAATAAAATGTTGATCAAGTGTCAAAGGGAATTTTATTTTGTCAAAATTTAGAGTGCAAGTTTATTTGTTTGTTATATTGTTTTAATACTTAAATAGCCTTAATTATAAATACATAAAGTACAAAACCAGTACTGTAACTAACAAAACCAGAATGGGTACAAGGACAAACTGGAAGCCCAAAGCCATCCACATAACTAATTTAATCTTATAGGCAAGATATATATTAGACAAATAATTAGGAGCAAACGGACCATGGTTAGCAGGACCAGCCTTGTCCCTGATTCGCCTCCGCACTGGCTCCTTGGCTGACTTCCGATTGGAGTCCATTAGGGAATTGTGTAGAAGTCCAACTAGATCCGGCCACAAAAGGAAGTAACTAGAGTAATTTAATCTATTTAATTAGAGTTTTACTTGGTATGCTTACATCGCAAGTCCAGGAAGAGGTTTCACCAAGAAATAGTTACAATTTATTCCCTAAATAACGAAATATCGAAATAAGAGGTTGAAGTTTCAAATGTATTTTATAGGTATTACCTTTTGACTTTAATAATTATTAAGTAAAAGCACACTTTTCACGAGCTTATACATTTCTTGATTGTTTAACAACTGGATTATATTTTTTGAAGGTTCAATTCTGTTTGTCTGCTTTGAAATTATATTTTCGCATTAGGATGTTAGGGCTTCCTAGGGTTTTATTTAGTAATAATTAACACTGGTAATTAATCACATTTTTTTTAAATTGTTCCAATATTTTAACACTGTTCTTTGTGAGATATTAATACATATATATTTAAGGAAAGGTATATACAAGCCTGCTCCTCTCGAACGTCAGAACCCGTTGAGGCTTTCTGAAGAAGTGAATAAAGTTCCGCAATTGAATATATTATAGTCTGAATATATTCAGTAAATCTTAATGTATGTACATATGTAAATAAATATGTGCATGTTCCACAGCAATTCCTGGCCATCCTCAAGTTACGATCAACGAGAGCCGGCTGTTCCAACAGCGGAGATAACAACAAATTGTCTATGAATGCATTTTAAATAAGTGTAAATTTGAGAATTGGCCACACACTGAAAACAAAATTGTCACGTGTGAGGATATGAATATAAAAATTATAAAATACTACCGAGAATTTAGGAAAAACTCTCAATACCTTCATAAATATGCTTTAGGAACTTATTAATATAGCGTTGTATTTACAAAGATCTTATTATGAATTAAACTAGAATTACTAAAATAAATAAAATAATAAATAAAATAAATAAATACATATTAAATAATTACGTTTTTCTTCGTTTTTGGGCGAGTTCGTTCAGTTTAGCGGGGTATTTCAGGCAAATGAGACACTTCCGACCCTATAAACCATATATATTCTTAATCAGCATCATCAGCCGAATCGATCTGGCCCTGTCCGGCATACAAAAAAATGTGACCCATTTTTTGAAAAAAATGTAAGGGGTTACATCGTCAAAATTGTCAAAAATTGGCCAAAAATTAGAAATCGAGTTTTGAATGCAGAAAAGTTCTCCTATAAAAACTAAGAAGAAAAAACCAAACCAGACTGAAATCGGTTTGGTTTAAGCCAAGTTATGATTAAAAAACCTTTAAAAAAGGATTTTTTATTTTTTAAGTTCCAAATGTTTATTATATAATTTACGAAAACTCAAAAGAACTATAAAATGAGTAACATTTGTAATTCTAATTTTTATAGCAAACATTTTTGTGAAAACATTTATTTTATAATGTTTAACAACTTACCTGGATACCATAATTTATGTTAATAAGTTAATTAAGCTATTAGCTACACAAGTATATCTAAAAATCAATTACCTTTTTTGTAAACTCTTCTCATGTTGATAAAGTCCTGAATCCCTAGACACACAGCACTTGCAAAAAGAAAGACATATGCCGGACTTCTAATTACTGTTTTCTATACATTTCTCAGAATTTAAACATATTGTTTCCCCATCTCCCATTTGTTTATGATACAACTTTTGGTGAAGAATTATTTAAAGTGAAGAATTATTTAAATCGGAACCCTGAGGCTCTACTTGGCAAAGCATAAAGCTGAACCCCTTTGCCGCATTTCAAAAGAATCGTTTTTCCCTCCACTCACTTGAGAAATAGACTTGACGAGAGTTGGAGATTTAAATTAGAACATATAATGTACATCGTATTCATAAATAATTGGACACTACCGCCGGCTAATCGAGTGAGCTCTGTCCCAGACTGTTCACTTCCAGCTCAGTGCTGGAGACACTCGGCGATATGGTCGTGGAACCCGCCGAGTGGCCAGCAATTCCATCCAGATGATAGTACTGAACTATTCGTGCCGGCGGTCGGTTGGATATGACCTCTGTGATCTGGTTGACAATCCATTTGGCCAGCTTTATGACTGCCACATGGGCCACGAACTGTAGGATCATCGCACCGAAGCCCTTGTACAATCCGCCCACGCCCTCGGTGACCATTGTGGTTTGATAGCAGTCAACGACGCCCTGATAGTTGGTCAGGATCGGGACTACGGCATAGCCATTGTCCAGGTTGTCGATGATCGTTCGGGTGCCCTGCAGCTGCAGGCGATGCAAAATAGTCTCAAGGGGGAAAAAGATCACCTCAGTGGTCAGCATGGCGATCAGGCTGGCGTATATCTCGGCGTTCTGATGCTCCAGCGTCGAGTCGACTAGCTTGCCTCCGCCGGACTTCTCCGGGGAGAGCGTTATGCGTCGCCGCATAATCCGCGAGGAGATGCCGCGTATGACCAGGTTGAACAGATACTTGGTGATGCCGAACGAAACACTCGGCCCGATCAGCGCCCAGGCGGGCAGCATGCGACCCTTTTGCGGGGAACTCCAGTAGAAGAGTCGGAGGCTTCCCTCGCGGAACACATCGAATAGTCCGGGCTTTTCGCTGGCTATGTCGCTCTGCACGGTCTCCACCAAGGAGGCGGCATGGAAGGGCACAACCAGGCCAATGCTTATGCTGCAAAGGGAATTTGTTAAAACATTTGCAAAAGATAAAGCGAAAACGAGGGCTGCGTACCATTTCAAGATTATGTGCTGTCCGAATCGCTTCAGGGTAGTGCGACTATCCACATCCTTGGGCCAGCTGGTGAACTTCGAGATGACATCGTCGATGGCCAAGGTCATGCCGCGCACCAGCAGACAGCTGCCCACGCCCTTCCACAGCGTGGTCACTCCCTGACGCCGGTGCAGATGCACGATGCTGGGCAGAAGGCTGAACGGATGCAGGTGGTAGCGCTTGGAGGCATTGAAGACCTGGCACTGCCGACGCAGCACTATAAACGGATGGCTCAATAGGTTCTCGGTGACCAGGGAGACCCACTGAACGCCCACAACAAGGTACTTGCGGATCGATGTGTCTGCAAAACGAAGGATTAAGTATGAATAGCCACCATGTGTGCCTACCCGGTCGGGTAACTAACCATCCTCCTGATTATCTATATACTTATGCTTGTCCAGCGGCAGCGATGATAGGGGATCGTCCAAATTGAGATATTGCAGCTTATGAATGGCATCCTGGTCGGCATTCTCGCGCCCCTCAATGCTGGATCAATGGGGCAAAAACATCGGAATTTATATAATTCTAAGCTAATGGATGCAAAGATAATGGGGGGCTGTACCTGCTTCCCAGGTGCTTTTTGGGGCTCAAGGCTAAGCGTAACTCGGCAGCTCCTGCTCCTGGCTTTTCCCTCTCGAATTGCTGCTCATCACCCTGGCTGTGCTTCGCCTCGAATCTGTGAACCGGATGGGAATCGGAGGAGTTCCTATTACTAATGTGTCAGCAGCAGCAGCAGTGATTGTTTTCCCAAGTAACATGTACGTACTTTAGACTGGAGTAGTTATGAAGGCCTGCCATGATTCGGGGCTCGTGTTCTCCTGGCTGTTATGATGTGGAGTAGATATTCCTGCGTCTCCTTTTCAGTTCGCCAGCGTAATTTTTAAGGCATATTCTGTTGTTTTTAAGTTTTTGCTACTTTGATGTGCGAAATGTGTGCCGTAACCAGTGCGACCGCATCTCTGCCGCTCAAATATACCACGGGAGCGGTACCAGGCACCAAGGCCAGGTGTACTTAGTATTTTTACAGCGGACCAGCTCTGGTCACACTTGATACAATTTATAAACAAATCTTCACCGGCGAAAGGAAATTACTTGAATTATGTCCTAGTTGTACCCTTTCGAAAGGGTATTTGGAGTCAGAGGTGCCTCAACATGACGGCGACTCTGCAGCAAAGCGGAACCATAGAGTTGCCAGCGGAGGCATGCGATTTGGAGCGCAGTTTGCTCGGAGGACAGAGTTTTCGGTGAGTAGACCTGAAGCTGGAGGGCACACACAAGCATGGTAATAATGTATTTTTGTTAGTTGGCGCTCGTTAAAGGCTGGCGACGGCAAGACAAAATACTGTGGAGTAGTTTCCAACATCTATTGGGTGCTCGAGCAGGAAACTTCGCACATAACTTACGAGGCATTCGCGGAGGCCACGGCCACGTCCAGGATTGCAGTGGACTACAAATCTGTAATAGCCAAGTACCTGCGTGCCGATTTCAAGTTAAAACAGCACCAAGCCGAATGGACCAGCAAGGATGAGAATTTTGCCAAATTTGTGGGCAAGCCGGTGCGCGTTCTGTCACAGGATCCATTGGAGAACATAATAAGCTTCATATGCAGCCAGAACAACAACATCAAGCGGTAAAGAATACACATTACGTATAAGAATACATATATTAATAATAATCCCATTCCCTTTAGGATATCGGCAATGATCCAATGGTTTTGTGCCACCTTTGGCACCAAACTGGGTCATTTTAATGACTGCGACGAGTATACGTTTCCTGCATTAAAGAGCTTCGAGTACATCGACTGCGACAAATTAAATGCACAACTCCGCGCCGCTAAATTCGGCTATCGGGCCAAGTTTATAGCCCAGACGCTGCAGGAGATACGCAAACGAGGTGGCCAAAATTGGTTTATCCAGCTCCAAAGCTTGCCCTACCACGAGGCGCGCCAGGAACTGGCACAGCTTCCGGGCATTGGATTCAAAGTAGCCGACTGCATATGCCTCATGTCCATGGGCCATTTAGAGGCCGTGCCCGTGGACGTGCACATATATAGGATTGCCCAAAAGTACTATCTGCCCCACCTGAGCAGTCAGAAGAACGTAACGAAGAAGGTGTACGAAGAGGTTTCGAATTTCTTTCAAAAGCTACACGGAAAGTATGCTGGTTGGGCTCAAGCGGTGAGTGTATAAATATTACATATATCCTATGTGTCTCATGCATATGTTTATTTTGTAGATCATTTTCTGTGCTGACTTGGGACAGTTTCAAGAGACTCGAAAAGCTGATGGCAAGGTAATTTCAAATAAAAAGGTTTTGAAGAAATGTTGATGGAGGAGAGAAGATTTAAGTACAAATAGTATTACAGATTTTTCATAAAGATTTATCATGCTCTTTTATTTTCGTATCTATCCAAGAACGATAGAATACAAGATTGCGCAATGCGCAGGTCCGTTATTCGAGCATAGCGTTTGGACGTCACAAAGTACTGGATATTGCCTTATAAGGCAATAGACACAACAACAATTTCATTGGTACCAGTACTTTGTGACGTAGATGCGCAGAACGACAAATTTTTCGCTTCGTCTTTGCGCAATCTTGTATTCTATCGTTCTTGGTATCTATCTGTGGTGGAATGTGGAGTTCAACAAGGAAATCCCCTGGAATATCTTTCCAATAAGAAATTTCGTAAATTATCTTCTCGGCAGCGTTGCCAACTTAGCTATTTTCCCGCTAGATATGAAGGTTTTCAAAACCTACTAGAAGAATGAAAGCTATCGAGAATTACAGCTATTTTGATGTGCCTTGGTATATTACAACTGCCCAGACGCGGTCACACTAACCAGGCAGCATGTTTAAGACTTGAGCCGGCAATATTTTTAATTAAAAAGAAAGAGATTTGTGATTATTACCATGCCCAAGGAGCAGTTTCGTGCTTCGGCACTGAATAAGAAGATGTAAGTGTCATTGCTCCTGCCTCCTGCCCATACCAATTGTGATAATTTACCCGTCCGATCCTGCAGCTCACATGTCCAGTTCGGAATTAGTGGGGCGGCCGAGATCCAGCAGGAGTCCCTGGTCCGGATCATCTCGAAGAATTTGTACCAGGCCCAGCGGCAGCCGGTGCCCTATGGCGTCCTGGACCGTCGCATGGGCATTAGCACGAAGGACGCCCTCTGCGAGACCTGTGGCCAGGGGCTGAACGAGTGCATCGGCCATTTTGGGTATCTGGACCTGGCGCTGCCCGTCTTCCACATCGGCCACTTTCGGTCCACCATCAGCATACTGCAGATGATCTGCAAGGCGTGTGCGCGGGTGATGCTGAAGCCCGAGGACAGGGCCATGTATGAGAAGAAGCTGCACAATCCGAACTTCTCGTATTTGGGCAAGAAGGCGTTGCATGTCCAGATGCTGGCCAAGGCCAAGAAGGTGACCACGTGCCCGCACTGCGGCTCCCCCAACGGTGGCGTCAAGAAGGGACCCGGCCTGCTCAAGATCCTCCACGATCCGTACAAGGGACGCAAGGTGGACTCCGTGTTTACGAGCAACATGAACGCAATGCTCCGTTCGACGGAGGCAAATCGCGACCTCAATCTCACGCTGGGCAATCACAGCACAGCCGAAGAGCTGACGCCGCTAAATGTGCTGGACCTCTTCGAGCAGATTCCCCAGAGCGATGTGGCACTCCTGGGCATGTGTTCCCGCGACGCCCATCCCAGGCATTTGATTGTGACGCGTGTGTTTGTGCCGCCCGCCTGCATCCGGCCTTCAGTGCTGTCCGAGGTGAAGGCCGGCACCACGGAGGATGACCTGACCATGAAGCAGAGCGAAATCCTGCTCATCAATGATGTCATTCAGCGGCACATGGCCACCGGCGGCAAGATCGAGCTTATACACGAGGACTGGGACTTTCTGCAGCTGCACGTCGCCCTGTATTTCCACAGCGAGATCAGCGGCATTCCCATCAACATGGCGCCGAAGAAGACGACGCGCGGCCTGGTGCAGCGACTGAAGGGCAAGCAGGGACGCTTCCGCTGCAATCTCTCGGGCAAGCGTGTGGATTTCAGCGGGCGCACCGTCATCTCACCGGATCCCAATCTCATGATCAATCAGGTGGGCGTCCCGGTGCGCGTGGCCAAGATCCTCACCTATCCGGAGCGCGTGAATCCGGCGAATATGCGTCACATGCGCCAGCTGGTGCGGAACGGGCCGAGCATGCATCCGGGTGCCAATTATGTGCAGCAGCGCGGCTCCAGCTTTAAGAAGTATCTCGCCTATGGCAACCGGGAGAAGGTGGCCCAGGAGCTCAAGTGCGGCGACATTGTGGAGCGGCATCTGCGCGACGATGACATTGTGCTGTTCAATCGCCAGCCGTCGCTCCACAAGATGTCCATCATGTGCCACCGCGCCAAGGTGCAGCCGCAGCGAACGTTCCGTTTCAACGAATGCGCCTGCACGCCCTACAATGCCGATTTCGATGGCGACGAGATGAACCTCCACTTGCCGCAAACGGAGGAGGCTCGCGCGGAAGCCTTGATTCTGATGGGCAACCAGTCGAATCTGGTGACGCCCAAGAACGGTGAGATTTTGATTGCTGCCACCCAGGACTTTATAACCGGCGGCTACTTGCTCACCCAAAAGGAGGTCTTCCTCACCAAGGAGGACGCCATGCAGTTGGCCGCCTGCTTTATCGCCGGCGAGGACTCCACCATGTCCATTGAGCTGCCGCCACCGGCTCTGCTCAAGCCGCGGCGCCTGTGGACGGGCAAGCAATTGTTCAGCCTGCTGATGCGACCCAACAGTGACTCCCATGTCCGCCTCAATATGGTGAACAAGGGGCGAAACTACACGGGCAACATGGATCTGTGCAGCAACGATTCCTGTAAGTGGCATGAAGCCTTGATAGCGAAAGGGAAAGTAATATAATCTGGTCTCTTCTTGCCTTGCCACAGGGATTCACATACGCAACTCGGAGCTGATGTGCGGTGTCATGGACAAGGCCACCATGGGCTCGGGCACCAAGCAGTGCATTTTCTATTTGCTGCTCAGGGACTTTGGAGAGGCGTACGCCACCAAGGCTATGTGGAGACTGGCAAGGGTGAGTGTATTCCAAATATAAGTTATTGGGGATGTATATCGAGAGGCGAACGATATATCGAAAACATCATCGAAAAGCTAGAAATTTCACAATTTTACAGCAATTAATGCTTAAATATCGTTATTAATGATAAGCATAAAGATTCTTAATTTACCTGTCCCTTTTACCCGACTATTTCAGTTTGATATCAGTTTAAATATCGATTTGCATATCGACTTTCGCTTAAAATATCGATACACGATATCTTCGATATGTTTTGCTTGCTTTAAAGGTGGCAACAAATTGAATTTGAAGCTATTTTCCCACTTTATCTTTCACACTCGTTATCACTCGAGCACAAAACACATTATCTTTGGGTTTTTCGGAATAAGCCTTAGTGTGTTTTATTAATTACATTAAATCACCAATTCAATTCAATTGTCCAATGTGGTGATGCCCGTGGTCTCCGCAATGAAGTCCAGGAACGAGGTCAGACGCACATAGCCCGAGGGGTAGCCGGCGGTGCATTGATCTTCGGCCACAAAGGAGTTGATTCCAATCTGCTGCCATTGCCCGGTGCTGGAGTTGTAGGTGATCAGGGGACCGCCGGAGTCGCCGCTACATATGGACATATTGCTGCCCTCCGCACCCTCGGCACACATGGTTGAGGCCAGGACGACGGAGGCACCAAAGATGGGCACACACTCGCCATTATCGATGACCGTCACGTGGGCGTACATCAGTGTCTGCGAATAGTCGAGGTACTCGTCATCCATCAGTCCGTAACCCGCCACGACGGCCGCAGTGCCCACAAAGCTGTTCGATTTCTGGGACGCTGTCACCAGGCCAATGGGTTGAATGCTGCTGGAGAAGACCAATGCTTGGGGCAGCTGGATCAGAGCCACATCGTTGTTCATCTTGTCGTTGTAGTTGGGATGCACGAAGAACGTGGTGGAGGTCATATTCTGGGCCTTGTCGTCATTCAGCTCAATGGTGCCGAAGATGAGGAAGAGCGAGGTATGGCCATCGACGCAGTGGGCCGCTGTCAGCACCCAATTGGTGGAGATCACCGAGGCGCCGCACAGCAAATCATCCCACTCGTCGCGCTTGATGATCACCTGCCAGGGGAACTGACCAGCCGCTGCCTGGGATCCCGATATGATGCGGCCTTGCTGTAGATCATAGAGTTTCGATAAACACCTGAAGACTGACCTGATTGTAGACATACTTACGATACTTGCTGATGGCGCTGCTCCCACAGCTGATTGCAATCCCAGACCCACTGCCAGCAGCAGCAGCAATTGCAGGCATGATGAGGACCTTCCGTAATTAACAGCTCCCTCCTTGACATTCATGGCTCTGTCGTCTCTCTGTCGCTCTGTCGGAAGCCAGACAATTGTTTTAATTTATATTTTTTGTCACCTTTCCATGTTATCTCTCCTCCTGTCCGTATTTCGCACAAATTGTTTAAAGAATGTGAGTTGTTGGACTGAATTTCGTGATAAGATTAACTTACTTAACTTACTGCTAAAATTACGTTGGTCTGCTACGCGAGACTCGAGACTGCCTGGGGTATAGTTTATATGGTTAATTGGCGATTGTTTATGGCGATTAAATGCTTCTTAGAACAGGATCATAAGCCTCGAGCAGTGTGTGACCCGTCCATGGTCTTGGCTTTATGTAGAATTTCGGGTGAAGCACATTCTATTTTTTGAAAGGGAAGAACTTTTCTGTTTGCTTGGGTTTTTTTTTAAGATTTGATTTGAGAACAGGGTATTCTAGAGTCGCATTTTAGCCTTTTTGCCTTTAAAGTGTTGACGGCCGTTCGATCACAGAGTGTGCGGCAGGAGGAGGAGGCTACCGCACAATGCAAGTCAGCTGAATAGGTTCAGGTGGGAAATACATTAATCTGGAGAAAGTAATTAATCTGAGAGTTAGAAGGAGGGTAAATTGAGACCCCTTCGAATGAGGTTACTAGAATTATTTCCTCAGATCAGAAGTAAGATTGAAGTAAGACACAATCTAGCCCTCATTTCTGGTAATTAATCATGCCCACTACTAGCGTGTGTTTACCATTATCTCTGGCACACTGTTGAGGCATTTATTATATATATCTCTCTATTGTGAGGTCCGAAATGCTCACCTCATTGATAATTAAATATCGTTTATTGCCCCACAGATTGCCTCCTACTTCCTGCAGAACCGTGGCTTCTCCTTCGGCATTAGCGATGTGACGCCCAGCAAGAAGCTGCTGCAGCACAAGGAGCTCCTGCTGGAGCGCGGCTATGCCAAGTGCAATGAATATATCGAGAAACTGAAGGCTGGAACCCTGCAGAGCCAGCCGGGCTGCACGCCGGCCGAGACGCTGGAGTCGGTGATGCTGCGCGAACTCTCGGGCATCCGTGAGCAGGCGGCCAAGACCTGCTTCGCTGAGCTGCATCCCACAAATAGCGCTCTGATAATGGCGCTCAGTGGGTCGAAGGGTTCGAATATCAATATATCCCAGATGATCGCCTGCGTGGGCCAGCAGGCCATCAGTGGCAAGCGAGTGCCCAATGGGTTCGAGGACCGTGCTTTGCCCCACTTCGAGAGGCACTGTGAGTAGAGCCGCAAGAAGTACATAAATCCGGCTGACCTCATGCTGTCTCCCCTCTCTCTTGTTAGCTGCCATTCCCGCTGCCCGAGGCTTTGTGCAGAATAGCTTCTACTCGGGCCTGACGCCCACCGAGTTCTTCTTCCACACCATGGCCGGTCGCGAGGGCCTGGTGGACACGGCCGTGAAGACGGCAGAGACGGGCTACCTGCAGCGGCGGCTGGTGAAGTGCTTGGAGGATCTGGTGGTGCATTACGACGGCACCGTTCGTAATGCCGTCAACGAAATGGTGGACACCATATATGGCGGCGATGGCCTCGATCCTGTCTCCATGGAGACGCGCAACAAGCCCGTTGATCTCGTCCATCAGTACGACAATCTGCGGGCCCAGATTCCGCGTGGCCAGCAACGCCCTTTGATAGGTGCCGAAATTCTGGAGGTTCTGGAGCAGCTTCTCAAGACGGAGGAGTTTGCCGAGGCCCGCGAGGACTTTAAAGAGGATGTTAGGTGAGTTTAAGGGAAACTAGAGCTCAAAATCAAGATTTCTATGGCATATTTCCTCATCAGAAAACACCTCAGCACTGTGTCCAAGCGCATTGAACTGTTGCACGAGCGGTTTGAGGGACACCAGGAGCTGTGCCACCAGATCGAGTCCATTACGAGCGAACAAATGCACGAGTTTCTGCGACGCATCAACGATCGCTATAACCGCGCCGTCACCGAACCGGGCACGGCTGTGGGCGCCATTGCTGCCCAGAGTATCGGCGAGCCCGGCACCCAGATGACCCTCAAGACGTTCCATTTCGCCGGCGTGGCCTCCATGAACATTACCCAGGGTGTGCCGCGCATCGTGGAGATTATCAATGCCACGAAAACCATATCGACGCCCATCATAACCGCCGAGCTGACGAATAGTTACAGCATGGAGTTCGCGCGGCAGGTGAAGGCGCGCATCGAGAAGACAACGCTGGGCGAGCTGTCGTCCCACGTGGAGATCGTGTGCCGGCCGCACAGCTGCTACATTGCCATCGGCGTCGATATGGCGCGCATCAAGCTGCTCGGACTGAACATCAGCCTGGACTCGATTATGGCCAGCATTCTGAGGTCTCGCATGCGCGTCAAGCCCTCCCAGGTGGAGGTGGCTGCCAAGATCTCGGGCATCGTGGTGCGCGTCGAGGCCACGCGGACAGCCACCATAAACGCGGAGCTGGCACGCCTGGCGCTCAGCCTGCAGAATGTTGTGGTCTCCGGTCTGCCGAATATTGCGCGTGCCGTCATCGCTGTGGACGATGCCCGACAGCCGCCCACCTATAAGCTCTGCATCGAGGGCTATGGCCTGCGGGAAGTGATTGCCACGTATGGCGTAATCGGTGAGAAGACGCGCAGCAATAATATCTGCGAAATCTACCAGACGCTGGGCATTGAGGCGGCGCGCACCATCATCATGGGCGAGATCACCGAGGTGATGGAGGGGCACGGCATGAGTGTCGACTGGCGGCACATTATGCTGCTGGCCAGCCAGATGACAGCCCGCGGCGAGGTGCTGGGCATCACGCGGCACGGTCTGGCCAAAATGCGTGAGAGTGTCTTCAATTTGGCATCGGTAAGGGACTCGGACGCGGACGGACTCTACTCTCCCTCCATTTATTATAATCCTCTTTTCCCTCTTGCAGTTCGAAAAGACGGCGGATCATCTGTTCGATGCTGCGTATTATGGCCAGACGGACGCCATTAATGGGGTATCGGAGCGCATTATCCTGGGCATGCCGGCTGGCATAGGCACTGGCATCTTCAAGCTGCTGCAGCACCACGAGGACAAGCAGGTGCCGCCCATAGAGCAGACCATTTGCGGTTTATTAAATCTAACGCCGAGCGCATGAGAGGGTCGGGAGTCGTAGGGGTTAGCACCTAGCTGGCACTTGTTATTATTATTGCTGTACTGATGTATTGATGAATTATATTGACAATTGCAAATTGTTTATTTTTTTAATTAGCTGATAAAATAATAAAATAAAACCAGGAAATGTTAAATTTTTTTCAAAAAATGGGTCACATTTCTTTTTTGTCCGCACATGGCTAGATCGATTCAGCTTTTGATACTGATCAAGAATATATATGGTTTATGGGGTCGGAAATGACTCCATCACTGCGTTTCAAGCTGCCAAAAATTAGAAATCAAGGTTTTAATGCAGAATTGTTCCCCTTTTAAAACTAAAACGAAAAGTCGAAACCAAACTCAAATCGGTTGCGTTTAAGCCGAGTTATGCTCAAAAAACCATTTTCTTCAATCTCGACTTTGTCAGTGCAAAATTAACAATTTTCGGTCTGGGGTAACAGGCGAACAGAAGGCAGCAGATGGAGGATGCACTTTTGCATTATATTGGCGCCCCCTGGCGGAATTTTTGCTGAAACTTCGAATTGGTTTGAAACCTGGCTAAAACTTGAGAGAGCTCTGAAGCTTTTTGAAAGCTCCCACAGTTTCCGCAAAAATTCCGCCAGGGGGCGCCAATAAAAAGCAAAAGTGCATCCTCCATCTGCTGCCTTCTGTTCGCCTGTTACCCCAGACCGAAAATTGTTAATTTTGCACTGACAAAGTCGAGATTGAAGAAAATGGTTTTTTGAGCATAACTCGGCTTAAACGCAACCGATTTGAGTTTGGTTTCGACTTTTCGTTTTAGTTTTAAAAGGGGAACAATTCTGCATTAAAACCTTGATTTCTAATTTTTTGCTGTTTATGCTGATCAAAAAAATATGTAGTTATGGTTTATAGGTTACATACTCGTATGTCACCATTTCAATAAATTTCCCCTTTTTAGGCAAGTAAAAAACGAACGTTGGCTGTTTTTGATTAGAATCTTCACATTAGTTTATTTCTGTAGCTTCACACACACATATTGACTTTTCTCTCTCTCTTCCGTTTGCTTCAGCTTTTTTTGTTTTTATAATAATAATTGTAAAAAATAAATAAATATAGCATGCCGCTGCTGCTGCTGCTGAGTTAAATATTACTCCATTTCTCACACAGATGGAAATGAATTGTTTTTTGTTTTGTTTTATATAAATGACTTTGTTTTCGCTATTCCAAAACACGACGATTTAACCAATTGTTTATGAGTTTTGGCTCGCTTACGCTTTATGTACTCTAATAGTATACATATATATATATATATATTGTGTCACATATATATATATATATAAATATTGTTATAAAAGGTATATATAAAGGTATGTATAAATCCATAGATGTATGAAGAGGGTTTTAGTTTTAGCTGATCATCTCGCGGTACTTGAGCTTGTGCTTGGTCAGCATGTCGGTGACGGTGACGAGCTTCTTAATTGAGATTATGTTGGATAGTTCGTGCAGTTCCTGTAAATGCGACACGCAGATGTGATGCAAGGTGGCCAGCTCGCGTCCTTGTTGGGAGAGAAGAGGAGGAAATCCTTAATAAATCTCAATAAATGAAATAGAGCCAATTTCTTACCTGTATCCTGCGAATTATGATTAATGCTTTGGTCGACAAACATGCCCAGCGGCGGATTCGGATCTGTTACGAGGGACAGTTGGTCCAAAAAGACAATCATGCGTTCCTTGTTCTTGAGAATGAAAGGATTCACAACCTCCATGTATTGTTCCTGCCACGTACAAAAAAATATATTAATAATTTGCATTTATAGTAACACCTTCGGGGGTTTACCTTGCCACCAAACTCTATCAAATTGGCTAGATTTTGCAGACACTTGGCGACCATGACTAAGGAACGTGTGGCCGCCATCGGCGGCGTCTCGCTCACCAGGCCAAACTGGCGTGGATTGAGCAGCGCCGGGCACAGCAGACGCAGAAATATGAACCCAGAGACGACACGGGTGCGCACCAGTCGCTCCGTCGGCCACTTGGCCATCACCGCCTTCTGCAGGCAGTTGCAGATGTAACGCACGTTCCGAGGACAGGCGTCCGGCGATGTGAAGATCGACTGAGTGACCAGATCGAGAATCTGCAGCAGAAACTCGGCATTTGTGCAGGCATCGTCGTTGACATCCATTTTCGTGGGATTCAGCTCCGCCGACTGCTTGCTCTCCAGAATCCGCTGCACCGTCTCGCTGACCGCCGACTGCAGGAAGCCATTGCATTCGGTGCGCATATAAAGATCCATTAGCGTGGTGGCCAGCGAGGCGCCGCGAAAGAGCGTCGTCGTCTCGTTCTCGCGCATCACCTCCGCCTGGCACAGGGTCCGTATCAGCTCCGTCTCCCGCTTCTCGTGCCGGAACACCCGCAACAGGGCCGTGGCCAGCGGCACACGGTCGTTGTGACAGAGCTCTGCCAAGGCCTTGACCGCATACAGCTCCGACTCGAGCAGCAGCTGCTGCAGGGGGCTGTACTCCTCGCAGGGCATGATCAGATCGTCCAGATAGCGCATGCGGAGCCGCAGCGAGCCCCACTCGCCCATGGGCGTCATGCCGGTGAGCGTGTACCAGCCCTCGGTTTCCTGGCCATTCTTAAGGCTAGATAAGTCTATGGTTAGCTCGGCCACCTCCGAGTCCTTGCCGCGCTTACCGCGCGAGATGAGGGTGATGGTGAGGGAGACAACGTCCGGGGGAACGTCGCTGTAAGTGCAAAGAAATCGATCGAAGGTTACAGAGAATACTGAGAGATAGACAGGGAGAGAGAGAGGGAGAGGCAGAGAGGCAGAAAGAGAGGCAGAGCTCCGACTTACTCCAACACAAACTCCTCCTCCCAGACGGGCTCCGGCGGGATCTTGACGCGCGTCTTGCCCACCTTGACCTGGTTGAGCGAGATGCTGCAATAGGGATGTGGCACTAGTTTGAATGGCAAGCGATGCGCCTCGAGGACATGGAGGTTGAGGCATCGCAATTCGCGCAGCCGCGAGACCTTCTTCTGGGCCCGGCTCAGCTGCGAGTCGCACTGGGCCTTCAGCGCGTTGATCCACTCCACATAGCTCTCCTGGCTGGGCGCGCACAGATACGTGACGGTGGCCAGGCAGGGCAGCGCCCGCTCGACGATCTGGAAGCAATAGGGTCGCTCCCACAGCGAGTCGTGGCACTGATACAGATAGGCACACGACAAATCTATCAGGCCCTTTGGTTTCGTCTTCTTCGGATTGTCGTAGAAGCACAGCTGCGTCTCGGACCCGTCGTTGATCAAAGCGAAATACAATTGCTTCCACTTGGCCGTCTTGTCCGACTTCTTATTCAAATGGCCATGGTGCTTGATGCCCTTGATCTTCTTGAGCCCAATCTGGTCGCGGCACTCACGCAGCGTGGCATAGATCTTCTCGGCGGCCTTCTCCACCACATACTGCTGGTTGAACTCCGGCTGGATGCCGTTGACAACCGGATGATTCAGCGAATGCCCCTCCACGATCTGCTCCTTGCGATACCGATTTATCACCGCATCCAAGCACTCAAACGTCCGTCCGCCCATCAAATACCGAACGCCCTTCTTCTCGATGCGAAAGCGCTGGATCTGGTTGTTGATGTGGAAGAACAACGAGTAATCCCCCGGTGAGTTGTCACTGGGACGAACCAGGAAGCTTCCAGGGCCAGCTGCAAGGGGAAACCACACATTTGAATAGTTTTTCGATATTTAAAAACCTTACAAAGAATTCATTACCTTTCACGAGCATATCGACCGCCTCATTCTTTGTACAATTCGGATGGAACCAGGGGAACACGGTATTCGGATCGATGGACACATCCAGGTCATCCACAAGCTCACGAAATATCATTCCCTGCTCGCCAGTACGATGGGCTGTCACCCACAGCCAGCCGTCGCCCATGTCGTTGTGCACAAAGAAAATGTCGCCCTTCTGGAAGCTCAACTCATCCGTTTCGGGCATTTTGGTGTAAGGCAGGATGGCCACGACGCGCTTCTTGTCGTTGACTGGCTCCGGCGGTGCAACGGGTATGACTAGACGCTCCCGCTTCAGCAGGTCGCTGCATGAGGTATAATAGCCGACGAGATCGCTCAGCGAGATGAACTGCCGCCCGCCAATATAAAAGTCACCGCACACGGCAGTGATCCTAAAGAAAATTATGCATATTTTAAATCAGAAAATCAGAGAAGAAGGGAGGAACAGGATCAAGTACTTACCGGAAATGGTTGATCCCGGTGCGTCCGTAATAGCTTAGGACATAGGAGCCAGGCTTGCGGTCACTCTCGCGAACTGTGGCATCATCATTAGTGATTTTTATCACAACTGAATTGACTGGAAACTCACCCAAATAGCTGCCCAATTTACTGCTTCCCCGCAGACGGGATTCAGCGGAGTAACGATCAAGTCGTCCATGGTACCACTCGCTCTCCGGCGGCGCAATGATGGCTGGACGTTCCCCTGAAGAAGGAGTGTTATCATTCCATGATTACAGATCATAAGGGGTAAGCTCCTGCTGCTTACCATTAAGCATGTGGGGTCCATCGAACTCATCCTGATCCAATTCCTGTGCCAAATCCGCCAAATCAATACCGCCGCCGGCCATCATCACGCCCAAGCCACTCATGCCGCCCAAGGCAGCCAGGTTAGCATCGTCCGTTGGCGATCCCGGTTGATCCTGAATGACAACGTCTACATTGCCCAAATGCATTAGATCCGCCATGAAGTTCCGATCGCCGGATGGGTGCAAAAGTGCCTGCCGAAAGCTGGGGAATGCTGCTCTCTGGGATCGTCCAAACTCCGCTTAGTGTTGGCGGCCACGTGCAGCAAGGATGGGCTTGCGTTTATTCGAGGGAATGATGGCTGGATCTTTTGATTTCATTGGGGTTCCGGAGGAAGACTGTTTGGAGGAGGAGGAATAAGCAAGCAAAGCAGTTTGTAGTTGTTGTAAATACATAAATAATGATAAATTAAACAAAAACAAACAGTATAAATTATAAATATAGTCAGGGGGCTTTCAAGGGGGAACCCACATTGTTGTCTTTTAAAAGATAAACAAAAGCAAACAGTAGAATGTACAAATTGTTTATAAATTGTAAATAAATTCCTTGAAGTGTAAATATTACTGACGACATAGTCTTGGGGCTTTCCGAATGGAGGAACCCACTTTGTGTTGTCTTTCAAGATAAGCGAGTGAACAAAGCAGAAAGTGAGAGGGGATCAGTATGCCCCATAAAAATATATAATTAATAATGCCTTTGCTAAGCTCATTCTTATAGGATTAAAGGGAAAGCCACAATGGAAACCTTTCTACGTGAATCAACATGAAAGACCGATCTGATCTACAATAGGGATCGAACGCTGGAAGTCCCAGATGAAGCACGAGAGCAATACAGATATGCCAAGTCTATTCCCAGGCACTTGAACTAGGTTTACAAATTAAATTAATAACATAACAAATATACTTTGGATCCTTTTTCTCTCATAACATACAATTTTTTCTATTTATTCTTAATTTCCAGTTCGTTTTGAAAAGAAAGTTATCGTTTATATTAAACAGAGCTTTACTTTGATTCATATTTATAAGGGAATACGTATGTACGATGGGTATAATAGAAGCTATATAATATTAAGTACTGACTTTATAATTTATCTGCACTTATGGCGCAGCTTAAAATATAGAAAAACGTTCTTATCTTGGGTTCTATGGAAGTAATGCACATATACGTTAAATAATGAAGTCACTAATGGATTTTAAAGCATTTCCTAATTCAAATTCCAATCAAAACAGATGGGAAATGCACTTTAATTGATTGTAAATCAGACGACTCACAATTTCTTCGAGACCACACCTCAAAATTCAGGCAGAAGGAAAGTGCGAATGCAAAATTTTTGGGACTGGACCCTGGGCTCCGTCTCCGCCTCCGCCTGGAACACGGGATAGACAAAGAGGGGTCCCGCATGAAGTGAAGGAGTAGGAGTGTCGGAAAATGTTGACAGCTCTGAAGTGGCACCGCTAAATATAACAAAAGAGTAGCACGGGAGGCGGAGACGGGAGTCAGGGAGTCAGGGTCAGGGAGGATGTGTAATTTCGTCGACACTCCCTTTCTCCAGCGGTGGGAGCAGAGAGAGGGGTGCTAATTGGTCGGCATATTTGTTTATATTTATTTGCGGTGTGCACCGGGTTCGGGAATCGTGAACCGGGAACCGTGTCATCATCGGACCACGAAGAGGCCGACCACCACCCACCCTGGCCGTACATCACAAAACGGGGGTTACAGACACGCACACACAGGCACACTCACACTCGAACGCACACGCACACACAAGATGCTGGGAGCCCAGCTCAGCCCTTGCCCCCGGGGGCCGCTTCGGCTATTCACACAGACACGGAGCCGAAGGCATATACCCATTACCGATACGAACGATAAACAGGCGAAAAATTAAACTCAGCTCGTCGCCGTCGCCGTCTTGGGCTTAGCCATGAATCACCCATACACAGCCGCACATATATTCCTCTGACGGAGGCACGGCGCACTCCAACTTCTTGGTTCTCTGTTCTCCGCCTCCGCCACCGCCACCGCCTTCGTCTCCGTCTCCGTTCTGTCGGCAGTAAGGCAACAAATAAAAATTGAATCATACATTTTCCACAAACGTTGATGTATCGGGCACGGCGCGACTGCGTCTACACATTACAGGGCACCAAACAAAAAAAACAACAGGGCACGTTGTCGGCAACAAATAATTCTTGTTTTCGCTACATTTGCATTAATAAAACAACGAAATTAAGAACATAACAATTTCATTTGTAAATTTTAAGGACAAAATTTTCTTCCGTACCGATTGTCGATCAAAAGAGCAATATATCGAAATTCTTTTTAAAGATGATATATTTATATCGTGATTTTTGTGTTTGCCCAAATATCGAAATGGCGATATTTTTATTTGAAAATTTGCGCTTTCGCAGAGTCTGGGCAGACTAGAACCAGAAAACCCTGCTCGAATCCGAAATTTGCTATCGGTGTTATCGATGTTATTAAAGGGGTGATATTATCGATGTTTTTAGATAAGATACATCAACATTGGCGCGTGGATTCAAAAACACATTCATGTGTTCCATTATTAACATTTTCACATTTATTTGTTTTGGTAAAAAAAAAACATACGTTTTAGCGATACTTTAGGTGTTGCAGCTATTCCTTTTCATAAATTATGGACTCATCGTTGAAGTTGTGCACCTTGTCATACCACACATCGTCGCTGGAGTCCTCGTAGGACGTGGGAAAGGGCGGCGCCTCCTGGTTCTTGCGCAGCGGCAGGATTGTGTCGTATATGTAGACCAGGCCATTGGTGGGACCGGCTACCGCGCTGCCCTGCACCCACATGACGTTGTATTTCGAGTTAATGCGCCAGATGCGCAGGCCTCTGATCACGCGCCACCGGTTGCCCATGTGTCCGGGCATCCTTGTGCCGGGCCAGACACGACCCTTTTCACCGCCGCCGCCAATATTACCGGCACGGCGATGTGTCTTGGTGACGCCGTGCGATGCGGGCATGCCCTTGAAGCCGTGTCGCTTCACCACGCCCTGAAAGCCATGATCAACGCTTCAAGGGAATAAGTAAAATTATGAAACGGCTCAGGAACCAGGAAAAGTTGCCCGGATAGACGGGTTACTCACGTTTTTCCGCGCACATCGACAAAGTCGCCAACACGGAAGTGACTCGCATTTAGGGGAGTGCCGGGCACCAGGGCAGCCTCGGGGGAAACAAAGAAGCGGGCCAGGTTCTTCTTGGGCACGACACCCGAGTCACGGAAGATTCCCGAGTACTCCTTGGTCAGCAGCACGGGATTCGTGCTCTCGGAGCCAACGATCAGGCAGCCGCGCTTGTTGTGCGCAGCGGGTTCGATCCGCCCGGGCAGCTGTTTGGCCACATACTCCTCCGGGGGTATGTACTTGATCACATGGTTGTCCACCACCTGCAGCAGCGTCGTCCGTATCCGTTCGCCGTTCTTCAGCCACAGCGGATACTGGCCAATCTTGCGGGCTATCACGCCGCAGCGCCTGATCTGTGGGGTCCATGTTTGCGGGGGCGTCGCCAGATCCCTCGTCTTGATCAGGTTCTGCTCGTATGTCTGGACACCTTTGATGAGCGCGGGAGCGCCGAAGCCCTCGTGGACCAGATCGTTGATGAAATGCTTATTTTCTGCGGTCACCAGGTCGCCCCGATTCTGTGGCAATGTTGGGGAACACATCAATTAAGTGGGTTTTCAGTCAGTTTTTTGATGCTTACGGTGACTTCCTTGCGCAGAAACCATTGGGGATTCCGAAGCCGGGGCCGGCTCAGGTGGCCCTTGTCGCGGACCTGCGTGAGCAGGCCTCCGCTGGGCCTGGGGGAAACGAACAGCAAATTATAATGCATTCTTCTGCGCACAATGTGGCGGGGTTATTAATACCAACCTGAGGCCCATTAATTGAGAAATAGCAGTTCGAATCATACTATTTCTACTTATTTTTATATAATGTAATCAAAGACCAGTGTGGCCAGCTAGCATTCTGGGAAATACCAAACACGCTGCTGCAACAGCTGATGGGGGAAGCAGTAGGACCATATTTCGGAAATGATATCCGCCAAGTTTCGATATTTATATTTTGAATAAAAAACCCATTTAATTAATTAAGCACAGCACCTTTAGTAGCATGTGTGCCAAGCCACATATCCTGGTCATTGAGCCATTCTACGGTGGCAGCCACAAACAGCTGATAGCCGCCGTCATCGATCGTAGGTTGCCATGATGATATGGATCCTCTTGTGCCGGCCGGCAGCCTGTTAATGTTTGCACTCTTGGCCGCAGGTCTTAATCCAGCCGATTATGAACTCTTCAGTCTGCCTGCCAAGAAGTGGCATTGGCGGGCGCGCACCTCGGCGCTCTACTTCTCCCAGCTGATACCGCTGGACCACCAGTACACGGTGCTCTTCACCAGCTCCGTGCTCAGCCTGGCCGAGCTGGTGGGACTGCGGCCCGATCTGGGCACATGCCGCAAGATCGTGTACTTTCACGAGAATCAGCTCATCTATCCTGTGCGCGAGGTGAAGACCCGCGATTGCCAATATGGACTGAACGAGATCCTCACTTGGTAAGGCCTGCGGCTGCATGTCCCTCTCAAAACTGACCACCCACATTTCAGTCTCGTTGCCGACACGGTGCTCTTCAATTCCCACTTCAATCAGACCTCGTTTCTGGACAGTGTGCAGCCCTTCCTGAACATCCAGCCCGACTTCCGGATAAAGAATATTCGGGAGAAAGTGGAGCACAAATGCGAGGTTCTGTACTTCCCCATCACGTTCAGTGAGTTCCCCAGTGCCGCCCTTCGTGCGGCCGTCGAGCCGGAATCGAGCCTGCATCTAGTTTGGCCCCATCGCTGGGAGCACGACAAGAATCCCGAGCTGCTGGCCGAAGTACTCATTGGGTTAAACGAGCGCCAGGTGGACTTCAGGGTGACGATATGTGGCGAGAGCTATCAAACGATACCGCAGGCCTTCGAGCGTCTGAAGGAGAACCTGGGCGTCAAGCTCATCAGCTATGGGCCGTTGTCCCGCGAGGACTATGTGAAGACACTGCTTGCCGGCGATATTGTCATCTCGACCGCTGACCATGAGTTCTTTGGCGTGGCCATGCTGGAGGCCACCTACTGCGGCTGCTATCCCATTGCGCCGAACAAGCTGGTGTATCCGGAGATATATCCCAAGGAGAACCTATACAACACTGCTGGTGCTCTCGTCAAAATGCTCGCCAATCTTTGTAGGAATCCAAGAGTGTTTCGCACGCGTCGTGATAAGTTCTTTGAGATGTTCTCCTTTGACCCCTACGCTGCAGAGCACCTGCTGCCCATTTATCTTGATAAAATAAAAGGAGGCTGACAAAAGGAGTGTTCCTTGTGGTACTTGTAAAGGGAGTTATAAACCCATGAAATTCCCTTAAGCAGGATGCAAAAAGGGACGGCAATATTCACACTGCACAGATCCAACAGAGAAGGCACACATTTTTCACCAAAACTCTGACTCTCACTTTAAATCAAACAAGGAAACAATTAAAGCTACTAATCGGTTTTCTTTCTCTTCGGAATATTGCCTTAAACTAAAACAAATTAACAAGCGGAGAGCAAAGCTCGGACACGGAATTAGAAGTGATTCTCCTTGAACTTTGGCGGGGCGCTGTATTTGACCTTGACATGCTCCCGATACTCCTCGTCGTCATCGTGGCACTCCTTGAAGCATTGTCCGCAAAACAGTTCGCCATCACAGCCCTGGCAACGGAAGACGGCATCCTCGTTACAGATATTGCACCAGGGCAGCTCCTCCACGGCGGCGGCGCTGCTGCTAGGAGGTAACTGGCTATTAAGTTCCGCCTGTTCATCGCTGGTCGTGGGCAAGTTTGCTTCGTCCAAGTACTGTTTTTGGGATGAGAAATTCCAAATATTTTTAATAAATTCTATAAAGCAAATTGAGACTTATGCACCTTCTTCACTGTTTTCTGTAGAATCGCCTCGTCGTTCTCGTCCTCTTCGTTGTCGCTGGGCGTGCTGATGTTGGTGGTGGTGCCACCACCACTGGTTCGATCGGTATCGATCGGTGCATCGCGTAGAGCACGCAGACGGCGCTCAATGTCCGAAATGGACTCGTCGCGCTGCTCGCCTACACGCTGATCCAGCTGCGATTCGCCCATGAACTGCTCGAGCAGATCCCTGATCTTCTCCTGGTCGTTTCTTTGGTCTGTGGAGAGCAGCAGGTCCTTCTTGTCGTAGTTCCTTTGGTGCGGCATGCCACTCAGATTGGCGAGACGAGCGCGGATCTCGTCGTCCGTGGCATCGACACGCTTCAAGTTCTGAATCCGCTTCGATATTTCACTGTCCAGATTCTCGTCAATGTCCTCCTCGCGGTTCTTGGCATACCCCGTGGAAGTGGAAGTGGAGGCGCTGGCTCCATTCGTGGGCACCAGCACCTCGGCCAGATCCTCGGACGGGAGACACTTGCTGCTTGCAGTTTCGACTTACAGTGCCAGAGAACTGGTGCTAGGTTTCGGTTCAGTACTTACTCGAGGAGTGCGTCGGCCGCCTCGTTCAGTCCATCCGTCGGCGAGGTGGACTTTGGCGGCGGGGCTAGATGGAACTTGGTGACCAACTCGCCGGGCAGGGCGTCGCAGTCCACCACCTTCTCGGCATCGGCGCTGGCCTGCAGCTTGGACAGCTTGTCGTAGCAGATGAGGCAGACATTGAGGACCTTCCCGGCGTGCCGTGGCACTGGCATGGGTCTCTTCAGGCACTTGGCGCAGAAGGAGTAGCCGCAGTTGGGGCATCCATACTGCGAGGGGTTGGAATTTAATATTTAACTTAATTACTGCCAGTGGGCGGTACTTGCTTCCTTGCAGAATAGACCGTATTTGCGGCTGCAGCCAAAGCAGCTCATAATGGCGAGAGACGGTGGGTGCAAGTCAAGCACATACAAATTTGTTTAAAACCTTTTTATAAAAACGAATGACTCTTTTTCTCAGACTTAAAAAGTAAACAAAGACTGAAAGTCGATAACGATAACCGGACACTACCGATTGTGTTGTATACCATCGATTGTTTTCCAGCTCTGGCAACCGAACAGTCTGGTAAGGCCAAGCCATTGAGGGCTTTTTCGATTCACTTCTTTGGTCGCACTGCATCTTCGCCAAACGGTCACTCCACAAAAGTTTTGACAACAACACGGCACGCGTCGCTCCGCCTTTCTCTTTTTTTTTATTACAATTTTCGAGCGAACTACATTTTACACGGCGCGCGTGATCTAAACGAATATATACCACAGAGTGCGCGGTGTTGAAGAGACACAAAACGGAAACCGAGTCGAGGATATTCTAACAAAGTCATCCAACTGCAAAAAAAGGGAAAGAAGCGAGACAGCAAAAGTCAAGCCACCAGGAAACGAGGACCTTCGAGAGAGCACGAAAGAGATCCGAGGATACAGGGTGACATGTGGAGTCCAACGCACTGCAGTGTAACGGGTAAGTGGGGGGCGACACGGGACACCCGTTAGCGAGATCTTTTTGTGGCGGCCCCTCCGGTTTGGTATTGGTATTAGTATGGCAAATAAATCGCATTAAAAATTAAACTTGTTTTCCGTGTCCGTGAGTGGAGGTGTGTGTGCTTGTGTTGCATTTGAGGTTGAGCTGTATGTGTGTGTGTGCTTAAAATATTGTCATGACAGAGGCAACAGTTAAGTCGTTTGTTTTGTTGCTGCTATTGTTGTTTCCGTGGCTCTTTTTTGAAATTTCACTTTCTCCCCCGCCCCCGCAACCACCGCAATCCCAGTCCCTGTCTCTGTCTCTTGTATTCCGTGATTGCGCCTTTCCTATCAGACTGGAAGCATTCCATTCTGATAAGATTATTTCGCGCAGCCTGCTTGGTTTGCTGGCTGCGCTTACTCACCGCTAGAAAATTGCGTTTGCAATGTGTGGGTGGGTGCTCTATGCGTTCTATCCATTTAAGGTTCACCAAGCGCCCATCGCATTCTTGTTTACGTTTCTACGTTTTCCATTGTCGTTCTTGGGCTCTCGGGAATGTCAATGAGAAATCGCAAAACATAAAACACAAAATCACAATTCGCGTAAATAATCGTGACAAAACACAAAGAGCCCATTCTAGATCGCTCTCTCTCTCTCTCTCTCCCCTCTCTTTCCCAGTTGGCAATTATGAAAACAAATATCGAGCAATTAACTACAAGTGCACATTTCCAGGTACATTAGTCTGTGTGTGTGTGTGTCAATGAGTAAATGAGTCACAAATTGTTGCCAAAGCATACATAAGTCAACAGAAGATAAACACAGGCTTGATAGATAGCTTTAATTCTGCCTTTCCACCTTGAACTTGCCCGGCTATCGGCTCGTGCTTCTCCCCCTTGGCTATTCTCGGCTCGTTATTGCCCTGTTCTTGCTTTATTTTGCATATTTGCACAGCACAGCACAGCGCACAGAATAATACAATGTTTTATTCCAGCGATTAAGTGCCAGCCGCTGACGTCACGGCAAAGAGTAAATAAATCCGACGGCACGTCGCCGCTCTCCCAAATTCGCCGCGTCGCTCGTCTCTCGCCTTGTTTGCCTTTTTGACAGCACACGCACTCACACACACACACAGACGCGTCGCCGTCAATATTTGCACTTGATGAGAGATGAACGCAAGCTCTTCGGAAACAGCTGTTTTCGCCGCAATTGGCAGCAGTTTCTTTGGCTGCGTTAGATCATCACCATCGCATTAACCCCCCGCCCGACCCACCTGGATTTCACCTTCTTTTTGTTTGTTGTTCGGTAACTTTTCCTCAGGCAGCCGCCACAACACCACCCTTCGAAGTTTTTCCAATTGCGTGCCTTATTTTTAGCCGTAAATTCTTGGCGGCCACTCACTAACTAACTAACACACGCACATGCACACCCACAGACACACCTGAAAATTCCACGGCGGGAAATTGTGCAATGAAAATGTGCTCTGCAAATGCGGCCATTCAAGCAAACCAAACAAACAAACAAATGAATTTTCCTTTTCATTTACATTTCGGTTTTGGTTTTTGGTTTTGGCTTGGGCTTTAGTTGTTGTTTGCTTTTGCAATACATTTTAATGCGGTTGCATTGCACACACACACACACACACACTGGGCAGTTATCGATAACGAAAGAGTAACACCCTATACGTAAACACCCTGTAGCTAATTCCTTGAAATTTCATTAAAAAACTAGCTTTGGTTTACCAGGGACTTAACTTGTAGTTTTAATCTATGTCAGAAAACTATATACAAGTCAAGTTAAAGAAATTTGAGTCGGGTGAAGTCCCCATAAACATTTAGAAATCAACTTAGCTCTACGTTTATTTATTTAATTTTCATTGTTCGTATCAAATTGTAAATAAAACAACAATCGAAATTCTCTGATTGATTAAGTTAACACAATTGAAGGCAAGTGTTCACAGAAGAGCTCATATTACTAATAAGGAGAAAAGCGATTGAAAAAGCTATAACCATAAACATTAATTCACATTAATCGGGTTAACTTTTACTATATTTCTGGTGAAGAGTTTCGCAATGAAAATATTATAAATGAAAAAGCAATGGGCTCTCATTGATACTATATTTTGCACATTGTTTTAGTATCAAGTAGCAGAGAAACGAGTGCGATAAGACCTAACCCGAATGCACTTTGGTCATGTGTCTTGAGATTATGCCCAGTACCAGGTGTCTCTTGCTCTTGCTTCAGCTCCAGCTTCAGTTCCAGCTTCAGTTCCATCTCCAGCTCTGGCCACAGCGCTGCCTCTGACTGTTTGGGACCGTTTTAATGCGGCGCTGTCGATGCACTTATGCGAAACAGTTACGTTCCATTGCCCGACCCATTTAGCCATGCCGTCCGTGCGATGAGTGTGGACGTAGACTTGGGTGAGGAGACGAGAAGCAGCTGGGCACCGGCACCGGAATGGAATAGAAGCGAACCGAACCGAAACAGGGGAGGGGATAAAGAAAAACAGGTCTGGCATTGGATTTGATCTTTCGTCTGGAACTCGGATTGTGACTCTTCCTCTCCTCTCCAACTCTGCAATTGATTATTTCCAGTCGCAGTTGTGCTGGCCACATTCTTGCTGCTCTTGCTGCTCCTCCTCCAACTGGCCAGCCCATTCCTGCTGCTGCTGCTGCTACCCTGCTAACCCTGCTGAATATTCATGGTGTGGGCCTGGGATTCTTCGGCATTTATATTCAAAACATGCAATGATAAACAGAAGAAGCAGCAGCAGGGAAGCCCCCTTCCTTTGCTGCCTCAATGCTAATTGCCTTTCATTTCGGAAAACTGTGCTTTTGCAGCGCGCTGCTGCTGCTGCTTCTTCTGCTGCTGCTGCTGCTGCTGTTTTCCATTTCAAAATCGCACGGCTTCGTTGGTGGGTTCAATGCGCGCAAGAAAGAAATTATTTATGCATAACAATAAAATGTTTCGCTGTGGGATAGTTGGCGGTATTGTGAATGTGGCTCTGTGGCTGTGGGGATGCATTGATAGACCGTTTACTTTGATCGCCGGCCGCCACTTGGCGTTTATATATCGCATTTTCGCACGATTCGCGCACACATAACACACAACATGGCTCGATGTTGCAGTTGCCGCATTAATTGTGGCTAATGCTTTTCATCAAACGGGATCTGTGGCTACACAGCAGCTGGCCCAGTTTGAACCCTCTTTAAAGCACGTGCTGACTCTGCTTTGATATATGAACCCTGATCTCTGATCCCAGCACCCTGTGGCCCTCTCTCTCTCTCTCGATTGAGACATTTCCCAGAGTGTAGCTCCGGCTGCTTGCGTCCATTTGGGAAAGCAGTCGAAAAGTGATCTGCGCAAGAACTGGAAATGGGACAGCAAGTGGCTCATTAGCATGCGTGGTTGGATGCCCCCAAGGAGCATTGGCCTCGGGGCCCGCGTAGTCTGTACATTCTGCTCTGGAGCTCTGGCACTCTGGCACTCTGGAACTCTGGCACTCAGCCACGCCCCCGAAAACAAAAAGCTGAAAAAGTGGAACACGAAGAAACCACCGAGTCTCGAAAAGTGCGTGCTGGGAATTCCACTCGGCTCGGCGGCTGCCATTATAAGAAGCTAGAGCTGGCCCTCTTTTATGATACTGCTGCACTGGGTCTTTGGTTTGGTTTACCTCTTTGGATACCTCTTTCCCCCCTTTGACCAATTAAGCGATATTCTACACAACAGTGGTTGCCCGCTCAGGAATAATCTCCGTGACTGGGTGGATCTCCATTCCCTCCCTCGAGGCTCACCTGCGGGTGAATTTGATGCGATGCAACTGGGAAATGATTTCATTGAAATTAATTAACCCCAAAAGTTGACCTTACACACAGACAGACACAGCTATATAGCTTTTGTAGAAATACACACGCACACAAGCCAAAAAGGTCAACAAAATGCGACGACAACCGTCGATTGATGTCGTTGTTGCTGTTGCTGTTTCCCATTCTATTGTCCCCGTCGTCTGGGGTCACATAAAACGGAAAATAAAGGTGCAGTCAGTCGCTCGTTTGTCTCCCCCCCTCGTTTTCTCTATTATTTGTGGAAGCTTTTAGATATAATTGACTGTAAACTAGCAGTGTTAACTGGGGGAGATTGAATCATTCAACGGCCAAGTACTGACTTCATGAGACATCTGACTTGCATCTGACTTACATCGGTTGTCTTCTGTTTGATCTGTGAGGTGCCTTGGCTTCTAATTAGATCTGCAGTTGTAGAAAGATAATAGAAAGGTTCTGTAAATTTTATAAAATGATCTTATAGTTACAACTCCCTTTGGACTAGAATCCGATCAGCATCGATAAACAGTTCGATTGCCACTCTGTGCTGACACACAGAAATTTCTCTTTTTGGTATCGCCATCATCGACAACGACCGTTATTTTCGGCTTCTTATTTGGGCCACGGCGCTGGAAACGACGACAACAGGTGGTGACTCACCTGGCTCTGGAGCTCTAAACGGCGCTGAGTAATCAATCCCGCCGATCCTTACCTGGCCAAGATATGGATGGGCTTTACTGTCGCCACATGCTACATGGTTTTGTAGATAATTGCTCAAGTTCGGCATGTAGTTTGGAGGTTGGGCCTTGGATGCCTTTGAATCACCTTGTGTGTCTGTACGCCCTCCTGATGACTGCTTCTGTTTGCTCTCGACAAACCCTCAATTAGATCCCCCTCCTCGCTGCCATTCAGCACGTGATTGAATCGAAATTGAAATGGGAAAAGTGCAAAAAGTGTTAGGAGAGTGTGTGAGGGGCTTCTGTTTTGGCAGTGATTTTATCGCCTCTCTCTCTCTCTCTCTCTGCTCAGATCGCTTCCCTTTTACCCCAAAAGCGAAATTTAAGTGCGCAACTATTGGCACAGTGGGACATGAGATATTTAATTTTGAAATAATTCCGGCAGTTAAGATAAAAACTCTTAACGTAAAGAACTGAATTTAATTTTAACGTAGAATCAGGGGTTTGATAAGAGCAACTCCTTGTTTGAGTTTTGCAGAAATCTATTATTATATCATATTTAATTTAGATTTAAGGAGGAGTTTTCGGAGTTCTTTCTCGAACAGATAAACTGAGAGTTGCATAAATGATGTTTTCCTCCTGTGAACGTTACTTAAATTTAATCATAGAATGTTTGATTATTTGCTTTATTAGAGCTTTACAGTCTCTTTAAGAATTTGAACATGTCGACGACTAATAAACTAACAGTCAGTCTAACCTCCTGTTAAGTTTAACCGAAGGTTAAATAATTCTTTTTCACTAATTATGATAACTGATATTATAGAGAGAAATATGTCACTTTACAGTCGCTTTAAAAATTGGAACACTCGGTGTAAACAAATTAACAGATAGATTAACTGCCAGTTAAGTCTAACCGAAGGTAAAATAACATACTATTTAGTTAACAGTTAGATTAACTGCCTGTTAAGTTCAACTAAAGGCAAAATAATTCCCTTTCTTTAAGCGAATGATATTTGGTCCACTGTGCAAGACATTAGTTTTGAGAGGCGGCCATAAAAGCGGACCAACTTAACGGTTTCGCTGTTGGTGGATCGGTGGATCGCCGCCCCCTACCCCACACCTCTCTCCCGTACACCCGTACACTCTTTGGCCAGTATTGTTTGCTTTTTTCTTGTTGTTTGTTGTTTTTTGGTTTTGTTTTTGGCGCTGCTTGCCATGTTTCTTCTTGCCTTTTGCCATTTAGCATTTGGCATTTCTATTTTTGGGGCGCCCCTCCATGCAGGCAAAGGCACATACATATATATACTATAGATATATTTATGGGAAGGGAAGGGAAGGGAAAGGGAATTTGCAGGGCATACGGAGGAGTCCATCCACCTATCTGCATGTCTCCGCCATCCGCTGAACCGCTGCACGAAATTGCCGGGCGACGGGTCATTGACAGCCAGGCACTCGGAGCCATCCATCCATCCATCCATCTTCCCATCGATCGCATTCATTAGCCGAAGAAAAGCCAAGGCAAAACGAAATAAAATGCGATGAGCTCTGGGATGGGATGAACAGGTGGCATGGCAGAGGTCAGGCTAGAGCTGGGAGCCGCCGAAGCTGGATCATCGATATTAGCCGCCGCCGGCTTTGAACCCATCTTTAGCCTCAATTATGGGTATTTTATGGGTAAAATGGGAAGAGAAAAACGGGGAAAGAAACAAAGTGAGCAGCAGCAGCGGGAAAAGCGGCAGCAAACTTCCCAAATTGGCTTAAAGGCAGGCGGGGAAAAACTGTTAATGCGATAATAATTATGAGACGCCGCCCACCCCGCGCGAGGAAAGCCCAAACCCAAACCTAAAGAAAATGAAAATGAAACTGAAACTGAGACCAAAAAAAAAGATGCAGAAATCTGCAGCGAACAGAGCAGAGCCATTGTCTCCTCTCCCTCATTCACTCTCTGTGTGTGTGTGTGTTTTCCCGCTTTTCCTTCTCTCCCCCCCGGTGGGGTTGCTTTTCACCGCCTTTCGTTGACACCGCTTTTCACTTTTTGTGCTGCTGCCGCCGCCCGTATTGTGTATGCCCGGTAATTGCTACTGCTTCGACAGCTATTCTTTTATTTTATGTCTTTTTTTTTTTGTTTTTAACATTACGAAACCCCGGCGGGAGATTGAGCAAGTGCTGGCTGCCAGAGGCACCACCTCACACTTGAATAATCAAATCGAACCGGGAAGAGAGGCTTCTTCTTCCCCACATCTGGTGGGTGGAACGAACTCCGTGCTGGGAATGGGAATGGGAGCGGCACCGGTACGGAGCCCAAAAATAGATCGCTTCGATCGCAATGACTTAATTTCTGTCCCCCCAGCGGAACAGCACACAGCGTCTTCGGGTGTCACTACCATTTCCATTTCCAACTTCCATTTCCGGCAGCTGTGCTGGGGAATCAGAGCCCTGGCACCGAGGTCTCTGCGAAAATTAAAAACTTGAAAAAGAAATACAAAATAAATAACCGAAATAAACAGAAAACGAAAAGCAGCAGCAGCAAATCTAAGCCAGCGACTGTCGCCGCCGCCGCCACTCGTTCCGAGTGAATCACTTCCCAAATTCGCGGGGACCCAAAAGCAAATTTCGAGTAGTTTCACTCGAGCGGCGGCGGCGCCTCGTGACCTCGAGCCCGACAAAAGCATCCGGCGCAGATATGAAAGCCGGCCACGCCAACTGCCAACTGCCATAACGCCACCACGCAACCGCAGAGTCGCAGTTCGTCGACGGTGGGCTCCCTCTCTCTCCCTCTGAGCGATCAGAGCCAAGTTTAGGCCCAAACTCTAACACAAATCCCAGTTCCAAAGCCAGTCCCAGCATTGTTTGCCGCCAGCCGACCGACTCCTCCAGATACATTTATGCATTATGGCCTTCGCTCGCATAAATCTTGGCTCTTTCTCTGTCCCTGATAAGATGAACTCAAAAGATTGAGGATTATTAGTACTCTGGGGATAGGGGAAAATATGGATATATCCAAACCTTCACCGCAAATATTTATTTAAAACATAAATATAACATTGCAACTTGATTGATTTTTGAAGCTTTATCAATATTTATCTTGTTCTTATACCAAATTATGTGATATTTTCAATAAGAATTGAGATAACTCTTCCTCTCAATATGCATTCTCTTCCTCCTCTTCTAGAAAGTTGTAGTTACATTGTTAGTGACTCCCAATTAAAAACCTCTCTGTCTCTTCTCCTTTGCAGTGCAACGGGCGCGAGGTCTGCTCACCAAGGGCAAGAATGGCACCAACAACTGCTTCGTCACCATTGCCCTGGGCAAGGAGAAGTACCAGACTTCCGTCAAGGACAAGGCCGAGACGAGCGTCAACTGGAACGAGGAGTGCGAGCTGTAAGCCAGCAAGCAGCCAGCATGGCTTTCCTTCTTCCAGTTTTAATATTTTATATTTTCCTTAGGAAAATCCCCGATCAGGGCAACCGCGCTGAACTGACGCTGACCTGCCTGCACAGAAACAACCTGGGCATCGATGAGTTCCTCGGCCAGGCCTCGCTGCCCCTCAACGAGATGGATGTGTACGATCGGCCGCGCGCCAAGTGGTTCAAGCTGGAGAGCAAGCCCGGCAAGGAGAAGAAGAACAAGGAGCGTGGCGAGCTGGAGGTGCGCATCGCCTTCGTGGTCAAATCCGGCTCGCTCACTGACCTCAGTAAGAAGGACAAGCACAAGTCTTCCATTGGCCAGCTGGCCAGCTCCGTGGGCGGCAGCCTGCTGTCCATTGGCAATGGCGAGAAGCGGCGCAGCATTAAGAAGCTGGCCGGTTCGCTGAGCTCCAAGCTGCACATTCGCAGCAAGAAGAAGCAGGAGGCAGGCGGCGATGACAGCAGCTCCTTTGGCGGCTCCTTTGCCAGCCTGGGCACCCCCAATAGCTCAGCGGGCAGGGGCCAAAACGGAGGCGGCAGTGGCCGGCGACGAGGTGGCCAGCGGGCGGGCGAGGCCGATCCCGGTGTGATTAGCGAGGACGAGGATGAGTTTGTCTTTGATAATCTGTCGCACAAGAGCTCCGGCAGCTCGCTCAACATCCAGCGGACGGGTCTTCAGCCGCCGCAAGCAGCAGCAGCCGCCGGGACGCCCAACTTTGCGCCGCGCCATCCATCGCCCTTGCTGACCAACGGTGGCATCGGTGGCAACGGCGGCAGCGGGAAAGGTAAGCCATCGGTTTTACCAGCAACTCTCGATGAGGATGCGCCCATCGATGCGGAGATGGAACAGCTTGAGCTCGATTTCAGTGTCCGTGCCCGTGCCCATGCCCGCGCCAATGCGCTGGTGGCCAACGTGAACGGTAGCGGCGGCGCCAGCAGCACCAGCAGCACCCTGCCGCCTCCCTCGAAGCCGCCACGCATTCCCTCCTCCACGTCGTCGTCGTCGTCGCAGGCTGAGCAGGAGCAAGAGGAGGAGCTGCCACAGCAGCTGCCCGTAACTAGGCCAAAGGAGAAGCCAGTGGAGCCGGTTAGCAGCAAGGATGAGTGGGCATCGAAATTGTATGGCGGTGGCAAGTACCTAGAGATTGGGAGCAGCGATTCTTTGAAGCGTCGCAGCTGGGAGGCACGAGTGCCCTTGCCCGCGAGTATCGAGGAGCCGCCACCAGTGCCCACGTCCAGCTCTTCGTCCAGTTCCAGCTCGGATGAGGATGACGAGGAGCAGCCACCGCGCGTAGCTCCCCCACCAGTACCAGTTGCAGCTTCCATTACCGCAACTGCTCCTGCTACCACCGCTTCTACTCCTGCACTAGCTCCTACTCCTCCTGTAGCCACCACAACCGCCTCCTCACTCTTCTCACCCGACGTGGAGCACCGCAATTTCGATACCTTCAACGCCAGCTTCGCCAAGTACGAGCAGCGCAACAGCACCGCCATCTTTGCAGATGAACCAGAGCTGGAGGAAATGGATCTAGAGCCGGAGAAGCCGCCGGCGCCCACACCCACACCCACGGCACGTCCCAAGCCCCAGCCGCGGGTAATGCCCGCCGATCTGAGGGCTGAGGAGGAGAAGGAGAAGGAGAGAGAAGAGGCTGCCGCCCGGCAACAGCGCGCCGAGGAGGATGCTCGCTTGGAGGAGGAGCTGCGTTTAAATGAGCAGCGACTGCATGAGGAGGAAGCGGCCCTGCAGCGAGAGCTGGAGGAGGAGGCCAAGGAGCGCCAGCAGCTGGAAGAGCAGCGGCGGCGTGAGACCAAGCGGTGGGAGGAGGACCAGAGGCTGCTTAGCTTTGCCACGTCGCGCTCCACGTCACTCGAGGAGCCAGCGGCCACCATTGTTGAGAAGCGTGAGAAGCGGGTGATGGAACCGATGGAGCCGGAGCCGGAGGGTGATCTGGCTGAGCCAGATCACAACTTCCTCACGCCCGAGCAGTCGCCCAAGGAGTTCCAGACGAACGGCGGCGGCAGCGGCAACGGCGAGCGCTGGGAGAAGCGGCTGGGCAAGTTCAAATACGGCAACAAGCGAGGTGAGCTGATGAACCCGAACCGAACCGATCCGAACCGAACCGATCCAAGTCCAGGCTTCGCCCTGCACAACATCTCTCGATCCTCTATCAAAAAACTGATAATCCTGACCTCTCCAATGCATCCGGCGGCGGGCAGGGAGTGCGGCGGCAAAAACGCTGGCGGATCGCGAAGCGCACACAAGAAACCGAACCAAGCTAACTTCCAATCAACGCTGTCATCTGTCGCGTCCCTAAAAACATCTCCTCCATGCACTTCCTCCTACATTGTTTCTGTATCTACTTTCCTTTTGTTTCCCTTTTCCCTTGAGTGTTTTTCTATTGTTTCCGTTGTTGCATCCGCCAGTGTTTAAGCATTCCTTCCTCATCCGCAAGCCCCCCTTAGAAGCTTCTATTAATCTTGTTTCCACCTTCAGATAAATACAACAATGACAACGAGAGCAACTCGCCCAGTCCCAAGTCCACGGAGCGCATCATCATTGGCCACGAAAAGTCCGGATCGCATGCTGAGCGACGCTCGGAGATATCCGCCCAGCTGGCCAAGAAATACGAGGGCAAGTCCCGAGAGGTAGGTTTCTATACAGGAATATATGAACATTTATTAACTCTTTTTTACGCGCTGCAGGAACTCATGCTAATTGCCAATGGAATGGAGAACGAGGCTCTGCTGCAGCGGCAGCGGGTTAAGGAACTGGAGGACTATCTGGACAACCTGCTGTTGCGCGTGATGGAAACGCATCCGAAGATCCTGCAGAATCCCTACTCGCGCACCACGTCCGCCAAGAGGTACGGCCCCAAGTCGTTTTGGTCGCTACCAAGGGCCACGCTCACCCACTAACCAAGCAACCAACCAATCAACCAACTGCATGCATGCCCCTGACCGCCGGTAGGATTGTTGAAAGCCGATAGACATGATGATTAGCCACCATTTACCCAAAATTCATTGCCGTGCTAAACGGAAGTTAAATGTTGATTCTGATTCAATCCAAATTATTATAAAATCTAGTAATATTAATAATATTGTGTGTTTTTGTTGTCGCTTTTGAACCAACAATCCGGCTACGATTAATTCAGTGTCTGGTTAAACCCAAACCATAACCGAAATGACTTGTATTAACAAGATAAGTAGAGCCATACAATCGTATTCTTTTGCAGCCCCAATGCTCTCCGCAGGGAGAAAGCGATGGTTGTTGCTTGCAATTCAAACGTAGAGGCTTTCCTGTTATCCTGTTATTATAAGGACATTGCAATAACCCAACCCAACCACATTGATCATCATTTGTGTGTCTCTTTCCTTAACATCTCTTAACATACAACATGTTAGTTACTTTTGTGTGTGTGCGCCTTTGTTTTCTGTTCGTTTTTCCTGTCACCCCTTCCCCGTGTCTTGTTGTTATTTTCGTTTTTCCTTTTTTTTCTAACCGAATGCATTTTTGTAATTTCTCTTTATTTAGTTATAAAAATTACATCAATATGAATGACTTTCTAAAGTAAGTGCTGTGTGTGCATGGCTGCTGCAATTTGCATTTAAGTAGAAAATGATTTAAACAAAACAAAAGAGAGAAAGAAAACACTCAATTCAACTATTCACCAACAACTCCAACAACAACAACAACTACAACATCACCAACAACAACAACAACACCACAACAGGCAAGAACAAGAACCACAGCTAATGTGAAGACAAGAAGAAAAGAGGAGAAGGAAGAAGAAAGAAGCTACTAAAACCCTGAAGCGGCAACGAAGTAAGATGAACCGATGACCAATCAATCAACTATTCATCCCATTTCTCTGTTGTCTCGCTCGCTCGCTAGCCCTCTCTGTCTCTTTCCCTTTCGCCTCCTGACTGTTGTGTTTTTTCTCTGACTCTGACTCTGGTGGTCCATGGTTTCCTCTCCCCCCTCTGCTTGAGCATCTCCCTAAGTAGTAGTTTGCCTAATGCCTAACCTAACCATACACCCAGCCCCTTGACCAGATTATTGGCTTGCTTACACTCACCAACGAACCATTCTCCATTCTCTATATTGCAGCGGTTAAAAAGAAAACAACAGCCAAACTTGTCACACACACAGGAGTAGGAGGAGTAGGAGGAGCAGGAGGAGCTCAAGAGCTGAAGACGCTGCTGCAGGAGAGATCAAACACCACGTTGCCTTTGTCGTGAACAGCGAAATTCAAGTGCTTTCTAAATCGTAATACTAAGAAGAATGGGGAGGTGGGTGGTGGTGGGTGGTGGCAGATCGTAAGGGGTGCAAATTTAATGGTATGTTCCATCCAACCCCCTCCCCTCCCCGATTATTCCCCGTACTAAACTGAACTACATTAATTATACAATCTATATTTATATATATATGTGAAAATTCGATATGTATGTGTATCGCCAGGCATGCGAGAGTTGCATTATCATCGATTATCGATTGGTTCTCGAGTCCTTTTTATCGATTGATTGAAATTATCCAAAAGTATTTTGTTTTTTTTTTATTTTTTTTGCAAGTCCTCTTTGTTTTTTTGTGTAATATTGTGTTGTGCAAAAGGAATAAGATGAGAGTTTTGAGGAGAAGTTTTTGTAAATCGCCAGAGCGGCCTTAGTGGATTAAGTCTTAAATTATTTATGTTTTAGTTGTTAAGTAAAAGGGGGGGACACACATGCATACACACACAGTTGAGAAATATGTTGATATACTACAATGATTTTACTTATTGATATACACACCCAACCCAAAACCAGAATAAAAACATTTTTAACATTAATAAAATGTGGCCAATGGCCAAGAGTTTCCATTAATTGCATTATCGGGATTTTGGGTCCTCTCACAGCATTTTTTTTTCCGATTTAAAAGCTATCACTGATTATGCAATACACATTGATTAGTGGGTTCAGCGGATGCGGAAATAGAATTTTTGTTCAAAAAACTTGGTCGCATTTTTGGCCTAAAAATCGAGGACAACTTCAATGGTTTTTTTATCATAACTTGGCTTAAACTCAACCGATTTCAGTTTGGATTGGTTTTTTCTTCTTGGTTTTTATAGCACAACTTTTCTGCATTTAAAACTTGATTTCTAATTTTTTGTCCGATTTTTGAAAATTTTGATGATGGTACCCCTTACATTTTTTTCAAATTTTTGGCTAACAAATTTTTAACACCTTCAAGGGTTTTTTGATCCTAACTTTGCTTAAACTCAACCGATTTCAGTCTCGTTTAGTTTTCTCCTCTTAGTTTTAAAAGGAGAACAATTCTTCATTTAAAACTTTAATTTCTATTTTTGGCCAATTTTTGACAATTTTGACTTTTTTTTTTTTTTTAAATGGGTCACATTTTTTTTTGATCCGGACATGGCTAGATCAATTTGGATTTTGGTGCTGATCAAGAATATATATGGTTTATAGGGTCGGAAATGACTCCTTCCCAACTTTTCAACGATCAGATCGGGAAATTAAAAGAAAATAGATTCGAATAACGACTTTTTCAACACATTTTGATATACTTTCAGATACATATCATTTAAAATCACAATAAAATATGCAATGAATAAATAAATAAATCTCTGGCGGAGCTACGAGTAGCTCAAAAGATTAAGTTTCTTTTACCAACACCCTTCGTATCCGCCTGATTTAACGCCACTTAACGCGGCGACTCATTCATCAGTGCTGTGCGTGTGCCACTCCCCAGGGCCAGTGGCTCCAGTGACACCCCCCGGCAGTGGGAGTGGCCCTTGAGGGAGCTCAGGGACCAGGACCAGGACACCACACTTTAAACCCCGAACCCCGAAGTGCTCGGCATGCGATTGCATGCATGGTAATCGAATTATGTGGCACTTTGCCATTTTAAAGAGACAGCGAGTGTTGGGATGATGGTCACAGGGACAAGGATTGGTGCACACACATGCACCACCCACCACCCACGTGGGGGGTGTAGCCTCCTTTTTCGGGTGTGTGTGAGGGGGGGTTGCATGTGCAGACATTTTCATTTCAGGCGTGTTCCGAAAAACACCAGAAAAAGCTAAAACTATATTGATTTAAATTATTTTTGAAGGCAGTTTTTAGGGAAACATAAAATCTATTTAATGAATTTCAAAATGTTGGAAATATTTTTCAATTCATTTTTCAACCTGCAACAGAAAGTACCTGTTGCCGTTCCGAATGAGAACGAGAACAACCCGCAGCACTCGCTTGCTCCTAATATACTCGATGTCCAGTAGTCAATCCTGCAATTGCATTATGACTGCCAAACACAATTAGGGCGTTCGAGCCGATGGCCAAAACCCCATCCTGATTCTCGTCCTGGTCGGTCCTGGTTCTGCTCGACCGCCTCTGTTTCAGCATGTCGCTTCATGTCCATTGTAGTGGGCATAAATTATAAATATTTGCGCCAAATGTGATGTGGAAAAAGGAGGAGGATGAGGAGGAGGAGCAGCAGCTGCAGTTGCAGTTGCGGCAGGAAAAGGAGGAGACGCAATCAGGGTTGGGGGCGGGTTTGTGGTCCTGCCAGACGTTGACGTCCAAATTGATCAATTTTGCATTCTAGCACAACAATCGCAGCCGGGCGAGGGGGCGTGGTGGTGACCCCATTAACAATGCCCAAGCCCCAAAAAGCTTACGATGCACTTCGGCCAAGGATTTCCTTTGCCCTCTCTTCTGTTTTCGTTGCTCTTTCTCATGCTCCGTCTTCGTTTTCGTTTTCGTTCTCGTCTTCGTTTCCCTATCCCTCAGTCTTTATGCTTCTGCCTCTACCGGAAGTAAAGGAGGTGGAGCCACAGGCCGAAGAGGCAGAGGAGCAAAAGCAGTGCATAAGCAATGGCTGTGTAGTAAACAATAGTCCACCTCGTTGGTGTGTGTGAGTGTCGAGGTACAGTAGTCCTTGAGTTAAAATATTAAATAGGATTGGAGACCTTATGCTTAAGTTTTGTGAAAGTGCAGGAATCTGCTTGTTAAGAAATGGTATTAATATTTATAAATTGGTGAAATTTGAACAGAGAATTTATTGAAATTCTTTTATTGGTGTATTGGTGAGATATCAAAGGATAATTAATAGGGATTTGTTCGTTGGTAGGTTTCTTTGGGCAAAGCTTATCGCAGGATTAAAATATGTTTGTTGGTGTACTTCATTGGTGAAAGTAAAAAAGATAATTTAACGTTGGTGTATTTTTGTTGGTAAAATTCCAGACTTTTAGTTTAGAAAATACCCTTTAGTCGTAGTATTATTAATTTTTCTCAATTGTTTCTAAATCTGCTCAAGTATATAATAGCCTGAACCAAATATCGTTCATCTAGTATCTTCTTTTAATTACAAAATCACAATTGCATAAGTTTCAAGTGAATATCTTTAAATTCCATAAATGATTTATTTTGGCCAAGAAAATACGGTTCCTGGACCATAGTGGCCATGGTACAATAAGAGTGAGGTGGTCTAGTTACTGAAATTATTTAGAATTAGTGTCAGGGAAAAGGGTAAAGTCTAGTTAAAAGACAATAGAGTTTAAACATAATTATATAATAATAAAAAGTGTAGTAATTACATTTTTTAAGGTTTAATACAAAATAAATTTTAATTAAAATGTCTTTAAAAGAACAAATTATTTAGTGAAAAATACAAACAGTGACTAGAAATAATTATCACGTTCTTATTATTTAAAATTATATTCTGTAATAAACATAAATATTATATATAAACATAAATAAGGTATTTATATATCTTATAAAATTATACAAGGCACCTCACAAACATATTCTAAGCTTTAAGTAACTCTATTGTCGTTTCGCTCACACTTTTCGTGGGCTGCCGGAAGTCGGAGTAGTTAACGGAACTACTTTTTGCCGACGCGACCACCCTACACTTACTTCACTATGCCCAGGGTACGCCACCCACACCACCCACACACACACACACACACTCACACATAGGCGAGAGTATGTCTGTATGGATGGATTCGTAGTGGTAGTTGTAGTTGTCGGCCTGAGTCGCTGCTCAGTTGAGTGACTGATAAGTTCAGTTGGCGTTCGCTTGGCGCCGAGAACGGTTAACGCGTCTAATCGAATTGGCTTACGTAAAGGGGCAAGGGGAAAGAGGCTGGAAAAGCGGGAAATATCCGTGAAAAGATGTTGCCCTGAATGGCGCATCCTGAATATTTTTTTTTCGAGTGTGTCTGTGTACGCCGCTCGGAATTCTCATTTCGTCTCGACGCGACTCGACTCTGCCCTAAAAAGTATGCAAGGAATTCTTCGCACTGCAGTCGGTGGCCGACTTTTACTCTGTGTGTGTGTGTGTGTTTGTATAGTGTGTGCCTGTGCCCGTGGGTTTTGTTATCCCAGTTATCCTTGTTGTTCCGGCATAAAGCCAGTTCAATTATGTAAGGTTGGAATTCATGGCTGGCAGAGCCCCGCACTGTTACCAAGCGACCAAGCGAGAGTCCTGCGGCCACTAAATGCAAATGAAAATGCAAAGAATGGTTACCTTAAGCTTATTTGATGGCATATCCTTGAGTCCTTTCAGAGATACTTGTGGCACAGATCAGATAAAGTATATGCTAAGACCGCAAATTGATTGGTTTGTAAATATAAATAAGCTCACAAGTATATTATTTATTAAGTAACCATTTTATTTTGTATCAATAAAGTTAATTTAAGTGATAACATAACGTGGTTTATTATTTGAATACCAGTAATATTTTTGTTTTTAAACGTAAACCATTTGAATTTGATGTTTTTTAGGTCTTGGTTTGAAATTAAATATCGAATATATCAATATCGAAGATATCAAAAGCTTTAATATATCAATATTTAAATATCGAAAAATATCGCCTTTTATGATAAATGATTATTTATGATTATCGCAAATTAAAATTGTTTAAAATCGATGCAATGCAATATTAAATGTAGCATGCAGAAAACTTCGATAATTATCGATTTTATCGAAAAATGGCCCAAAAAGTTATATATTTGTCCTTTTTCCAAATTGTATTGATTAAAAAATAATATCGATTTATAGCACACATATCGCCACTTTAAAATTTCGATTTATATATCGACTTTCGCTCAATAGAAGGTTGCCTTTCCTAGAATTCAAATTAATTATTTACGAGCCCAAAAACAGTGTAAACTTGGGTTTTAAAATACTTTTGCACTTAAATTTCTTATTATTTAAAAATCCCAAGCCATTTCTATGGCAACCCTGCAATAAATAATACCTTAAGCAATGATTTCCAATTAATTCCTGATTAGCATTACGAATTTTGGTGGCCTTATGCCTCAGGTGATGTTGCGGCAGTCCCCGATAATTGGCGACCTCAGCGAATAACCCCGAAAGCCGCTCCCCTCCCTGTTAACCCTTGGGCGCCCTAAATGTATGTGTGTCATTACTTAACACCTACTACTAGCTGGTGCCCCCAGAGTTGGCACGCTATAACACTATTACAGCAACAACGAGGAAATACGAAAAGTAAACGGGGGAGAAATAACAAAAAAAAAAAAAAAAAAAACAGACGAAAAGAGGGAAAATTAAGGGGTCAGGGAAGTAAGTAAGTAGATGAAAGGAGGGGGCGACGCGAGGCGAGACTCATATTAGTCATGGGACCCCCCCTCTAGTTGTTATTGCATGCTAATTCCACCTCCACCCACTCACCCACCCACCCATTCGGCCATTCCGCCCCTGGATTCTCCCCGATTCTCGTTTCTTTTCACATTATTGCCTTTGGCTTTTGCCATACGAGAAGTCATTTTCCTGCGACTGCCAGAAAGTATGCAGTGTGGCCGAGGTCTAATCGCATTTGTTACACTGAACCAAAAACTAGGGCTTCAACTGGCAGTGGAAGCCTTTGCGATTACCGCCAAAGAAAGCTGCTTTGAATTGAAAGCGCTATAAAATTTGCATTAAAGGTAACTTCAATTTAATTTAGTAGATGAAATAGTTTCATTTCAATTTATTTTTTTAAGCTGAAACTTAAACTAAAACTTAATTATATTTAATATATTATTGTTGAATTTTTGATATTCAGGGCAATGTATTTGTTAATAAATCATATTCAAATAAAAGTATACTTGATAAATGTATAGAACCAATTTAAGCAGAAACTTTTGAGGGCTTTGTTATTATTAATTTATTATGTAACAATATATTACTGTTATAATACCCAATCAAATAGCTAATTATTAGGGTTTAGATATTGTTGCAAAGGTATTCAAGCGAAAACCCTCGCATCCACTTTACTGCAGTTTGTCCCAATTTCCCAGCAACCAGAATGAGTCAGCTGCTCGGTGACTCTGTTACAAGGTGTGATGGTGTACTTCGATACTAGACAGTATATTCCTTAAACTATACATATATGCAATGCATAATGAGAGAGAGAGAGAGAGAGACAGAGTGGCGAAATCAGTGATTCACAGGCACAGGCACTGCAGCAACAAGGGTCCTTTGGCTCGTCCTTTTGCGCCTGTGTCATTGACGCTTATCAAAAGCCAGCGATCAAAGCCAGCGTTTTGTTTCCATTTTGCTATTACCACTCAGCCTGGTCCACCTCCTCACCTCGTTGATAAGCGGCACAGTGGGACAAAAATAAAGTCCTTAACAGAAAAATATACTATGTATAATTTCAATATATTCATGCCAAACCTTTCACTGGGGTAAATATTTATAAATAATTAAAAATATATACTTTAGATTATGCATACTCCACTGTCCCCAAGTGACTTCTGGCAGGAGCTGTCTGCCTTTCATACCTCCCTACCTTCCTCTCTCTTTCTCTTCATTTCTTTCCAATTTTCTCTTTCCTCAACATTGGCTGAGGTCCTTTTGCCTCAGTATTCACAATATCCTTTGCATATGTGCACGTCCATTGGATGAACCTCATTGAATTTATTCTCCATTGGCGTCTGGTTTTTCTCCAGTTTTTCTCTGTTAATCTCCATGGCTTTTACCCTGTTGTACTTTCCCCCCTATTTCGTCCTTTTCCCCAAAGTACAATGACAAACAGTTTAGCTTGAAACGATGAGCAACGAGCGGGCATTAATAACTTTTTTCTTGCTTTTGTTTTTGTTTTCAGGTTTTCCTCACTTTGCCACACGAAAAACTATTTTTTTTGTGACTATGAATTTTTTAATTTTTTACTAAAAATATAATAATAACAATAATTGAGAACTAAAATGTCTTGATTTATATTTTAGAATAAGAATTATTAATATATTTTCTTCTGCTGCAACTTTTGTGGGTTTCTTTAGTTATTTAGTTAATAAGAAAATTTGCAAACCTTTTACTCAAATTGTAATACCTTCATCAATTATTTTCCACAAATTTAATTTATTTAATTTCATATAATATATTTATTTATTAATTAATTTAATAATTAAAAAACCCAGAACAAAATTCTATTAATACATTTCTTTTCTAATTGTTTTTTCCCAAATTTGTTGCCTGGTTTTTCGCAGTGTAGCTCGGCACTAAATGGCCGCGTCTCGTGGATGCCATTTTTGGGGTTTGCGGTTCATGCCCTCAGCACTGTATTTTTTTTTTTCTCCCTTTTTTTTTTTCTTGGACAATTTATGAGGTCAATGAAATGCCTTTGCCGCCTGCTGCTCGTCACCCGCCGTTCCTCGCTGCGGCGGCCAAAACTCTGCCGGCGACGACAGCGGCGACGTCTCCGAAAACCTACCCCCCGACCCCTGCCCCCTGGCCCCACTCCACCCACAGGCGCCCAATGTCATTGGGGGCAATATGTCCAAAGGCTGTGGGCCTACATCGAGCCATGAGCCATTTTCCCTCCAAGTTTGCCAAATCGCAACGGGAAGGGAGAGAAGAGTTAACGAATGGCAGAAGGATTGAGGAATTGAAGAGGAACAGAATCAAGGAACGAGCTTAGAATTCAGAGGATAATTGAAGAATGAAGAGAAGAGAAATATAATAGAAATTATCAAATTCCTAGAAGAGTTGATTTTCTTAATGCTCTTAATTAGTAAGTCAGTTCTTAGTTTATAAATTAAATTATATATTATTTCTCGCAAAATAGCTAATTAGAGAAATACTCTATTTATCACTTTCTCTCATTTCTCTCTATGTTTCTGTCTCTCGATCTTTCTCCCTCTCTCTCCCTCGATATATCTCTGTCCTTCTCCATCTTCTACACCTATAAATAGAGGCTCATTTTTTATGAGTGTACAACTAAGGAATTGAAGTTATCGAGGAATGCCTTTATAGATTTGCAAATGTTTATTTAATGTTTCGACCAGCACAATGTTGTGTATTTAGTTTTAGTTGCCATTTCTCAGAGCTCTGCTCATAGTTTCGCTTACTTTGAGGGATAAACTTCGAGGAGGCCAAGGCTCCCTTATATATGTAGATATATAAATGCCAAAGAGGAGGCTGATAAGGAGGCCAGGGAATGCTTCTTTAAGCTGTTTGCCAAAGTTGAGCACTTGTGCTGACATCCTTGTCGCCTTAACGTCTCCTGGTCCCCGCCCCCCTCAGTGGTTGCCCCCTCGCTTTTCTGGCGCTCATTTTATCGATTTTCGATGCTTCCTTTTCCGAGGGGGGAGAAAAATAGGGATTGGATGGCAGGACCATAAAATAGTTGAAAATTTAGCAAGCGTTTCAAAAGTTTTGCCTACTGTTTTACACAAGTTTTGGGAAATGTACACTTTAATTAACAAGTAATTAAGCCTAAGCATTAGGGGTTTTTAAGGTTCAGTAAGTTGGATTTAAACAAAATGTATATAATAAGCTTATTATGCTAAAGATATGAACACCGAACACACGTATTTTATAATTATATTTTCAGCTTAATAATCTCCATTATTTATGCAGGATTACATGTGCCACCAAGTGCTCGATTTTATTATGGAAAACATTCCTGAAAACTATTGAATTAATATCAATTAGTGGCTAATGGCAGCACTTATGGACTTAAATCTGATTAAGCTATACGTACACATCCAATTTAGTTGCAAAAAAAATAGCTTCACATATTGCTGCACATTGAGTTCGACGATTAATTAAATCGAATGTTTCGCTGCCAATTAAATCCTTTCAAAAGTATCCACATATCACATTTTTGTTTATTCAGGACCTTCGCGACCTTTCCCCGCAACTTGACACTGATGAGTGCACTCATTGCCATTCATCGTCTGCGCATTATACAAAAATTGCTTCTAAACGTTTTAAAATTAGACTTCAAGCCGCAGAAGGTCAAATATTTACCGGCAGACACTTGTCACACAGTTCAGGAGGGGGCTGTATAGTATATATATATAGTATATAGTATGTGGAGGTCCCATTCTCTAGGGTTCAAGGTTGACAAGTGTATTATAGGAAGAACAACAACATCAGGTTGGTTTTATGGACAGGCTTTAATAGCACATTGCCAATCCAATGACAAACACTATTTATAAATGCCGGAAAAAGGCCCAGAACAACAAATTTGAATACCTTTTCCCATGACAAAACATCCTTGAATGAAAGCAAAAATAATTCTAAGATATACTTTAAGCAAATTACTTTAAAAATTACATAATTTTAAATATATATTACTCATTTTTGTTGTTTATTTTTGAAATTAATTTTTGTATACATTTTTGTATTTATTTATTTTTCTAATTCTGTATTTTATTATTTATTTATCAATATTAACGTACATATATAAACCAGTATATGTTATTTCTCGAATTCTTTATTTTACCATTTATTTATTTATTTATCTTAACTTTTATAAGCCAAGACTATGTGTGGACAGGGATTTGCCACTCAATTCTCGTTTCTAAATCAAGGTTGTGAGCCGCTGTGATTATTTAGTCAGTGACTGAAAGTTGGACTGAATAATTGAGGGATTTGGGTGTGTGCCGGAACCAGGACCTTCTGCTGGTTAAAGCCGTGCACAAACAATTCAGGGTCGGGGCAAAGCATTCGCTTAGACAAACACCAAACAATGCCCACCGATGTTCCCTGAATACGAGTATATATACATACATCTGAACGTGTGCTATATATGTACCATATGTGAGTGCGAGGACCGATGAATAATGCACCGAATTTCGATTCGCAGCAACTCCCAGGTCGAGTGAATGGCGGAGCAATCAATATGCATCCCGGCAGGACTCGTTTCCCCTCTCTCTTCCACCAACAACAACAAGGAACAAACTGCAGAATAAAAGTTTCCATTCCCAAACCAAAAAAAAAAAAAAAAAAAGAGAAAAAAGGAAGAAAAAAGTTTATTTCAGCTGCAATAATCATGTTTTGCGTTCGTGTGCGTGTGCGTAGGTACGTGTGTTTGTGTTTCAAGGATTCCTCAGTTTTATGTCCTTTTTTCGTACCCATAAAATCAGAGGGGGATTGGTAGATAGAGAGAAATAGAGAGGAAAGGGAAATATTGTCTTTTGTGTATTAAAAAAGTAAGGTAGCCATTGTTTTTCATCAAAGTAGCCTTCAATCTTAGGTCCTTGAATAAGTTACTACAAGTTATTTTAAATTTTTATCATTAAAATATATCAATATATATCCTTTTCTAGATTTATGTATATTTTAAAGTCTTAAAATTCAGTTATCCTTTTCGGAAGAAAAACTAGTTCAGGGCTTCAAGTTTTTAACACAATTTTGTCGAGCGCAAGTCAGGACGTGAGAGGACATGTCCGCATCCTGGGACTTTCGTTGATATTTACTTTGGGAGTCTCATCGCGTCATCTGAGTGACACAATTTTGGTTATGCAATGTTTGTCCCCGAAAAGGACATGAAATTTAAGGGATGACTGAGGTTGTAATTACTGGATTAATACTAAGGATAATAGCAATAATAAAAATGTAGAAAAACATAAATAAATAACGGGAATTTAAGTATCAGAAAATAATTAAAGTGTAGTTTATGTGTTTATTCAATTTATGTCATATTTATATGTATTTATTTACCCATTTTATTTTATATTGTCATATTAATATAATATTTAATTTAATTATATATTTTCTGCGTTTTCTTAAATTATTAAACAAATTGATAGCAGTATTATTGCGAGGCAATCACCCCGCTCGCAAATTCCCCATGAATTCCTTGACAGCCCGGTACGGTGATGTACTTAAATATTCATCAATTGTTGATGTTATTATTTCACTTCCGGTTCGCTTGCGGCTGCCACATGCGGTTCAATGAACTGCTGGCACGAAAGGCCTCTCCTCTGGCGAATAGTTCGCTGGCCCTGCAGACACGTAGTGCCCCATATACATATATATATATATTATAGCATAGTATAGTATGTACATATGTATGTTTGCCTTATTTTTCCAAATGATTCCCCAATGATTGATGGAGCCCGGCACAAGCAACAGTCAGCGGCCAAGTGATATGTGATTGCAAGCGTTTTGGAAATGGCTGCTGCTGCTGCTGCTGGTGGTCCAGGGCACTGGGAGAAACCTTTAGGGCTTTGTCCTAAAAAGAATAATGATTCAGAGATTATAAAACTGGCAAGGCTTCGCTCAGTGCATTATTGTTGCCACAGGCAATTATGAAAAGCCATGCCAAGAGAAAAATCGTGCCAATGGCCTTCTAATGCCTGTGTCTCTCCTTTCTCTTTCTCCCTCTCTCTTCCTTCAGCTTTTCCAGGACATGCTGCTGGGTGAATAAATAACTGGCAGCACTAGCTGGCAACGGGAAAGGGAACTGGAACGGCAACGGGAACGGAATGGATGCACGCCGGCAGAAGCGTCTTGGCCCAGCGCCAATTGCATCCTTCGAAAAGTCATTTGAGGACAATGCCACGACAAATGCACAGCAGCAGCAGCAGCAACACCAACAGGAGCAAAAGCAACAGCATCAGCACCATGCCGCGGTGAGTCCTTTACCCTACTTTGACCAGCTCACCGCAGCCGCGTACAGTGGGCACTTGTCTGTAGGGATTTACATATGTATATTGAGATGAAAATATCTATGGGTTGTATCGATATCGATATCGCTCTTAATTTCATATTGAAAACCGATAAATTTTTAAATATCTATAAATATCGATATTATCGTAAATTTTCTAAAGTTTATGCTAATTAATAACAAAATGATTTATCCAGAAAACATGAATAAAATCTTTTATCTATTATTATTATTATTTTTAGAAAGTCTACACTGAGGAATTTGTATATATGTATCTCCTCTGCTATATATGTATGTATCTCTAAAAGTACTGTACATTCTGGTAAAGCATTTATCGGTCGAGCACTGTGCCCCCGCACTCGCTCATGTTGTATGCACATAATGCAGGGCTTAAATTAATTAACCAAAACATGAAATCAACTAAAGCGTTTTCTGGGCGCTGTAAGCTTCGGCCAAAGCTTTCCGCTCTGCAAATATGAGTGAGTGAGTATTAAAGGGGGATGCGGGATACGGGATCCGGGGCAAGGGGAAAGGGGGTGTTTTTTTTTCGGCGGTTGGGGCCGCAATCATGCAAATGGCCACTTAAAAGGCGGGCTAATAAACAAAATGAACCTTAAACGACAACAACAATAACAACAACAACAACGGCAACGGGGTGGCAGCTATCCGAGACACGCGCCGCAGATCGGCGACTGAAGAGCCGTGAGTTCCCTTTTTTTTTTTTAATATTTTGCCGCCGCCTCCTCAAATGCCAAGTGCTCCAAATAATTCCAGAATAATGTCATTTCGCCGGTGGCAGGAGCAAGCCAGCTAGGCGTGGGTGCGAGTGAGACGGTGAATTGCCTAAAAAAGCGAAACGAATGAACGGTTCAAAGCATCCGGTAACTGTGTGGCGAAACAGTGCGGGTTAAAGGGATAGCAACAGGAGGTGGTTAAATACTGTAACCTTTCACTACTACAAATTATATTTTTAGGTTACATAAAATCAACATTTTATTGTACATTTATTTGTAAAATATAATAAATAAACAAATATATTTCTTAAATAAAAGACGAGCTTGAAAATGTTTGATAAAATCGTAACTTATTTTGAACTTGACAATATTATTTGTATTTTGATTTTAATATTACTTTTGAATACATAAACTCTTGGGTGTACCTAATGGTGTGTCCTCTAAGGTATTCCCTTTCGCAGTCTCACCCACATGGCAAGTTGACTCCTGAAGCTTCACAGGCCACAGCTGAGTCCACTGAGCTTTCCGGCCTCCTGCCGCCTTCTCAACTCTCTCAACGCCTTGCACCCCCCTCTCCCACTCACTCTCTCTCCGTCATGCTAGGTCCTCTCCTGCTGCCACCCCCTGATTCGCCCTAGGCCGAAGCTTTCTCGAAGCAGGACAAGGGCGAGAGCGCGAAAGGACGAGGCGAAGCTTTCGTCGCATTCCCATTCAGCGAGCTAGCATACTTTTTGGGGCTTTCGCAGCCCGCAGTTCGACGCTGGCGCTGCGTGCGTGCGGTCTAACGGTAAACGGAGCGGAGCTCGTTGTGAGAGCGAGAGAGCGCGCTCGTGTGTGTGTGTGAGAGAGAGAGTGTGTGTGTGTGCGAGCCAGACGGAGACCGAAACCAAGACCGAGGCGGAGAGGGATCCGGAGACAGGGATAGTCCAGGAGATAAATCAAGAGAAGCGTCAAAGCGAATAACGGCAAGAGGAGGAGAAATCACATACATGTTATTTTAGTTTTTGTTTTTTGAGTGCAAGCTAATGCAAAATTGATAAGCCAAACGACAAGTAGTACTCGAAGAGCGACACACACACAAACACAGAGGATTTTTTGGAAACGCGGTGAGTTGTGTATGTGTATGTGTGTGTGTGTGTGTGTGTGTGCGTGCGTGAACAATAAACATAAAGTCGAGCACGCGGCCTCTCTTTCTCTCTCTCTCACACCCCCTCTTTAGACACTCGGTCTCTCTGTCCTTAGCTCTCTTTATCTCTAGCTCTCTCTCTGTCTCTAGCTAGGTCTGTCCCCTTGTTCTCTTGCTTACTTTTTATTTAAATTTTAATTAATCTAATCACACATTTGTGTGACACAGAATCACTGTACTCTCTGCTCGTCCTCTTTCCCACCTTTCCCTCTCTGCCTCTGTCTCTCTTGCTCTCTCTTACTGTACATTCTTCTTCCTCTTCTTGGGGGGGGGCTCCATTCTTACGTCTCAAATTATGCTACGATAAGTCCCACAAAAAAAAAAAAAAATGTCCTGCCCCACTCCTAAGAAAAATAAAAGAAAAAATTCAAAAGAAGTCCCAACGAAAATACATTATTTTCTTTTCTGTACACCGCAAAAACAAAGGCCCATTCTTCGGGGGGGTGGCAGTATGCGCCCCTATTTTAACTATTTCCTTTTTGTTTTTGTTGTTGCCGCCCAGCAGCACGCGCTTCAATTTCGAAAATCACAGCATAGTTGCCAGGGCCAAAGTCAACTTTTAAATTAATTAGTGTTTGTGTGTGCCCAAGATCCCGCTGAGACAATAAGCGATACCTACCCGAAAGCCCTCTGCCTCCCTCCTCCGCACACATCCCCCCTGGACACACATCCCCTCTAAGCAAGGCCTCCCGAAAATGGCAGCACGCGTTGGGCGCCATGTGTCAATCATAGCCTTCAAGTCAGGACATGTCCATGTGCATATTTCTCCGCAACTATTACACAGAGATAAAATAAAGGCAATACAAATTGATCAAAAATATTCATATTTTTGTATTTAGAAAGGTAGTTTAAATGAAAATTAATTGAAAATGCTGCGATTTCTGTAGATTTAACCCTCTAAAGCTTTACATATTCATATGCCATTTGTGGGGATATATATTATTCTATAAATTACATTAGTTTTCCCCTGTGTACCTTACGCTCCCCCACTTATTGCGTGTGAAAGGATTTACCCTTGAGCGCCTTCGGTGCGAGTGCAGCCTCCGCACAGGAGAGCCAGCATCCCCTGATGCTGATGCAGGGGGAGCGGCTGGCTGTCCTCATCGTGTTGCTCCAGTAAACTCGGGGACACCCCCGCATTTGCATAGCCTTCTCCCCTTATTGCACATCCATCTCTCCCCCTATCCGCCTGCCTAGCAAACAGTTTGGAAAACTTAAAGCCCCGCTAATGGTGTTAGCCAAAGACTTTGGGCCCCGAGGACAAGAGCTCCCCGGATGCTGCAACTCTTGGCAGGAAGAGGGATAAACAAAGTCGCCCCCGGATGCTTAAAGTTATTATATTATCTCATGCCTTCAATTTCCACTTATTTTATGGCGAAAGAAGAGACTTGACAGCCAACAGCCAAAGGATATCCAGTGGATTGCGACAGGAGTGTAGTTCAAGTTGTTTATTGCTTAAGAAATCTCAGCTATTGACTTTAATATTGATCAAGGGAATATTTTTTATATTGATATTTGATTTGATTGATTTCTAAATATCAAATATCAAAGTAAATAATAGCTTAAAGGTTAGAAAACTCAGTGAAGCTATAATCGGGACTCGGCCATAGAGTTTATTGTGCTATTTTATTATTGGAAAGACACAAGAATATGGTATGAGCCAAGGCTGGGAGTCCGTCCAGATGCTTGTGTGTCTTAGCCGGTTTGGTTTTTTGGATTTAACCGGCCAGCCAATGCAGGTCACCACCACCATCTCCTCCTCCTCCTCCTCGCCAGCCAGTTTTCAATTATAATTGGGCCAAAAGGGGAGCCCAGAGATAGAGCAAAATCATCGTTTCATTTAAAAATCACATGTGGGAAATGGCAATAGCCCTCGGAGAGAGTGAAAAGCAAGCCAGGGAAAACGCCGTGGGGTTAGTTTCACACAAAAGTATATATATGTATGAATGTACTATATATATCGGGGTTCGTATGCTACATATATGAAGAAACTGTGTCAAAGCGTTTTATTTCAATTTGCGAAATGCAATCCAAAGGGGAGATTATCGAGGGAATGAACCCAATGGAGTCAATCGACGACAACAGGGAGCTTCTGCTTACTTTTCAATTCCTTTTGCTTTGGCCTCCGGGGTAGTCGGTCATAATCCAATGAAGGGTCTCCAATGTGTGGGAAAACAATTAGATTTGTTACCCGATTCACTTACTTAATTAATACATTTCTATTTCGCGTTAAGAGGGTTAAGCAAGGGTGATTAACAACCCATTGTTTTGGAATACATTTTAACTAGGCTTGAAGACAATTTAAAATATTATTTAAAGATGGAATAAATATTTCAGGGAAAAATGTCGGACTTTATAAATGATTGAAATTGTTGACCCAATTTCCATTTCCAGATGATGGAGCAGAGTGTGCGAAAACAGACAGCGACAACGACGACGACGACGACGACGAACAGGAACAGGACTGCCGGCGGCATAGAAGCTCCGAGCATAGCCAATGCCAACGCCACATCCGCAGCAGCAGCTGCCGCAGCTGCAGCTGCATCCTGCCCAGCATCCGCCTCCGCATCCGCATCCACCTCCTCCTCCTCGTCCTCGTCGGTGTCGTCGGCCACCTGTTCGGCGACCATCGTTCAGGCGAAGCAGCGGCCGCCGCCCCTGAAAACGGCCACGACGACGGTGACCACCACATTGGTGAGCAGCAGCGAGGGCGGCCAGCCGCTGCCGCCATCCGCTAGAGGTGGCCTCGGCGGCGGTGGTGGTGGAGGAGCAGCTCCTGGACCAGGAGCCAGTTATCGCGGAGCCGCCACCTTGACCACACCCTCCACTCCCAGGATCGAGCTGAGCAGAGCCTCCAGTTCGTCGCATCATGAGGAGGATAGCCGGGAGAGCAGTCCGGAGAATGTATTCGAGCAGGTGAGTGTCCAGGCAGTAGGTGTGATTAGGAAAATCCCTTTGAAATGATGCCCAAAAGTATGCTATGTTAAGATGAAATGGAAGTGTTATCATTGCATACTTTTGGGCAATTTTTAAATTGAATTTGAAAACCTTTAAGGCTTCAGGTAGTAGACAAGGCATCCTTTTTTCGTTGAATATGGTATATTATATAGATTCCAAATTTCTATATATTGTTCAAATATAAAATATATGATTTATATAATAAATATTAATATAAATATAATTAAAAATACAATAAAATAGACGTTAAAAATAATATATTCAAATAATTATAAAGCCAAGTTAACTCAGAAATCGGACTTTAATTCAATCTCTTTCTAGACTTGAAGTTAAAAATCAAGTATATATATTTATAAAATATATTTTTACCGAAAAAAAAGGATGCCTTGTAGCCTAAATGTCATTCAAGGATCCAACCGTAATTTTTTTATGTATTTGGCTCTTGTTTGTTTGTTTTTATATTCCGTTTGTATTTCTTTGCATTTGCTTATGTGTTGTTGATCGCCATCCATCCATGAACATGAATCTATAACTATCTATAACCGATACACCGATATGTATATCATATATGTACATCTGTCTCTTTCTCTGTCTGTAACACTCTCTGTGATGCGCTCGCTACCCCCTTTGCACACACACTCTCGCCCGCCCCCCCTGAACACCTGAACACCTGAACACCTCGAATCTGTGAAACACCAAAACCCAAAACCCAAATCCCTGTCCTGTTCGTCCTTGCCCCTTATGCTATCCTAACTACCATCCCGACCGAACCGCAAACGAATCCTGCACACAAATTGGCTGTTGATTTGTTGATTTCTGTTTCTGTTCTCGTTCCCATAACCCATGAACCCTGAACCGAGCATGCTTCTTGGCCCTCATCCATGCCTAATCCCCCACCTAATCCTAATCGGAAAAAACAAAAAAAAATCAAATCAAATCAAAACAAAACAAAACCAAAACCAATAACTGTACAAACCGATACCGTACCGTACCGTACAAAACTATCGCTCTGACACAACTAACAAACCGAAAAACTACTCGAAAATGTGTGTGTGTATTGGCTGGTTTATGTGGTTGAACTAATGCTCTGAAGGTCGGCACTGGCACCCTACAGGAAACGATTGGCCTTGGCTTCCGGGAGGAGGGCGCCCTCGAGCTGCGCAGCTCCACCGAGGAGCTGTACTTCATGGATCCCGAGCAGAAGAAGGAGGAGCAGGAGCGCATTCAGCAGCAGCAGCAGGTGAGGCGTGCGGGGCAAGCTAAGGATTCGATAGCATATCGATATTCCACACGAATATTACACACCGATTCGATTTCGATTTACATATATATTTACAGACATACTGAATTATCGATACATTATCGTAATATCATCATTGGGGGGTACAGCAATCGCTTTCGATGAATAATATAATATCATAACTTGGACAAAAATGCATTAAATTATGTTCAGAAAATTGCTCTTTGACAGTTGTAATTGGGTTAATAAATATGCAAACAGTATTAAATTTTTTTTAAATTAACATTTTTTCGTTAATTTTGAAAATTTTAATAGGGGTTACCTTGTAAAATTTTACGAAAAAAATAGTTAACATTTTTTTCAACTGAACAAGGCTAAGTCGACTCGCCTGTTCATGCTGATCAAGAATATATATGATTTATAGGGTCGGAAAAGACTCTCTCACTGCTTACAAGCTTTTTACAAAAATTACCTTAATTGTTTTCTTGTTGTATTTTTTCTGCGACTTGCTTTTAAATAAATAATTATGTGCTTGAACTTGGGCGCTGGCAAAGGAAATTGATTATTTTTCGCAAGTTTCTTTGACATTTCCGCGCTGACTAAACGGAAATTGGCCGGGATCGCGGCCAGAGCCGGAGTCAGTGAGCCGGAATCGATGCCGCTGACAAGGACGAGGCACGGGGGCATTGGGGATTGGGGATCGGGGATCGGGGACCGGGGACCGGCAGTAACCGCATCACAAGTTGAATTAATAATGCAGAATTGCAGTCGAGGGCGGCTCTTGGTGGGCCCTTGAGTGACAGCTGACAAGTGTAGCTACCCGACTGCTATCTCGGTTTTTACTTTCTGCATTCTGCCGTCTGCCATCAGCAGCTTCAATTTCCCATTTTCCATAGTTTTTTCCATGGTTTCCTGTCCCCCCCCTCCACAGTTTTCCCTTGGCAGCGTTGTGTTGAGGAAAGTTTACTGGGCCGTTTTGCTGGGCCGGACAAAGTTTTGTGCGAATTATTTTCCCCGGTTGAAATGAGTGAATCGCGCTGTCCAACGAAATCAATTGGTTTCGTAACCTTTCTGGGAGATGCTCCCCCCGTTTGGTTAATTGCAAAGAAAGTTGCAATTGATTACTGAGACACGTGACTGCCTTAATTGAACCAATGAGATAGATATATAGAAAGAGAGAGCTAGGGAAAGCTTTAATCACCTTGAAGGGTCTTTCAAAAATCACTTTAAACGGGAATATCACTTGTCAATATCAATCAAAAGTATTTTATTGAGAAGGCACCTCGGAATCAGCTTAGATTTCAAATAATTCCAAATAAATTAAATCTTTGAGGTGCTTTAATTCAGTCTCAGTTTGATAACAGTCTTCAGAAAATGATTATTAATTATGGATGACAGAAAATGTCGATAAATCGAATATATATCGATTATATTTTATATTAAATTATTATTATATAAAATACATTATTTTAAAATAAATAAACTGAATATCGATATTTTTAGGTTAAATCCAATATTTTTCTATATTTAAATTTAAATTTATATTCAAATTTTGAGATACTTTTAAATACGATATTTTTATATATTTTTATCAATAAAACAGATATCGATATTTTCAGGTTAAATGAGATATTTTTCCTTATTTAAAATCTTGATATTTAAATACTAAAATATTTTCGACTAAAAAATTTTGATATATCAAAGTTTATGATATTTTCGATATAAATTTGAAGACGATAATATTGTCGATATATGATATCGGATATTTTGGTTATCAGCCATTAAATTTGAACTAAAAGTCAAGGAAGAAAGCTTGCTGGCAACCAAAGTCCAGTCTCCAGTCTCTCCGTAATGGCAACTCGAAATGCAATTCCCGTTTTCTGTCCCATTTTCCATTTTACCATTTCCCATTTTCCCTTTTGTGCTTTCCTTCTGTTTGCCTTGGCTGATTGGCAGCCGCGGGTGGCAGTAGGAATCGAAATTGAAGAGCCGCGATTGACCATGGCCCTGTGACCATACCTATGTATGGCCCTATATATTTCGCCACAAAAAACCTGCTTCATTTTTCAGGAAAAGCTTAAAAATAAAAGATTTAAGGTCCTATAATTTTCCCCTAAGAGCTAGTTCTATATTCTAAGACAAGCTGCCTGATTAACTTTACTAAGATTCCCAGCTTTCCATATTTTCTACATATTTTTTATATAATGTAATTAATAAAAGTTGAATATTTTGAGTTTTTAATATAATAATAAATATTAACTAATTGTATATTTAATATTACTATTGACTATATAATATTTAAATATACAAATTATTTCAAAAAATGCACAAAATACCCATAGCTTCCAGCTTTTAACTCAATTTCCAACTCAATAACACAGAAACATATTTTTTAGCTAGGTTTATACATACCTACATATACACTACCTATTAATTCACTCAGCTAGAACAAAATATATATATTCTATATATCTCTAAATTTCTATTAGTCTATCTGATTTTTTTATATTAAGACCATATTTTTTGTTAAACAAAAGAGTTTATTTTATTGAATAAAAAGAAATTTTAATAAATTCTATTACGATTGTAATAACTTATTATTTTTATCTTTTGTTTTAATAATACATTTCCTTCATATATATATTTATAAATGATATGACTAAATTTTACTTCAATTTAGATTCTATTTTAATTTGAAATGAAACAGTTAATATGTCGTCCTACCATTCATTCCAGCCTTTATTTAAAAGACTAAAGATTATGAATATATATACTTGTATACTATATATTATATATATTCTTAGAGAAGTTATTTTACCCATATCAATTTTTAGAGTTATGTTGTTTAACTTCTTCACATTTGAACGTCCTTTTGCCCTAGTTATTAGCCCCCGAAATGTAGGAAAATGCATACCAACAAAGCCTTTTCAACTCACACACTCCACACACTCCTTACATTACACACTCTCCACACACACCTCACACCTCACTCCTATCTGCATCCTTCTGATTTTTATTAACTTTATTAACTTCCCCCCTTTCATTGGCATCTTGCAGGCCAAGCGCTCGTCGCCGCACATCTTCAAGTTCGACGACCACCAGAGCTACCTGCAGCAGCACCAGCGCAAGGACTCGGCCAGCTCCGAGGTGGCCGCCCTGCTGTGCATCTCGGGCCGCACCAGCCGCATCTCCAGCGTTGGCAGCCAGGGTTCGGCGGTTAGCCGCCTCTCGGCGGTATCCGGCGTATCCCGCTCACCATCGCCCCACCGCATGCTCCTGGAGACCTCCTTTTGCGGTCCCAAGCCCATGGAGCTGGCAGGCAGCGGCGGCGGCGGAGGAGGAACCGGCGGAAGTAACGCCTCAACGGCGGCCAGCTCAACGCACAGCCAGGCGGAGGCGGCGGGCATGCCGGGTGCGGGCACTGTGGCGGCCAATGCTGCACTCCTGGAGCAGCTACTGCTGGCACGCAAGCATGATCCCACACAGGCGGTGCTGGCCGAGGGTATCAAGGTGCTGCCACCGGCTCCAGGTGCCGCCTCCTCTTCCACCACCGCCGCGGCTGCTGCTGCTGCTGCTGGTAGTCGTCGGAGCAGGCAGCATAATGGGGAAAAGGAGCCGGGAGTTGGGAGCAAGCCGAGCCCAAGCACCTTGACCATGGGCGCCCAGCGGCGAAGCACCAAGAGTCCAGGGCAAATGGTGGTGGGCAAGACGGCCAGCGGCACAGAGTACATCAGGATCAATCTCCGGCCGGATCACATGTACAGCGACAAGGGCATTGCGGCCAACGAGCGGGTGGTGGAGGCGCCCAACCAGCTGGCTCCGGTCTACTCCAAGCCAGCCTCGCTCAGCTTGCATGGAGCAGGAGGAGCCGGAGGAGCAGCTGCTTTAGATGACCAGCATCATAGGCTCACGCCCACGGCAAGTCCCAAGCCGGGACGACGCCTCAACAGTCGCTCACCCTCACCAGCCACAGGAGGCGGTGGCGGCGGCGGCGGTCCCGTGTCCCGCAAGAGCTCCTTTAGCTCGCTGTTCCGCCTGGGCAAGGACTCGCCGGACTCGCCCAGGGAATCGGCCAGGTCACGCAGCAAAAGCAAGGAGCGACCGGCCACGGCTTCGGGGGGACTGGGAGGATCAGGATCTGGCTCAGGTTCGGGAACTGGAGGCGGCGGCGGCGGCGGCTCTCAGAATGTGACGCCCAGCAAACAAAAATCCGTTCTGGCCATCTTCAAGCCCGGCAAACGGGGCAGCCAGAGCAGCAAGAGCTCCTCCCCCATAGAGTCCACCCAAATGGATGCAGTGCCACCGCCACCGCCGCCCGCTCCCGGCTCAGCCGGCAGCCACAATCGGACACCGGCTGGCTCCCGACCCGGCAGCCGGCTACGCTACTACGATGAGCCCGTGGAGGGCTACATCCACATACCGCTGCACACGCCGCCCGATGAGCGGGAGGCCCGGTCCCTGCTGCAGGGCATCCAGCAGCTGGCCCATGCCGCCCAGGCCAGCATGGATCCCTCGCCGCTGCCCACCCACCGAGCGGTTGTCCAGCGTGGAGAGGGGGCGGCGTCCGTGGGAGGAGGTACAGGCACCCAGGGAACCCAGATCACAGCCATACAGCTGGCGGCAGCAGCAGCTGCCCTGCGGCCGGTGGCCCAGAGGACCAAGGTGGCCCAGAGGCCGGATCTTGATGCCATACAATCGCTGCCCAGTCAAGAGGATCCGCCGGGCCTCGGCCCGGGGGAACTGCAGCAGATCCAGGCGGTGCAAGCCAACTGGAGTCTGGAGGTGCAGCGGCATACAAGCAGCTCCCAGGATTCGCAGGAGACAACTGCCGATTCGGTGGTCAGTTCGGTGGTCAGCGCCCGGGCGGCCAATCTGGCTCAGACTCAGCGGGATCAGGTGGCCACAACAGCAGCAGCAGCAGCAGCATCATCATCATCATCGTCAGAGATGCAGCGTCTGCCCTCCGTGGAGAGCACACAGAGCGCCTGCGAACCCCGCCTGGTGCACACGGTGGCCACTGTGAATGCCCCACAGCCTGATCTGGAGACAGCCGATGCCAAGGAGCGACGACGCCTGCTGTTTGCCACCCGCCTGGGCTCCGGCAGCCAGGAGCAGCTCTTCTCCACACAGTTTAGCATCTCGAAGACGGAGAGCCAGTCCAGCCAGCTCTCGGAGCAGGTGGATCACTCGGGGGGCAGTACACCGGCCACCACCTCAACGACCTCCACGGGGGGCATGGCCACAGCAGCAGCGGCGGATGGACTGCAGCGACAGGGTACGGTCATTAGGAGGGTGGAGACGACATCGGTGCCGCCACCGCCACCTCCTAGGGGCGTTGGCATTTGTAGCTCCGAGGAGGAGCAGCAGGAGAAGGAGAAGGAGAAGGGTTCCAGCCAAGTGGTAATGCGTACCAAGCACAAATCACGTCCCAGCTCCGAGGACGAGGCTGCTCCTCCGGCGGATCTTCGCCACTCGCGGTATCTGGAGAACTTTGATGTGCGACGCAAGCTCCATGAGAATCTAACTCCACGCGAAGGAGACTCCACGGGAGATGCCCCCGCCCAGGCTGTTGTACCCAGGAAGCCCAAGCGCCAGAGTGTCCCCGAATCCAGGCGTAAGTAGTCAAGGATTTCCCTAGGAAATCTTACAAATAATTACACAAAATCACACCTAACCCTCATACCAACCTACCAACCTACCTTCAGGTGAAACCCCGCCCAGCTATAGTTCCGGCACTGTCACGCCCACCACGCCCACACCGACGACAGCGGCTCACCAGCAGGTGGTCACCAGGCCATCGCCGACTTCCACAATTGCCAGCACAATCACACCCATAACGGTGGCTCCTCCTCCGCCTGCAGCAAGCTCTTCCGCCTACAGGGATGCACCCACCACCACCTGTTACAATGATCCCTTGACCTCCGCCACACCCACTGAGACTGTGACACCCACAACCACTGGCACAACCACACCCACTCCAGATCCCATGCTCATCTCACCGCCGGCCGAGCGACGGCACTCGCAGTCCACGGATGAGCATGAGCCGGTGGAGTCGTCGGAGAGTGAAAGGGACTCCGATATGGCGGCCAGTTCGTCGGTCACAACAGCGGTGCCCGCTGGCGGGGATTTGGCTGGGAAGCGGCATCACCACAACTTTCCGCGCAATGTGTGCGTCATCGAGGAGCACGAGAGCACCGGCCTGGTGTCCCAAGAGTCCTTTGACGACGAGCTGCCCTACATACCCACCACGCTGCCCGAGGAGCGGGCCCAGGGTGTGCCACTCATTCCCATGCGAGAGCGGGCCAATATGGAGCTGAAGACATGTCCCGTGGACAGGCCACGCTCCACCACGCCCCTGAATCCTTCGCATTTGGAGGAGTACTGTACGGGGATCATGATGCCGCAGGAGGGGCCAGCAACGACCATGGAAATTGATGGTATCGGGGGAGGAGTAGGAGTAGGAGTAGGAGCAGGAGCAGGAGCTGTCGCTACAAGTTTGGGCAATGGAGCTGCCGTGGGAGCGGCAGGAGCAGCTGGAGGAAGCGGAGCACCGCCTGTGCGCGGCGAGAAGCTCAGGATAAGTCTGCCACGCAAAGAGTCCGTGGGCAAGGAGCGCATCCAAAGCTCCAAGTCACCGCGTCGCGTGTCCAATGCCAGCGGCAAATCCTGGTTCGAATTCGCCGAAGAGGGACTGCGGGCCAATAACAATCTGGAGCGCAAGGATTCGGCCAAGCAGCTCCTACCGGTGGTCACTCCACCACCATCAACAGCACCAGCACCAGCACCCCAACAAGCCCAAGCTCACTCCTCACCCAGGACACCCTCCGCGAACCTGGAGGAGCCCAAGCCGAAGGCATCCACGCAACGCAAGCTGTCCGGTCATTGGATTGACTTTGAGAACATCCCCGAGAAGAGGAAGCCGGCCAAGCGGATCACCACACTGCCCAAGGATACGCTGGTGGCCAGCAGCAGCAGTGCTGCCGCTGGCATTGTCACCGCCACCGCTGCCACCACCACCACCAGCTCCACAACCGCCTGCGGCAGCCATCATCGTTCCGGCTCTGGCCACCACCATCACCATCATCATCACCAGAACCAGCAGCAGCAGCACCAGCACCAGCACCAGGGCAAGACCACCGCGGATGGTGGCGACAAGCTGCACTACAACTACGTCAAGCCGGAGGACTGCCAGTGCGAGTGCCACGAGGCGGAGCGCGTCGAGTCCGGGGCGGGGGATACCAGCACGGGAACGGGTACGGGCACTGAAACGGGTCCCAGCACAGGCACCGGCACCGGCACTGGCACTGGCAGCGAGTCCCTGGCCTCGGTGGAGCTGCTGCAGCATGGCGAGGACATGTTGCCACTGCTCGAACCGGAGGCCACACATGCGGATGGGCGGTAAGTGGTGATCAAGGATAGCCAAAGGGGAACTCTCTTAATAATTTAATATATTTTTATGTGTATCTTGTGGTATTTATACAGGACCTATGGCGACGAGGATCAGATGGCGGTGCGTCACAGTGGCAACAACAAGGGTGGCGTTATATCCAGGGTGAGTTACATATTTGAGTCTTCATAATAAAAAAGAAACCTCATGTACATATATGTATGATATGTATTTATGTATATATAATATCTTTCCTTGTTTCCATGCTTTTTCCAGCACGACGAGTTCCCACGCCGCGACACCGGCTCAAGTCCTCGCACTCGCAAATTCCCCGATAGAAAGTAAGCTGCGATGATGATCTCCAGAACGCAAAACAAAACAAAAATTAAAAAACCGAAACCTAACTCTATATGTAAGTGGCGTCACTAAGCTAAGGGCCCTCCTTCCTGGCCTATATCCTTAATGTACCTCAAGCCGAGTGGTTGTTAAACGTGCGGAAGCGGAAGTGCAATCGAGAGTGGAAGCAAAAGCGGAAGCGGAAGCTGAAGCAGTGGGACAATGATGTGTCATCGTTTTCACTCAGACTTTCGACTCGATTAGTTAAACTCAATACTGAACACATAAACATACGATAACGATAACGATTACCATAACGATAATGCTAACGATAACGATAAATATGCATACGATACTCGATACATGCTCATGAATGTACATGGTTAGGAGTAATTTTTTTGATAGCAACAATTACAATTACAACCACTCAAAATCAAACTCAAACTCAAACTCAAATTCACACCTACACTCACACACTATATAGCAATGATCCTGATCGTTTTCCCTAGAAACTTTTCGCTGGCAATTTAACTAATAATTGTGATCTCCGATATGTAGATCCGTTTGGACTCTAGGCTGTAAGTCTCGGTGTGTGTATTTGTTGTGCGTGTGTAGTTTTTGTTAACTAGCTCAGACAAATCCAGGACTCCCCAGACTATGGGCTTTAGTGTGTGTGTGTTGTGGAGGAGATCTCTATGAACAAATATACATTGACAAATACATATATATCTCGCATATATCCCTAGTAGCTAACATAAATATAAAATATACATATATATATGTATGTATGTATCAGGGTTGCCATGGAAATGTGTCTTTCAAATCTCGTTAAAAGTACGCCATAAGTATGCTATGTTCTTGAACTATTTCATAGCATACTTTTAGGCTGCCTTTGTAATTGATTTTTTCAAATTTACAACCATTTTTGTGGCACCTCTGCTTATATTTTTGAACGAGTTGTAATCGTAGCCTGATTCATATAGCCTTCATAGTTCAGTTAAAGCGTTAGTTAGTTAGTTTAGCCAGAGTTTGTAAATACATAAGTCTTAACTAGATTACCAGTATTTGATAGAGTTTGTTTTATTCTATGTTTTTACCTTCTTTGAATGGATTTTTTTTTTTTTGAGGAGGAATATTATTATATAGCCAACAAACTGCCAGCACACACACACACACACACACACATTTGAATAGGATATATATATATATTTTTTAGTTTCAATACAAACACGATCTTGCCCAGATCTCCTCACTGCATCAAGCCCCCCTTAGCTAGTCTTTGAAATTCCTAAAATAAACTCTAATTGAAACTTAGCGGACAACGGACATTCATTGAATTGAAGCAAAAATTGAAGAAAAAAAAAAGAAGGAAAGAGGAAAAAACCTAAGCAAATAATAAACTTTAAATTAATTTTAAAACGCAAGTTAAGGAGAACTTACATATACATATAGGTAAATTATACAAAAATGCATCAAATAAAACCTACAGAGCATTGAAAATGTGCGAGGCAAAACCATATATGGCCATCCCCAGAAAGTAAATGATATAAAATTAAAAATAAGAAGAAAACAAATAAAGCAAAATAAATACAATTTTTGTATTCTTTTTTTAGACCTTTTTTTTAATTGTTAGCAAAAATAAAGTGTTGAAGCACAAAATGCACACTCAAAACAATATACACAATATATATATACGATATATACGAAGATCTTACAAAATTGTACAATAATTTCAATCAAATATTTAAATAACTTCCGACTTTCCAGTTCCAAAAATCTTGTTCTCTTCGTTTTCAAATACATTTTTTTTTATATATATAAACATATACGAACTTAGAAGAAACCACGAAAAATTGTTGTTAAAAAATGCATTTACATGAAAAGAAAAACGTAATGAAGAGAAATGAGTTGAAAGCTTAAAAAACAAAAACATAATAAAAATTGAAAACGAGAAAGGAATATGAAAAAAAATTTAATAAATCTGTTACCGAAATTTATGCATTCGTTCGAAGGAAACCAGAAGATGAGTAAAACAAAGAAAAAACAAAACCAAAAACCTAATAAATTATTAGATATATATAAATATTATATGCACTTTCATTATTTAACGATTTCATGACGACGGAGAGCAGTCAGAACATTAATTGAAAACTATTCATTAAAGTGACAAAACCAAAAAAAAAAAAACATATTTAAACAAAAACAAAACTGTGTGTGTTGTCTTGGGAGCCCACAATCCGGGGGCTTATCGATTTGCATGCGACTTGTTTCGACTCTCGCCGTAATCCCGGGCCCAACCAGAGCCCCACCGTTGCCCATCGGTCATGATTACCAGGCCGATATAGCCTGCATATGCATATAGGGCTTAGCCACAGAGCCGTCGAGTTTTGAGAATTCAAAGATAACGACGACGACGTCAAGCGCTGACGAACTGCATATGATTTTCAGATCCCAACCACGAATGACTTTCGGTAAGTTTCCAAAATTATTAAATATAAAATAATAATAATTTACAATAATATTAATTTATAACGACATTTATATAGAGTTTTTTCTTAGGCTTTTAAAATAATTATAATAATTTTTAAAAAATTTAATAAACAATATTTAAATATTAAATTGACAATATTGAGTTATGTTTTTGATTTTTTAGCAATAATATTAATTTTTTTTATAGTAATAAATAGTATTTATTTTTAAAATTTTTAGTATTATTTTTTCTTTGCACAAATCTATTCACCAGCTGCTGATGAATTCATAATTCATATTAAATCAGACCAATGACTTAGTCATGCATGCGATATATTTGCGAACAACCAAGTGGAAGCTTTTAAGGAATAATATTTAAAAAGAATTTTTAAGCCTTAAATAAAAAAACAGGTGAAGTTAATTTTTTAATGTTAGTTTCCAAATAACAATTAAATTATTTATTTACTTTTTTATTTAGCGGCTTTAGAGGTAATTTTTTAATAATACATTTAAAATAAGTTTACATAATAATAATAATTTTTGTTAATGTAATTTTAGAAAAAAAAACCCTAAAAAACACTAAATCGAACAATATTTTTCATAATTTCGAATCATGGATCCAAAATAAATATTATTTCTTCAAAATAAAGTGTAAAATATTTTGATTATTAGGTAAATTGTTGCTTATTATATTTAAGCTGTGTTCGCGTTAAATCCTCTCGTGTAAACGTGCTGCACTGAGAGCAAACACCACTACACCCACGTGCTCTGTTACTGCGACGGCGCGCTGAGAGAACGCCAGAGAGCCGCTCCCAACCGAAGTACACAGAGGGAAATACATAAGTGTAAATATAAAATCTCAACAATCATAGAAACATTAAACCATATTATTAACCGAGATGAAGTAATACGGTAAATGTTTTGGGCCTTGTTCCATGCTTTCAATGCTTACAGATATATTCCTCATACGACACGTAGGCCACATAAAATTTTTGATACAAATTTATGCACATACGTATTTAGTTCCTTTAATTTGTGTATGTAACCTAGATTTATGAAAGGTACGGCCATTTGAAAATGGAATTTCTAGGCAGGAACAACAGTGCGTATGAGTGATTTTTTTAAATTTCTCTCACTTTATTAATTTAGTTTTATTTTAATTGGAAAATAGGGGCAGCCTCTTTGTTTTTCTCCCCGTGCACTCTCCCGCCAGCCGGCCAGCGTATAAGTAGAGGCGGCGTAAGCGAGACGCCGTCAAACCGAACTGAACCATCGAACGGTAAAAGGTGCGCGCAGCGAACGAGCAGCAAAGCAAAAAGAAGAGAAATAAAAGAAAAACAAAACGAACGCCGTTATACGCAAAGGCAAACACGCAAGGCGGCAAAACGGAAAATACGAAAAACAGTCGAGTTTCTTTATTTTTGTTTTGTGTTCTCCTTTCGTCAAAAGGTGAGGAAGAAATAGAAAAGGAAAAACGATCAAGAGCTAGCACAAAACGAGAATATAATAAAAAGTGATCGAAATGGCGTTCATGATGCCCGTTATGAAGAACAACTATGACATCTACAAGGACACGCGCTCCCGCAAAACATCGGAGTGTTCGAATGCGAGTAGTAACGGTACCACAGCACTGGCCACCGCTCTCGGTACGCCGTCGCAGCAGCAGTCGCAGCAACAGCAGCAGCGTCGCCGCAAGGTGTCCGAATGCAAATCGGAAAGTTTTGCCACCTCACCATCGCACGGCCAACTGGGCGGCTCCAACGCCCATCGCATGCAGATGCAGCGCTGCCACAGCTCGCGCGCTTTTCCGCGCAACGCATCGCGCAGCTCCCACGGCTCCATGCAGCAAATTGTGTCGCCCACCCGCTCCAGTCCGCCCAGCCGCTCGAACACAGCCTCCGCGCTCGAACGCCAAGCGGCCGCCCAAAGCCAACAGCAGCGGCAGCAGCAGCAGCAGCAACAGCAGCAGCAGGAGTCCTCCAATGATTATACGAAGTTCCATTTGCGACTCGTCGATAAGCTACGTAAATCCTTTCGCAAGGATAGTGGCAAACGGTCATGAGGGCAACGTTATCACGGCAGCAACAATCAAACCAGCAACAACAACAATTACGACAACAACAACCATGCCAGTAGCAGCAACGTTGCCCTCCTCCACGGCAGCAGCAACAACAACAACAACGAGTCTGGAGAGCGAAGGGATGCCGCTAGCTGTGCCAGAGAAGCAGCAGAAAGATCGACAGCAGCCGAGAGATCGTCGTCATGCGAAAAGGACGAGAGACGACGAGAGGCGGCAAAATTCCTGGGCGAAAAAGAGACCGCAGCTGACGGCTCCTTTGGAGAGCCGCCGCATGCCGGCAGAGGCATGGTCAGTCGATTGGGGCGACGCTTCCGGCGTTACTGTAAACTCCTGGCTCCCAACAGCAGAGCAGGAGCGGCGGCAGCGGCTGAGGACGAAGCCGATGGAGCATCGGGGGCAGAGGGCGGCAGCTGCTCCATGGAACAGCTCACCGGCAGTAGCAGTCGGCGTCGACGCAGCAGCAGCATTGGCAGCGCCAGCAGCCGGCTAAAGATGCGACTACGACGTTGCACCTCGTCGCCAGGATAAAGCAGTGCGAGTGAGATAGACATAAAATGCAGCAGAGCTGGCTAATTACAAACTAGGTCGCGAGAAAAGGAGAAAGAGAGGGAGAGAGGAGAGACTGGGAGAGCGCGTAAGTGAAGAGAAAGGAAAAGAAAGGAAAGAAAAGCAGTGGCGCAGCCAAGGGGATATGGGTAATGGACAAGGCGTGGAAACTGAAGTTTAACCGCGTTACTTTTAAGTAAATGGGCGTGACGAGTTGTTGTTAGTGGCAATGATTTCTTTGAATACAAAATACATATTATATAACATATAAATTTCGGTGTACATATGCAAACTATTTAAATATTAACCATTATGAATACAGTTTAAAGTCTCCCTTCCCCATTGTATAATTATATTAATTATATTGTATGTATGCCACGGCTTCCAAACATAGAACATATAGAACCAAATGTCCCAAAAAGAAACACCCTTTTTTGTAAGCAATTTTTTTTCTAAAATCAACCCGACAAATTTGCAACTGCAACTGCCAAATTGCATTGTATAACAAAGACCACAAAAAAAACACAAAACAAAACAATTAAGGAAATAACAAAAAAAGCAAGGAATTTATATCACTTAATTTTGTGTTTATTTTTACACCTGTAATTATATAATTACAAAGGCGCAATTGACAATATACTTTTTAAGCAATGCGAACAAAAAATAAAATAAATACAAGAAACAAAAGTATAAATAATCAAAACAACAAACGAAGCAGCTGAATACAGACTTGATGTTATATCATAAAAATATAATATAGACATATACTACAATATATATACAAAAATGTACCTAGACAGCTACTTTTAAGCAACAGAAACAATTCAAATTATGAGTTTCATTTTCCTTTTTTCATTTTAATTTAAATAGAGTTGTTTATTTTTTTCTTAGTTAGTAATTTTGTAATTACACAAACATACACAGCAAACGAAACACAAGAAACTAAATAAAAAGTAACAAAAACTATATATGAGAAAACGAAATAACAAAAACTGTGTAATTTTATTTGAACGAGAATGCATTTTAAATGTCAGCAAAGGGAGGGACAGAGAAAGAGAGCGAAACTGCAGCCAAGTGCGCAGAAAATGCGTTATATGGCAGATGATGGGGGGGGGGAGGCGGAGAGGGACCATCGAATTCTGCCGCAATTAGACCCACTCTCACCCACTGTCCCGCTGTCTCGCTCGCACATTACACTACGTTGGCCGCAAGGTATGCGGAAGCACAAGATGAAGCGGAGATGAAAAGCAATGAGAAGGCAAATGAAAACCAAGATCGACTAACGGTTCAAGGTACAGTGGTCCCACGTAAATGTTTACAGAGCAGAGGAAAGAAGAAGAACCCCATGGTAATGATATAAATATTATTTTGAAAATTATTTGATGTTATTTAATATATTTCTATAATCTATATATTTTTGTAAAATTTGTATTTCGCATCTTGTTACCTGAGGTTCTTTTATTCATGAGCATTTTTATTATTGCATAATTTTATTTTATTTTCTTTTATTGTTACATGCCTCACAGAGCATCACGCATACCTGAACCCGAATTTAGGGCACCACGGCCGGGCCGAAGCAACCTTGACCTTTGGACACAGCAGCAGCAGCAGCGGCAGCGACGAATTGAATTGCCTGAAACAATTTGGCATGTGTCATATTGCTAAAATGGGCGGGGTTGGGGGGCGACATGCTATAGGGGGCTTCTCTGGGCCACACATAGAAAATCCGGACCACTACGCAGATATGTAGATGCTCGAATGAATAATATTTTTCAAAACTTTTCAGCGATTCAATTTCAATTAAGAAACCAATCAAAGGGCAAAAGATATATATTCTAAAAAATGTACATATATGATATAAACTGTGGTATTTTTAAATCGATGAAATTATAAATTATAAATGAAATATTTTTTAAATTTAACTGAGAAAAGAGAATTCTGAAGAAGAATTACAACCTTAAATATTAGAGAAGGAAAATAATTTTGTATTTAATAATAAAACAATTTCAGAAATAATCTCTCTCTAGAACATCAATTTAATAGTTAAATTAATTAGTTAATAATTTTATACAAATCCAAATAGCACCCAAAATTCGTTTTATCGATTATTTTGATACATTTTAAACTAAGAATAGATTTTTAAAATGAAACCATATTTTCAGCGCATCTTTTGATTACGAAATCAATCAGTCTACTTGCAATTTTATATCTCCCGCTATCTGCCTTTGTTTTCTGCTTGTTTGTTTATCCCCCTCCCCAGAATTTTGCAGAGTCAGTTCTCCTCTTATCTGTGATATATATTGTTGATTCTTCAGTGTATATATTCTGGGTGGCTTTCCGAAAACCAGTTCGAGGCGGTTTTGGTGCTGTCAGCGGTGGCGATGCAGCAGATTTTCATGTTCTCATGAAAGAGGGCTGTAAATGTGGGCTCTATGCCGGAAAGATATCGGGCGTTAATATCACAGATAGACAACAAATTTTATGCTTTCATAAATGTCGGAACCCTATGATTTACCACATTGTTTTTAGTAAACTTTATTCATTTGTAAATATCATTATTAGTAAGAAATTGCAGATGGAATTAAATGTGAGGTAGCGATAGGTTTTTTTGACTATAAGAATTCCACAAGGTCTTTACATTTCATATATTTCTATGTGAAATAAGTATTTTTGATATTATTTCATATACAGAAATAAATTATCTCAATTTCCACAAGTTCCACCTAATAATTATCACAACCCTATGGATATTGTTTCTATTCAAATGAAATCTCAATTATCTTGGCTCAAATGTATTCTCAATTGAATTAGCACTACATACATTTGTATATCAGATCCAATCATAGGTCTAGTTACTGGATATGATGATACAATTAGTCAGTTACTTCTGATTCCGTTGAAAAGTAATGCGATGCCATCCCATAGCACAGTCATAGGTTATATCACAAACTGTGGCGCTCTCTGGTTGTGCAATTCCTCCTTTTGCCAATGCCAATTGAACAACACAGTCCCTTTCCCCCCTTGTTTGCCTTGCCTTTCCCATTTTCCATTTTCCACTTATATTTCGCATTTTCAGCATAAACAGTTCACTCGACACATCGTCAAAACAATAATAATAGCGCTCATTGAGCTGGTCATGGGATATATTTTGTTGAAAACCAGACAGCCTGTGTATATTTATGTTATTTAATAAAAAGTGATTAATATTTTTTTAAGTTCTTTCTGTATATTTTTTTCTCTTGGCAAAAACCTTGACATTGTGTATTTATGTATATTTAATGTCTTGCTTTGGTATTTATTAAAAGCTGCTTTGCTATTTTTCACTCTGATGCATTCATTCTTTTTTTTATTCGTTGTTCTTAACATGGTCCTTGTAGAGCTTTTAGTGCTATTGTTTTAAGTAGTTTGTTGTTAATTCCTCTTTTGCTTTGTTTTATGCACTTTGCTTTTCTTTGTATACCCTTCTTGAGGGTATTATGATTTTCGCAGAAGTGGTTCAAAAGGGGTTCTATGATAAACAGTTTGAAATTAACCTTCTTAAAAGTTTACACAGCGCCTTAGATCTGCTTTAATTATTAAATGATTATAAACCATTTTAAAGATTTGATATAATCAATAGGTTCAATGGAAATACCCTGATATTCTGGCATTCCGTCTCCGTTCTTCGGAAGATTCTCGTCCCATCCCTTGTGTGTGTATACTTATCGCGTATTTGTCTCTGCCCTTTTGCTTGTATTGTTATTGCTTTTGTTTGGTTCTCACTGGTTCTTGTTACTATTTTTCTCTTCTTGTTTTCTATTTTGCTAATTTACGAATCCACTCGAAGCTGTGTAAGGAGGGAGGGGAGGGAGGAGCGAAGAACTATTGTGTTTTTTATGCTTATGCGAGGCAACAGGTTTTTCATTGGAATTAACCCCTTGCAGCCCCCCTCCCACATCCAGCCCCTTGCTTTGCTGCTTTTGTGTTTTCGTGCTTTGCGCGTGCCGCATTCAATTGATGAACAATTTCCAGTTCGATCCTCTTATGGATGCGACACAATGACGACAATATATTGATGTTTGTTATTGTGATTAATTCGATATTTTGCGGTTGGTCAGTTTTAGGAATTATCTAATGGATTACATTCCCCTCAGAAATCATTATTCAATGCTCTGTTTTTTTTTTTTGTACCACTCAAAGATTATATTTGAATCAGAATAGTTGAAGTATTTAAGCTAAAACTAGTTCTAGACATGCTCAAGTGTTCGATATTATTCTGAGACATTTTGTATAAGATTATTTTTTAATTTAATGCTCTAATTTGTTTTTATGTTTTTTAAAGTTTATTTTTTTGTTATAAAGACTTTGTTTACTTGCGCCTCGTGTTTGTCTTTTTTTGGCAGCCCCAAGTGTTTACCCGAGATCTGTTGTTTTTTGCCCCCAAGATCAAGGTGAGTTGTATAATCACAAATCGCATGACGTCACCTAGAAAATGGGGGCATTAAGGCAAGGAAAGACGGAGTCTGGTAAATGGGGGGAGAACTCGCCTTAACCATGGATGCCATGTCACGTCCTGCGCGAGAATTAGCGACCGGCGAACGGAAAGTGGAAAACGAGATAAGCTCACTTAAGTGCGGCCAACGAGGATAAGCGCAAGGATGTGCGCGGCAACGAGGACGAAGGCAGCCTCCTGCGGCGAACAGGGGCCACAGTAGTTATGAGTATTATACTAAAATATTATTAAAATAAATCCAAAAGTCAATTAAATAATTTCAAGTCTTAAATATAAAAGGTGGCTTAAAGACATTTATTGTGCCAAATTCTAACCAATTTTGTTTTTCGACGTGTTATTATAATTAGCAGTATTATTTATTATTACTCCCCTTTCAAGCTTGCTTTTTGGCATAATTTTAGTCGCCAGCAAAGACATTTCTTCATTATTACGACTTGAGGAGACTCCACTGTCACGCGCCTCTCGTTATCCGATTTCTTGCTGAGCTCATTGAAATATACGAGTGCTTCGCTCAATCAGGAATTGAATTAATGTCCTCAATCGAACTTACTGCCTGCTCACCCGCCCGTACGCCCAAAAACTCAGTGGAAAATTCCCAAAAAACTCGCCCGAAAGAGATGGAGACAGCGAGAGAGAGAGAAAAAGCCAGGATTGCGGCAAAGGCGGCAAGGAGAGGGGAGTGTGGGAGCGACGCAGCTTTGCTCTGCTCATCGATTAAACAATGCGCCAACGGTCCGCAGAATGGGATGTAATGGAGAAGGGCAAAAAGCAACACCGTTATCCTGACCTAGTCAAAGTGGCGCTCTCGCTCTGCTACATAACTCTCACGTGCTCTCACAGCTCTCCTGCCATACACGTGGGGGAGTTGGCGGAAAGGATAAAAAAAAAACCCACCACCCAAACAAAAACTAGCAATTTAGCTGAAAATTTTGCTTCTTAAATTGTTTTAAATTTATTTTATATTCATATACATATTTAATAAATAGTAATTTTATGTACTAAATACATTTCACAAATATATTTTTATCTTAAGCATTCTATAGTTTTTGTCTTAAATACGGGTACAATTTAATTTGGATTATAAAAGACATTTCCTTATTTACATTTAATAATTTTAAACCTTATTTCTTATTGAAAAACTTCAATTGTCTTTAAACAATTTTACCTGTTTTTATAACTGGACTTTTACCACGTCCATGACTCTCCTTCCTGCTCTCTCATCGGTCTCCTTTTCACCCCACTTTGGCTCTCCTCTCTTTCTCTTTAGCTCATTGCCTGATTTTAAACGTGTGGAGACGCACGTAGCCAGAAAAGGAGAAAATGTAAGCCGGTTTTCGTCCTGTGACCCCTGCAACTTGGCTTTTGGCCTGTGTCAAGGACATTCAACTCCGGCAGGTCCTGCCTTCGATTAACACAGCTTATTGATTTTTTTCGAAGGGAATCTCCCCAAATGTCGACTTGTCCTCATTTTTTTTATCCATTTCCTTTTTTTTTATTACTCTGTCTGTTGTTTACTTAATGTGAGTGTCAAAGTGCAGGCTTAAGTGGCAGGTGAAAAATGAGTGAATTTAACAAAGTCTTGGCCTTGGCGGGGTCAGTGATCCCCGCTGATCCACACGCCCTCCCGTATTCTCTTTCTGTCTCAGTGGAATGTCAATGGGAAGACAAGGAGGGCAAGAGGTCGACGCCGCCAAAGGCAACGCAGCGAGCTCAGACTTGAAGAATGTGTGAGCAAAACAAACGAGCCGAGAGAAATGAGGCGGCAACCGAAAAGAGAAAAAAGGAATGTATAAAAATACAAGCGCGTTTCCAGTGAAAGTTGGACACAACAATAAAAGCAGCAACATAAATGGAGAAGCAGCGACGAAAGCAAATTGGTAAGAAATGAAATTGAAGCCAAGCCAAGGCAGTAAGTTGCTCTTCTTCGTTGGTAAGCCAACAGCTGCAGAGACGCCGCCGCGGACAGCGAGAGTGGACCTTCTCTGGGGGGTGATCCTAACCTAAGGTTGATTTATTTAAGTTAAGTTATTAAAGTAAAATGTACGTATTGATTAATTCATAGGAAACAACAAAATACAATAAAGTCAGAGAAATACAAAATTAAATTATTTTATTTCATCAAAAATTACGTATACGTTAAATTACGTATACGTAGCCCGATTCAAACCTTCTTAATTTTTTTATTTAAAACTATCCATTAAACTCTCTTCTGTCTGAAAATCAATTCTTATTTGATAATAATAAATAAACAAAATTCGAATAGAGTCTGTTTAATATGTGTTATCAGTTTGCAGAGGTCAACATTTATTGAACTAGTTTTTTTTAAGCGCAGAGTGAGGAAGAATACAGGCACAGCTAAATTTATATACCTAATTAAATATTAATTAAAATGTTAAAATGCGCGTTTTTGTTTAGATATTTAATTATTAAGGCACATATTACCACTTGTAATAAAAGCAAAAATAAAAATTAAATACTTTTGTGGAGTTCCATCATTTTGTTTAAAACTGTATGAAGCTTGCTATAAAGAATCGTATGCAGTAGATAAGAATTAAGTATATATTTAATACATACATACAGTGTACTTGTATATTTATTATTAGATTATCTATAGCAAGAAGAACATCTTTTAATAAATATTCAGTTAGCTTTTTAACTTTGAACAGGCAAGTCACTTAACACCACAACACATTAAAAATATTATTTCCTAGAGCTATTATTAGAATGTGTTTACACTCATGAAATACTTTTAATTAAGCATTAAGGTAATTATCATAAAAATATATACATATCTTTTGCTTTTATTGGCAAAGTTAACATGGTAAAAAAACTAGGTCCACCCTAGTGCACATGCAACAGAAACCACAGCGGCAGCAGCAGCGTAATGTTAATAACAGACGCTTTGAAATAATTTTTTTCAGGTTATTTTTGACGCGTTAACACGGAGCGTTTGAGCGTTGGAACGTTGGAACGTTGGCTCAAAGCCAGGCGGACTCGCCGCCAGTCAGTTGGCCAAGATCGCGCGAGTTGCTTGGACACGCGGCACCACCACCACCGACTACTGACCCAGTTACCAAGTAACCAAATAACGCCAAGGTACCTGTGGAACCTGAGCCCCCAGGTCGATCCTACTAACTGAACGAGCAAACGCTAAAGCCGCCCCCTGGAAATGTGCGAAATCAGCACCTGACTGACTGACTTACTGACTTAAGCGGAGCATCAGTTCCCAGCATTGTGTTTGCAGAACCACCACAAAAGGCCACAACTCGAATTGGTAGGTAAGTCGCCGCCACTTTTGGTAGTACGTAGGTTTTTTTGTTTTTGTATTTTCGGTAGGGAAGAGGCACACACTCGCGTCACATAAAAGAAAGTTGGATAATTCACGCTCAAAGAATGTCGAGAAATGGAACAACTGCTTAATTGTTTAATTTAATTATTCAGAGAGACCAAATACTAGAGATAAATCGATATGGCCAAGCGCTCCATAGAGTCCAGTCCAGGTGTTAATTTCTATTAAACACAACCAGTGAAAGTTCTTATGACCGACTTTAGGGTATTTTTGAAACAATTCTATTTGATTAAATTAAAGTTTTAGAAATTAGTTGTATATTAGATGAGAGTGTGGTCATATTTATTGATTTATAATACATACTTTTTAAAATAATTGAGACCATAAATGTAGCTGTAAAGGGTTTAATCATGTTTATTCCAAATGATACTTTCAAAACTTTACTTCTTGTGAAATTAAAGAATGTTGTTAAGATAATGAAACCATTGAATCTATTTAGAACCGATTTTCTACAAGTCTCTAGAGGGTAGACCTTCAATTTCGTCATTCATCCCTGGTTTTCGTTATATAAACCCTTGCTTGCTACTACTAACTACGTTGTTCCAATCCAAACCAATCATAAGATAATTGCACCATAAGATACATAGTATATATGTATACAAACTGCATTTTCCAGATGATTAAAGCTACTAGTTGAGTTCAAAACCAGTTGTTCAAGTGCAAGCTCAAGATTTCGGGGTCATTGAGTCTCAACCCTGGATAATTGTCACTTACAGGTGTTCCCCAACTACCCCCAATACCCTCTCCCCTTATGAGCCCCTCATAACCCACCGACTTTCTCTCTCCCTTTTCTCCAGAATCAAACGAACCTCGCAAAATCAACCAGAGCAACCGTTCCTGATCGTTTCGAACCCCCAACTATGTCGGAGGCTGTTACGCCGCCAGGAGCAGGATCAGGCGCAGGAACACCAGCAGAAACAGGATCCTCTGGATTTCCGGCCGGCTTTGATCCCACCGCCGAGGCAAGCGAGAAGACCCTCTGCTTTCACGGCTTCTGGGCCTGGCTAGTCCTTCTGATCCTTATTGTTCTCTGCACCGCCGTCTTCATGTGGCTGCTGCGCAAGTGCATCCAGGGTCCGGTATACCGGAAGGCCAATCGGATCGATGGCAAGGTGGTAATCGTAACCGGTTGCAATACGGGCATTGGCAAGGAGACCGTTCTGGAGCTGGCCAAACGTGGTGCCCGCATTTATATGGCCTGCCGCGACCCGGGACGCTGTGAGGCCGCCCGGCTGGAGATCATGGATCGCAGCCACAACCAGCAGCTGTTCAACCGGACACTGGATCTGGGATCCCTGCAGTCGGTGCGGAACTTTGTGGAGCGCTTCAAGGCGGAGGAGACCAAGTTGGACCTGTTGATCAACAATGCCGGTGTAATGGCCTGCCCGAGAACTCTCACCGCCGATGGGTATGAGCAGCAGCTGGGCGTCAATCATTTGGGCCACTTTCTGCTCACGAACCTGCTGCTCGATCGGCTCAAGCAGAGCTCGCCCAGTCGCATTGTGGTGGTCAGTTCGGCGGCCCATCTCTTTGGCCGCATCAATCGTGAGGATCTGATGAGCGAAAAGAGCTATGGCAAATTTTTCGGAGCCTATAGCCAATCCAAGCTGGCCAATATCCTGTTTACCCGCAAGCTCGCAACGATCTTGAAGGACACCGGCGTCACCGTCAACTGCTGCCACCCGGGTGTGGTGCGTACGGAGCTCAATCGTCACTTTGCCGGCCCCGACTGGATGAAGAGCGTCCTCCAGACGGGCTCACTTTACTTTTTCAAGTCGCCACGCGCCGGGGCCCAGACCTCGCTGAAGCTAGCCTTGGATCCGGCCCTGGACAAGACCACCGGTGGCTATTACACGGACAGCATCCGATGGCCATTGGTGCCGTGGGCCACCAATACCGACACCGCCGACTGGCTGTGGCGGGAGAGCGAGCGGCTGGTGGGATTGCCACCGCTGGAGGCGCCACCTAGGAACGGGAGTGCCAATGGCAATGGCAATGGCTCGACAAATGGAGCCAATGGAGCTAGTGGAGCCAGGGACATGCAGTCCGTGGAGACGGTCGTGGTTAACCGTTCGTAGCCGTAGCCGTAGCCTTAGTTATCGAGAATAGAGGGCGTGGACCTTGCTCTTAATATATTCTTAACACATATTGCGTGTTTGGCAATCCTTGGAATGCAACCCTGGGCAGTGCACTATTTGAGGTTAAGTCCGAGTCCCAGTCAATGCCGGCCCTTGGCTTTAATTACTTAGAAAATTAAAACAAAATATATATTTTAATATTTTAAATTGTTCAAAATTTGTATTAAAATGTACACCATGTCAAAACACAAATCAAAACATTTAAATTTTCTTCTTTACAATCAGTTATGGGCACCTAGTAGCTCCTTTGGCTCCCAAACAATTTTCCTTGATACAATAATTAAGAATATATTAAAAATTATGCATTATAAAATTTATATCCCAGTGTATTTAAATCTTCGTTCAATGAAGTTTGTATTTTTTTTTTTTTTTTTGTTCTGTGCATAATTTTAATCAAAAGAAAACGAAAAAACCCATTAAAATAAAAGTTTTACCTGACATGCAATCTTCTCTTCTTTCATACCGACAACAAAAATATTGAAACAAAAACAAAGAAACGAAGAGGCAACAATAACAATCAGCATAAAGCGAACGATTTACGACAAACAAGGCGAAATCAATGAGAACGCTGACGTCGCGACGTCGCTGCTGCAGCGGTCCCTGCCACTGCAGAGTGGGCTAAAGGAGAGTAAGTAAATGGGAGGGAAGGTGAGTGAGTGAGTGAGTGAGTGAGTGAGTTAGTCACTATGGCTGCACAGTGGATGACAATGAAAAATTGAAAATTTGTGGCTACAAGTTAATTAAGATTGGAAAATTAAAAACTATTTAAATTAAAGCCAAAAGATAGTTTTAATTACGTTTAAATTTATTATATCCAATCAAGGGCATTTCTTTTTCAATTTTCAATTTCATGGGGCCAACTACACGTATAATTAAAGACAACAGTTGTTTCAAGTTATCATCTAAAGTTCCGTCAGCAGCAGCAGCAACAAAGCTATTTTTATCCACTGTACCCCGTTATTGCATGCACATGCCATTAGCATTAACCAAAATCGCATAAAAAAGAGAGAGAGAGAGAGAAAGAGAAAGAGAGAGCAAAAGAGAGTGGTGCAATTAAGCCCATGCATGCCCGCGGGGGTCGTTCTGGTGCGCTGGCTATTGGGTGTGTGTGCCGAAAAGTGAAAATCTCCCTTGGATTCGATCAATTAACGCTGGCAAATCTAAGTGTTACGGTGTAATTGTAATGTTTGTGCTTTGCTTATGTTACACCCAAAGCCAGGCTAATTGTAAATTTTATTTTCCAGCAAAGAAACACAAGATTTCTAGCTTAATTGATACTCTCATAAAAATACAAAAAAACAATTAAATAATAATAAAATTTAAAACCAAAAAAAAAACCATACATAGCTCTTTCGGTCATTGGAGGGTTAAGGGAAACCGCTTCAATTACACGAAAAAAATTGCAATGGAAATTTCCATTCGTGAATGAGTGTCTTTTGATTGCGTGTCACCCCTTTTTGTCAAACCCACCAACCCCCTTTCCAGTAAGCCCCCAGCAAACAGCTGTTGCATTGACTAAAAAAAAACCTCTGCCCTGCGCCAAGTGAATTTGATCGATAAGAGAAAGAACGAGAACAGATACCATCTTCGAAGGGAAAGGGAAAAAAACAATTGTGAAATGACAAAATGACGCAAAAGTGGTGGGGAAAAGGCTATTAAATAATATTATATGTACAATTATAATACATACAAAAATATAATACATTTGCAGAGTTTTCCTTCCAGGCTACCTAAAAGGTCCCCCCTATACACATACATTTCATAATTTTTGTTGCAGATTTTTCTAGAAATTTCCAGAACCGATTTGGTATGCATTCAATGTTCAACTCACCAATTAAATTGAGACAATAAATTTGCAGTGAAAATCATTGAATTAAAGTGCGATGCATGGAAAAGCAATTTAAAAACGATTCATTCAATCAAGTTGGGATTTTTAAAAGGCAAATACATCCGTATCATACAATGTTGTCTCTTCAATAAATAAATAACAATATAAACTAAAGGTAATAGTATGGGGTTTTATTCAACTAAAAAGCAACATTAAAGATGCTGTTGTTAGAGATTCATTAATTCTCTAATATCGAAAATTTTTAATGCTTTCCGTTGTAATACTTGTCTTAAAAATAATTTCAAAAGGCAATATTATAACGTAAGATTCCAGATTCGAAGCCCTAAGCCCTAAGCCCTTATGTAAACTACTACTCACTTTCATGGAGACTCTCAGAGAATTCTGTAGAACTCTTCTCCCCCCCTACTTCACCTCTCCAAAGCTTTATCGGGGGCAATTTCGCGATAATGGTAATTGCATCCAATCCAACCTACCGCAATTCCCTTATCAAACTACATACATACATATGCACTGCACTTCTACTTTAAAAAAATATACGTTCAAATGATTTTTTACAGAATAAGATCACTTCAATTGAAATCGAAATTTGAATAAGCCGATAAACCGATTTGTACGATCTGATGCAATTATTATCATTAATTTGCTGGGGCGGAAACGTGATAGCCACGTTAGCAATTACTGTAGTAGATGGGTAACTGAACTTGAATACGTGTAAATAAATATAGCAACTATAGTAATGTAATAACAAAGTAGTACCCTAGACCTCTGGACTGCGCATCTTGAAGCTCATGCGTTAATAGTTAGTACGTCATTAGGCCTTTAACCCTCTATCTAACGCTGTTTACGTAAAGCGGGTTAAGTAATACATTGTATTAAACAAAAAAAATAAAAAGAAAAATTCAATAATTTTGTAATCAACTGATTGATAAATATAAAGATTTTATCCTTTGATGAACATCACAGGAGCTAAGAAAAATAAATCAAAGCATCAACTAAACTTTAGTTCAAGCTTAAAATCTTACAATTAATTGGTTTTTCCCACAAATACTTTTTTTGTGGAAATGCCATTAAAATATGTCATTAAAATTTTTACGTAAATAAACTTAATAATGGGTAATATGTATGTGGATATATCCGCATTTCGAGGGTTTAAATGGAAAAAAACTTTCCATTCACAGATGCGGGCATTTGTTTAGTGTTCATCAATTGGCGATCGCTGCTGAGTCAGTTAGCTTTTCCGACATCTCCGTCGATCGTCGTCAATCGCCGATAATTGGTTCAAGGCTGTTTTATTGTCAAGAAGTGACGAATGCCACGCAGACGGGGGGAAATCGGGAACAGAAGATTATTTTGCATTGCATTTCCCCACATATATTTAGGAGCTCTAATTTTAGATTTGAGGCGCTATTTAGTTGAGACGAAAATTGCTTGGCGACGTGACAAATGGATAAATGTGCAGTGGCGTAAATGGTCGCGACGGTTTTTCTCTGACATCTTCATCTTCGCCGCAGGTCACGTCTTTTCCCTACAACACCACAAAGAAGGTGTTTAACATAGATATAGCTTTGCTCTAATATATTTCATTTATCCTAATACCGAGTATTTCCTATTTTCATATTAATTATATAAGGTTACCAAATTAATGCTATGTATAATATATACATAAATGCATATGAGAGAAAGTCGGAAATGGAAAGATGCATCCAATTTAAAGATGATCTGCAGAAGTGTTTATCAAACTTTAAATTAATCAAATACTTACATTTCCTAAACTATAATTAAGATAAGTATCGATTATATCATTGAATTTTAACATATTCTGAAGAATAAATAATGTTGTATTTGATTTTAAGCCCTGCGAGAAATGAGATCATTATCATAACAACGATTTTAAATGCGCGCCAACACCTAAAAACCAAAGTAGAGTTCCCACCCTGTGCAATGCCCCTTTATAAAATTATCGATAGCACGTATATGAAATAAATCTTTTTAAAACTTAACACACGACTAGTTTATACTTTTAAACAAAATATTAAAGACTTTTCTTTCTATAAACCTAAAATTGGGGTAAAATTTTCCTAAAATATTAATTTAATATTAGTATTAAAATATATAATTTTTGTGAATTACCAAAAAAAAAAAATAAAATAAATAAAGGGCAGCAGCTTTCCAGATGTAAAAATCTACTACAATAAGAGTGGATTGTACTCTGTAGGTGCCTCACTCTCTCTTAGGTTCCAGTTTGTACGGCTCAAGAGCAGGACAAGAAAGGAAAAAAAGAGAAAGAGTGGATCGCACTCTCCAAGTGCCTCTCCCGCTCTTAGGTTTCAGCAGGACAAGAGAGAGGAAAAAATTTCGCGCGCGAAAACACAGAAAATCAAGGAAAACAGAAAAGAGTCAATAGTGTTGTCTCACTCACCCTTACATATGTATGTTGTTGCTGCAGATCCCAACGTCGAATTAGGAAATGAAAGCACACATAAAAAAAAGAAAAAACAAAAAACTTCTAATTTGTTGAAGGGTTTGCACTTTTTCACTTGTTTCACTTAAACAAAAATAAAAAAAACAAAACAAAACAACAACTAGCCAAATTAAACGCACTGAACTTGGCTTTGGTTTAGAAACTGAAAAAAAAAAAACAAAACAAAAAACGCGTTAGCATCCCGGCTGCTGCTTTTGCATGTTCCAGGCCTTGTCCCGACTTTTCACACATTTTTCACTTCACTGCGGGGACCCAACAACTTCCCGCACTTTCGGCCACTGGTTTTTCCGCACTCGTGTAGAGAAAACTCTATTGCATTTGGTTTTTTACAGCCGCGGCGATCTCCTGCATGGAGACCCTTTTTTTGCATCCGTTCCGTTTGACTGCGCCAAAAATTATGCAAAATGAGAATGAATTCTTTTCGTGGCTCTCTTTCTCTTCTAATCCTCTCTTCAAGTAACGGCACTTTCTATTTCAGATGAGAGTTTTTTGCTTAAGGAATGCTGGAAGATTTTTAATAAATAAATAACAGAAGAGCAAACCGAAATTCTGAAAAAATATATAATGGCTGTATCTCTGAGCAGATACAAAATGTTGAAAAACATTTTATAAGACAATTTTTGTTCAAATGAAAGCTTAAAAATATAATAATTGAGCTAAAAATACATTAATTTGTATTCAGACTTTTCTGAGTTCGTTTTTATAAGGTTAATACTGCATACTAAATTTCAATTTGTTTTTTACAATTTGAACAATTTTGAAAAAAAATTTTAAATTTTGTTTATGCTACCAGACACGGCTATATCGATGCTGATCAAGAATATATATGATATATAGGGTCGGAAATGTCTCCTTCACAGCGTTACAAACTTCTGACCAGAATTATAATTCCCTGCAAGGGTATAATAACTTAAAATATACGATAAAGTTACCTACAAAATCTTAAAAAGTTTTAATAAAAATAATAAATAAAAAGCGCGGCAAACGTGGCGAAACAGACTCTCGGCGCTGCCACCCCGCTAGCGACATATCGATATATACCAATCGATAAGCGCACATATCGAAGGATAAGCAATAGTTTTCTCAAGCGAAAACCACTCGCCGCCTGTGTAGCTGACTTATCTATTTTCTGGTCAGATAAGTTATTTTAACTATTTTACAAAATAAATTTCGTTTTGTTTAGCTTAAATAGTTTAAATAGTTAAGTCATACGTTTAAAATGAAGTGCATTTAAGCCATTGTTCAGCTTTTGATACAAATAACCAAAATATAAATATAAATGGTCTTATCTTCTGTAATTTTTAAGTTGTTTTCGAACTTTAGATCTTCGTAACAGTGCATTCTACTCATATTATAGTGATTTGTGGTTAATAGTTGTGCAAATTCCTAATGTTGAATCTGGTCATGGAAACCAAGCGATTTGTTTTCCCGAAACGCGTACTGAGAAGTAAATGAAAATATCGCGGATTGTCTTGTTTTCGACACAACATTGCTCCAGAAGCACGGTGGACCACTTAAATAAGGTGTGCACGCCATTCACAGCATTAAAATGCATCGGGCTAAATGTTTTTGAAGTCAAAAATAATAACGACTGCTATTTTTTATTTAATTTTAGCTGTTTTTTTTTACCTTTCTGGCTATAAATAGTTGGCAGCACTGCTCGCCGCTGACTAGCTAACTCGATAGCTGCTATCGATAACGTCTAGTTTGCAGCCCAGCGTCCACCATCTTGGCCGAAGTTGCCACAACGTGAAATATTATAAAAAAGAAACTACCCGATCTCGCGAGGAAAGGCGATTGCAGTGTTGACTATTGTGGCAAAAAAGAGGAGGCCGCGGTACGCGCCAAAAGCAGTCACAACAGCCGCAGGAAAACAAAACCGAAGAGGAGCACCCGCAGGAGTGGCGCAGCGGCGGGAAGGTAGCGTGTGGTAAGCAGGCAAATTGCTGTCGTAGGGGCAGGAGGGGCGACGGCGGGCAAAGGAGGCGGCGCGGCGGCTGTCACCGGGAGAAAAACGGATTTGCCATATAACAAAAAAACTACAGCTACGTTAAACGTCAAGGAAGGATATCCACATACGGACACCAGCTAGCTAAAATGAACGCCAAGCGAGTTAAGTACACCGCCGTAAAGACGGAGGATGTGCCCGTTGTCATCCATTCCGACGAGGTCGAGGAGGAGGAAGAGGTCGAGGCTCATGAGCAGGAGCACGAGCACGAGCACGAAGACCAAGAGCACGATGATGGCGAGACACAGTACACCTATGCATACACCACCGGCGAGGACGATGACACCGAGACCGCGGTGATTACGCTAAGCGACCGCGACCACGAGGCTCTGGCCAATGCCCAAGAAGTGATCATTGATGAGAATGGTCATGCCGTAACCCTGCAGCAGCTGGTAGGGGACACCACCGTCGAGGAGGTGGAGGCAATCGATCAGGGCGACGGCACCCACACCATTCTGCACATTGTGCCCAGCCCCGGGGAGGAGATCGATGAAGATGAGGAGGGCGAAGAGGTCGAGGATGATGATGACCTCGATGAGATCGTGCCTGTGGAGCATGAGGAGATCGAGGGCGATGAAGAGGACGATGACGAGGATGTCGGCTCGATTGTGTTTGAGGGCACCCTCGAGCACAATGCCGACCAGGATGCGAATGCCCGCAACAAGACCTTCTATTGTCCGAATTGTGGCAACTGTTACAGTGCCGCCGGCTCCCTGAAGCTGCATATGCGCGCCTGCCTGCGCCAGCGCAACGAGGTCTCCGCGGATGATCGCAAGTGCAAGGTCTGCAGCAAGGTCTTCAATTCGGTGGCCTACCTCAAGGAGCACATGATGCGGCATACGGGCGAGCAGCCGTTCCGCTGCACCCGCTGCTATCGCAAGTTTGTGGAGGAGAGCAAATATGTGGCCCACATTGATGCACACAAGCACCAGGACAAGCTGGAGGCCGAGGCTGTGGCAATGTCCGCCCAGCATGGCGGCAAGAAGGTGGTGGTCAAGGAGTTCAACTGCTCCTTTTGCACACAGAACTTCACGGTGGTCTTTGACGTCGGCCAGGTGAAGCGCCGCTATGCCTGCGACACCTGCCGCGACAAGTACTCCAATGCGGAGGCCTTGCGCCAGCACAAGCAGACGGTGGACGAGAAGCGTGAGTTTAGCTGCGGTCGTTGCGGCCGCAAGTTTGTCTTTGAGGGCTTCCTACAGCGTCATTTGCCCACCTGCGATGGCAGTATCAAGCGTCGCCGGGATATGAAGTAGAGGCGGCCACAGCAGCGTCCTGGTAACTGGCAGCGGCGGCGGCAGGAGCAGCTGTCACCAGTCCACCATTACGTTGTTATCAAGGAGGAGAAGGAGGAGAACGAGGAGGATGAAGGATGAGCAGTCTATTAAGGTGATGGAGGAGGAGAATGCGGAGGAGCTTCACCACGATTATGATTATAAATATGAGCGGTATCATGCAGAATAGAACAGCTGGAGCGAGCAGTAAGGACCACTTAAACTGTAGCAACTTATTACACTATCTTAAACGAAAGGAGCGAGGAGAAAGGCAGCTGCTGGCCCCAAAAACCATCTATTCCAAAGGAGGATACGCGTTTACATTTTTTTTTCTTTAACCTAATTATATATACACATACACCTAATTATGAATACATGCATATTTTATATATTGTTCAATTATGTTCAAAATTGTGGTCAGCAGAACGCAGATTATGTATCCATCAATTGTATTGATTGTATAATTACGTACTTTTAAATTAACCCTAATTAACAATTGTAAAATTACACAAAAACGCCCAACCACCAAAAATGCTGGCAAAATCATTAAGTGCGCGAGACCTAAATTGATGTTGAAATTCAATAAAACACAAAACAAAAACACAAGATTTTTCGAGTTTTATATAAGTATAAAAAGTCCTTTCATGGAATTCTGATTTTTCTAAGAAAATCCTTTGTTCTTTTTGCTGTTGGGCCTGTCTTTGGAAAGTTTCTTCTCAGGTTCAGCTTTATTTTTATGATCTTTCATTAATAAAGGCTATTTTGCTTAAATTCTCAGCTATTATGAGCTATTTCCCATGACGCTCAACTTAAAATATAAACCTCTTTGGGACTTTTTTCAATTATAACTGATTTCGAGTCCAGTGGGAATCCCCCCATAGCTGCCGCTTCCATATATTTTGGCCATTTTTGAGCACTGCCAATGCTTTGCCATCTGGCAACCCGTTCCTTGGTCCTCCTCTTGTCTCCTCTTACCCACATCACCCACAACCCACGCCACAACACACACACAGAAGACACAGTTCTTGGTTCCCATTTCAAGACCAATCCTGACGACTGTAATTGAGTCTAATGAGAGGCGCTTAGGCGAGTCTACAAACAAAAAAAATAGGGAGGGGGAAAAGGCTTTCACAATAGTTGTTAGAATAGAGTTAAGCATTAGCTACACATCCTTCGCGGGATTAAGACCAGAGCTTGAGGTGGGCCCGCTTGGCATAGGACTTCCAGTCCGAGTGGGCATAGAACTCCTTGAAGATGGGCGTGACCAGGGTATCCTCGGGCAAAGTCTTGAACACGGGCTCACCGTACCAGGTGCCCACCTCCCAGCCGGGCACGTTCTTCATCAGCTCGGCCTCCTCGTCCCGATTGCGACGCAGCTGGCGCAGGAATTCCCGATCGCGTTCCGCTATCAAGATGGGAAAGATGACATTCTGGGCGGAGCGCATCTCGATCTCGTCGCGCTTCACCTTCTTGGCGGTCAGGTAGTAGATGCCCAGTCCCACGGCAGTGACGGCCACATACGTGCCGATCATGGTGAAGCCTGCAAGGAGGGAGTGGGATTAGGATCAGATAAGCGACTATAAGGCCAGCTATCAGCTCACCAGTGAAGTAGCTCTTAGGTGGCACACGGGCAAAGGGGATCTTCTTGTAGCCGCCCGGCGGTGGCAGATCCTGTTTCGGGGGTATATGCGGCACGGCCGTCGCCATGGTGACACTCTCACTCCTGCAAAGTGGAACCAATTAGTTGGTTTATCTCTTCCGGTGGGCTTAAGACTTACACGGGCTAAAAAACTCGATGAGAAAAGAAAAAATATGGGAAATTGTCGCCTGTCAAAGTGTTAGTTTTGCATAACACTCGACAGTGTTGCCAGATGGCGCAGCCTCAAAATCAACTAAAAAATACCCAAGCAAGAACGACAATCTAAGCTGCCAGATAATTCGATAAAAACTACAATTCCATTGAAAGAATCGACTCAACTTGCAAATAACGTCAAAATTATTAACCTTTTCTCATCTCTATTTTTTCCCTGTCGACACTTGCAACGTAAATACAGCTAGCTTTTTGAGAAAGAAAAAAAAAACACGCAACATGAACTCGCAACGCTTTGCGAGCGCCTTTTGGAAGCAGCACATGTACCTCCAGTGCCAGCGTCGTGCCTTTGCCAAGAGGTCCATCTGGGACGCCAAGGGCTTTGCCTTCCATCGTCTGCTGCCCAAGAAGGACGTCGCCGCCACCGATCCGGCCCCGACACAGGCGGTATCGACGCCGCAAAATGACACGGTGCCAAAGAGCATTCAAGAGCAAAACCAGGTAAGTTGATTCGAATTGGGCGCCTCATTTCGCGGTATGTGCGTGGGCGGGCGGCGCTGCCGGATCCGCTGAGGCGCAGCCAGCAGTGGAGATTAGAAGGGACAGAAGAGGAAAAATAGATAACAAAGAGACAAGGGAAAAGACAAAGCATCGAATTTTTATGGGTGATGTTTTCCAAGGTTTTTCTTATGCCGATGTTTTTTTTATAACATCGACGACCATCGACAGCGATCGAATTGGCATCACTAGCGCGGTCAAAAAAATAAATCCAAAGGCCCATTTCGATAAGTTGTTCTTAAAAATAAGAATTTATGTAACGATGTAAACTTTTTATAATTTTTTCTTGCGGCCTTTTGCATAATACACAGGCTTTCATCTATTGTAATTCATATATTCGTCTTCAAATACAAATATCGCCATTTCGATATTTGGGCAACCAAAAACTCGTGATATAAATATACCATCCTTGGAAAAATATCGATATATTGATATTTTGATATATTATCAACAACCCTATCGGCGGGCATTCAGTTGCCGCGCAGCTGCTAGAAGAGAAAGAAATCTTTCGCTCAGCCAAAGAACACTTCCTAAAGCAAGTCGACTCTTCACTGGGGGAAAGGCAATTTTTTTCTGTGTGTGTGTGTCAGTGCGAGAGGTTTTCTGCCAGGCGAAAGTGCTAACGCTTCTTTCTTCTCCTCCCAAAGAGCCGCATTCGTAATCGTATTACCATGTCGCTCGTTCGCATTTCCGCACGCAAATTGGTCGAGGCACAGGTGAGTTGTTATTCCGTTTTGCTTTTTCCGGGTTCCCTTCTGGGCTTCCGCCACTCGCCCCTCCCACTTGCCATCAGTATTATTATTATCCTCCCTTCGCGTCCGTTCCAGTTTCCAGCTTCCAATAACTGTGAAGTGTGTCGTCGTTTTTGTTGTTACCATCTTCTCGTGTCTTCTTCAGCTTCCTCGCTATCCTATACTCCGTTTCAAGCCGCTCTTATACACACACACTCTCAGACTCTGCAAACTCTACACGTCACGCAACAAAAAAAAAAAAAGAGAATTTCAGCCATGTGCTTGCGATTAAGAAACTTTATTCGCTGTTTTATTGTTTCTGTTGTGGTTGTTGTTGGCCGCTGATAAGTGTGCGAGTGTGTTAGTATGTTCTATCTAATACATTACATAATCACTAAAAGCTAAATGAAACGAAATTCGCCTGGCTATTTTGGCAACGGCGGATTCCTATGCGCGGAATAAAAATAAAACTCTTTTCGTTCGTTTGAGTTTAACGAACTCATCCGCCTCGCATTTGGATTCTTGGCTCGTTTCATCTTCTTTTTATTTCTTGGTAAATTTCCACAAGTCCGGCTTACCAGAAATCAGTTTTGTGGCCTTATTCTTGTAAGATTACAATGGCCAAAAACAAAAACAACAAATGCCACGGCGTTCCTCTCTCACCCAGGTAGCACCTCGTGCTCTCTCCAGTCCCCCGCTCTTTCTGCTCTTGCTCTCGCGCGTTCCGTATCCCACGCGTGTCACGTGTTGTTGTTGCCAAAAAAAAAAAAGGAAAATACTACGCTCTCTCTTTCACAAAGAAGTGTCCGCCGAATGACCTTAAAGCAAAAGGAGGAGCAATCACCACCCACTACCGACCGGCGATGCATATTTGCATACATATGTATCTATCTGTCGGTTTTCCGTTTTTGGGGCGGCAGTTTTGCCGATTGCATAACGGCAAAAATAAAGAAAAGAAAATTTGAAAAATCAATATCCACATAAATTCGCGGCCCCTTTTTCATACATACATACACAGGAAAAATGGGCCTGCAGGACGAGCCTCCTTTTTGGAGAGAGAGAGACTTACAAATCCGGTGAGAGTGTAAAAGGGCGCGAGAGAGCATTTTCGGTGGTGCTTCTCTTTCGGCTTTAGTTGAGTAATAATTACACGGCTAGAAAATGTGAATTAATTAGATAATTAAAAATATTGAGAAAACTATTAAAGTTTAATCTTGCAATAGAATAACAAATAGAAGTACAATTGTTCTAAATATAAATTTTCTTTAAATAATTTTTTTTTACATTAATTTTTTTACAGTAATTTTTTTTACGTGTATATCGTCTACACTTGCCAAATGTTATGCACACTCCCCAATTCTTGTTCTTTGGCGGATTGCCAACGCCGAAAAAGAACGTTGACGTCGACGTTTTATTTATGTAAATTGATGTTGGTGTGTGTGTATTATTTTTTCCTATAAATAATTGCTGTAAATGTTAAGCTATAAGCGGTATTTGGCAATTAACATAATTTGTTTGTTGTTTACTTTAAACCACAAACTTTTTGCTGCCTGACTCTTTGTTAATTTTCATATTCAACAGCAGCAGAAAAAGAGAGCAACTAATTAGCAGAAAATCTGTGTTTCGGTTTTTTCTTTCTTGTTGGTAAATATTTCATCCAAAGAAATTAGCAGAGAAAACAAGAGCTGATATATTTTTCTTTTATTTTGTGTTCTTTGTTTTTCTTTGTTGCCTTTGACGTACATAGCTTGACGAAATGGCAAACACGCGAAATATTTTATCGCCCCTCCGCTAATACGTCACAATTCGTGACTATGCTTACGTAACGGCCCTTTTTGCCATTCCGGCAACAACAATAAGAACACCGAAAAGCCAAATAAAGAGAGTGGCCACAGATAGTCAGAGAGAGAACAAGAGAGTGAGAGCCCAAGAGAGGGCGTGCAACAAAGAAAACTAACGTTAACAGCTGATCAAGCGATTGCATAAGAGAGCAGCAGCAAATGCATAATTGATACGTGCTAAAACCACACATTAAGTTTTACGGCCGGCCTTATATATTCCTTTTTTGTTTGATTAGAGGAATCTAAATCTACATCGAGATTTTATTGGCTGCCTGAGCAAAGCTCAAGTGGACACGATTTCCACCTGTTGGCAGTGCGCGGGATTACTATGTTGTTGTTAGTTTCCTTTTTTTTTCACCAGAACTTGAAATGTTATGCTCCCGGGTGGGCCTAGTATAGATAAGGGGGCGGCGGCGGCGGCAGCGGCAGGCGTCATGGAAATTTTGAGGCTTTCGAGATAAAGAAAAAATGCCCGAAATCATCATTTCGATGGGGTTTACTATACATAGCGATGTTAGGGGGGATCATGTGAGCGGAGAGTCCTCAAAGGGGCCAAGTAAAAAAAAAAACTTAATATGGGTTGTAAATAAAATGAATAAGTTTATAGCTTTTCTACATATATATAGTATACATATAGTATTTATTAGCAGTCTGTTTTATGATAAACACGGTGGGATTATCTGGCTCTAATTTATTACATTTACTTAATTTCCAGAGTGATAATAGAACAAATATAGCAAAGCTCTATTTGGTTATATAATTTGTATTTTTTAACAAACTTACACAACTTGATGCTTAACCTTCTTTAAAAAGTTTATTCATAAATTAATTACAAGGATAATTTTTAAAAGAATATATTAGCCTACTAGATTCCTATAAATTCCAGATATTTTATCCTTACTTAAAGCCTTGTAAATAACTAAATAAAAATGTAAATTTTACTTGCTGCAATTCTTTATTTTTTAGATTATGATCAAATTCAATGAGGAAATATTAGCATTGCGTGCAGTCTCTGATAACTGTTTGCTCGTGTCTTGTTCTTTCGGTACAACTATGTATGTGTTATTTATATTTATATGAAATATACTCGTATATACATATTATATTTGTTTGTACATGGCTATAGACCCCGTCTATCTGGGCTGATAAGCGTGACAAATTTGCTGCTGGGCACATGATCGGTAGACAACGACGTCGCCATATCGCTGATAGCTGCTAGCCGGGGACACGCAAAGCCCCCCCGCTGCGAAAATAAAGGTGTTAACTCAATCAGCTCTTGCCCCTCTTTCCCCTCTGATTATTATTAATACTTTTCTTTTTTTTTTTTTGCGTAAAAAAAAGTATTTGTATTTATATTTAGGGAGTGGAATTTCGCAATGCGCAACTGGCACAGCGCTTGTGCTCCGATAACAGAATTAATGCCAGCTTAAAAGATACAAATTGTATCTGTATTTAGTGGCTGGTAGAAGTGATTGATGTGGCGAAACATTAGCGAGAATTAGTGACATCTGCTAAACAGAAGATAAAAGATCAGTAGGTGTTATACAATCAATGATATATGGCTTGTGACATTATACTTTCTTATCGGTGCCTCTCGAGCTCTCAATCTTTATATACGCTGCCCCACCCTGCTTTATAATCTTTGGCTTAGTCACAGATTTTTTAGGGAATATTATAACTCCTTTTACTTGATTATAAAGACCAAGTTTTAGTGTCATTTGGTGCCCTTTAAAGTAATATTTACATCCTTATTCCAGGCCTTGTGACAAAACCACACTCATTGTGATTTCCCTTTAACGCCAGCGTTTTTTATTACGATCTCTGGCTTAGTCAGAATTGTAAAAGTTACCAGAGAGATACAAATTACATTCACCCGGCAACAGTTCCACAAAAAATCCCATCCAATACGATTCTCAATACAAAAACCGACTCTCGACTCTCTGGTTGAGTGGCGGGGATTACGTCACGCGGTACTTTCAATGCGAGACGATTGATTGTACGATGTGTCTGCTTTCGGCGAGGGACAGAGGACAGGAGCGGGGCATTTTTTACACACTAAACTTAATTAAGACGATTAAGTCGGACCGACTGCAATTATTAGAGAACTCAATGACTGACTGACTGACTGCTTTGAAGCGTTCTCTAATAGCAGAAATCATCATCATCATCATCATAATCAGCAAAGTCCAAGCCAAATTGAAAACGTCACGCTAGGCAAGGAGAACAATCCAAGGTTCTAAGCTCTGTTTAACAACAGCCCCTTCTATACAAATGTACATATATATCTATGTATATATCCCTCCCCATCATTAAAGCGAGATCAAACAGTTTTCGTGATGATCATGCCAAATGCCAAACAAAAAACCGAAAGCTGCAATTGAACTTACAGTGGAGGCTGTAATTTTATAATATTTATTTCATTATTAGCTAATTGTAGAAATTATTACATTTATATATAAACAAAAAACATACCCCTTTTTTGTTCTGAGAATCATTCGTAGAATCATCGTATAATAATTGTAAAAATAATGTTAATTTGTAGTAACTACAAATTGGTCTTGAAATAGCTTCAAAAACCTTGCCAAAATACGCACTTGGGAATTATAAGAAATTTTTAAATCTTATAAATTTTAAGATTTAATGCTAACTTTTGAGATTTTCATACTTTGAAAGAGTGATCTTTCCCAACCAAAGATCACTGTACTCCGAGGGTGAGAACATTCGATTCCCATCTCCACATTGAGCACAACATCCATTGAGACGGGGTCACTGGCGGCTCACCTCGATGACAACTCTGCTTTCCCGGGTTTTCCGCGAGCACACACTCCAAGGTTCGCAGCAGCATTAAAGCTCTTTGCTCTCTCTCTCTCTCTGATTATATAATCTGATCCGATCGGATGAGATGATGATGCTGGGATCGCTTGAGAGGAAGTCTGGTCCGAGGCTCTTTGGCGGCACACACGCGACTCCAATCGTCGTGGCCAATGACAGTTCCCCCACCAGACTAGTTAGACATGCGATAATTGCCGGCGCGTGAGACCTTGAAATCCATTTGCCGTAGTCCGGGGCCTTATCAGCAGATGAACGGGCGCCTCAGCGCCAGATAATGATAATGGGGCAGCTCTCGGAATTTATATATACAAATGTATTCGCACTTGAAATGCCTATGCGAAATATATTTGTTCGAGAATATCCCCAAAATAAAAACCCAGATAGGAGCGATAAGCGTGCGTGGTGAATGGAGTATGTTTGCTGTGTGTTATGCAAACCTTTCTTCCCAAAACCGCACACTTGACGGCTCAATTAGTAGTTTCTTGAGGGGGGAAATACTATATGTAAGTTTTGTTTTTTGGTTTTTATGGCACCAGGTAACAAAACGACGCTTTGCGGGTTGACTTAGGTTTCCAATTTCAGCCACAAGTACACTTTGAAAAGAGTTGATTAAAAATAGAGAGATAGAGATAAATACAACATATTTTTTGTTTAAAATTTAAACTAAAAAACCCTTTGCCTATAACATACAAATTTTCGGAATTTATTTTATATTTTTAAATATATATTGTTAATTTTATTTTTTATTTTCTGAGTGTTTTGCTTTTATAAGTATGGCAAAAGCTGGCACAGTACAGCTTTGTTTATACTTTTTATTTACACTTTTACACTAATTATTTTTTGTCAAAAAACCAGAAGAGGAAAATTATTATTATTTAGACCTAAAAAAATACAGTTTATTATTTTTTTTTGTGAGTGCAAAAAGCGGCATTTGCGGTTGCCAAGCGACCAGATCGCCACTTCAACACCATCAACCCGTTCTTAGCTCCGTACTCCGGCTATTATCGGTAATTAATATGCACGATGATCGGGCCAAAACGATTTATCAATGAATTTCGGTTCTCGATGATGATGGGGGGATATGGGTATACCCCACCCTCCCCGCTAAACCGGTTTGTGTGTCACAAATCATTGCGCAAATCATGCAATTCAATTTTGCAGGCAGGCGCCACAAGTTCACTTGGTTAATTGAATTTGTTGACCCACTGGCCGCGCCAACCAGAAAAACAGAAAACGGAATACAGAAACCAGAACAAAAAATATAATAAAAAAGGAAAAGGAAAGCCCGCCGCGCGGCTGTCAATCAAAAATAAAATCGCACTTTGCGCGGAATTGGAATCGCGAGCTCGGAATTCCATTTCCATATCGTTTCGTTTCGAATCGTTTCTTTTTTTTCTTTCGTTTGACACAATGCCAACGCGTGGCAAAGATCAGCCAGGGGCGGAGTAGGAGGGGGTATAGTTTTAAATAAACCCCCCTAACTATTTTACAAATTTATTTTATACAACATTTTTGTATATACCCTGGCAAGGTTTTGAAAAAATCAAAAATAAGTTCCAGTATTGGTTCAGGTTTTAGAAAGACGGTTCATTAAACCACCTTAAATTGAATTCTGGGGGGAAAACCCTTTTTCGATGGTTAACCCCCTGGGGAAGTAGTTCATTGACACATTACCACTGTTCCTGAGTCATGTGGGGGGCAAAACACATGTGAGTGATGCACATATTTGCACATATAGTATGTGTGTGTTTGTTTGCCTTGTACTTGAATGTACCGTTCAATGGCAACAACCGATTGGCTATCGATAACATTGATCGGAAGTGCTTGTTAGCTGTCAACTGTCAGATATAAGCGTTTAAGCGAGGATTGTTTACGTCAGGTGTCAGATTTTGCAAAGATCTTGAATGATTTAAAGAGAAGAAGAATCCTATAAACCTTTAAAAGCTGATTTTTTGTAAGGATAAGGATATTATTTTATTTATATATAAAACCTTTTCACTTTCCATTTTAATAATTTCCCCTTTATTTTACTCTCTCTTCCAGAAACTGCCCAATGTGGGAGCCCATGTCCGCTTGATTGCCGCCGATGGACGCAGCCTGCGCGACGTTCTCACCGCCAAGGTGCCCCAGGAGCAGGAGCGCGTGAAGAACTTCCGCAAGCAGCATGGCGCCACCAAGATGGGTGAGACCACCATCGATATGATGTACGGCGGTATGCGCGGCATCAAGGCCCTGGTCACCGAGACATCCGTGCTGGACGCTGATGAGGGCATCCGTTTCCGTGGCCTCTCCATTCCCGAGTGCCAGAAGGTTCTGCCCGCTGCCGATGGCGGCACTGAGCCCCTGCCCGAGGGTCTCTTCTGGCTGCTGCTCACCGGTGAGGTGCCCACCAAATCCCAGGTGCAACAGCTCTCCCGGGAGTGGGCCGAGCGTGCCGCTCTGCCCCAGCATGTGGTCACCATGCTGAACAACATGCCGACCACCCTGCATCCCATGTCGCAGTTTGCCGCCGCCGTCACCGCTCTGAACCACGACAGCAAGTTCGCCAAGGCCTATTCCGATGGCGTTCACAAGAGCAAGTACTGGGAGTACGTGTATGAGGACAGCATGGATCTGATTGCCAAGCTGCCTGTGGTGGCTGCCACCATCTACTGCAATACCTATCGCGGCGGCAAGGGCTCCCGCTCGATTGACTCGAGCCTGGATTGGTCTGCCAACTTTGTGAAGATGCTCGGCTACGACAATGCCCAGTTCACCGAACTGATGCGTCTCTACCTGACCATCCACAGTGATCACGAGGGCGGCAATGTGTCTGCTCACACTGTTCATTTGGTGGGCTCCGCCCTCAGCGATCCCTACCTGTCCTTTGCCGCCGGCATGAACGGTCTGGCTGGTCCCCTGCACGGTCTGGCCAACCAGGAGGTGCTCGTGTGGCTGCGTAAGCTGCAAAAGGAGGCCGGCAATAATCCCTCGGAGGAGCAGCTGAAGGAGTACATCTGGAAGACCCTCAAGTCCGGACAGGTGGTGCCCGGCTATGGTCATGCCGTGCTCCGTAAGACCGATCCTCGCTATACCTGCCAGCGCGAGTTCGCCCTGAAGCATCTGCCCGAGGACGAGCTGTTCCAGCTGGTGTCCAAGATCTACAAGGTGGTGCCACCAATTCTAACTGAGACCGGCAAGGTGAAGAACCCCTGGCCCAATGTAGATGCCCATTCCGGTGTCCTGCTGCAGTACTATGGCATGAAGGAGATGAACTACTACACGGTGCTGTTCGGAGTGTCGCGTGCCCTCGGCGTCTTGGCCTCCCTGGTGTGGGATCGTGCCCTGGGCCTGCCCATCGAGCGCCCCAAGTCCTTCTCCACCGATCTGCTGGTCAAGATGGTCCAGAAGTAAACGCGACAATGGCGCATTGGCCGGGGGGGGAGTGGTGGTGAAGGCGGAGGAGGAGAGCTGGTGCTGGTGCTGGAGCTGGAGAAGAGTTACACCCCATTTTGTGGCCAGCAGCGTATGACGGAGGACGAAGGAAGCAAACGGAGATGGAGCAGTAGATTGTAATAGACGAGAGAGAGGGAGAGAGACGAGGAAGAGAGAGAGAAGGAGAACGAGAAAGATATTGGATGACGAAGACGACGACGACGCTGATATTGAGAGTTGAAACAGCAACCAAATACGAACCAATAGGAAAAACCAGAAGAAAACTGCAACAGCAAAACAATAAGTTGGAAATAAGGCCGAAACTTATTTTTAGTAGTAAAATAATGTACGGAAACAAGCCAGAAACCACTTAATTAATTGTATAAGCTATATATACGATTGGCTATATATATTTATATAAAGGAGGGACAGGCAGAGAGAGAGAGAGAGCGAAATATGTTTGCGCCTATTGTTTATGTTCAGCATTTCCCCACTCCCACTTCCTCCACTCCCTCTCACTTCCCACGCCTTTCCTCCTCTTTATTTACTTTACGTTTCGTTACGTTTCCATCTTTGCTGACCAACTAACCGACCTAACCCAACCCGTAACCACCCTGGACAAAGCCCACCCAGCACCCCCACCACCCCCCCGCCTGTAAACCCTTAAAAAAATTACTAACTTGATAACATTTTACGTTTAATTTAACTATAATTTATTATGCAAACAAACAAGATACAAAAACGAGAAATACAATACAAAAACAAGTGTAAAGAAACCAACAAAAACATCTGAAAAAACTCAATAAAAAAAAAACAGAACAATAAATAATATTTAATACCTAGAGTAGTTATTGCCCTGCACACCTCCTCCCACACATCAGCAGTGGGAGTCTGAGGCTGAGGCTGCATAAGCGTTCGTTCATTCATTCATTGCCATTGCAAGTGTATTCGGAAAAGCAAAACAGAAGAATAAACCTTAGCAAACTTGAAACGAGTGCGTATCTGTACCTGTGCCGTATTCTTTTTCAGAGAAAGCGAGGGAGAAAGGGTGAAAGCAGCCATACTAGGCTGTGTTTTAAAGGTAAGGAGTTACGGAAGCGTTTGTATACTTCCTGACAAGCTTAAAAACATATAAATAGTTTATATTGTATCCTGCATTGTATTTTTGGGTACATTTTCTTTAAAAATATTTTAAAAACTATATTTGAATGGAAAAATGAAAAAACGCGGGCAAACTTAAGTTAGAATTAAGTTTAGTTTTGGGTTATTTAAAGATAACTTAAAAATACTAAGGAGCTTTAAACATATATACTGAAAAGGTTATTGGTTTTCGTGATATTGGGGTGTATTCTGAATTAATATTAACAATAATTTGAAAATACGTTACAAAAATGTCCAAGTGTCTACAAAATATTCCTACGGTCCTGAGGGTGTGGTAACACTGCCAGCGAATGCGCCCATCTATCGATATTATTTGAAAAGGTTTGAAACCAAGAAAACAGTGTTTTAAATAATTTAAATTTGACTTTTGTTGCGATTTTAAAATTAAACAAACAAATAAATCTACACCGAAATAGTTTTGTTAAAATTTAGTTAATTTTTTTTTATATAAAAGCCAATAAGATTTATAAGCCACTATAATTCACCTATCGGTTTTATAGCAACTATTTTGCCCGGGAAAACTCCAGGAATTAAATGTAGTAAAGTGAGTTATATGATCAAATAATGAAAATATCTTAGTAAACCAATAAAATATGGGGAATAGACTATGATGTTTAATAAATAAAAACTCAAATAAATGAAAAAACATCGATAGCTTCAACTGTGCATGTCATCGATATGCAATCTTATCGTTGGTAAATGGAAAGCTTATTAGCTAGATTCTAGGCAAATATAAGCTAAATATAAAAACAAAATTGGCCGAACGTTGCTAAATCAAAAACAATAGTTAACACCACTAAAATGAATAAAATACTGATAATTTTAGATTTGAAATGTAGGGGGAAAACAGGATTTTGTAGGGGGAAATTTTACCTTTTTGGGATTTTTTAGGGTCAGAGCCAAATTTTCATCTGGCAACACTGGTCAGCTCCAAGCTTTAGTTGTTTACCAATTTTCCAAACTTTCGGATGCTGCGCGGACGAAAAGCCCCCCAAGCGAAGAAAAAGAGGAAAACTCGGAGACACCGCGAGCGATAAGCAGTCAACACAAGTCCAGCCAAACTCGCGATATTCCACAGAGTGTGTTTACCCGGCCGCAATCGTTTTGTTTGCAACTTTTTTTGTGAGTGATTGCAAGTGCCGCGCTAGCTGAAATACTGGTCGAGTCCCCCGGTCGCGCAAGGACTTCATTTGTAGCCATGGCCCACACGGCGGCCAAGACCACGTGCACGCGGCGACGCCGCCGCCAGCTTTTGTCTGATTTCCTTAATTTGCAGCATCATCAACAACAACAATACTAGCGGCTTCTCGCAGTGCTGTAAAAAAGTGAAGTTTTATTGAATTTGGGCTTGGATCGCGCGTACCGTTAATCCTTGGTGGTGGCACCGTTAAACAGAACTAACTTGATCGCGTTTGTGGTGGTTTTTCCTTGAGAAGGCGGACACTGACTTTTGGCAACAGTTGGCCGATCCGGAAAGTTCCGGGTGTCAAGCATCAGGTGAGTGCAGTTAAAAGTTTTTAATAAGTTCCATTATACATTAAATAATTAAATATAATTAATTAGGTAATAAGTTAATACCAGTATTTTTGTTTACACATTTAAGTTGCCAAGTCTGGGGTTTATTAAAATAATAATATTTACTTATTTATGTTACAAACAGCTACTTAAAATATTTGATTGTATAAATGTAATTATATTATAATCCAAATAAGTGTTAATGATTCAAAGGCTTATTAATATGCTTATTTTAAATTCCCAAACGAATATTTATTAAAATTAAATATATCTCATTTAAATCATCATATAAAAGCTATAGCAAACCACCAACTGCATTCCGCTTTCGAAATTCCACCTAGGTGTGACCCTTTTATGGCATGCCGCCCAGTGTGATGCATTCTTGCCCGACGAAAGCGAAACCTCAGCATATTAATTACAAACAAATTAAACATATATATTTTTGTGTTGTTATTGTTGTTCTGCCCACTCCCACAAACGCCCCCCGCCCACGCCTTAATTAAAGACGCCAAAGAGTAACGGTAATAACCGACAACGAGAACGACGACCGACGGGGTGTTGTTCTTATTGTTATTGTTGTTGTTGTAGTTGCTGCTGTCGTAATTGTGCCAGACATCGTCGCTCAAGCTCGCTTACGTTCCAAGCGAGGACACTGCACGAAAATTAGCCTAATAATGTTTATTTTGTGTTTTTTATAAAATTATAACTTAATATATTAACAGTGAGTTTCTGGATTTTTTCCTAAGCTCTTAAAAACGTAGGTTATCCTTGAAAAAAAAATAGACCAAGTGTGGCCTTACAAATCAGAAAAAAGGGTTGAGTGTGGCCTTGCTAAGTTATTAAAGCTAATTTTGGCCTTAGAACTTGTTGAATAGCTGGGAATATTGTTTAAAATATTACAATTTGAAGGTTTATATCAAATTAAGATTTTATTCTTTTATTTTGAAATTATGGAATATTTAATGATTGTTTTAATTTTTATTTTTGCTAATATATAATTTAATTGTTATACAAATTTTAATAGTTTAAATACTTTGTTTTTTCGAGTGCCCACACCCACATTTACACTTGCACTCGCCCCTTTTGGCCATATTTTCTTCTGGGTCCTTGCCTGCTTTTGTTGGCAGGAAAAAATAATAATAAAAGCGGGAAGGGAGGCCCATAGAGAGAGAGAGAGAGAGCGAGAGAGAGAGGGAGAAAGCTGAAGGAAACTGTGTCGCCTTCGCCTGCGTGCGGTGACTGCAAAACTGTTGCCCCAAAACAAATGACTAGAACGATGTGCCGGTGCTGGTGCCTGTGCCTCCGCCTTGTCCCCCCCAACCTACCTCTCCCTATCCCTCCATCGTTGATTTATGCCAGCGGCAAAATTATGAAAAATTGTTGCAGCTAAAAATTTGTAAAAGAAATCTCTGAAAGTAAACACAAACCAAGAACGAACGCAAAATAAATAAATTTGATAATTTATCCATAAATTTTATGGCGGACGGACATCAGCGGACCTTGGGTATTACGTTAGTTATGGAGTCGTTCCAGTAGCATCCCTGGCATCCATCTCCATCTCCGTACCCGTGCCCGTTCCCGTGCCCGTGTCCCCCCTCGCTGTTTTGTAGCAATTAACATGTGCAAATTTCTGGCCACATAAATTTCCGTAAACTGTTTTGTTGCCTGTGCCTGCCTCCCAGCGCCAAATCTGCGTCTGTCGGGGACCCATAAATTCCGGAATTCCGTAGCGCCAGGCAGATGCGCTGTGAATCCATCCAGGGCTGGGCGGGGGCTAAGGGGTTCAAGGGAAAGATTTTCGACATAGTAAGTATGTTGAGATAGTAAATCTCCTGAGCCAAAAGGCAGAGATAAGGCAGTTAACTGAACTTGACCCAAATGCTATCAATCCTGCTTACTTAAGATCCTGTCTTGAAATTATGGTCATAACATGTAAAGTTCACGTTAAATTGTATATACTATATATGTATATATAATTTCTAGAGGACTTCAAGGCTATAGTTTCTGTTTTGTTATGATTTGAGTGGCCTTTTTGGGGAGGCGCGTAGTTAAATTTTAAAACTAACTTGAAGTGGGAAATGTAAGCAGGTTGTCACAGAAGCTGGTGGCTTTAGCTTTTATTGTCTTGGGGATATAGGAATTTAATGGGACAAAAGGGATTCAAAAATAATTTTGGAATAATTTACAAAATTTAAAAATAAATGAGAACTAATTTTGAAAAGGCTAAAAAAACGACAAATTTGTAGAAATAAGAATAAAAAAAAACCCAAAAACCAAATACGAATTCAAAGCTGGATAAAAATCCACAAGGAGTCAAGTTCGCAATAACCCTTGAACTCTACTATGGTCTTCTCCAGCCGATTTGACATCATTAATAGTGAGTGTAGTGTACAAGTGCATACTGTACATCTATACAAAGATACGTATATTTTCCTAAATATTCATAAATATATTTATAAATATATGGAAATATATTTATGCTCACATAATGGGAACTTCGTGCCCGTTCAGTGGCACTCGAAATATTCCTTCTTGCCTCTCGAGTTGCATTCACAAAAATTGAAGTGCACATTTAAATACATGGCTGCTCTGGCTACTGCTTTTCCGCATTTTCCCGCCAAGATGAGTGTGTGTGTGTGTGTGTGTGTCAAAGGAGGAGGAGCTCAAACATGGCTTACGCTTGACTGATTTAATGCATGTCAAAATGTCAAAATATATGTATATATATGTGTGTATGTATATGCACAAAGAAAACCGTTACATGGAATCCTTTACGTTGCCTTGGCTCTCTCCATCTCCTAGCCACCGTTTGCTCCCCTACTCGTCCTTCGTCCTTTTTGATGCTCCTCTTCATTGCCTGACCAAAACCGACAAGCGCCCGCTGTTTTTGGTCACAAATTCGGAACGCGAAAAGTCCCTTTTGCCACAGTCAAAACAGTTATAAATGATAAATGTCAAACGGAGATGGACAGCAAATGTGGGCAGGAGGAAGCCTGCAATGCACTTGCAAACAAATTATAGTAACTAAACATAAATAACACAAAAGTTGTATAAACTAAAAATTAACTATTATCTGTGTAGTATTTTGAGTATTTATTAAAAGTATTTTTCGTATTTTTTAAGTTATTTGTTTAATTTTAATTTTTTTTAGTATTTTCATTTAATTTTAGTAATTAGTACGATTTTCATTTAAGTTTTTATTTATATTTTATCTGTTTGTATTGGTTGTTTAATATAATTTTGTTTGCATTAATTCCTAAGCATTTGTTTCTTCTTTTAATATAATTTTTTTAATGAATATATTTAATTATTTATTAAATTATTATTATATTAATATATTAATATTATAATATATTATGCTTACATTTTAAAGTTTTATCTTAGAGTTTTTGGTGTAAGAACCAGGCAAAGGGAGTCAGGCAGCGACAGCTTGCAACATTTAAATATGCAAACTTGCAGACAAACAAATACACACACACAGAACGCACACACAGCACACTCACACTCATACACACACAACACACACACTTATATATATATGTATATATATATAAAGTCACACACATTAAACTTAATTTGGCGCAGCTCATTAATAAAACACAAGCGGACAAACGCGCTGCGTACACTGAGAACCTACAACTAGGCAGTGCTATTAAAACTTTAAACTTTAGACTTTAAACTGAAACAAGAAGAAGTGAGGGGTTAGAGGGATAAAGGGGGGTGTGTATGTGGTGTGTGGTGGTCTGAGGATCGAGGCGGTTGGCCGACGACATAATTTATGCAAAATATAAACCGAGCGACAAGGCAACAAACAACTTATTAAAAAAAAATAAAACAAAATACGTACAACAAACAAGCGACAGCTATAAATAACCAAAGGAAACTTTTTCAGGGTGGGAGGTTGAAAGCGGTTAGGGGTAGGCGTGGCGGGCGACAACTTTTCTCAAGTGGCTGTGAAACTGTAAAACATTTTCCAACAAACAACACACACACAGCGTATGCACTGTGCCACAGACCCCTTGGGTTCGAAAATAACAATAATAATCATGGGATATTACACAGCCAGCATAGGTGTTAACCCAGATCCCCGGGGCTGGGAAATTATTGAAGTTGATTTGACAGTTCAAGATGCAGATAGAGGGGGGTGAGAGAGAGAGAGGGAGGTGTTATTTGTGAAATCACCTGAAAAGCTGTATAAAAGTATGCAATGAAATGTATACCTTACTCCGGCATTGGTGAAATTTGCACGACTTTGTTGTCCTTTTTTATTCTCATTTTTAAAACTCTTAAAAGCATTGCAATTTTGAAAGGTTTAAGAGATAAGTTACACGAAGCATTGTAAGTTTAAAATTAGTGTTAAATGTATATCTAAGAAAGACATTGGTACCATCATTTCAAGTCATATTCCTATCACATTTTTGGGTAGTTGTTTATTTTTTTAAAAAGTTTTTTTTAGTGGTATAATGTTTTAACACATTTTTATCGCACTTGTTTTTAATAATACTTAAAATCTCTTCTTTAACCAATTATTGCTGTAATTGTTGAAAAAACTCTATTTAATATTAAACACTTAGCCAGAGTTTTTCTTTCGGAAAAGTCGGAAAAGTATTCCAATTAGTTGCAAAGTTGTTTAACTTTGAGACACTTGCAATTTAAATAACAAGCTACATAGTAGCTGAAACTTTATTTGAATATTTAGGCTTTTAATCTATGATTTGTCTTGGGTTTCCATTTGTGGCTTTTATAACAATATTCTGGCTCATAAATGTTGTAAAAAAACGAAACTTCCGTTTCGAATTTTGAACAGCAACATCTTTTTTTTTTTTTTTGCTTGTTATCTTTATCAATTGCCTTTTGTTTTTGGTTAGTTTTGTGTGTGTTTTAAGCCCAGAGAAGGTAGGTACAGAGAGAGACTCAGCTTAATCCAAAGTATAAGCTCCCAATGTGTGCCAAAAGTTTGTATTGAGTTTTTAGTAAATGTTGTGCAGTCGGATTTGTATTATTCTTATTATTGTTATTATTCTATTTTCGGGTGGAAAAGAAATCCCCAAAAAGCCTCGTCCTTGAAGGACATTCAGGTTTCGGCTTAGACTTTGCGCGCTGCTTTCTTTTTTTCTGTTTTTTTTTTTTTTTTTTCCTGCCCAACCAGCAGCATCCTGTTTTTGTTTCTGTCGCCGCCTGAGGCCCAGCCAGGCCAACAATAACAACAACAACGTGAATTTTCAGTTTCAGTTTCATTTTCGTTTAGTGTCAAGTGCCAACAAAGGCAGCAACAACTAATGGTAATAGCCCCTGCACACGACAAGCGACTAAAACTGCTGGAAATAATAATATCAGAGGCAGAGGCAGAGGCAGAGGCAGAGGCAGGGGCAGATCCAAAAGCATTGCCAACAACAAGTTGTCAGGCCCAGCTGCTGGAAAAGCTGAGTCTGTTTTTCCCCCCCTACCTATCCCCGAAAAGCTAAAGAAAAGTGGGGCCAAGGAACGTGCGAAAATGTGGACCTAGGCCTAAGTGGTTGCTGTTGGTAGGCATAGGCCCTGATCTGGGTCTTGTCTCTGGATTATCTTTCACAGCCAGGCCAGCATTCCCCTTTAACCCCTTGCAGCCAACAAAAACACTGTTCAAAAAAAAAAAAAAAACATGATAACATCAAAATAAAAAACGAATTAAATGGCTTTTGAAATCTGACTGGGTCCGGGGGACATTGGGTGGAGATTTTTCCTCTTTTTTAATTATGGCCATAAATAGGCTTGGCCAACCATTTATTGAAATGCAAAATGGTCAAAATGGTCGGTCGGTTTTAATGGAAACCCACTTAACAATAAAGCGAGATAAACGTGCAAAAATTATAGAAGAAAACGAGACAAATTGTGTCAATTATGGATGCCAGGCAAAGTGTGACGGAAATAATTATTAGTATTTATCACAGAATTTGTACATCGAATAGGAGAAGATTCAGAGGAGTGAAACAGATTTAAGTTTTACGAATTTTAATTATACATTTAATAAAAATGTATATTCGGATAACTATTTATTTTATTTTTATTAGTTTGACTTAATTTTTCGGTTTTAGTATGAAAGGAAATTTCGAAAAATATATTTCAAGAAATTTGAATTGATTTTGATTATGATTTAATTTAACTTATTTTTGTGATTCAATTTAAATTTAATTTAGTTAATTCATTAATTAATCACAATCTATTTAATTAATTTATTAGAATATATTCTACTTTCCTTGCCCTGTGTTTCTTTCTGTGCACAACTAGCACTTGTTTCACTTAATATTTCGAGCTGCAGACCACACGAAACTTGCTTGTTTCACTTTGATTCCAAACTCCCGACTCTTTGTGTGTGTGTTTTGTTGTGTGCCGGACTGTAACTAGTTTGCTTAGCTAAGCTAAGCTAAGCACTTCCTCTTCCCGAGGCTGATTTATATACAGGCACACACACACTCACACACATATAGAGGCGCCAGGATAAAGGACACATTTACACATTTGCAGTGCTGCTCAAACTGAAAGTGTGCACATAAATTAAGGTAAGGGCGCCTGTCTGAATCGAGCGCTTTCTTAACCTATTTTCGCAACTCAACTCCAGACTAAACAGGAAAAAAAAAACCAGCCAAGCCGTAAATTTTAATAATTTAGTAAAGCTTCTGGCAAAATTTGTAACATATTTTGAAAGTATGTACATATTTTATTCATTAGTTGAATTAGTTGAATATGGTAAATCTATGGAAGATACATAAACGGGTTTGCAATATTTCTACAAAGTAAATAAAAAAAGCATAATTAAAGCATTTATTAATACTTATATATTTTTTGAAGAGTATGTTGTAGCAATTTTGAACTTTTCCCCCTGTGTATGCACCAATTCAGAGTTGCCTTTTGCCCTTTTTGAGTTGTCTGTTCGGGACATTCGATGTCGATCATCCGCATTCGCGTTCGCTTTGCTGATAATATATATTATTTCAGGCAAAAAGCAATCTTGCAAATTGCACATTGCACGCACACAATCTCTGACTGCCGTTAACTGTTACCTGTAACAGGTAACCTGTTTTATACTAACAAACACGAGCGCACACGCAAACAGTGCGCTGCACACGGTGCGTATGATTAATTTAAATGCATGGCCATTTGCCGTTTGCAACCAATAAAGTGCAACGGCGTGAGGGAGATGGAGAAAGAGATGAATCGAAGCGAGGCGAGATAGCATCTATGGGGGGATTTCCATTAGCTTGCTTCAATATTTTAAAAATGTTTACCCTTGCTTAAATGTATTTGAAGAATGGTTTTTAACTGCTTAAATAGATTGCTTTTCGGAATAAATATCAAATATTTGCGTAGATTTTTAACTAGCTTAGTATGTTTTCTTATATATATTTATTTATTATGTGTGTTAATCATGAAATGAGTGAGGTATTTTTAACAGGTAAAATAAAATATACCCTATTAATAATAATTTCATTTAAAAAACCTATATGAATGCATAGTGTTTGTTTTTCAAATATTTCCTTGCGGTATGTATTTTTGTTGTATTCTTTCTACAATTTTAAAAAGGAAAAACAATATTTTTGTGCTATATATTCTATAGTTCCCTTTGTTCCCCCTTTCAATCATCATAACAATTTCAGGGAATTAACGTACGAAATAAAATCGAAATATCCCTTGTTCGAGTGCCCCAGGACATGCTACTTAAGGTTTTTATTGCCTTTTCTAATTAAGTTAAGCTCACATAACAATTTCGGGGTGGTAGGAAAAGGCACGAAATAGTTTGCCGGAGCTCAAATGCCAGGCAAACATTTTCATAGGACCACGCATAAGATCACGCTCTCTCTGGCTCTGTGTGTGTGTGCTATCCTTGACTCCCTTTAATGTGTTTGTAGTAGTGACTGGGTGTCGGAAGGAGAAGAAGGTCCTTCGGGAGGAGGACCTACTGGCGCGTGCGTTTGCTTAAGGCACTTGAAATCAATTAAATGCATAGTTTCGAGTTGCAGATGGAGCTCCACTTTTTCAACTGCTGCATACTTCTGTGCGCCGAGCGAAAACATTTTTATATGCGCGACGCTCGAATTCATTAGCGTCTCTCCGGTCCGTAGTCCTGTGTCTTTCCATTTGTCTATTTGTCTGCCTGTCTGGCAGTTGGAAGTGTTTAGCTTATTGAAAACTTTCCATTTCGCAGCGGAGAAGGGAAAGAGTCAGGCGCGAGTGTCAGTTTGCCTGACAAACTGAGCAAACTGAACTGGAACTAAGCTGAACTGGGGGACCAAAAACTAACTCAACTGGCGGCCTGTCGCGCTAATCAGCAACCGTCGAATTTGGCTCTAAAGATAACACGGCAAGAAATTTTCATAGATCTTGATTGTTCAGGGAAATTCATTAAGAGTGAATATCAACTGCATACTTTTGGGCATTTTCCTAAGTGATTTATAATCGTTGAAGAAATTTTGCAATAATTTTTATGTTTTAAAAAACATGAAATAAAATAATAAAAATATATGAATATTATTTTAGATTTTTCCAAGTGCTACATGAGCTCCAGCTTCATCTTCAGCTGCGCCATTTGGCTTTGGCATCTGAAACTGCATCTGCATCTGCATCCCAGGGCTCCAGTTGAGCGGCGGGCAAAGTTTGCCTGAATTATGTAGCGCGACGGTAATTTGAGGCAAACTTTTGACGCTCAAATAGTTTTGGACACAACGCTAAAGCGGCAGAGGGAGGGGTGGGGCGGGATCCAGGGGAGCTGGAAAATGGAAAAACTGTTTGCCGGGGTCGAAGTGCAGGCTTATCTGGGGAGTGCGTGACTAACAATGTGATTGCCAAAGTATTTGCACTTGATTACGAACTTTGCAATATGCATATTTATCGAAAGATAAAGCGCAAATCTTCCAAGAATGTATCTACAATATTTGTACTATGGCAAAGTTTAAGTAAATATCTAATACGATAATAATAATACTCGTAATAACTATCATAAGTGACTCAACCGTAGACAATAAATAAAAGGCGACCCAACCCTATCAGCAGTTCAGAAAAGTCTTTTTTTTTTGTCAAGTAATTGCCCTCGTTGTGACCCCAATAATCGTTATCGATAATAACCAAACATTGATTTATCCCCAGGTTTTTTTTCGGTTTTTTTTTCTCTCTTCTCATTTTTTTTTTTTTGTGCTTTTTTGTGTATGTGCCATTGTCTGCCTAGTGCGACTCCTTAGCATCGCATTTGACCCGCAGAGCCATGGCCCCATCCTCAACCCGGTGACCCCCAGCCGTCCAAGTGCCACAACGACAAAGCCATTAAAAACGCCATCAATGCGACCCAAAGGCAAAACCGAGTAACGCATGAGGGAGTGCACTTGGAAAATAATTAGAGAAATTCAAATATATAATAGCTTTTTGATTCAATTAAAAAAAAAATTTTTATTTACCAAGTAGTTTATTTAATATTTAATTTAATTAGCCTACGTTTTCTATTAAAAAAGCGAGGGAGCTTATTTAAAATAGTTGCCTGGTCACTCTGCATATTTGTTTTGCTTTATTGGTTACACTGCTTTTTAGTTTAATTTTTACTTTTAGATTGTTCTGGTTTTTTTTGTTTTTAATCAAATGCAAACATAATCATTTTGCAATAGTATTTAGATTATCTAACTTTTCCCATATGAACCCCACATTTTTGGCAAGTGTAAGCAACGCCAAAAATGCAGAGAAAAATCCAACTCGAAATATCCAATATGGCATACCGAAAAATACCCGAAAGCGAAACCAATTCCAATTCAAAAACAAATCCATTGTAAATGCGCTTGTCGCCGGGGTGGAAGGTGGTTTGCTTTTTATCCTCCTTTATTTTATTTTTTTCTGGAGTTTGGGCTTTCGTTTTTCGGAGGCAAAGTGGGTGTGGCCACACGGGTCGTTTTGGTGGGCGTTTTGGCATAATAATAACCGCGCTAACTTGTCACCTTGCCACCTTGCCACCTTGCTGGTCCTTTATTATGGCCCTGGCCGAAAGCTCATAAAAAAGGACGTCTGACAAAAAATTACGTGTATCCTTTTTCTAATCGCAAATGCGTGTGTGTGTAAAAAAGGGGGGAAATGGGAATGAGTCTGGGGTTTCGGTTTCGGTTTCGGTTTAAGCCAGCGAACTATTACTTTTATTTCCTTCGTGGGCGGCAATTGGTTCGGTTTTGGGTTTGGTTTTGGTTCTCTGCCTCGGCTTTCCTGTCACTTTGTGGCCCAAGTCCCATTGTGGCTTAGTCCATGAATGTGGCAGAAAATAAAGAAAAAACAAACCGTGGGGAGAACTGTGCGGTTTTGCGTCGCATACAAAGTGATAACGAAATAAATAAATAATAAATTTCATTTTTATTTCAACGCAGTGTCTCGCACGATTTTTAGCAAATTTTCCCCGGCATCGCCCACATAAATAAATAGCTGGCCAAGGCAAAAGGGAAAGCGTGGTAGAGGGGTAGAGAGGGGTGAAAAGGTTCTCTCACCGCTGTCATGAAGTTTGTCGCTTGGTTAGTTGGGAATATGGCGACTGTGAATGGGAACGGGAAACGGAATGACTACACAGAGACAAAAATAATACAAAAAAATTAAAAAAAATATCGAATATAGAATTAAATTATCAATGAACAGTTGTGAGACTTTGTGTTGTACAAAGAGTAGAGAGTAGTCTCCAATGGTTTTTTAAATACATAAATCGGATAGGCAGTGTGACCAACCCAGGAAATAATGCAAGACAGTAATGCTGTGTGGCCAGTCATAGAAAGAAAGTCAAAAGAAAAATGCAGTGTGACCATGTAACTTTAAAAATTTGTATTATAAGGACTTGTTAATGAACTGTGGGAATAAATACATACGGAGACTTCTTGTAATAAAACTAATTATTAAATAATGGAAAAATAATACATTTTGTCTCTTGTTTTTTTTTTGTGTATGAAATGGCACTGTTGGCGATATGGTCAACGCGCAGAGAAGAGCAGAGCGTGGCATTCGGTCTCAAATGTAATAACGCTCATATATATACAAACATACTGATATATATATTCATATAAAGGCCATATAATATGAGCGAGGGCGACACCGAGGAGTGCATAAATTTTTGTGAATTTTGAGTAGGGACAGAAACTGAACAGGACAGGACAGCAACGTATAAACACAGACAAAGTCAGAGTCCGTATTCCGTAGTCCGTAGTCCTTAGTCCGGGAGTCAAGTGCTGATTCAGTTGCCTGAGTTATGGCCCACTATGGCATCCAGAAATTGTCTTTGGCTGTGGAACGTCCTCTGTTTATTCAGTGCAGGGCCCTTGGAAATGAATGAAACCCCGTATTTATGAGTACTAAACAAATAAAGGAGTTACACTCGGTCGCATTCATAATGCTAAAATAGCTCATTTGGAAGTCGTTGCTTTTGAATGATTGGCTGTGCTCTCTTTCGTGCTTTGGGCATAAAAAAAAAAAAAATAAAAATAAAGCAAAAAAAATAAAAATAAAAATAAACAAAAATTGTAAAGGTCAAACAACACAGAGTTTTTGGTAATTATGCTCAAGGCCTTTTTTGTGGGTCTTCCGTTAGAATTAATGGAAATTATTGGGCTAACAACATTTTTTTCACTCATTAGGTTTCTGTTTTTTTTTCCTGCTTTGTGTTTAGAGGTTAAAAAGGTTGTGTTATTTGCTTTTGGGTTTTGGTTTTGCTTTAAATAAGCATAAGTATCTTTTTAGTTTTTTTCTAGTATATTTATATCTTAGTTTAAAATATCAAATATTTTGTATGTACATATAACAAGTTTTTACATTTATATATACATTTTTTAAAAAATATTATTTATGTATTTATATGTATGTATTTGTATGACTCTGTCTCTCTCCCTCTGTCACGCTCTCCCTTTCTTTCTGTCCCTCTCTTTCTCTTTCTTCCAAATTTATTTTATTAAACAATGTGAGAAACTCTAGGTATTTTTTTTAATTTTATATTTTGCTTTAATACACCGTAAAACAGAGTCAAATATTTAATTTTCCAATGAAACAATAAAGTTATGTTCTGCAAATGTAACCATTATAATTTTGTGTCAAGGCGACGAGAAATCCTGGAATAATCCGGATAAATAGATGACATTTCAGTCGCTAAATGTAGGCACTGAATATGCATTCCAAATTATTCCATTCAGCGTCTATTCAGTGGGACTGCAACCGCAGATTTGCCGTGGCAGATTTTACCTGTACACAGAGGAGGAGAGCGGATGGAGCAGAGGAGGAGGTAATGGCGGGTAAACACTGTGAGAAAAATCGCGCAAATCGGCAAATCTCCCGCTGCCGTTGGAACTTTGCCATGTTGTCACATGACAACAAATCCCTTTGCCTGTCGTCTGTTGTCTGCCTGCACCCAACTCTTCCCCCAAGGATTCGGCCTTTTGGCCTCAGTCCCGAACCCCAACCATTCCCAGTCCCCAGTTCCGTCCCCTGCCCCCCTGTAGGTCCCCAAATGGAGGCGGGTTGGGGGGCAGCGGAATGAACATCAGCGAAATCATTTGGCGAGCCACAAAATCGCATCAAAATATTGCGTATGTGCGTGCCGAGCCAGCAAGTCTTTTCCCTTGTGCCTGTGTGGTTGCTGTGTGTGTTTTTTTTTGTTTCTCTCCCCGCATTTCCCCCCTTTCTCTCTCTCTTTGTGTTGGAGGCGGTTGTGGGCGTGGTAAAACTACCGAGCTGGGAGTAATCATGTATCGCTATTCTAAACACACTGAAAACGCTCCAAATGAGCCGAGATTTGTCCCCGGGAGTGGAAAAAGTGTGTGTGTGCGTCAGGGAGTTGAGCTCAAAAAGTTGGATTAGGCCTTAAGATCTGAATTGAGATCTGCGTTTTAAAAATATATTTTTTATACAAATATTTGGAATTTATAGAAACATATATTCTAAACATAGACAAAGCTAGGCAATAGATCTGGATTTATTTATAAAAACAAAAATAACGTATACGCATTTGCTGTTATTTCAACATAAAAACATGGATTTGGTTTCTGAATATACATAAAATTTTCAATTATATTTTAAAGCTGTGACCCTAGTTTACTACAAGAAAAGACAACAAAAGCTGAATTTATAAAAAATTACGTATACGCAATGTGGTCCACCTTTAATTAGTATTATTTAAGCACAAAACTGGGATAAGGGCTTAAAATCTGGCTTAAGATGGGGGTTTTAATTGTCTTAAAATATTTTATTTGACTGCCGTATTGAGAAATTTTCATATGAATATTGATGCCATATGGTTAAATCCGTATATAAGTTACATTTACAATTGAATTTATAAGCGTGTATTAGCTTCTATTAGCGTCACATTTTCCAATTTCAAGGCAAACTTTTTGATTTAGTCTTTTGTACGCGACATATGCCGGCGCTTATTCCCTACATATACCGCTTTTCCGTCGCTTTTCCGCCGCTTTTCCGCTCGTTTCAGCCGCTGTGTGCGTGAGGCACCTGTTCCGACTTTATTTAGGCCATTATTTCCTATACTGTCAATACTTTTGTACTCACCGAGTCCCTGTCCCTCACCCTGTCCCTGTCCGTGTCCCTGTCCCTGTCCTTGTCCCAACTGCTCATCAGTTTTGTCTGGTAATTTGCATTTAAATTTGCGAATGTTTCTGCCTTTTTCTCGTTTTGCCGGCGAACACAAAATCCGTGGACTCTGACAACAGCGAGTTGGGGGATGATTTTCCAAGGGGGCGAAGGGGTGTGCTGTGTGTAGGAGGGTGTATATAGTAGGAGGGTGTGTAGGAGGGTGTGTGTTATCACAGCGAGTTGACAACTTTGCAATGCGTTTCGTTTCGTTTCGTTTTCGCTTAGATTTGTTTTAATATTTGGCCGCAGGCCCGTCGATGGCTGAAGCACCCAACTCACTCAACTCGGAAAAAAGGCAGCAAAAAAAAAAAAGGAAAATAAAGGGAAATATCAGGAAGAAGAAAAAGCTAAATAAACTACAGCGAAAGTCTGGCCACGCCCTCATCCTTGGCGGCGCCTTTTCTTTCGACGCTTTGATGTTTTGCGGGGAGAGAGCGGCGCCAAAAGTGCGAACTTGGCTCAAATTTCTAACGGTAATGGGAGGTGGAAAATCGGTGGAAAATAGGGAAAGGCTGGGACAAGGATTTAGGGGGAGTTTGTTATGTTTTTTTTGAGGAGGAGTCGCTGCCAACTGTAGCCAAATATTAAATAACCTTTCGGTTATTGGCTTAGTCATGGGTGTGTATTCCCGTTTTTCCCCACGCTTTTCCCCCCACGCTTTTCTTGGCCTTTTCCTCTCGCTTGACAGCTCGCAGTTTTCCAAATTCCATGGCCGTCTCATTTTATTGCCACAAATTTGGTTTGATAAGCAGCCATGGGGCAAACTTTTTACAATGGACACTTTTTCTTTTTTCTGAACATTTCACATTCCCAGAACTTACAGAGGTCCCTTTTTGAGTAAGAGAGCCTGGCAAGGACCCTCCACAAATTTGGACATTAAAGCTCATTAACGTGATATAAATTAGATTTTTAGGGTGCTGGTGTTAGAGCGGAAAATTTTAAGTATACTCTGGGCTAACCCTACTCGTTAAGCAGTAGTTTCCGCTGCGAAAAGGTATCCTATTATGTTTCATGGCTCTTGATTATTATTATTATACACACATACATATATTTAAATATTAAATATATTTAGATATACATATATACATAGTAGGGGGTATAGTGTGGGTGTCGGTAAGGTAATTGTAGCATCATTGGATGATTATCCACTTCAGTCTGGGGCCATCGACCTTATACCTAATGCCTTTAAAATCACCTCGAAATAAGCCTGCCTCAATGGGGCCACTCTTGCCTAGACACTGAGAGATATTTAATTGTAGTTGATGGGAATATTTTCGAAGGAATATATATATTTTTTTAAACTGTAGTAATTTCCCTTTTCTAACATCGATACATGTATTTTTTTTTACATTTTTATAAGGCCTTTAGAAATAGTTTTTCTTAATTTTTTAATCAATTTAAAAATATTTTCCCAACAATATCAGAATTTTAAAGTAAAGTAATATATAATATACAGAAAAAGAACGTAAATAATAATGTAATTTCAATTTTTTTCTTGCAGTTACAGACCGAAGCCGCTCTCAATTGCTGTTGGTTTTTATTCCCGATTGGTAAGTTATCTAGCTTGTATTTTTTCCAGTGTAGTAGAGTGGCATATCGCATTGTTTTCGGCCTTGTCTCCTTTCGCTTTTATTGAGCTGCCTTTTTCGGGGGGTAAAATCGCAAATAGCCATAAACGTGTACATCAGACTTTGCTCTGCGCTTCGCTTGGCAGCAGCTGCCAGGACGAGCGAAGGATTCGCTGGAGCACCCTCTCCCCCGGAACCCCCTGAAATAGCTCTGCCCGGCGCCCCTGCCTCTCGAGGCACACTTGAACGCACTGTGTTGTTATAGCCATCTAATATTGGATTTGTTATTGTTACTTCTTCCTTTGGTCTTTGTTTTGTCTTGTTCTCTTTCTCTCTGCTCCTCTGCCTCTCCCTCTACATTTTGAGTTTCTTTTTTTATATTTATTTTATTATTATATATGCACAAACAATATTCATACAGCAGTGACAAGGAGCGAGAGGAAGAGAGGGGCCAAAACCATGGACTTGTGTCTGTTGTTTCAGGCAATTCTCCTCTTCCACCTCCCCCTTTCAACTTTTATTATATTTATTTATTTTTATTTTATTTTCTCTTTATTTTTTGTGCGTGTGTGTGTGTGTGTGCCTTGGGTTTGGGTAAGCCCGAGATTTATGTACTAAAAGCACGTTGAAATGCAAAAAAACGGAGGCCAGGCTAAGTTCGGGGGGGTATGAAAATAAAATAAAATACATTTTATTATTTATATTTGTCGTGACTTCGATTTATTATACGGCCAATGTGCCATAGAGTGTCTAGTTGGCTGCTCTCGCAGATAAACTTGGGGATCAGACGCGACGCATATGTCTAACGAATCCCCTCTCTGTTTGCCCAGTATCTATTTTCTTAGCATATATACATATGTATATAGATACACGATATATCCAGCATATTCATTGCATTCTATAGAGGAGAAAAATGTTGATACTGTCTGTTATTACTGCACACACACAGAGACCAAAAATTAATGGGTTTCTATGTGTGCGGCGGCCTTGAATAAAGCCCAATTGGTTTATCTAAAGAGTTTTTAGAGTCAATTTAAAGTGTACCGGGTTGGCCTTAATGTTATTTGATTGTTGTATTGTGGAGATTGCATGGTTTTCCTTTTTTTTTTTTCATATTTGTATGTGGTTTTGTGAAGTTTTTTAGTTTATTAGTGGCTTGTTTTTGGTTTTTCAAAATTTACTACATATACCTACGCAATGTTTCCGTGGTTTTAATTACATTTAAATTGTATTCCACACCTTAGGGTATTTTGATCTTACTTTTCTAAGCTTAAATTAAATATAATTGCCATAAAAACTCGAAAACTACTCAAAAAATAGGGAAAAATTTAATAATTTTGTTTGAAAAATAACGTATACGCAATGTTGCCCACTTGTATTCATTATTTATGTGAATTTCTGTTTTAAAAAAAATACATTTTTGCTATAAATTTACATTGGATTTAATAAGATTCAATATCAGTATAGAAGTACACAAATTACGTATACGCAGTGTGGCTTTGTTTTCGACTTAAATATATTTGTGGTTGTAAATAATTGTCTTTTCTTCTTTTTGTGACATTAAATAAAAAATCAATTGCCTGTATTTCGCAGAATTATTGTGTTAATGGAAATTCTTAGATGTGCTTTTTGTAGTATTTTATTTTATTTTTTTTGTGAGCAAAGAAAAGCAAACCATTTATTTTCCACTCACCGCCTGCCAAGTGCTCAAACTTTTGTGTGGAAGCACTAGAAAAGGGACTTTTTCTCTCGCCTGATTCAATTAGAATGCCAAAAATCATGTCCGCGCAGCCATTATAATTACTTCCGTTCACTTTGGCCCACAACAAGCCAAAGGGGGGCGGGGCAGGGTCCTCTAAGCTCATTAGCAGGACACAAAAAAAAAAAATATAAAAATAAACGTAAGAAAAAAACTTTCTCCGATGCTCAAACTGACCAAAACAGACACGGAATGGACATGGAAAATGCGAATATACCAGACGAAAACTCCTCAAATGCTAATGACACAAACAATGGCCAGACGGGTGGAGGGAAAAAGATATAGATTAGATAGATATATACATATACATATATGGATATATATTTATATATAGATGAAGTGAAAAACCGAAAATTGAAGCAAATCAACAAATTAGCCTTGTCAAACCTTGTCCAACTTCAGTCAATCTGTCAATATTTACTCATTTCATTTAGTCATTTTCAATTTATAACCATTCATTGGAATTTTCCGCTGTCCCAGCCACACCCACCCACTGCCTTTTCAACCCCCCTCCTGTCACGCATCAATCGCTGTCTTATCCTCAGTCCCCCCGCCCCTCTTTGCACCCACACTACAGGCCCCGCTTGGCGTTAATTTCCCAGCTACTTATGCACAGAGGAAAATGCCTCCGGGCCAGGACATCCATCAGTCTGTCCGGGGGAAGGATGGTGGGCGGAAAGCTGCTGCTGCTGCTGCTGCTCCTGCTCCTGATGATACCCCAAGGGCGGCATCCCTCTTGGAGGGAGAGCAGCAAAGTGGCAAAGTGGCCAAGTGGCCTGGGAAAGTGTATCCTGTATCCTGTATCCTATTCGAACTGATCGGTCTGCGTAGATAACCCCAGTGAAAATTGCCAAAGCTATCTCATATACCATATACGATACGATATATATGTACGTATATATATTATTTTTAAATTTCTCTTTGCCTCAGATGGGTGTCATATATCTTTATGGGAGGGATGGGAGAGTAGAAGAGTGGGAAATAGTTAGAAGTTGAAAAAGGCTGGGGAATTTCCCGCCATTTATCCTTAAAAAGGGTCAATTCATTGGCTTTTTAGAAATAATTTTGGCTTGGGCAAATTTATATTCTAGTAAATGAGTTATTAATCACTTGAAGGGCAGCTTTTAAGGAAATACATTTATTTAACCACGAAAATAGGGGAAATTGTATGAATTCTATGAGAAATGAATAAGTAAAAAGGGTAATATGCGACCTTTTAATTCTTTAAATTATATATTTAAATATTCCATAGCTTTTATGTGTTAATAAACAAACAATTAACAAGAAAAATAGTTTATAAATAAGCCTGAAAAAACTTATAAAGAGCACTCAAAAATCCTTGTGCTATCGAAACGATTGCCAATTTTCTTTTTGGCCAGATTTAATTTTAGTTTCAACCAGCAAACAAACGACTGACAACTCAGCCAACATTTTTAATAGCCGCCGTCGCCCCACCTCCCTACAAAAAAGTTGTAAATTTTTGTAAGTGGGGGCCGCACTTTCCCCCACCCCCCAAGGGAGGCATTTCCTGAGGCATTTCAATTGTTTTTGAAGGCTCTCCCCCTCCTGTTTAAGGCTACTGTTACAGTGGGTTTTGTCTGAGACTCTCGTCGGCGTCGGCGCTCAATTAACGCTTTTGGTTTATGGGAAGCTGGGACTTGGCTATCTTGGCCCACAATTAGGGAAGCTCTCGACCCAATAATGCCAACTCAGCTCAGGCATCATAACGGTGTAACAACGGCCATTCGCCCCTTTACATTCTTCGCTATTTATACCCTTGTTTTAGATACCCTTGCGGGGTATTATGATTTTAGTCAGGAGGTTGCAACGCAGTGAAGGAGACATTTTCGACCCCATAAATCATATATATTCTTGATCAGCATCGACAGCCGGATCAATCTAGTCGTGTCTGGCAAAATAAAATTTTTTTTTTAATTTTAAATTTTTAAGGGCTTAATTGTTAAAATTGTAAAAAAAATTGAAAAAAAAATTAATTTTAAAATAAATTGAAATTTAGTATGCAATTTTAATAGCCTCATAAAAATTAACTCAGAACAGTTTTCTGAATTCAAATTGATGTATTTTTAGCTTAGTTATTATATTTATAAGCTTTAATTTTCCGTCTGAGTAGAAAAATATTTAAAGCGAATTTTTATGATGTGTAGAAATGCTTTGTTAATTCATAACGATTCAATTGACAGCTGAAAGGGTATAGAAACTTCGGCGTGCCAAAGTTAGCTTCCTTTCTTGTTTTTTTTGTTTTTTTTTTTGTTTGGAACACAAAATGGCTTCATTTACAGCCGGCGGCGGCGGCGACTAACAACAATAAGTGAAATTTTCACAAGCTTTGGGGTAAAGCTTTAGTTGTTTGTTGCTATCTCTTTCCATAGCTGTCTCACCCTCTCCCTCTATCAGTCTCTATATTTTTTTTTAAGCGTTTGGGGAGTTGGGAATAGCGCTGGGAAAAAGTTTTCCACTTTACACAGCGCAAGAAGACGCAACTTTGTAAGACCTCCGGTCGTTCCAAAAACTTCCCCCTCGCCCAGCAGGCCCAGGGAATTACTGCTCGTTATATACGAATATACTTATATATATATATATAGGGAGTGAGATATATATATAGTGGAAATCTATTTTCGAATGCCAGTGGGTGGTTGGTTATTTTTCATTACATTTTCCAACATTTCAACTGCGTTGAAGCACTCTTTCCCTTAGGTTCATTCTCAGTTTTTCTTTTTTTGCGAAGCAAACCGACGTCGACTTAATTTATAATTACGATAATTTGCGCATTACGTTTTCTTTTGTTGGCCTGGTTCGTGGCCAAGGATGAGCAGCAGGGAGGAGCAGGAGGACGAGGCGGGGTCCAAGGACTTTCAGCTGGACACAGGCAAACTTTTGTTGGTCCTGGGGGTGAGGAAACCTAGAGGCAGCCTGATTGCTCTCTGGCTCTGCCTCTGTCTCTGCCTCTGTCGGTGGCTGTATCTTTCTCTCCACTTACCGGATCTTCGTCCTGGTCCTGCTTTGTGGCCGTCGCCTGTCTCCCCTATCAGTCCCACATTTCTCTTCGTTGTCCTTGCGGCTTATCAATAATGTTGATTTCACTCTGTGTCGCATAATTGAATTCTGAAGTTGTTAAGTCACAAGCGCCGGGCCAAAATGTACGCGCTGGGAATAGGGCAGCCGACCAGCTGAGAAAAACCCCCCTGGAAACCTCCCTGAAAACCCCTCTGAAACCTTCCTCGAAACCTCCCTGAAATCCTCCTGAAAACCCCCTAAAAAAAGATAGCTAAAAACCATCCTGGAAACCCCCTGAAAACCCCTGTGGAACCTCCCTGAAAACCCCTGTGAAACCTCCCTGAAAACCCCTCTGAAAACCTCTTCTGAAACGTCACTGAAAACCCCCCTGAAGCAACCCTCTGAAAACCCTCCCACCCCTGGAAACCCCACCCTTTCAAGGCTGTTTTCGCCTGCTGATTGAAAATTTGCCAATTAGAAATAATGAAGCGTGTGACATTAAATGCAAGACAAGCAGCAAATCGGGGCCAAGTCCCCCAGCCCCATAATTTCCCCTGGCGGATAGCTCGTTAGAGCTATATATATACCCTTACCCTCTCTCTCTCCCTCTTTATATATATATATTTTATATATAGATCGAGAATGTATATGTACCTTGTAATATAGTATTTTTCCGAGCTTCCTTTCCTGCCAATGGCGATAACAACATTTTTAGCTTAGAAGGAAGAAGGAAGCTCTTAAAATCTCATTGCCGCACCCCACACCTCTCACACCTCACACCTCTAACACACACCTCTCTCACACCCACACACTCTCAGTCGTTAGGCACGGATATCGAAAATTTTCATGTCTTCCTTTAGTTTGTCTTAGTTCTCTTTCTCTCGCAGAGCCATCATTAGACTCCTTGGGCCAGAAATCCCGTCAATCGAGCGCCTCCTTCCGAGGGCACCCAATTCAGGGCCCGATTTCCCCCGCCATTTTCCGGAAATTTATAGTCCTTTCCTCTATTTTCCTCCCCCTCCCCAGAGAGAGAGAGAGAGGGAGGGAGGCAGGGACCTTAGGCAAATGCGCATTAGCAGACCTCCTTGGGCCCAGGATCCAGCCTCCGCCGATGCACTCGGGCTTCATGCCACCCCCTGCCAGCTGCATACATATTTCTTTTAAGTAGCTCATTATTTTAGCGCGTTTTTTCCCTCTCCTTTCCAGTGGCGTGGCCAATAAATATGCCCCAAGAGGAAGAGGTCTCAACCACAGGTGATTGGTGAACCCCGCCCGCCCAGGTGTCAACAGCGGGGAAGGGTAGGGTAGGGTAGGGTTGGGAAAGGTCCTTAAAGTTTTCACCAAAGTCGCACTGGGACTTAGTTGCAGACTTTGGGGAATTGATTTTAATAATGGAATTACAATTAGTTCTGCCTGCCTAGCCTCCTCGGAGGAGGCCTTAATATGTATTCAGTTTAATTTTAATCACATAATCAGATTTCATTCTGAGCAAATGGATGGGATTTTGGATAAAGGATTCAAGTTAAATGATAAAAGCATTAGGAAATTAAATGGAAATGAAGATTTTAATAATTTCAAACTATTTTTTGAAAGGTTTGGTAACTTTATAGAGCTACTGTTGAAATTATTATTATGAAAGCCTTCAGAAATTATACTGAAATAATTATGAAACCCTTGTGAAACTTATTTAAAATTATACATAAATAATTTATGATGAAAGCATTAAGAAATTAAAGGGAAACAAATTTATTCATGCTGGAAAAACTATTTTTAGAAAATTTTTTTTAACATAAAGTAGCTGCTGTTGGATTTATTATTTGTAAAAACCCTTCAGTGGTGGCCTTAACCCTGTAAAAGTTTGAAAATGCCCAGAATAGCTACTATATATGTATGTATAAGTTATATTTTTAGCTGTGCAGCCTGGCATTAAGTAGGACCTCATTTTGGTCATCATCGCGGCATCATCATCATCATCATCATCATCATCGCGGCATCAGGACAGCCAAAAGTCATCGCTGGAATTAAATTAGAGCCAACTTGTCTTGATGCCATTCAAATGCTGGCCTGCCATCGCCCCCATTTCCACCTGCCATGGCTCCTTTTTACCTTTTCCACCTGCCACCGCCCCCCACATAGCAATGGATATTCAGCACCTGGTTGGGTTATGTCAAGGAGTTTTCCTGGGAGTGGTTTTTCTGGTCTGGGGCTGGGGTTGGGATTGGGACTGGCACTGGCATCGCATCGCTCACGTTAAGCACATAATTACAATTCTGCTTTATATTTACGTGTATTTATATTACCTTTTCCCTGCCCTTCCGGCCAACACGACTGGCACTAAGCTCCGCAATGTCCCGGAGTGGGCAAGGGGAGCTTCGCACATTGTGCGGAACTATGGATACCCTTCTGTTGTCTGGCTGTCGTCAGAACTAATCCCTGGCATTCCCAAATGAGATTTACGCCTTTCGGCATTTGACAAGCTAGCCTTAAATCGCATTTTCCTATCGGGTTTATACTTTAAATTCAAGGGAAATGTTTAAGGTTTCATAGAAAGGATATTTCGAAAAATAATTCTTAAAGTTTGTCTTGTAGTTTACTGCTTTCTTGGCTTATGCTCTTTAGAGTTAAAGGAAAAATAACTTCAAGAAATAACTCAAAGAAATAACTTGAAGAAATACCTCCATGAAACCCATTTGCCATGGCTAATAATTTGTTAAATTTAATAAAATCCCGATAAGAATTGTTTGTTCATTGCCGCGACAATGATAGGATTAAATTAGCTCTTAAGCTTGAAAGTTTTGCCAGACTTTTTTGAGCCTGTTTAAAGCCCGACTTTGCTTCGCATTTCTGTAATGATTTAATAAAGTCCCCGAGATTAATTAAGGCTGAGTAAGTTCTTTATTTTGCACCGACTTGGGTTTTTTTTTTCTTTATTTCTTTCCCTTTGACGAGATTGAATTAGTCCCGAGGACTCCGCCCCGAAGTTCGGCAGAGACTCCAATCCATTCCCCTGAGGGCTCTCATCCGCTCTCCTTCTGTCTCTGCCCAGGTCCTGGCTCCAGGACCCTTCATGCATCCCATACGAGCGCGGAGGCTCGACTCCTAGACGAACTCGACATATTTCACGTTGATGTATGGTTTAATTACATTTACGTGGCTGTTATACGGCCGAAGCTCCCGGCGTAATGGAGAACGGGGTCCTGTGAAGAGTCCTGAAGTTTAGTGATACACTGAGAAAAAAATGGAATGGCTACAGTTAAAGCTAAAGAAGTGGTTTCAAAGCAACTTGGGAATCCAAAGCTGAGGTGGGTTCGAACGTTCAACGAAAACATTGATTTTAATAAATTAATGAAAATATTGTAAAATCTGATATATGTATATCTCAATATTTTGTTATCGAAAAATGATCGCATTTAGGTTAAAATATTAATGTTAATGGGAATTTTGAAAAATTATTATTATTTAATTTATTAAAATTCTATTTAAATCTTCGTTTTTGACACTTTTCTATAAATAAATATGGAAGAGCGATTTATTGCCTTGTTAAAATATCGATTTACCTAAACATTGATCGCTCTTCTTTAATTCAGTCGCTTTTCATGATTATTAAGCTATAAAATTGGGCTAATTTTGTAACCCATAAATAATATCATATTTCTTAAAACAGCTTTCCTGTATAACAAACAGAATAAACTCGATTTATCGAGCTGTTAAAATATCGGTTCACTGACTTATCGCTGTTTTCTGCCATTCCTAAATCAAACTCATTTCAAGGTGAATAATCCTTGTATTTTTCCCTCTGTACTGTGTTCTGTATCCCTGATGCTGGTTGAATAAGTGGGATCCTGGATCTTGGCAGGAGCAGGAGCAGGAGACAGCTGTCTTTCAGCGCTTTTGTTTTCGGCTGTCGTCGCTGCTATTAGAAGACATCGCGATAGGCAACGTCGTCGGAGGCGCTTTCATAATTATCCTGCGCGTGAGGAAAGTTAACCAGCCTCCGGCGGGGATGGAATTCAAGAAAGGAGTTCCCGGGGAAAAAAAACTCCCCACCCCGGTGAACTCCTTTTTATTTTTATGAGCTGCACGTCGTCGCCCTGGCGCAAAACTTTCGACTTCACCTGGCGGCGCCTTTCACCTGACGATGAAGTTTTCACGCTCGCTAAGGATTTTCGGGCATAAAGGAGGGAAAACTGCTGGAGTAAGGATGATGTAGGACGAGGGGACACCCACTATCTCCGCTGGCTATAGGTTAAGTGCTTAGATTAGGTTTTGTGGATCTTTAATTGATGTTAAGCGGCGAGTTGGTGTCAAGTTGCAACTTGCGGCAGCTCTCAACACAGTTTTTTTTGTCCTCCCCACATATACATATGTGTATATATTTATTTATACATTACTATGATTCTTGGTTAGTATCGTTTAGCCAGGGTTAGCACTCGGTGTTCACTTTCCATTAAAATGCCTTGACGACTCACATTAGAATGTTAGATCTGGTGAATGCTGCTAAGGGGAGTTGGAAAATAATATATAAAAATGGGATTCTATGGTAAAAAGCTTTTAGCAGCCAAGTGAGTCTGAACTAATGCATATTTATCCACATAATTTATATATATATATCTTTACACCTAACTAAATAAATATTTATAGTCCCTTGCATTTAGAGATTATAAAACTTTTAGAGATTGTAAACTTCTTGAAATGAAATTCCTCTCTGTCTTAATGTATGTACTTAATTGATTTTAGATTTTCCCCTTTTTTTGTACTATAAATTGACTTGATTTAACAGTTGTTTTAATTCAATTTTCATTTGATCCTTCTGTCTCTCTCTCCCCCGGGCCGCGCTGCCTTTTTGTGCTGACTTCTCGCTTTTCTTCATTAAGCTTCTCTTCATCAATTCAGCAGAGCAATTACCTTCGTCTTGGCCATTTCACTAACCGCAACTGTGACCGCACTTCAACTTCACACAGAAAACGCACGACAAAAAAAAAAAGATAAAACAAAAAAAAGGGAGAACAAATTTTAAAAAAATGTATACATGCCGGAACATTTATTACCCTAGCATTTTAATTTTATCTTTCGTATTTGGATTATATATTTTTAAATTTCGAAACTGAAATCGATATTTTCGATCATTTCAACCATTTTCATTTCTACATTTTCAGAATATCCAGAATACAAAGAATTCATTTCTTATTTAATTTTAATATCAATTTTAACTTATTTCTCGTATTTAGATTTTACGTTTTAAATTTCGAAAACGATATTTAATTTGAAATCGATATTTTTGATTTAACAATTTTCATTTGTACATTTTCGACTGTCCATTTAGATTTGCTGAAATAATTTGTATATATCGATTTTCGATCACTTTAGTTGTGTATATCGATTTTTAAAAATTTCTTCAATATATTGTTTATTTTCCACAGATTTTTAAAGTACCCTCTAACTTTGGATTCTATAATTCCCTTGTCCCTATATTGGAAAACCCAATATTCTTAAGTTTCGATATGTTCAAAATATCCTTCTTGGATTTTTTAATACTTATCTTGATTTTCGATATCTTCAGTAAGGTATATCGATTATTAATCATTTCTTTGATATATTGCTTATTTCTATATAGCTCTAGCTTTGCATTCTATAATTCCCTCGTCGCAGGTGTCACAACTAAAGAAATAATATACAAAATGAAAAATATATATACCCAAAAATACTCTTCCGAAGGCGCCGGGTATCGAATGGAGAAGAAAAAAGAAGGCCAGCCCCCAGCCTGCCCCCTTTCAAAATGTCGCCATTTCTCTTTTCTTTCGCCGCTTTCATTAATGGTTTTGGCTTTGACTTCTTGCCACCTCTTTTCTCTTGTTGTTGTGGTCGCCTCCGCCTCCGTCTTTTGGTCCTTTTGCCCCTTCTTCTACTTCTTCTACTGTCTGGCTCCGTTCCGTTTACTTTTCAGCAGATTTTATTTATTTATGAGCAACTTGACTTTAATTAATGTATTTATCGCTTCAATAACTCGCATACAACTTTGTGCTGGCCACCTTGCCGCTCTCCTTTGGCTCTTTAACTCAATTATAGCCAGCTTTTCCCCAGTCCCCAGTTCCAGTACCTTTACCTTTACCTTTACATTTTTCCCCTTTTCCAGCAAATACGCATTTTGCTTTTCTCCTGGGCTGCCTTTTGGCTTAGAGTTGTGAGCTGAGTTTTCTTTACCTCTGATTGTTTTCAACTAAATGCAATAATGAGCTTAATTTTCCCCGCTTTTCAACGCACACATACACAGACACACACACACACTTATGCGTGGGCAAAACTTTCCCGTTGGCCAGTTGGTAGAGTTTGCTCATTAGAAAATCTTTCTTTTGTGATTCGCATTCTTTATTGCTCCCGCTGGGAACACGGGGGAAAAATAGTCGAAAACTTAAGTTAAAGCGTATGTATTTCTATTTTACATTATATTTATTTTTTATATACATTTTTAAAAATAATAATAATAATATTTATATAGTAAAAACAGAGATTAAATAAAAAGTAAACAAGTTAGGGAATATATTAAAAATGTAATACGATGGTAACCGTGATGTCGTGTGTTTCGCCGTTCAAAATGTTAGTTAAAATGTATATTTATTTTAATGTAAATATATATTATATATAAATATTTACATTAACATTCATATAGTACAAGCAGAAACTATATAAAAAGCAAACAAGTTAGGGAATACATTAAAAACTTAATAAGATGGGGCCACTGTGATGCCTTGTTTTTCGCCGTGCACTCGTCAGAGTTTTGTGGTGCGCGTGGAAAACTTGCGCTTTTCCGCTGGTCAACGTTGTAAATTATATTCTGCCGAGTGTCAGTTGCCTGTCACTATAATACCCTCCTCGGCCCTTGTCCTGCTCCTCTGCTCTACTTTTCCCCTTCAAGTTCTCTCTCTCTCTCTGGCCTTTTCTCTGGCCTTTTCTCCGGCTTTCCCGCCTGGCGTGTGTTGTGCATAAAAATGTGCGCTGGGAGATGGAGGGGGGAAAAGCGATGAAAACAAGTTTTCAAAAGTCTGGCATAATAACCCGGTACCGTCCGAGTTTCCTACCCCCCCGAACTCCACTTGAAATGGCAGTCAATTAGGCACAGAAGAGACCTGTCCCCCATCCAAGAGCCGTCCATGTCTCGTAAAATTATGCGCACTTTGCATTTACATTTTGCGGTTTTCGAAAACGAGAAATGAGAAACGAGAAGGGAGAAAGCGAGAAAACGGGAAAACGAAAAACGAGAAAACGAGAAATGAAAGTAAGTTCTCCTCCAGAGGAGGACCAAGGACTTGGCTGACTTATTTACTTAGTTCGTTGAGCGCTGAATTTGAACGAAATCATTTGTGTCTTAAGCGCAAATGAATCACTTAAGTTGAGGACAACCGGAATAACAACAATAAATGCTCAAATCTGTCGCTCTTCTGTGGCTCCAAAAACTTTGTGTAACGAAACATTTTTGAGAACAAAGGGGGAGTGGGAGTGGGAGTGGGACTTGGAAATGCGAAAGTCCTGGAGGAGTTGGGGCCGAGGGCGTGGTCGCGGCGCGTGTCTAATAGAACAGCGATAAGCATTCCCTGTTCCCCATCCCCATTCCCCAAAAGTACCTATTTTCCTGCCACAAATTTTGTACAAATTTCTAAAAGGATATTTGTGGCAGCTAGAAAATTTAAGAGGTTTCCAGATTTTAGATTTAAAATATTAGGAACTCATTTGATTTGTCATTTGAATAATTTTGAAAGAAATTGTTGGGTGTAATAAGTATATATAAAAAAGTGTTACCCAATGCTGAATAAATTTCTTAATTTTTAATTATTTATTATATATATATTAATATATAATAATATATAAATAATAATAATAAAAAAAAAACAATAAATAAAATGTAACATTCGTATTAGCAGAGTTTATTTGAGTGTCAAAGAATTATTAAAATTAATACTTAACACATTTCGTGTGTTATTTACTGAAAAAAGGTGTTAGCCAGTTCTTAATACATTTCTTAATTTTTAATTCAAAGCAAATACAAGCTTCGTTGCCCTGGCCAGCTCCAATCGAGAGCTAAACGCTCTGCGGAGCTCTGGCGGCGCTCAGATAGTCAGCCAGGCGGACGCGCTTATTCCGTGGAGACTCATTCAAAAAGGTCACCTAGCCCAGTCACTCCTGGGGCCTTGGGTTCGGCGGGCGGGGGGGGCTGAAGGTCAAGGGTAGCTGGAAATAATGCACAGAAAAAAAATGTCTATACATATAAATATGTATATATGTATTATGAGGGGGAGAGAGCGAAGGAGCGGGCGTAAAAAATAAGCCAACTGAGACACGCCTCGGCAGTCACAGGAGGACCACAAAGGAGATTGCCGGAGCGGTGGCTGTAATATGATTAAAAGCACCTCATAATTGTGGTCAATAGAAGGGCAGGGGTAGGGGAAGGAGCAGGGGTAGCTGATAGAGGGGTAAAAGGGGGACACAAACCCGGGAGTGGGGGCGTGAAAAGTGCGCGGGCGAAAAGTTTTTCGGGGGTTGGAAGGTGTGCAGCGATGCGATAAGTGGGAACCGAGTGAAATGAAAAGCTGAGAAAAGAGGAGACGCAAAAAATACATATATATTTTATACATATTGATATATATATTTTATATATATTATCTGTAGCCGGAGATTTTCGTATTTAAATTACAGAAACTCAAATATTGGCTCACAATGAGCAGCCAACAAATAATACGAATTATAAATCAGGTTGAATGGAAGGGAATGTGAATACAAATATTCAAGATTATCTTGCAGAGACTGGCGAATACGGGGAGTAAATTAAGTGGAAAATATATCTAGAATCGAGAGAAAAAAATGTATTAACTATTAGATAAGTAAAGAACTTAGATTATTCATGTTATTTTATAAAAGTATGTATGAGTACGTAAAAAAAAAAGAGTTTCTTAAGCAATCCCAAAATGTATGCATTAAAAGGATTTGTTAAAGAAAAAAATACAAATAAATATTTAAAAAATATAAAAATGACATAAGGAATTTTCAATTTAATTTCCAATTATTAAATTCCATTTCGTCTGCATTTTTTTAAATTTTCTTTTTAATAACTCCCTGGCAATCGTCTTTATATTGTTTCCAGGGAGTCATTAACTCCGATACGCATTAATTGCGCTTCCTGCGTTCTGAGCTAACTTAAGGCACGCTTTTCAGCGCCTCAAAAATTCGCAAGAGGGAGGAATTAATGCGAGAAAATTGGGAAAAGTGTGTGGAAAAAGGGGCCAGTTATATATGTATAGGTGAAGGCTGGGCTTATTTCACTTTTCCACACATTCAGACGTACACGCAGCTGAGCGGGTGAGAAAGGTGAAAAGCCAGTGGAAAAAGCCCGCCATATAAACTTATACAAATGACATCCGGTGCACACACACTCACCCACACACACACACAAGAAGATACAAAGGCGACCGCTCATTGTTGAATGATGTATGAAGCTGGACCCGTATGGTTCTTCGGAATTCTTCAAGCCTCACCACCCTTATCCCCTACTTCCGTGTGCTTTCGCTACCATTCTTCCAGGCTCCCTTTTCCTCATATTTTCCTGCCACTTTTCCATTCAAGATGTTTGGCAGGCACGCAAATACCGCAATATTTAGAGGCTGTCGAGGTGTAAAATCATGTTTGGGCATTAGAGAAAGCGGGAAGAGAGAGGGAGAGAGAAAAAGGGAGAGAGAGATAGATACAGATAGGGAGAGAGAGAGAGAGAGAGAGAGAGGCTGAAATCTCCATTGGAGACTGTGGCCAAAATCGGCTCACGCCGAGACAGCATTTCATTTCAAAATGCCGTTGTTCATGCTCGTCACAGGAAATGCATACAGTTATGGGTGCACTTAGAAAAAATGTCCCAAGAAAACCTCAAATAATTGGTATATTAATTTATAAACTAATTTTATAATTACGTTCATATAAATAAGTATTTACTTTTATATTTATTAACAATATTTTTTCAAAAAAAGCTAATAATAATTGGTTTTGTTTTTTAGAAACTAAACTATACAATTATTAAACTATACAATTAGTTTATAAATATAATTATACATATTTATAAACTAACTGTATAATTATATTAATAATGCATTTTTATAATTAAGTATATGCATAAATATTTATTTTTATATTCATTAAGAGTATTTTAGGGAGAAATATATGAACTTGGCAGCAAATCTAACATTTTTACGCTTTGCTTCTTCAAGTTTTTAGGGTTCTTACATTATAGATTTATATGTATATGTATATGTATATTTATATATATTTATATATATTTCCTTATATTTTTTTTTAGTTACAATATTTTTTGTAGCAGTGTTCTCCTGCACATAAACTTGCAAACAGAGACAGAGTTGCAATTTATATTTGATTCCGAGGCATTCGAGGCTCCGGGTCGATTAGTTGCCGCCGATGTTCCTCTCTTCCCATGCTCCCCGCTCCCCGCTCCCGCTCTCCTTTTCCTATCCTGAAATCGGGCACAACCCTTCGCCTCCCCCTCCCAACGGCTTAACCCACCGCATGCCCACCTTAACCCCACAACAGTCCCACTCACTCACTCGCTCAACGAACGCTGCTCGTTACGGCAAGCGTATCAATTTGATCATGCGTGTCCTTTCACGAGAGTGTCTGTGTCTGAGTCAGAGTATGAGTGTGTATAAGTGTGTGTGTGTGTGTGTGTGCTAAATGCCGCAAATTGAAATATGGTTTTCGATTTTCAGTTTATATGCAGCCATCTATAACCAAAAACCGAAACCCACCGGCCACACATCTGTGCGGCGCTGTTGTGTGTACTCTTGCCGCTCCTGTATTTGTATTTGTTATTTGTTTTTGTATTATTTTATCATCGTTTCGTTTACTTTTCAAATTTCAAGTCGTTTGGTTGAGAGGAATCGCTGGAATCGACGCAATCGATGTTCCAGCTGAACGATTGCCATCGAACTTTTGTTTGTTGCGGAATCAGCAAAAAAAAAAGACAAAACGATCGATATATATAGGTAAAAAGAAGCAATTAGGGAGAGGAGAAAAATAATACAAATTGGTAACTAATACTGTCTCACTTAGGCATATTTTAGAATTATTTTAAAATTTTTTAAACATGTCGAAAAATTAATGTAAAACAAAATCAAAATGATTTCTGGTAATTATTTTAATTATTTATAATTTTTGTTTTTCAATAATTCAAATTACTTGCTTGAATTCAAGCTTAAGTTATGGTTTTATATGTTATTTATATATTTTTTTTATTTGATAAAAACTTTAAATGCATTATTAATTTTTTTGAAATTACAAGAAAAAGCTAAACAAAATCAGAAAAATAAAAGAACAAAAAGTAACTATAAAATTAGTATTTAAATATGTAACAAATAAATATTTACAACTTGTTAAGAAAAATCTGGAAAAAAACTGAAGAGTAAAAGCTGAAAAAATCCATAACTATTAATTTTTTGAAAACAAATAAATGTTTATGTGTATTATTTTCATAGCCGATTGCTTTCTGGATTTTATGTAGAGCAGCCCTCAGTTGCTTTGTGCTTAGTTTGTTTTGAAATAAAGGCTTAGTCGAGTGGGTTTAGTTGGGTTTCCTTTTTTTTTTTTTGGGGTTCTATGTACATATGTGGACAGAAAGGACACCCGCAGAAGGCAACCGCCAGACCCATTGTCGTATTAAATCGTGCCAAAACACCCAAAAAATAAAAATGTAAGCAACAACAATAATTTTATTTTATTTTCAAATTTGTTGTATTTCTTATTTTATTTATTTTTATGTTTATTTGATTTTTTTTCGGTCAGCAATCGGTCTCTTTCGCTCTGCCGCAAAAGCCGCAGGCTGACACATATCGCCATTCACTTTTCACTCTCACCCACACGCATTTGAGTTTTCCATTGTGTGAGTTTTTTTGTGTGTGTGAGTGCGCCAGATGCGCGTGAAAATAAAGCGAAAAATTTGCATGCCCGAAGTTTTCCCGTTGCCCCCGCATCCCGCCCGCCTTTTTTCCGCTCATCGCATTTTTGTCCGGGGTTCCTTTATCAATTCTTTTTTTTTTGTGTGGCTTTGGCCTGCTTTATAGACTTTTCGATTTGTGTTAGCATGTGTGGGTAAAGCTACACTGAACAAAAAGGTATAAATAAAATAAATATATTTTTGAGTTATTAATAAGTTCAATTTAGGTATACATTTTGTAGAAATTTCCTTAATATAAATTATGATTTAATTTTTAATAAATATTTTCCCCAAGTAGAAATAATTTTTGTTTAATGTCTTTAATATAATTAAAAGTCAAAGTTAATTAATTAACTTAAGTTTCAACATGTTTTTTAAGCTTTTATCAACAGATATTAAATTTTAAACAAAGAAACTCTTACAAATATGCAATATAAATTTGAATTGCATAAAAATTACAAGAAATGAAGAGAAAATATTAATTTTTATAATTTATATCCCCATTAATTTCTCCCAGTGTATGGTTAAGTCTGCGGCTATGTGTGCTTTCGCCCGTTTTTGTCTATTTTGTCCTCCGTGTCGGTTTTAGTTGCCAATAGACGGCTTAGCTAAATTTGCATTTATTGTTAAAATATTTCATTTCATTTCGTTTCATTTCATTTTATTTATTTGCCCAGCACTCACACACACAAATAAATACAACTACAACAACAACAAATAAAAATGGAAAATGAAAAACTGAAAAACTGAAATCCAAGCGAAAATTGGGCACGTGTTTGTGCGCTTGTGTTGGGTGTGTGGTTTATTGGTTATTTGACTTTGGATTATGACAACAATTTCGGGACGCGACGAGAGAGGCCTTTGCACTTTTGACTTTTATTCCCATTAACATTTTCCATTTTTCATATCCCAGTTTTCATTTTTCATAGTTGAAATAGAGAGAGTCGAGAGATTGAAGTTGATTTGCTTGCGAGTTTTCCCTCAAAGCGGTACAGTGCCACGGCTTGGGTTTAGTTTTGTTTTTTTTTTTTTTTGCTAATTTTAATGTTGTTTATTTATATTTTATATATTTATATATATTATGAATTTGTTTCATATTGTTATTATGATTAAACCACAATATTTTGTTGCAATGCTTTAGAAAAAATGCTAGGGTTTCCGTTCGTTTTATTGCTGCTCGGGGACTATTTTTTCCGACTTTATTTCAAGCTTTTTAAGTAATTATATATGTAAATAAATATAAATATATCTATCTAAATTGGATTATAAATGATTGGGTATACCGCCTGATTGTCATTTAGTGTTTGTTCACCTTAAGTCACAGCCCAACTCTTTTCCGGGGTACAGTTGTGCCTATTGTTTTATGCTTGTTCTTTCTTGTTCCCTTATTTGCTGCTGTCGTGTTTCTGCTTGGCAGTTAGTTGCCTTTCGTTTGCTTTCACAATCAATGTGTCCAATTAGGTTCTCAGTTTTGTGAAGCCGCTGGCTTCCAGTTGAGTGAAGCTCCTGTATCCCTGTATCCTGTATCCGCAAGCCAGGAATAAACCAAAACCCGAATCCAGAATCCTGAATCCTGAGTCCTGAATGCCCAATAGCGATCCCCGAAACCCGGAAGCCGGAATCTGTTGTGTGGCATAACTCAATTTCGGCAACAAATCGAAACGTAGCGAGGTGGAAGTGAACTGGAAACGGAACCAAAGTGCAATTATAGCCGTAACAGAGAGAAAGAGACAGAGGAAAAGAGAGGAAAAGAGGCGAAGAGAGAGGAGGGAGAATAGGTGAAAGGACGAACCGGCGAAGAGGAAACTGCGTCAACACGTGACTGACAGAACAGAAATAAACAAAATGTAGCCTGCTTTTGAGCGCTCGCTTTGTGGCAAAATCCCGCAGCATGCTCTTTGGGGCTCCTGCATACAAGTATGTATGTGTGTGTGTGTGTATGTGTGTGGTGGATCCATTTTAAAAAGCATTTTCCCATTGCATTTTCATTCATCGCTCGTAATTGTGGTGTAAAAACGAGCTCTCCACACAGAGGACTCTGTGCCAGAACTGAAAAGGCAAATGGCAATAACTGTCATTTCCTGGCGACCTACTAAATTTCGCCTCAGCCTCAGAGCTTCACTCGAAACCGAAGCCAAAGCCCTCAAATGAAAATTGCTGACCTCTGCCCAAAAAAAACCCTCCCCCCCAAAAAAAAAAAAAAAAAAAAACAGAAACAGAAAGACTCCCAGAGAAAGAGAGGGAAGGGAAGTACAGGAGACTCGCCTAAAAGGTTGCCCACAAAGAGGCAGCCTCTGTGGCACGTTCTCGTGTATCAGCAAGACAGCCGCCCCTAAAAAATACCCCTGCCCTGCCCCTGCCCCTAACCTAACCCCCTCATACACACACCAACACACACTAATACATTTGTGCAACAATTGTAATGGTCTTAAGAGGGGCAGGGGCTAGGCAGTGGGTGGGCAATGCATAATTTGTTATCTAAATTCAGGTTGTCTATCGGAATGCTCGCAATGCTATACTGATTAAATTTTCTACCCACACACGCAACACAGCAGGAGGGCGAGGCGGAGGCGGAGGACCAGGACAGGACTTGCATTGCAAAATGAAGAAAAAAAAAATACAAAAAAAAAAAAAAACGTGGAAAAGGATCCCCAACTCCTTAACACGTTTCATGGCATTGAATGAAGAACGTGCTGGCTATGGCTACATATGGGAAACGCTCCCTCCCGCCCAGCTGTACGCGAGTAGCAAGTCGAAACTGTCCGTGCCAGTGCCGTTCCGATACCCATACTCATAGCCATTCCCATAGCCACTCCCATTCATTCTCAGCCTCTCAGGCCTTTCAATATCTCAGCCAGGGACAGGGCACAGTGGTCACTCGATTGAATGGGAAACTAGAATAAATTCGAACTCATTATTTGTATTCTCAAGGTTTCATATCTAGCTTACGACCTTATTCGGGTTAAATAGTTATAATCCATTTATTTATATAGTTGTTTTAATTAATTAATTAATTATGTAATGTATGTTAGAGATACTGTAACAAATATCGATATACATTAAAATACGATTATTTTCGATACTTCAACGATACACCATAATCCCCTTGTTAAAGCGCTAATTAAAAAAATATAGTCTACACTATTTTGCATTGCTTTTGAAATGCATTCTAGAAATAGAATTTGCAACCACGGTGGGGCTTCTTTTTTGGTTCTCGGCCTGGATCTCGGTGGCGGTGTCGGTGTCGGTCTCCGTTTGGGCTACGTTTTGGGTCTCGGTTTCAGTTTCAGTTGGGTTTTGGGTTTAGGTTTGGGTTGCCTCCACTGGGGCCATGTAATTTCAAGTGGCGTCTGGATGTGGCAGGGAAAGGACCCGCTGGCTGGCTGGCTGGCTGCTTGTTTATGCATTTCCCGGAGAAGCAACAGTCGCAACAACTGCCTTCAGCTTGCCACCATCATCCATCCAGCCAGCATTTCCCGCCACGTACTTCATTCGCTCTCGATGATGCAAAAGATTACCAAGCTGCTGGCATGTGGCAGGGGCAAGCGAATAAATAAAATAAAGGCGAAATAAACTCGAAGCGCTATGCTTGTGGGTCATTATGCAGGCCCAACCGCATCCGCATCCGCATCCGTGGCCGCAAACCGTCAACGCGGCTGACAGCTCGAGGGAACAGCCAGCTCTCTACGCTTGTTTTTTATTTGGGCTCACCGAAAAAGATTTATTTATTGCGGTTTTTAAGCTCCTAAAGGATCACAAAAATATACAAAAAAAAAAAAAAAAAAAGAGAGAGAGAGAAGTGAAGTGATGTGAAGTGAACTTCTGCTGCCGAAGGCGTGACCGGGGACCGGCAATCAAATCCGGCACGATTCCATCGCCGGACTGCGGCATCACGCTCGTCACTCGATAAATGACGAGCGGCGTGATACATTTTTGAGAAGGGTTACTTACTACGAACAACTCCCAAAGGGAAAGGGGATATGGGAACAGGATGTGGATTTGGATTTGGAGGAGTTATATACATATCTGCGGTTGGGCTACCTATAATTTATTAACAGGCAAAAACAGACACACAATTGATTTGGGTAGTTTAATGCGGATTTTTATAGCTGTTTTTAAAGGGTAATTAAAGGGTATTAAAGGTGTTTATATACTTTTAGTTGTTCATGTTTATTTGTATAATTTTCTAATTTGTTTTAATAACTATTTATTACTTAATAAACAATCCAATAATTGTAGGAAAGGCTGCTACTACTCTCTTTACCGTTTTATTTAAGTTGAGTAGTTGAAATTAATAATTACATTTCCTGTAAGTTTTTCTTTTTCATTTGTTTAATTTATTTTATTTTTTAATTGACCCAACAAATATATGAAAACAGACTCCTCTCTGATCAGTTTTTTGCTTTTTTAACAGGTAATAAAAGTGTATGACAATTCTCCATATCCATTAGGTTTTTCTCTTTTATTTTTTTGAATTTACCCATACTTGTTTATTATTATTTAATAATTAATAATCAAACCAAAAAATATATGACAAGTGACTCCTCTCTGACCAATTTCACGTGAGAGTTCTTGCCTTGGTCAAGCCTCGACTTGTGTGTGTGTGAGTTTGCTTGAACTAATTGAAGGAATCTGGTCATTATCTCCGAGACTGAAGGAGGAATACTTGAAACTTTCGAGTTTGTTAGAGAGACGTGGCAGAGAGGGAAAAAGGAGAGAGAGAAAAAGAGAGAGAATGATGGAGAAATTGCCCAGATTGGGGGAGAAAGTGAGCGAGTCTCAGGCTTGTATCGTCGTATCATCGTTGGCCTTGTGCCAATCAACGTTGCCTTCGCCAGTGCCACAGAGTGTGCCACAGTGTGTGCCACAGTGCCACTTGTGGCAGTATCCCCTAACCCAAGCCCAACCCCAATCCCCCTCTCAAAGCATAGACAGGACGCCCTTGGACTCGTCGTAGTCGCACATTTCTGTAAGTGCATCAAAATTCTTCGCCCAAGACGTGGACTTGTATCTCGGTTTGTGTTTTCCTTTTTGATTTAGTTTTTATATCTCAGCTGCACGTTGTTTTACATTCCTTCTTCTTTTTTTGCCCAGTTTTTCACCAGTTTTTCTTTACATTTTTCATGATTCTCTGTTGTACTATATGTCTCTCCCTCTCCCTCCCCCTCCTCGGCTTTGTTTGGCTTGTAGTATTTTCATCCATATATATGTACATACATTTATATATATACATATATATTGTTTGGTTGGAATTTTCACTGTCGGTGAACTGGTCCTGGCGTCTATTTCTATTTCTATTTCTTTTCTGCCACATTTTCATGTCGTTCTCTATGTTTGGTTTTTATGTTTTGCACAACAAATTTTATGTTGGCTCGGACGACGTCTTGATCCGAGTTCCGAGTTCCAAGTCCCTCACACCCGCTTATCCCCCATATTTCCCTACACCCCTCTCTGAAGCTCAACCCTCGAGTGCCTGGTACGTGTGCCCTAGAAAAATGCAGAGAAAATTCTTCATTTGCGAGAGGGTTCCAATTGAATTTCGAGCTGCTCTCGGGGAGTCCCCTTTTACGGCACTGTGAAAAGTTTGGGCTACGTTAAAGGATATAAAAGTATAACAAAAATGAATAAATAAATAAATGAATAGATATAAATAATTCAAATTATTTATGACAAAAGAAAACACTACCCTTTTTGGATTTAAACACAAATCAGCTTGCTGTCTAAAGTAGAAATAATAAATTCATAATAATAATTTAATTTCATAATAACAGAAATACGTAAATAAATAAATTAATAAATTAATGAAAATTATACAAATTATTTACGTATTTTAAAATAATAAATAAATATTAAATACTAATTAAAAAAAGTTGCATATTGAATAAATTAATTAAAAAAATAAATAAAATTTTTTATTTGACAAGGGCACACTTTATATTTTGAGGCTTACAAATAGTTGCAAATGTATTTTAAGGTTTCCGAAGGATAAATAATAAATTATAATACAAATAAAAACCAAAATAAATAAATTAATAAAAGAAAAGTAAAATCATTTATTTGAAAGGAACACGTTTTTGATTAAAAGTTTATAAATAGTTGTTCGTTTTTTTTGAGGGTTTTTTAAAGTAGCAATATTTATTATTGCTTATTGCTTATAAATGCACCTCTCTGAACTTTATATATATTTTAATTAATTTTATTTATATTTGGGGTGCTGAAAAAAATAAGTACATTCTTGAAAACCCTTTTCAACTGATCAAAATTATAATACAAATTTAAAGATGATAAAATGCAAATTTACCCAATTATGATTAAACTTTAAATATGGTACAAATGCAAATGTACACTTCATTTGGTACTTCAAAATTATAATACCATACTCTTAGCCTAGTATTTTCCCCAGTGTATTTTTGTAAATTTTTTTTGCTAGGATACTTGTGTTTTGAGTGTGTGTGTGTGTGTGGTAGAGTCTGGGCATTCAATCATTGCGAGACTGAACCTGACGAAAGGATGGCAGGCGACGCCGAGGGGCAACTGGCAGTGACTGCTATCTGACTGATTTTCCTTGTATTTCTCTGGCCCCTCCTCCCCTTTTAGCTTTTCCATTTCATTCTTTTTTTCTTTCCAATTTATTTGCTTGCTCTACAAAATCACCAACTAAGCAATAACAACGAACGAGGGATCCTGCTCAGCCCCTCCTTAGCCCCAGCTCAGACGTGACTCTACGTTTCACTTTGCAATGAAATTGTTTTTTCATTTCCATCTCGCCTCTCTCAGGGTTTATCTGGTATCTCTCCCGGAACCCCTGTCTGTCTGTGTGGGCAGGCACTAATGGGTTAACTCGAGTTGGTTACATGCCCCACCCGAGGGCCCCTCAAGTGGGCTAAGCCCAAGCATTTGTCCAGGCCTCATCCTCATCCTCATCTCCATCTCCATCCCCATTCTGGTCTTCGTCTGTGTTTTCTGAGGGCTCAAGTTCAGCAAATTGTGAGGATTTTTGTGAGTTATTGTTTGGATCCATTTGCGGTTGAGGAGGGGCTGCCGAGGAACGGGTTGCTAATAGAATTAGGCAACTTCACCTTGCAATTGCGGATAATGGATAATCAATTTGATAGTTTTCGGTCACCTTTGAACCCATTTGGAGTTCTCCTCTTACACAAATGGCATTTGGTGAGAGCAAAGGTCTATTTGTGGGTTCAACTTTCGATTTTCGGGTTTTGGTATTTGTAATTTTCGGGTTTATTTTTTGTGTTAAGGTATTACCATTTTATTAGGGCTTAGAGAACATTTTTAATAGGACTTAAAAATATGTAGTTATTATGTTGCTTTGTGAGCATTTTCAGTTTAACTTTCAATTAACTTTTCTGCCAGCAAAAATATTTTAGATTTCAATTTCCATCACACACTATTTAATTTATATATATTTATTTATATATATATTATATATATTATTTATTTTTATAAATTTTTTCGATATGATTTTAATTTCCCCTTTGCTAGAGATATATCTGTCCTGTCTAGGCTTCAACTCCTTTTTTCATTGGCATTGCAGTTGTGGGCGTTGTGTTTTGTGTTTTCCCCGCCTCGAGTTGCAGCTTTTCTTTCTCGTTTTTCTCCTCCTCGCCTAACTTTTGTTTTCCCGGTTCTTTATGACTTTCGGGCCGACCAATGCCGCCGCCGACGCCGCCGCCCCGCCTGATCGGTGATGCTGCCGCCAGTGTGTACATTTCATTTGCAATTTACTTTTTTGCCCTCTGGCCAAGTTTCCAACGTCGGTGGTTTTGGGTTTTCCCGCACTCACACGCACGCACACACACTTGGAGCTCGTCATCAATCTCGTCGTGGCCTCTCTTTCGATCCCTTGGCCATGCTCCAGTTTTTGTGCCATTTCCCCAATTGCTTTCTGTGCGGTTTTGCTTCGCTCTTGCTGCTTTTGTTGCTGCATTCAGGAGAGGCTGCAGGAGGCAGCTGGAGGCTGCAGGACGCAGGACGCAGGATGCAGGAGGCAGGACGCGGGATACTGGATGCTTTTACCAAATCCTAGGCGTGATTTGCCGTTTAATTGTGCAGCAAGTTGCCAAAAACGCAATGAGTGAGAAATGGATATTTGGATATGTGACCCCTTTTCCCCGATTTTCCCATTTCCCATATTTCCCCCCTGACATAATGGGTCTGCTCTGCTCTGCTTTCTCTATTTTTTGTTGCTCTTGTTGCTTTTTTTGTCTGCTGCGAACTCATGTCCTGTTACTGAGTCCTGCCAGTCAGTTTAGACACGAGAATCGTTTTTGGCGGCCTGCGTAATGTGCTGTCGCTTTAGTCCTTATTTCCCTCTTCCTTTTGCACTGGCAAAAATTGGGTTTAAATTGAATTTTGGGAACTTTTGATATTTACTCCTTGTTGTTCTTTTTTTTATTAAATACAATTTCTGTAAATTTGTGGGGAAAAAATTGGTGAAGCAATAGAAATTTTAATTTTTATGTTTTGAAGTGTTTTTTTTTTTTTAGAAGAAACCATATGTGCTTAGTATCTAAGTATCTTTAGTTTTAGCCATAAGACCGAGAAACAAGTCAAAAAAGCCATAGAAATCACTTTGAATGAAGATTTATTTAAATTCATTGCATTTTTTGAGACACCTGAATTAATCCAATGAATTTCTGTGACCCAACACCTTTAACTGACTTCTCCAAGCGAAATTTTTGTCCAGGAAGCAGCCTCAGTTAATTAGTTACTTATTTCCAACGAATTCTTTGTTAAAAGAGGAACTGAGAGGCTTTTCTTTTTTTTTTCTGCCAGTGCACACGCTCATCAATAAGGCAACAAACTTACAAGCGGCAAAAAAGGGACCAACTTGAACGGGCACGGGACAGGGGTTTGCACTTTGGTAGAAAGCAGAGGGACTAAAGAGAGAGAGCAGGAAGCAGGAAGCAGGAAGGATAAGGATCTCTGGCCGCTCCATTTGCTTTATTCACCTTGCCGCCGTTTGGTACGTGCGCAAATCAGTTGCAGGGAAATCTATCAAAATTCCGCAAATAACTGCACGTGTCCTGCGTGTCCTGTCGCATGTCGCATGGAAAGTTACTTGGTTTCAATCAGCCATATTGGTCCTGCTCCGAGCAAGAGAGAGAGAGTGAGAGAAAGATAGAGAGATAGAACATCTATCTTAACGGACAGGCAAAGGAGAAGATGAAGAAGAAGCTGAAGAATAGGGAGTGGTAAGGGGATTCCCAGCTTTCCATCTTCGACCAGGACACTTGGATGGCTTGCATTTGATTAAGTGCTGGACGTCGTGTTTAGTGCGAAGGAGTGGCAGGAGCAGCAGAGAATCCGAGAATCCCTGGAACATGTGAACTTTCTCATTTGAGCTAATGATCCGTGTAATCTGCTTGAGCTTTCCCCTAGCCCCCAGCTTTCCCCTACTTATTTTATTGAGCTGCCAGTACACAGTCCGAAAATTAAGCATTTTTATGAATATACACTTAAATATTCGAAAGTTTTAAAAGGAATATATATCATTGCCTATTTTTTGGCAGTATTATTAGGTGATTTTGAGAATACCAGTGATTTATGGAAGGGTTTTCTTCAATTATTTTAATTTTAATTATACTCTTAAATATTTAATTGGAATTTATAAAACTGTTATTGGGTGATTTGAAATCTTCAGGGATTTAAGTTACGTTTTTCCTTGATTCATTTATTTTAATTATAATTAATTGTGGACATTTCTCTGAGTGTATATTAAAATTGAATGCCCTCTGTGTGTTGCCTGCTGGGAAAAGCTTGGCATAATTGGCATAAGTTTGCACTTAAGTCAGATTCAAAGGCAACAACACACACACAACATACACACTCACCCACTCATACCTGGAATGTGTGGCCCTGTCGATGTTGCGTTCTTCTCACGGTAGATTTAACACACGCTGGCGAGGAGCGTTCAATAAATGTCAGCAATTAAAAAGGCGAAATAAATGCTGTTTCAGGTGTATGCGATGGGTGTGTGGGTTGCCTGCCAAGGGGGCGTGGTTAAGCAGGCCGACTTGACACGCAGATGGGCGGCAAATGGCGTGGCAAACAGGTGTAATATTTAAATGTCAGGATACTCAGAGACACCCACACACTCTTAGCATTCAAATATTGAATGTCGGAAAATGCAAAGGGGATTTTCAATGGAAATAAACAAAGGAAAAAAAAGGTCCCTCTTCAGTGTGGTTGCTGGAACTTTGATTTAAATTTCAAAGCAAAGCACTCCTCGCTCACAAATATCCAAATAACAAAATAATTGAAAGCCTAGGATGTTTTCAGGAAATTTCAATTTGGAAAATCAACAGGAAAATCAGGCATAGAACGCATAGAATGAGTGATATATGAAAGGAAGAGAAAGATAGAGAGAGAAAGATCTGAGAAGAAAGACAAGAAAATAATAAAAAAGAGTTAGAGAGAGAAAGAGAGAGAGAGAGAGAGAAGTTAGTTAGAAGTTGGCCCCGAAATGATGCTGTAAATTATAGAAAATATAATTTAATTTCTTTAAAATTAAATTGCCTACTTAGACACCCTTTTAAATTTCAAATTCAAATTTCAAATATACAACGATTTTCGTGTGGCATTTTTAACTTTGAAAAGGTGTTGAAAAGTTATTTACAAAAGTTATTTACTGCCCGCACATTCTGCAAATAGCCCAAAAATCATTTATTTATTTTGATTGCCAGTCAAAAATGTGGCATACATTTCTTTACCCTTTGAAGTGGTTTTCCCGGTTGTATTTATACTCATTTCTCCCACCTCCCAACCTCGCTTCATAAATGGCAAACATTTTCACAAGGAAGGCACTGGCCAAAAACATTTAACGATGGCACTTAAAGTAAATCCTTTTCACGGAGTGAGATTGATTCGTTGTCCTGGCCTTCCTCCCTCGCCATATGATTGATGACCGCTGACCGCTGGGATAATCGTGATGGAGCGGGGAAAATACCCGGAATGCAGATTGGCATTTTGGCATTTCGGCACTCTGGGATTTGCGAAAATCTGAAATTTCAAAATAGTGTCGCATTTAGCTTGAGGTAAACCAAAAGTATTTCCATTTCGATTGCATGTTCGGTCAGTCCTTGGGTTTTGGCTTCCAAAAAACACACACTCATGTTCCGTGCATAGATATATTCGTATATATAGATGCATGTAGTATCTATTTCGATTGTGTTGGCCAAGGGGAGTGGAGGCGAAATGCAGATGCAATTACCAATTACTTCGCCTGATTTGCCCCAGGGCGTGTAGTTATTTCAACAGCCAAAACAGGCACTTGGAGAAATTAATGAATTAAATATAAGTACTAAGAAATCTGTGGGTTAAAAAGCCCGAAAAACATAAATACTTTGGTTATTAATAAGCTTTGGATTTGAATTTTTTTTGTGATTAATTAATTAGTTAAATACCAAATACTATGGTTAGTAATAATCGTTTGATTTGAATTTATTATGATTATAAAATTAGTTGCTTTATATCACAGAAAATGTAGACAACTGAAGCTTAAACTTTGCACTGAAAATATCAAATATAATAATATCAAATATTTTGCATAATGTCGAATATACATTTTTTGTGATTAATAAATTGTTAATAAAAAATGTTCTCATATTTATATTGCTTAAATATTAAAGTACTTTAGCTAAAAATTAATTGAACCTAAAATACCAAAAACGTTTTCTTTTGAATAAAAAATGTTGCTTTTAAATTCCCTTCATAAAATTCTATATAATCTATAGGCCCAATGCTTGTTTATTATTTTACTAACATTCTTCTTGATATTTTCTGTGTTTTTTGTTATTTTCATTTGTTTGTTTATTATTTAATTCTAGTAATTTATTCTTCTTGATATCTTCGGTTTTTTATTATTTCCTTTTGCTCTGTGCAAAATTACATGCACAAATTTGCGTTTTACCTATCGTTGCCAGGCATCTAGGATCTCATAACAAGATTGAATGCTGGGAATATATATGGCAACCGAGGGCCACAACCAGGATAATCAGGATATAAATACACACACGTATATCCAGACAGATACAGATATACATATCCTGGTTGAAGGCAACAATTGAACATGTTTCATTAATCGGGGTAGCGGCATGGAACGTGCTGCGATGTCTTCACCTAATTAGCATCGAAAGGCGGGGCCTCGGCACAAAAATGCAGGCCAGGCAACCAGAAAACTGGGTGTCCTTAATTGAAGTGGCACAAAATTGGGATTAGGATACGTTCGTAACACCACCTCTCTCCCTCGCTCCCAAAACAAAACAACCAAAAAGAAAAAAAAAAAAGGACCTGGCACGTGCTAAACCAGAAAGTCGACAAGTTTTTGTGCTTCGGTGGCAGCAATCTTTAATTTAAATGCCAGCCATCTTCACGTTTATCCGATTATTTGCGACAAAAACACGGCGAGCCGACAAGGATATAAAGTGTGAGGACGCACACAGCACTCACACAGACAGACACAAACATCCTCCCATGTGTATGTGAAGTGTGATTACCAGGATAATGAGCATGCCACTGGGCTTGTTTTCGTGTCCCTCCTGACCCCTTGAACACTGATCTTCCGGCATTTGTTTTTGGTCCCTTTTGGGCCCTTGGATTCCTCTGAATGTCATTTTATTACTCCAAAAAAACAGTAAAACACTAAAAAATCTAAATGCTTTTTGTTTTTACTGCATAATTTTGTACAAAACTAATTATGTAACGCACTTAACTGAAGTAATTACAACTTTAGTGCGGGGAAACACTTGAAAAGTATGGAAAATATGCCTGAGTGGGAAAACTTAATGGAAAAAGGGGTTATATAGGTTAGGAGGAATATTTAAAAATTATTATTACTATTTATTAGTTGAATAAATTTGTAACATAATTTCAGGCATTATATTGTGATGGAAAAAAAAAATTAAAGAGCTTTGTTGAATATATTTATAATTAAAACTTAAATTAAAAATCTTACAGAAATCTATTAAAATATCTACATATTTACCCTATAAATACTCCTAATAACTCATATATATAAATTCTAATAAAAATAAAAGGGAAAAGCAAATGGCAACGGAAGCCGAATGACATTACCTGAAATATTCAAGATTCGCTCACTTATGCGTGAGGCGAGGAGCCTTATCGCTAATGAAGTGTTTATGGGGTATTTTTGGCTTCGTCCTGTCAGGATATTACACTGAGAGTGCTAACCTGAAGCTGTTGACTCAATTACACGGCATTTGCCATGCAATTTGCACACCTGTACACACACACACACATAACGAACACTCGTTCGCAATTTTCATTTTCATTTCCATTTTCATTTTCATTTTTTGGCCCGGTTTTCACGAGAATATTTTGCATATTTGCATTTGCAGCATCCGGCGCGAACTGAAGGAGGATAAAAAAACAAAACGAAAGGCCCAGGAAGCAAAAAAAAAAAAGAAAAAGTAATACAAACAAACAAAACAGCCTCGTAAAAAAGGGCGAGCGACATTTTATGACAACGAATCGGAAGCGAAAAGCTCACACCCACACATCCCTTTTGAGACACCGCCAAGGGGGATGCAAGGAGCCGGGCCAAGTGTTTGATTTGATTGTCGGCGGAGAGAAGAAGCCCCAACACTCACCTTAAAATCAAGATCCTGCTACGGTGACTGCTGCCTGACTGACAGATTGACGGATTGAGATTGAAGAGCAACAGCAGCAGCAGCAGCAGCATCAGGACAATGAACAAGAAGTCGCCTTTGCCGCTGGCCGCCTTCCTGGGCAGCGATGGTACTGGCGGCAACAATAGCGCCGCCAGTGGCAGCAGCAATGTGGCAGCAACAGCGGCGGCAGCGGCAGCGGCAGCCGGCGGAGGTCGTGGTGGCCGTCAGGGAGCAGCCGGTGGCGCCGGCTCCAAGTCAGAGAAGCAGGCAGGGCGAGAGGCAGGCGGTGGCGGAGCCCTCTGCGGCTGTCAAAGGGCGCCCAAATCGCACTGTATATCGGCCACAGGTGAGTGATAAATGCATATATAAAGTCTATAAATAAATATATCCCCATAAATCATTAGGTATATGATAATTTTATAGAAATAATGCAACTAAATCTTATCATTAAAATCAGAGATGGAAATATATATATAAATAAATATATATATTCCCAATAGATATCTTTAATTTTATTGTTATTTTATAAATATAAATATAGTTGTTATATTTATCTTATAATTAAAATCAAAAGATATAATTAACCCATAAACATACATGAAAAATACAAATTTCCACATTTAATAAGCCATTAAATTATGTTTCTATATAATTTGTAGAATTCAATTAAAGAAAGTTTACTATTTTTTGTAGTTATTTTATTGTTTATAATTTTCATTCATCATTAAAATAAATATAAATATTTTCTCACAGTAAATACACATTTTTCCTTCTATTAATTTAATAATATGAATTTAATAATATATCTAATCGATGACATTGCATTAATGGCTATTTATTTTTTAGTTTGTTAACCATCAATAAATTGCAATTATTAATTATAAATAATTTGGCTTAAGCTTCTTGTGCATTACTTCGTTTTTACTCTTCATATTGCTCATACGCCGCGTTGTCCAGCGCACTAATTGCATTTACTGGCAAATCAACAACACATCTTCCTGTATAGAGGGAAATGTATACAAAGCAAATAATATAAATAAATACATGTGTACATATTGAACTATATATTTGATTATACAAATTGTCTTAATTTAATTAACTTATTTAAATAATTTAAATACAGATAAATTACACAGTTAAAACTGACGTGTTAAATAAACTATTGTGTTATAGCTGCCAGCTGATGAAATTAAAAGCTTTGAATGCTGTGCTGTGCTTTGCAACAGTGCGTATGGGTAATATTACTCATACGCAGTGTGGCCAAACAAGCTACATTTATTTTTAATATTAAAAAAGGAATAATTAAATTAATTAAAGTAGCTTTGATACTAATTTAAGCCTAGTAGCTTGAAGTAATTGTTACTAAATATTATTTAAAATTTTGGTTGAATCCATTTTCCTGCTTATAAAATATAATATTATAAAATTCTTAAACTATTATAAAATATACCTACAATTTATTTTATATAACTTCTCTTCTTAGGTGTGCTCCTGCTAGTCCTGCTTTATACCGCCATGGGCTCCATTGTCTTTGTGACCCTCGAGGGCGAACTGGAGGATGGCGGCACATTGGAGACGGCGGTGGCTGCCTCGAAGCCCTTTCCACGCACCGAGCTGGCCAATGCCGAAATACGTTCCAGGTAAAGTATAATAGTTAATAAATATTTCAGGTAGTTGATAAAATAATTTGTTAATTTCTACATACATATAATATATTTTAAAGACAGTTTATACAATTTCTATATATTTAAATACCTTTTTCTCTCCCCCTCTCTGTGTCAGAACGGTGGATCGTCTGTGGTCCATCACAGAGGATCTCAACATATTGTACAAGGAGAACTGGACACGTCTGGCCGCCCAGGAAGTGCAACTCTTCCAGGTGATTTTCCGCAGCGGCAGCAACTTTTCCTAGTTCGCCTTGGCTAATTGAGCGTTTCCTCTGTCACTTTCACAGGACACTTTACTAAGGGCGGTGCGCCAGTCGAAGGTATATCCCGCTGGCGGCATCCAAATGAATGCGCCCACCCACAAATGGACCTACGCCTCGGCCTTCCTCTACTCGCTGACATTAATTACGACGATAGGTGAGTGAGTGAGTGAGTGAGGGATGAAGAAGAAGTCCTGGCCACCCGTTACCCCATTGCTCATACGACCCGTGTGCTCCTTTGATTCCTTTGTCCGTCCCTCGTCGTTCGTCCCTCGTCCGTTCGATTCTCTGGTCAATTTATTAGCCCGGTCACTCTGACGTTAGCCATCGGAGCCTGCCAAGTGCACGAGAGCCCCACAACAACAACAACAACAACAGTCAGCAGGATCAGGAGGAGGAGCAGCAGCAGGAGCAGGAGCAGCAGCACGCGTGTGTGTGCGTGAGACGTTGAGTGACCGCTCCACTGGATTTACCCTCAAACCCTCAAACATACCAACCCCCGAAGCTGCTGCTCCTGCTTGCTGCTCGCTGCTGTTTTTAATTAACAAACTGTCAACCGACAGCATCGATTTCGCCCTCGTCCTTGTCCTCTTCCTGTCCCCACAAATACTTTAACATCGCAGGCACAAAATATTTTTTTCAATTTACCAATGACTCCCCGCTCTCCCTCTGACCCGTTTCAATTAGTTATAAGTAACCCCGAGGGCTAAGCAGACGAGTGTCCTTTCTGGGCAGCAGCTCGTCCTTCCTCCCCCTCGCCACCCCTTAAAAAAGGACATTAAGATGGGCAGACTTCGTCCCTCATAAATAAAGCCGCATGTAAATTGAGTTTGCGGCTTGGCAAAATTGTGGGGCAAATATTAATTGGAAAAAATAATAATAGCTTTGAAAAAATAATAATTTGAAATATCCAATAGCCAACACTTTTCATTTCCGGCATTAAAATTTCTTGTTGATTTTATAAATGTTTATCTAAAAAAAAAAAAAACAAGAGAGATGAGAGTAACGATGACTTTTATTTATAGCATTTTGCGGTTTCCCCTCCAGTATGTTTTTCTTTAATAAGGAAAAACAATATTTCCCTGCATTATACAAATATTAATCAAGAGTTTATATACAAACACAAAAAAAAGGACATGCTTTTATGTGAATTAAAATTTTTAAGGCTGCAATTGAGCAATTAAAATTTAATGTTTATATGTATTTTTATGAGGCTCTTAAACGTGGGGTTCATGTATAAAGCAAAGAAAATGGTGTAGTTGGTGAAAAGTATTTTAATTTTCTTATTATTTGGTGAAAATATAAAACATTATAATAATTTTGTTAAAACTACCCAACTAACTAAAATGTTTGTTTATTTAAGGAAAGTTTCTTCCAAACTCATTATATTTTTTTCTCTTCATAAATTTCTTTATTAATTTTATATTGTCTTAGCGTAAAATGAACAAAGAAAAACTCATTTAACATTTCTTCTTATCTATAACATTTTTAAGTTAATATTTTCTTTGCTTAAGAACCATAAAATAAGATAATTTTATGATAAGTTTCAGCTGCAATTTTCCGCTTAGGAGTTCTGTATTTTTTTTTTTTAAGATTCACTTTAAAACAAAAAGGGCTTATAGGCTCAATGGTCACGTACCGCCTCCGCCGCGCCCGTATCATCTGTCGGATTTATCTTGGCATATTCAATTCAATTCACTGAGCCGCGTCGCCAAGTTAAAAAATAAAATGCCTAACAGAAAAAAAATATATATATATATATGTATATGTATGTATATGTAAGGGAAAATCCAGAAAAATCATGGAAAATGAAAGAAATAATAAAAACCTACAGAGACGCGACTCGGCTGACCCACAAAAATAAGGCTTTTGGCAGAGACAATCGCTCGCCGGTAAATCAATCGAATTTGTAGCAATCACCAGCAGCCACACTCGGCAGACACACCCAACCCCCATTTGCCACATTATGTGAATTGATTTTGAAATGAAAACTCAATTTCGGACAGCCACCGGGGTAGGGGGGATGGGAAAAAGGGATGATGAGGAGCCGTCGCGTCACGTCGCTTCGCGTTGCGTTGCGTTGCGTTGCGTCGGTGAAAGCTATCAAAAATCTGTCTAAATACCGACTACCTCCAACGCTGCCAGCCATGTCGGTATGGCGGGTGCCATTGAAATTATTTTGACATCGAGGGGCGGCGGCGGGGTTGGAAAAGTGCAGTCAGAGCGGGAAATGCGAACGCAGACAAGCAGGGCAAACTGTGGTTGTCAGTTGGGTAAACCGAAACAACGACAGGAGCAGCACCAGCACCAGCAGCAGGATGCTGGCTACAAAACTAGGGGAATAAGGGAATAGAGCAATGCCAGGATATATACAGGATATATGGGGAGACAGGACTGCCACATGCGGAAATTAATTGCAATGTCGCTGGATGCTTTCCCAAACTCCTAACAATCGAAAACAATTAATGTTTCTTAGCTAAAAAGATAAAGATACAAATTGTGGCAGTCCTAAAATTTTGTTTTGTTTAAAATATACTTTTATTTATATATAAATTGATTTTAGTTTATTTAAATCTGTATTTTGTATTCCAACAGCAGCTTTCCCCTCAATTTATAAATATATATTTTTGCAATCCCCCAAACTCACTTCTTGAATATGTAAATTTGCCTAAAAGAACATTTCTTTTTAACGATAAAAGAAAAGAAACTACAAAGTGCTTGAGTATGATTTGATGTGAATGCAATTACTTATACGAGAAAGTACTTTAAATATCTGTCAGCTCTCGAGACAACTTGGCCTGCCTGCCTGTCTGTCTATCTGCCTGTCGTCCTGGCTGGGACATCAATCAATTATGAAACAATTTGTCCCCAAATTTGCTAAGTGGGAAGTTTCGATTGTTTTCCAGCTAATGTGTATTCTATAAATAACGAAAGCAAGGGGGACGAGGCAGAAATCTGTAAAGTACCAGCCAAGCCAAGCCCACCCGAGTCACCTTGGAGTTGGGCCAAAAAGTTCATCTATTTCTCTGCTTATTTTCTTTTTGCTTGAGGATTTGCAGGGATGTTGAGGAGGAACTCCAACGATCGTCAAGAGATTATGTCGGCAGAGACAGGAGGCCATTATGCAAAATTCCCATCGATTATCTGAGCTGAGTTGAGCCCGGGGGCCAGGATGACACTTGGCTCATTATTCAATAAAAGGAAGACACACAACTCTCTCCTCTCTCTCTCCCCCCAATTAAAACCTCTCCCTCACCATGACATAAAACTAATTTCATTGCCCACTTTGGCTGCCTAATGGCCACATTCCGTGGCACATTGTCACCTGTCGTCGTCGCGTTTATTTGCATTTCTAAGGATTTTGCCTGAGTGCAATTACCGTGATTTATCCGCTATTTTATCACTAAAATCGGCTATCTATTATTGGTATATAATTAATATTACACATACGTCCCGTTGGCTGACTGGCTGGTAATAAAATTAACACTTGCCCTCATAAATATAAAGGCATAAAAGGCATAAAGGGCATCCATTGTCGCTCTGATTTATGCTCTCCTCGTTGCCCGTTGCCCGTTTCGCGGTTGTTGTCCCTTTTTGCAGACCGGGAAGTCATTTCCGACAGCTGCGATTCAATTTAGTTGAAAAACCACCGTCGAACTTCCGTTAAAAACCCACTTTTCAACAGCTTTAGAGGGCGTGGCATGTCATTAGGGGCGGCGCTTTATTGTTAATTGGATTTGTCGTAGTCGTAGTCGTGGTTGTCGTCGGTTTGGAATGTGGCAAAAGGGGCGGAGGGGGAGGGAAAAGGACAATGGTAACTTTTTGCTGGACTTAATTGAGTTCAGGAGTGGGAGGAGCAGGAGCCGGAGCCGGAGCCGGAGCAGGAACAGGTTGGGTGAGCATTTCCTGCTCTTAAAATATATATAAAACTATATAATGTGAAATCGAATCAGAGTCCTTGTTCTACCATCAAACTGGCTGAAGCTGGAGCTGGTGCCTAGCACTCGATAAATTTCTCAAAAAGGACTCCCTGTTCCTCTCCCTGTCCCTGCTGACCTTCTTCCTTTGTGACCTTGTGACCAACATATATTCCCATATACACATACATACAAACTATATATTGGACTTTGGCCGTGTAATGGCTTTGTCTGCCACTTCCGGTTGCCATTTTGAATTACAAATTGCAGTGCAGGGAGAGCAGTTTATTTGCTTTCATTTTTGTGTCGAACTTTGGAACTATTTGCCTGGCCAGCGGTGTGCCACGCCCAGCGCTGTTAACTTTATTAAGCGCCCTCGCGTTGACCTGCACATACACAGCGAAGGCTATCGGCCATGATAGATGACACGTTCGCCGTTGTATTATTATTATTATTATTATTACATAATTTGTATGCTACGGAATATTGTGTGTGTGTGTGTGAGTGTGCCGTCCATGGACACTATAATCATTTGCCACACGTGCCGCCAAAAGAAATCTATGAGCCCGAATTGGGTTCACAGTGTTGGACAACAAATAAAACAAGTTCGTCCAAGAACTATTTGTTTTTAAATGGATATTTTGTTGGAAATTAATTTCAAAATAAGAATATGTCAGAATTTAATTTTAATAATTGAAAAATTAAAAATTCTTTGAATTATAAAGGTAGAAATGGAACTCAAAAATTAACTTCAAGTCAAAACATTTCTTTTATCCAGAAAACGTAAATTAGTTACAAAATAAAGTAACATATATTAAACTGACCTTATAATTTAACCATATAATTGAATTATATAAAATAATAAAAATCTTATTTAAAAAAAAGTGAAATATAGTATATATTTAATTTTTAAAGCTAGTTCTTCCTAGAAACAGGCAACACTGTTTCGTTTTCCCCAACAAGACAGCAAAAAAAAAAAAATAAACGAGAGAAAACAATATATATTACGCGGCAGTTTATTTTATTTTATTGCAATTCACAGTCTCATTTTTATGGCTGTGTGTGTGTGTGTGTGGGGAGGGTGTGCCTGGGTGTGTCAGTGTCAAATATAAAACAAATAATGTCAAAAACAACAAGTATTGGTGAGGCAATCCTGCAGACAAGTCAACAATCCGTAGGCCGGGGAAATTCAAGGAAAGTTCTAGGGAAAATAGCTAAGAAGGAGGCAGCAAAAGAGGACTAAAAAGAGAGAGAGAGAGATAAAGAGCACATCGAATAAATGAATGAGCCAATGAATGAATGAACGAATGAATGAATGAATGGGCCCAGAAAGAATAAGTGCCAAATGCCTTGGCCATATTATGCGGCACACACGCACAGGGCATAAAGCAGTGACACACACTCCTTAGCCGCACACCCCAGTGTCACCCCTTACACACCCTCCACTCACACCCCCCTGCTTACCCCTCTATTTGCTGCTCAATCCCCCCCATTCCTTTGCTCCGAATTTCCAGCCCTTGACATGATGCATACATTTTTTAAAGCCGTTCTCTGTTTCTCTGTGTGTGCCACGGCAATGATGATGAGCCTGATATGTGTCAAACTACCACCCCCTAGTAACCCCTTACCCACTCACCCCACTCACCCACCTCCCCACACCACCCACTATATTTTTTGTAAGCCGCGTTGGATAGTTTTTCATCTGATGCAAACGCTTACTGCAGGCAATCAATCTCGCCGGCGAGCGAGATATATAGAGAGGGAGAGAAATGAGTGGAGCAAGAGATTAAAGGAGACCGAGTGAGATGAGAAAGTGCAAAAAGAATTGAGGAAAAGCCAAAAAAAAAAAGAAGATAAAATAAAAATAAAAGAAAACTCCACCATAGAACACCAAGTCCTCAGTCAGCAAAAATAATTGCGTACTTACGGGCTTGCTTTTCGCATCAGTAGTGTTTGTTCTCTCCATTAAGCGTAGATACTACTCAAACTCGTATAAAAAAAAACTTTAAAGTGGGACATACCCTTATGTAAGGGTTATCGAAGGGGAAGGGAAGGGAACCTTAAAACCTGCAGATCACGCATCTCACATCTCCATCAAATGGCTCTTTACCTCTGTGACTCTCTGGGGGATTTGCTCCTTTAACGCTGGATACCGAAACACACACCTACGTAGACTTACAATGGTAATTCGTGTTAACTTTTCATGTAATGTTGAAATTTATGGCCCTCGCACTGGGAGAAAGAGAAATAGAGAGCACCCAAAGAGCTGGAGAAAGGGAATGAAATGGAACTTACTAACTTATGCATTGTATCTTAGTTTTAAATACTTTTTCCGAAAATTCCTTTCCCACGAAAACCAACTCCTAGCCAACCCATCAGCAAACTAAAACAAAATCCCCTCCTTCCTACACAATTCCACAGCTAATGCTCTTGATTAATAAGTTAGCTTTTGGTTTAGAACCTATTGTTAACTTAATAATAATAAATACATTTTGGTTGAGCTTACCGATCGACGCTATCAGCTTTGTATATAGAATATAGGATAATATTTTGTTTTAGTTTGCTATTGGATTGGCTAGGAGTTGGATTGGGTTTTCGTGGAAAAGGAATATGCCTCGGGGTTGGGAAATTTCGGAAAATACAACAATGTTTCTCAAAAAAATAAAATAACCCCCCGAATTTGGCTAGAAAACACTGGGAGAAAAAGAGGGAGATAGAAATGAACTCAAATAGATCAAACGGAAGAAAGAAAAGTGCTTGATTTATTATTTTTATTTTATATATTAGATGCTATTAATTATAATTCTAATAAAAATTGTATATTTGATCTTACAATATTTCAAAATTATTTAATTATATTTATGTTTATATTGAGGGCTTTTTCGCTCAGTGCGTTTGGTGCCTACATAGGCTCCGTGTCTTACCATTTCTGAATATGCTTTGCTGAGTGGCCATGGCGGGGCACCGCCATCGTCGTCGTCGTCGTTGTCGCCGCCGTTCGAGTGGCCACTCTCCGCTCCTTGACCTTGCCCCATTCCCGGAGCACCCACCTCCCCCTAGCCTATGGCTGGGACAAAAAAAAAAAGTATATATGATGGAAAATGTTGCTGCGTTGGCTGGAAAATACAAGTGTATGCACCCGGGCCAGGACCCTCGCAGGAAGCAGCTGCGGAGTGGTCCCGTATTGGCTTGAGTTCGCATTTTCTTTACTTTTATTTTTCCTTTTTTTTATACTTCCTTTATTTTTGTGTGTATGTGTGGGTGTGTGTTATTTTCTGCATATTTTCGTCGAGTGTTCGGCACACAGCAAGAGCTGTGTCATATGTGCAAGATGAGGAAGCTGTGTCAAGAGCTTCACAAATTGTTATACACTGGCAAACACAGTCAGCGGGATTTTGATTTGTTTTCATTGTTATTTCCTGCGAATAATTGGGATTTAATATTGTGAAGAGTCTGAAGGATTCTAGCTCAAGTCCTGAAAAGTTAAATAAATGTTAGCAAGAGGTTCTTAACTGAAAGCTTTAGTTTTTAAATACTTTACCTTTCAGCGATTATGCAAGCAAACTCAAATAAATTATTAAAAATTGAATTCTTTATGAAATTTGAGCTTAACTTTGTCTCCTATTTTTTTGTTTTTTGATTACGTTGAAAATAAAACGATATATTTTAATTGGAATTTATTTGCAAGCAGCTGTCACGTCCTATCAGCCTTTTCCCTCCTTTGGGTTCAAAGCTAAAAATGTGCAACGCTTTCAATTATATTTAAATTGTAAATGTAATAAATATTAAGTGAGCACTATGTAGTACAGACAGGTCACAGTTTACACAGATACATAGATAGATTTATAGTGAGAAAAAGTGTTTTTTTAAATGCGGAGAGAACGAAGCAAAAATTGTTTGTAAATTGAAATTATTTTGTTACCTATAGCAAGGATTACAGCTAGGAGAATTATAAATAAATTCGATGAAGTAAAATTATATAAATGTACATACATATATGGTATCTATGCATGCAGGGGTCAGTCCTTGAATTGTCACAAAATGGGAATGGCTTCCGTTTTAACACAACCCCTTCTCACTTCACTGGACTCGGCCAATTTTTCGCATTTTTATGCATGTTTTGACATGTTCAAGCATCGTTTGGCGTCACTTGGCGATGTCAGCCATGCAACGTTTTATGGCCCACGCACACAAAGTCGTATATATATACATATATATGTAGATATAGGGAGTATACGGGCAGGATCTGATAGGACTGCAGGACATTTTGTCGTCTGCGGCTGGCTTTTGTTTCCATTTCGCATTTCGCATTCCGCTCTTCGCTTTTCGCATTTGTTTAACAGTTAAATGGGCAGCGGGACCGTCGCTGCCGGCGTCGCCGCGTCTCGATAACAATTTTAATAGGCCATTTAATTTTTAATTAATTCTTCAAGCGCCAGTTGCCATGTCATAAAAATGTTTGCTGTCATGTTTGTCTGCCCGTCTGCCTGTCCTGTCTTGTTCTGTTTGTGTCCTGGCATGTCCCTTGCCCTCAGCTCTCCACTCTCCACTCTGCACTCTGTCCACTCTCCACACTCCACTCTGCACTCTCTCCATTGATGATGATGTTTTTCGGGGCGTTTAATGACATGTTTTTGTTTCATTTCGCCCCGACTCTGCCATTCGCTGACGGCTCTGCCGCCTGCATATCATTATTATTATTCGCTATATTTTTCTTAAGCCCCCTTTCCCTTCCCTATCCACAAACACACACACACACACACACACACACACACACATATACCCCAAAAATAATCCGCAATTTGCTTTGTTTATTGAACATTTGTCTATTTATGATGATGAGGAGGGCGCGCGCGTGTTTTTCTGTCGCAATTTCATTACTCAAAACTTGCTGACGCACACATGCAAAAAATCAAGAGGTACACATAAAAAAAAATATATATATAAAGTATTAAGTAATAATATTAATATTAATTAATACAATATTTAAAATACTTAGTTTGATACAACGTTTAATTAAATTATTTTAAGTGATTGTATAAGGTCTTTATTCATTTTAAATAATATATGACAGTGTGACCCTGTCAGCTTCAAGGAGATTAGCTCAGTGTGGCTGTAGTTCTCTTTGAGTAATCTATTTTCTAGTTATTCCTTTTTTAATTTAAATTAAACTGGATTTTTTTAACGTCTTATAATTACATTTTTTTACCCTTAACTTTTATTCCATTAAGACCTCACTCTAGTGACACTGTTTGCTGTGATAAATTAGCCCAATTTAATGGGATATTTATTTCTTCGTGTATAATCTGTAATTAAAATGTGGGGCAAGAGGGTGGAAAAAGAGGGAGGCGGGGCAGAGAGATGAAGCACCCATTGCCCCACTCAGCCATGGCTGCTTGACCTCGAGGCCAGCTAACCTTCGACCCCGCGTCTCGACCACAACCAACTCCCAGGCGCCCCCCAAAAGGACACAGCCACTGCCACCGCCCCCAACCACCCCATACGCCACCCCAATGCGCATTGTTTGGTTTTATATTTGGAAATTTTTGTGACTCTCTTAATAGCTTTTTGTGAAAATTAATTTCTTCGCTATTAGAGGCTCTTGTCGACTCCATGGCCGGGCTCCGTCCAAGCCTCCTCCTGCAACCAGCCCCTGCAACTCGCTCAGTGTATGTATGTGTCTGATGTGGGAGTGTGTGTGTGTGATGGAGAGTATTTTGTAATTACTTTATGCCCGAAAATTGCCGTAGTAAAATATTTCTCGCTGGCTTTTGGCTTGGATTTAACCGTCGCCTCGGGGCAGGACAAAAGCTGGAGCCGGAGCGAAGGTGCAGGAGGAGCAGGTGGAGCAGGGGGTGGTGTAGGAGGAGCAGCCCTGCGTACTGGGGCTCTGGTTTCTAGCGAAGCTCACATCGGTGGCTCACAGCGCTCACTAATGAAATCAAATGCCTGGCCTTGGCCCTAACCAAGCCACCGAAAGTAAACCAATTTAAGGCTGGTCATATTCAAATTTACACAAAAATACTTGCATAGGCTCTTTGGGTTTAAGCTTTGAGGTTTTATAGGTTTTATAATTAAAAGTAATCCTTTCCCGACGATATATCACGGATCAAGGAAGTTACTTTAACCTAAATATGTCGCTTAAAAATATATAAAATTATATCATTCAAATTAAATATATGAGTCGAAAGAGTGTTGCTTTTGAGTTATTTATTTTGTAGCTTTAAACTTAATTTCTTGTACAAAATATTTCTAAATATTTTCGCTACCCTTTTCCTCATCCACATATCCTGGCCATAATTCTCACCGAGCACACCAAAATTCTGTCCAATTTCGGTTCGGTTTTTTTCGGTTTCAAAATTTCAAATTAAATTAAAATTCAATTTGGCAAAAGGATGGAGAGCATCTCCCTCGAGGCTGCCGCAAAAGATGGCGAGGCGGCCCACACGCTGGTTATCTTTGGGGCCTCGGGAAAGCTGGCTCGGCGAAAGCTCTTCCCGGTGCTGTGGACGCTCTACCGGGACAATCAGCTGCCCAAGCGATTCCGGATATTCACCTACTGCCGCACACCGGTGCGGGTCAAGACCTACCGCCGCCGGGTGCTGCCCTTCGTGACCCTCGACCTGGCCAAGGACCTCGAGAAGTACGAGCGGTTCTGGTCAAAGGTGTACTGCGTCCAGGGCAAGTACCATAAGCCGGAGCATTATGCTGCCCTGGCAGTGGCCATGCGGAAACAGGAACGGAGACACACTCACTTGGTCTCCCCAAAAACAAATCGCATCTTCTACTTGGCCCTGCCACCGAGATCCTTCGACCAGGTGACCCTGAATGCCAGCCGCCAGTGCAGCTCGCCAAATGGCTGGACCCGGATCATAGTGGAGAAACCCTTTGCCAGCGACGACACCACATATAGCTGCTTCCGGCAGGCACTCCGCAACAGCTTCCGGGAAACGCAGATCTACCACATTGACCACCAGCTGAGCCGTCGGGTACTCGAGAGTTTCCAACAGCTGCACTACGCCAATAACTTCTGGGGCATCACCATGAACAACCAGCATGTGGCCGCCGTAATGATCTCGGTGAAGAGCCACCTCCCTGTGCCGGCATGGCGGGCGAACTACTTTGAGGAATTCGGAATCATTCGGGATGTGATGAGTAGCCACATGATGCACATGGTGGCCCTGGTTGCCATGGATCGGCCCTTTGCCAGCACCACCGAGGAGCTGCGTGAGGAGCGGCTGAAGACGCTGCGGCAGGTGCTGGTGCCGGACATGCGGCACGTGGTCATTGGTCAGTATCGCAGCAGTGAGCTCAACGAGGACCCGGCCAGGTGTGGCTACAAGGAGCATGCCTACATAGCCGATGACTCCACGCAGGCCACCTTTGCCCTGGTCACCCTTTACGTTGACAATCCCCGCTGGCAGGGTGTGCCCTTCATCCTGCGCGCGGGAATGGCCCTCAATGACACCAAGACCGAGGTACGCATCCAGTACAAGCCGGTGGAGTGTAAACCCTATCACACCCGCTGCGGGGAGATACGGAATGAGTTGGTGCTGCGCACTGAACCCACCGAAGAGTTCTTTATGCGACTGCGCCTTCAGCGGTCACCCGTCGGTCGGGATCTGTGTCTGGGGGAGGCAGAGGTCAGCCTTTGCCCGGACGAGTGCCTCCCCAGGCAACTGCCCCGAATGAAGCACTATGGGGATGCCCTGCTGGATGTCTTTAGGGGCGATCAAACCTACTTCCTGCACACCGACGAGCAGTGCCAAGTGTGGCGCATCTTCTCACCGATCCTCACAGCCATCGATGCCATCCGTCCCCATCCGTTGTACTATGAGTTCGGCTCCCGTGGGCCCATGCAGGCCTATCGCCAGGCGGAGCGTGCCGGCTTTGTGTTTTTCGCCACCGACGAGTGGCATCGGAGCGAGGAGGGTCTCGAGTATACTCTGGAGAAGAGTAGTAGGTTGGCCAAGGGTGGTTTCAAGGGGATGGAAGGTGTCAGGCCTGAGCGGGCCCAGAAGCCTTGGAAGTGTTCTGACCCACAGGAGGAGGAGGAGCAAGGGGAGTCGCTTTATCTGAAACCTCAACAAAAATGTTAATTACAAAACAAGTCCTTTGCAGCTGGTGAATAATAAGAAGTGTGAAGTGAAGGAATGCTATTATTGAAATATTATTATATAAGGAATATTTAAAGGGATTATTACGAAGGGCTATAGAAGCCACGTGTCAGGAATTACCAGACAGAAAACAGAAAATATGCCATTAGGTGCATAAATCTGTCCAAGCACTGGCCCTCCTCCACATGTAAGCCATTATAGAGTCTGACCTCTCTGACTGACTCTCCCTTAGATCCTGTAGGAAAACCTGCCATTCTCCCAACATGGAAATCGTTTTTCTCTCCCCTCTCGAGTTAAATGTATATGCAGTTCTTTTTTTTTTTTTTTTTTTGGGGTTGAAACTTTCCTACGAAAATTGCCCAGCATAATTGCCAGCTATGGTGGGGTACTCTGCCCTCCCTGAACCCTTTAAGGATATCTTCCGACATGTGTGCGTCGTTAGTTAGTTTGTTATAACTACATACAATTTTATGGACGCCAACGCCAGCGCCAGCGCCATATTGTAAATGTTATAATTTTCACTAACAATTTTTAGCAGCCGTCGACGTTCAAGTTGGAGGCGGGTCGGGACGCTTAACATTTTACCATTTATGAACGATGGGTAGCTGTATATGTACTATATATACATATAGCCATGATAATTTTCAACAACTTTTACGTAGCGTGTGAAACAAGCTCGTTGTCTGCTCCGGAAGAGGGCCTACACATGCTGCTGCAGGGAGCCAGGAGCCAGGAGTCAGGAGTCGAGGCACAAACCCCTCCTTATGCCACTTAAACGTGCTTGGGGTTTTTAAGTATTTTTTAACATTACTGCCGAAAAGCATTTTCTGTGTTTTTCACTCCGATTTTTCTTGTTGTATTTTGTCAGTAATAAAATTTAATACATACACACGCACAATTTTACTCAATTATAAAAGTTTCCACATTAAAAGTTCATTGCAGAGACGGAAAGTCCGAGAGTGAGTGTGTGTGTTGGGTTAGGTCGTGTGTGTGCAGGCAGGAAGAGGAGGGGACAGGAAGGGACAGGAACAGGAACGGACAGGAAGGAACAGGAAGGAACAGGCCTAGAAGCTAGGTCCTGTGATTCCGCTCCCAGTGCTGGGCCAAAAACAAACATCAAAGCCAAAGTGTCGCCGACAGAAAAAGTAACTTCTTTTTTTTTCTATTATTTTTCTCTCGCTTTGAGGGCCAGTCTGGGGCGAATTCGAAAAGGGAACGAGGGGGGAAGGGTGGAAGGGTGGAAAGTCGGGAAAAAGGTTGTTGTGCCAAATGCACAGAGGTAGCCCTGCGCCCCACTCTCCCTCTCCCATGTGTCCTGTGTCCCCCTAGCCCAAATGACTTTATCCTGCTCCTGCTAATCGGCAAACAGTATCTGCATAGCCCCGGCCTGGCCTCGCAGCTCCTGCTAATTAGATAAAGGATCAGGGACACCGAGTCCGAGTGCGAGTTCGAGTGCGAGTCCGAGTCCGAGTCCCCGGCGGAGTCCTTGAAGAGCTGGGCAAAGCAACACAGTGACATTCAGTTCACTGATCCAGCTAACGAGATTTCGCTGAAGAGAGAGAGAGTGAGTGCGAGGCAGTGCTTTCTTACGCATTTCAGGCCACGCAAAGTTGGCCATAATTCAATTATTCCTTCTTGGCTAAGCATTTTTGGTTACGAAGCAAATCCTTCTTGGCTAAGCATTTATTTTTCTTTAGTTTTTAAGAGGTGTATGTGAAAATTCACTGCAGGATATACAATTGTTTTGAATAATTTCCGTGACCTAGTGACCCCTCTAGCTTTCCTGATATTTTCTATATAATATTTGCCATCCTAAACCCACTCTCCCCTTGCGCTCTTTCCAGGCTATGGCGGCATCTCACCCCGCACCCAGTGGGGCCGCGTGGCTGCCCTGGTCTACGCCCTCTTCGGCATACCCATCGTCCTGCTCTACCTGTCCGCCATGGGCGAGGCCCTCTCGGCGGGCATGCGCTGCCTGTTCCGGCGCCAGCGTATCAAAGGCGGCCCCGGTGGCGGACCAAGTGCATCTGGCGGCCTGGGCTCGGGAGCCAGCACTAGCTCCAGCGGCATTGGCGTCGTCGGCGGCGGTGTTGGCGGCCGTAAGTCGGACAAGGGCAAGGGCCAGGGACAAAACCAGGGGCACTATGGCCACCAGAAGTTGCATCAGCAGTACGGCCTGCCGCCCTCCGTTTACCAGCAGCAACAGCAGCAGGCACAGCAGCAGGCGCAGCAGCAGGAGCAGCACCGACAGCAGCAGCACCAGCAGCAGCATCAGGGCAAGAAGTCATCCGGAGGACGCAATGGCGGCGCCGAAAGAGGACGTGGCTCGCCCAGCGTCCCCATCTCCATCTGTGTGTGCGTGCTGCTCTGCTATGTGAGCAGCGGCGCCATCCTGTTCCACAAGCTGCAGAACTGGAGTGTCCTCGAGTCGCTGTACTTCTGCTTCACCTCGCTGGGCACCATTGGATTCGGGGAACTGGCGCCGAATGGACCATTGGCCTTGTACACCGCCTCGGCGTACATACTGGTGGGCATGGCCGTGGTGGCCATGTGCTTCAGCCTCATCCAAACGGAGATTGTCCTGTGGCTGCGCAGGTTCAGCGTTCAGGATCATGTGATGCCCAAGGCCGAGGAGCTTGCCCTCGTTTCCGTCTCCGTTACCCCGAAGCCCTCCTGACAGCGACCCAGCGCCGATCCCACCCTCGGCGTGGGCGTGGGCGTGGGGGTCGGCCTAGGCGGCGGTGGCGGTCTGCCCGCACAGCATCAGACCATGTTCTTTGGTCCCGCCCACACGCTCACCCAGTACAGCTCGCTGCCGCGACGCAGCCACCTGCAGGCGGCCAATGCCCATGGCGGCGGTTCGGCCTTTCAGCGGAACACGCCCATCCGACGCTCCACGGGCATACCGGAGCATCATCTGGAGTACTTTGTGCCGCGCAGCATCAGTGAGTTCAATCTCTCCGGCGTGGGGGATCTGGCCCTGCCGCCGCCGCGTCGATATTCCCCCAATATGGGTGGAGTGGCCGCCGCTGGCGCTGGTGCTGGTGCCATCAACATGAACATGGGCATGGGCATGGGCATGAATATGGGCCTGGGCATGGGCATGGGTCTGCCCCATGGTCTCCAGCTGGGTCCGCCCCAGACGCTGATCTGCTCGGCAGCTGCGGCTGCGGCAGAGCAACAGCAGCAGCAGCAACAGCCGGCACCTCCACCGCCGGCTCAGCTGCAGATTGTGACACTGAAGCCGCGCAGCGAGAAGATGGTGACCTTCGAGGATGAGTCCAAGGGCGCAGGTGGTGCCTGTCCCCACGGAGTGCCCACCACTCCGCGCAAGTCTCCAGCGTCGTCAGCCTCGGCGGCGGTCAATGGCTGCGATATATTCATGTGACCAGGAGCAGGAGCAGGAGCGGGAGCAGTCGCTGGAGCGGGATCTGGATCAGGAGCAGCTAATGATGATGCCGAGCTAAATGCGGCCATGCGGCTGCGCGACAGCATCGATGATGCACTCTGCCCCAAGACAGGACCGGCGCCGGGTGAAGTGATACGCGTCTAAAGAGGGGAGAGGAGAAAAGAAACAACGCCCAGGAAAAATCGAAGAGAAATCTAGGGAAAACCCTAAGAAAAAATCCAAGAAAATTTCCCGAGAGCAGAAGAAGCACACACACACATTCAAATAACACACACTGTAAGTAAATGCACACACACTAACACACCCACTAACAACAAGGATAAGGGAAAGGATAATGAAGACGTAGCGAAAGCATTGCCTACTTTCCAGGGCAATAAACTAACATTTACCGCAGTTAATTGTGTCTTTTTTTTTGTTTTTTTTTCCTACTTTTTAAGCATAAACATAAACATTAAGCAAATATTTATTATTATGTGTGTAAATATGGCTAACAAAACCACAAAGAACAACAAGACGACGCGACGTAGGTGCGAGGCGAGTGAGTGAATTAAAATTAAAATTCCGTATGATAAATGCATAAATAATTGAATGGCTGCCGTTAATGCCATGGAACAGGAATCCAGAAATTAATAAATACAAACACACACACTCCCATACACGCAGACACACACAGACACTCATACACGAAACTATGAATAATAAATAGTGAGAGGGCGTGGCAAAGGGGGCAGGAGTTCAAGTGGAAAACAAACAAAATGCAAATGGAAATGACAAATTGTATAAATACCAAAGGACAAAGTTTATTTAAGCGATTTGTTAGTTAGTTCGTTTTGCGCTCCGCTCGCTCCCTTTGTTAGTTTTGTTTTTGTTTTTGTTTGGGTGAAAAATTGTAATTAGTTTCGTTTGAATGCATTGTATAACAGTTTTGTTTTGTTGTTTTTTTTTGTGTTTGGTTTGAACTGCAGATGAAGTATGCATATGAAGAGGGTTAAGAATTGCTTAATTTACTATTTTCTATATGGAATTGTTATACAAACTGTTATAACAGCATAACAAGTTTGGGGTCTTACTGCACTCTATTATCAAGACTGTTATATACGACAAGTAAGACAGTTTCATATGTTTTCTTTATTATTCTGATTTTAGAATGCAGTTCTTAAAGTTCTCCAATTTTTTGTGTCCTAATTACCCAGCTGTTATACACAAGCATTAATTACCAAAACTGTTATAATAAGGTGCCAAATATTAATGAAATTCCCACAAACCAAGCCAAAACCCATTCTATAAATGTTTGTTAAGCAACCTCCACACAAACTCAGACACAAGACAATTTTGAACTGTTATACTGTATAACTGTTTATGTACCGTGAACCTTTAAGCTCATCCTCCATGTGTTAAGTGTGTAAATGTACAATATGCATGTGTATATGTGTATATGTGTATATGTGGCGAAAAATCAAAGAGTTAGACAATTACTGTTTACAATTACAAATACAACATACACAAAGATATAACCAAAGCTGTAACCATAGCCATAACGATTGATGATCCACAAAACTGACATTTAATCGAGAAATTACCAACGATTAAGCCAGAAACTTTCCAGGCATTTAGCTCCTGAGTGAGCTTAGCTTTTTACACTTCACCAAAACCCATCCCGCCCCCTGCTGCTCTTTAGTTCGGGCCCCGCCCATGGCAATTAGGTTTAAATACTTTTTAAATGCATTTTGATTGTAGGTAATTGAGCGCGTGAATGGCCATTTGTTGTTTGGCATTTGTTGCTGCCTGTTTTTTGTGTTTGTTTTGAATTTGTTGTTTGTTTTTTTGTCTTGTTTTTTTGTTGTCCTTGTGACAGGCGTCCTGTGGTGCCGCCTGCCCATCGTCCGAATCGAACTTTTCATTATAAAATAAATTCAATTTGAGTGACCGCCTCCACCGAGTGGGGGCGTGGTCACCGGCTGTTGGTTGCATTTGTTAATTTTTGCCATATTCAATTTGTGGCATTCAATTAAAATAGTGAAATTAAACCAGATAGGATAGTCATTACTCCATTGAGAACCTACAAAAGGCATGACAAGAAGCGTTAAATTAATGGGTTGTGGCCCTGGCCAACAAAAAAAGAGGAAAAAAGTCACAAAATATACTATATACAAAATAAATAAATGTAAAATCGAAATGCAAATGCAAAGAAAAAAAGGTAACTAGAAAATAAAGCATAATGATGGGTCAGGTCAGGCTGAAACTAATTGCAAATGCTGCAGCTTGTGTCATAGCCTAAGCCAATTTAGATATATATATTTATGTCTATGGTAGTTAATAACTAACTAGCTAACGCGACGATAAAAACAAATATTGAAATTAAGCCAATGTAATTAAATTAAGTCCACTTCAACACGCAGTCGACAGAGCCACAGCCACAGACAGAACCGCAACCACAGACAAATTAATACTATCAAGTAAACATAGAACAAAACAAAAAACAAAAAAAAAGAAACCAAGAAGAACAACAAAAACTAAAATTAAAACCAAAACTAAATGTAACGATAAAACTAAAAGAATTTTTTTTTCTGTCAAATTCCTAGCACGGTAAGTTGAACTTGTAGGCTAAACCCGACCGCATAGGCATTTAAGGATAAATTACTCTTAATTCATGTACTCTTAGTCCATAGTGTATACCCATTCAGATACAGATACATTAACAGATACAGATACATTAACAGATACAAAAACAGATACAAAAACAGTTACAGATACATATGTAGCCGTACACAAAACGAAAACTAATCTAGCATTGAGAAAGGTAAATAAATAACAAGTAAGAAATACTGCAGTTCGCATCGTATATATACATAAATATATATACATATGTTTATGTATATGTATACATACATCTCTCTCTCTATATATACATATATATATATATATATACAAAACCCCAAGCAAAAGAAAAGAGAAGAATAAATACATCATGAACAATTTAGTCAAAAATCAACATCATTATGTTTGCTTTCTCACCTGCGGATTTGAATTCACAAAAAGGTAAACCTGGTAAACCTGGTCGTGGGTGGTTAATGTGGTTCATAATTACAGGCTATTATGCCCTTTGAAGTGGACTCTGCTCTATTTGTAGAGGGATTTATCATTTTTGGGAGTTTGTTTGCGATTTTCTTTTTAAGAATTGTGGCCACCACTTTTAAGTTTTATAAATTATTTATTAGCTGTACTATAATGTATCATTTTTAAATAGCTAGGCTAAGTATTTATTAGTAGTTTGTATTAGTTTTTATAATTTTAAGTATAACAGTATAACTGTCGGGGGTTTTGTCCGCTAGTTTGTCCATTAACCTGTCTGCATAGGGAAATAATTGCTTACACATTTTCCAGAGACCTATTTTTTCCAAGTATTTATTAGTAGTTTCTATTATTTATTCTAAATTTTAAGCTTATTATTATATTGTTTAAAGAATTGTCCGCTTAAGGGAGTAATTGCTTGCATACCTTTGAAATTCTTTTCTAGGAAATAAAAGGTTAAGTATGTATTGTAAGTATGTATTATTATTAGTTTATATTATTTGTTTTAATTTTAAGCTTATGTTCAAGGCAATAACTGCTTTAATCTTATGCCTTTTTATTTTGTTTTGAGAACTACTGCTGTCATTTATTAATAATTTATATTATTTCTTTTTGTATATTCCAAAGCTGTTTCCTATTCTGTACGTGTCCAGTTTGTCCGCTTAAGAGAATACCTACTTATACAATTTTCTGGAGAGTTGTGTATGGTAAGTATTTATTTATTATTTCTACTATTTGTTATAACTTTAAGCTTGTCCGCTTGTTTATCCACTCTCCTGTCCGCTTAAGGGAAAAACTGCTTGTATATGTCCATATCCCTAGGGTAATCCCTCACTTGATTACACTTTTTCTCCTGCTCTTGAAGAGAAATTACAGCCATCATCAAAGGGAATTTTCCGAAATATGGACGCACTCAGTGGAGCGGCAGTAAATATCGCGGAATGTGAATATCTTACATTTAAATTGAATTGGCTACAAAAATCAATTTGTGCGTTAATTGATAAAGATAAAAACGGAACGGAACGGAGCCCTGTGCCTCTGTCCCCAGTATCCAGTATCTCGTTTTACCTTTATTTTATTTTATTTTTGTTGTATGTGAATTATTTAATCATTTAATTAGTGTTAATAATTTATAGCAAACAGCTTCGCAATCAATTTGCGTTGCTGCATGCAGGCAATATATATATATCGAATATATATATTTATATATATCTGTATATACATATATGCTGCTGCTGCTGTGTGCGTTGGCATTTTATGACAACTCTGAAATGAAATTTCACTTAATCAAGTGGCGAAACTCAGGTGTGTCCAGCCCTGTCCCTTCCTGTCCCTCTCTCACATCAATTTAATTTACTTCTGACAAATATCCCCATATCCGGACAACACCAGAGGACACCAATCCTCGCCAGGCGAGTGTGTTTGTCGATTCTATAGACGAAATGTCAAGTGGAAAAGCATTAGCCCATCAAATGATGTGTAATGTGCTCGAATCTCTCTCTCGAAAATTATCAAGCCAAATGCATACAGACATTTGTACAGTGAGTGACATCAGTATAGGGCTTATAAATATAAATAAATAATAAATAAAAATTAAAAGGGATAAGTAAATATATTTTATGGGAGAGTACAAGCTTGTTAAAGGTAACCATCATAGCGAAATAATTGTTTTCAATGACCACGAGCTTTAATAAATCATTGAATATATATTTAAAAAATATCATTTCATTTCTGAAATACATATTAAACGATTTATTTTAGTTAATTTAAAATTCTTAATAGTTGTAACCACTGTACCTCCCTATTTGCATTGTTTGCACCCAGTGCCACTTGCGACTTGTTTCATCCGAATGTTTTGTATGTGTGGATGAATCGTCATCATCATCACCGAATTACCTCAATTTACACAGAGATGGAAGGGCATTAAATTAATATCCTGAAATGGCATCAAGGCAGGACATTTCGGAACTGACAGAGCGGACAGAGCTGAATAATGCCCAGCCATTTCATGGACCAGGTGATGTGGGATCAGTTGACCAAAATGACTGCATTCTAGCCCGATCAAAGGGCGCTGCAGATCCCTTCAGGCTATTAGGGAGACGAAGCGTCTAAGGAACTTGGACGTGAGCAATAAATTTCGCTTAAATGTTCTCCTTTTGTTCGAGTCATTAAAATCGCATTTGCCAGAGAGGGAGAGGGGGAGAGTGAGTGAGGGGGAAAAACCTTGGTAGGAAGATGATGATGCTGCTACCGCTCCTGCTCATCTTCTTGGCAATGCGTTGCCATTAACGTTGACTGCTACGTTGTCAACACACTTGACATATAATTTGATTACGCATACGCATTTTATTAACTCATTTTCAGGGCAACCATCCGCCCCGTTGGCCCGATGGCGATATGATATACTTACGCGCGAGATATGCCTCGCCCATTAACGGTTACGTTGTGCCGGCTCTGCGGTTTTCAAGTGCTCCTCTACCCAGTTCTTCCTCCTGCCCTCCACCCATATATATCCCATATTCCATAGCCCCATACCCCTTTGCCCATCATCATCAACGTCCTTCGTCCTTGGTCCTTTGCCTCCTTTGCTTCGATTCCCCGATTCCGGCAGCATATTGTCTGAGTCTCAGTCAATTACAACAACTCAGCCTTCGCCTAGCGATGGCAGCAGGATTTTTATGCTTTTTCTCTCTGAAAATTCGGTGGATGTGGGGCTGCCTTAAATTATTATAAATATATTTATACCATTTATATATAGAAAGAAATTAATACTAATAATAAATTAGGTGTTATAAATAGTTCGAATATATTAAGTATTTATGTTTAGGCAGTCTTGTTATCCCTTGCATTTATTTTGTATTCTTCTAGAACTTGAAAGTATTTTAGCCAAAGGAAAAAAGTTATTTTTAGCTAGACTAGCTAGCACTTACTTTAATATAAAAACTTATAAATATACAAGTATTTATATAGGTAGGTATATAAAGATATAGTTTCCTTTGGTGCTGGTCCTTGGTTGCCATCTCTAGGCAGCCAACAGCGGCAGCAACTAATTTCTTTTTACAACTGTAGCAGTTCTTCAGCTTTATGGAAGGCAAATCCCACATACACATCCACATTCACACACCCACAGCCACGCATCTACACTGAAACAAACAACAAACTCAAGAAATTAGGCTTAAAAAAGACTTGTATTTCCCAGCTGCAAAAACTGTTGGAATTTCTGTGAAAAAAAATATTACAAAAATTATTTTACTTATATTTACCCATAATTTAGAGTAGCATTTCATTTTTAGAACATTTTTCTGTCAGTGTAGTGTATTTGCACAGCCTCAAACAGCTGCTGCCAGGCCCAAAGCCAACGCCAAAGCCAAGCCAATAACCCAAAGGAGAGCAGCCACAAGGAGTTGGAGCGAGCTGTTTACTTGAAACAGACCAGGCTGGAACCCACACACACACACTATGCCTCAAAAAGGACCCAAGCCGAAGGACGCAGGATGCAGGACTAGGTGGTGCGGGAAAGGAACCGCAAAACTTGGCCCCAGCAGCAGTAGCACCAGCCATTGAAAAGTCGTTAGCAAAACGTCAGACAACACACGGCATGGGTATACTGCTCCTGCTTCTGCTCCTGCTCCTGCTCCTGCTCCTGCTCCTGCTCCTCCTCCTGCTCCTGCTCCTTCTCCTTCTCCTGCTCCAGCTTCTTCTCCTTCTCCTTCTGAACCTTGGGTGCCTTGGAATCCTTTCCTACGCCTTTGGCTTTGCAACTTTGCGGTGAGTTCGAAGGGGTTCCCGCTTGGTAATATAGAGCTAAGTAACCAACTAAAAGGCAGCCCCAGCCCGGACTTGATGGAGTCGAGTTGGGGTCCAAGACAAATATCAACAGTATTCCACAACGCGAACTCGTCCTGGCGGATTATACCGATTAAAGTTGGGGCCCAAGTGTGCCCAGAAGAGGAAAACATAGAGAGAGAGGAGAGAGAGAGATACTTACCTGCACAAAGGATAAGTTATTCGATCGAAACGATTAAAGTACAATTTGTACGCTGGCCTAAATCAGATCGAATAGCTGGGGTCCTGCGGTGGCTCTGGTCAGTTGATTTGGGTTGAGCAGGACTTGGAGCAGGACTCGGGGCAGGACACCGCCATTAACCCGCTGCGCTTCGGCTAATAACGCTCTCAGAATGGCAGCCGGGAAGCGGGGGCGAGGCTTTTGCCAAGTCTTGCGCAACCGAAATTAAAAGTTCCTTCGTCCTGGCTTCCTCCTGGCTTCGTCCTGCTCCTATTTTGGCCACTTCCGGTTCCCAAAGACCGGCCAAGTGCAGCCATTTTGCGTACGCCCATAAATCTATTAAGACAATTTGGCAAAAGGCAAAGCAGCAGCCCAGGAAGGCAATACACACACACACACACAAACACACACACGGGGGAAAAAAATGAGAGAAAGGACCAAAAATAAATCGGAGTCTCGAAACTTTGTCTACTTTTTCTAGCTTTTGCCTTTGGCTTTCCGTTTTTATTTTATTTGTATTTTATTTTCGGTGGAACGCATCCTAGTGCCAACCAGAAACCGCACAGAAACTGAAGCGCAGCCAGGATAATACCGGAGGGTGGGAAAGGTGGGGAAAGGGGAGGGGAGAGGGAGGGGTAAAAAAGACCCAGGGTGGTAAAGTGGCTGAGGAGCAGCAAGGAAGAGCAAACAAAAGTAAACAAGCCGCCTTTCTCTTCATTTTTTCCTCTTTTTTTTTTATTCGCAATTTTTAAGTACTGTCAAGGGTATCGCTATCTTATGTCCTATACACATACACCCACACACACACACACACACATAATACACACACACATAACACACACACACGACAGGCTTGCTGATGGGTGATTATATGACAAGCTCAGGGAGCTTTACGCTGCACTGCTAGAAATTGGGATTTAATTAGCAAAATTAAATTAGTTTTTAAGGAAAAAATATAAAAATCATATAAGAAAAGTTATTTATTTATATTTTGTAAATATTTTCGAGAATAGAATATAGTCTAGCTAAAAATATAATAATAATTATGGGAAAGCATCAACAAGGCAGTAGAATTTTGAAAGGATCTGCCAGCTGAGGGCTTGCTTCCCTTGAAATTTTGCTTTATCGTAATAAATATTTATATAATAATATTTATATAATACCTAAGCAATGCTTTCAGTGTAGAGCGTAACCCGGCTCCTGAACCTGAAGCCCCAGCCCCCAGGAAAAGGCTTCGAAGCTGAAGCTGATCCTGGCGCGCAGTTGGGAGCACCACCGCCTGCGTTGTGGCTCCGAGTGCTGGATCCAAACATATACATATATATATCTGCAGCCTCTCAATACCCTGATATGTAATATTTTCTCCTCTTTCTCCTCCTGATTTTTTTGCTCCTCTTTTTTTTGCTGCAGGAACTTTGACTTGATTTACATTTGCAGCTCAGCCCCCTTGCAGCTCAGCTCAGCCTTAAAGCCCCATGTTCCCCTCCCTCAAAAAGTGTCAACTCTCCGCGCGAAGTTGCTGGCTGTGACTGCAAGATACTGTCAGTGTGTCCCAGTGTGCTTAAAAAAGGAAGAAAATATAAAAAAAGCACCCATTCTGCCGCATTCCGTAATAATCTATCAAAAATTGTACGCAAACAAAATGTGATTTGGCTCCACGTGCTCGGTCCCAGCTTCATTTTTTCCCCCACACCCACACCCACTCGGGGGGAGGTGGGGAGGTGAAAGGTGAAAGGTTCTGGAGATTTTTCTACTCTGCATAAATTTTGTCTTGGCATTTGGCAATTGCTTGTACTGCAAAAAATTAAGGCAACCACTTGTATGTTTACTGATAATTCAAATTTAATTTAATTTTAATTGAAAAGAGCATTTTTGAATGTTTGCATAAACTATTAATCATATAAATTTAAGTCCCAAAATGCTCAGTACATATTTTAATAACGAAGAAAACTTAATTTTCTATTTACAGCTTTCAGTTGTCTATAAAAATAACCGATTTCTTGCGGTGTAAGATGCATGCAAACACTGGCTGTTTGCCCATCTCAAGATTGTGATTGTGATTGTGATTGAGCCGAGTTGAGATGAGTTGAGTTGAGGTTGGGTTGGGGCGAGAGAGGGGAAGAAGGAGCTGGTGATGTGGCATGCAACTGGTTGAGATTGCATTGGAGACCCTGCAACTGGGGCCCTGGGAGTTGCCTTTAACCGCAGATTGCATAACCGCCGCCTCGTCTATGGAATCCCCCAGTTGCTCCTTTTGTGGAGTCCTTCGACAGCTAATTTCGATTAAGTAAATGTAGGGACAGGTACTCCCAGCGGTTGGAAAAGCTGCTTTATTCCAGTGAAAATTTCTGGTAAGTGCGAGTTACCTCAAATATTGCTTTATTTATTATTTAAGTCGTATTTATTTCCTTAAATTGTTCAGAAAATTACGAGTATATAGAAAACTGCCTGAAGTCGCTGCTTTTTGTGCCTGTAGACTCTGTGTTCAATCTGTTGAACTTTGTGCCATAAACAACTTTGCTTTAATCGATTCTGATTCGATTTGAGAATCTGACTTTGAATCGCTTTTTAAATCGTTTTTGTTTGAAAGTTTTTCGGCATATCTCTGCCTTTGCCTGTAACCCGGCCCGTAACCCGCTCAATCTGTCACTCAAGCCCTCCCTGGGGGCGACTCTACAACATTACTTTTGTGTCACTTTTTTTTCGGTGTTTTTTTTTTTTTTTTTTTTTTAGAAAAGCGACAAAAGTTGAATCGCAACCAGAACTTTTGCCCCCACACATGCATGCTCATCGTGCCCTCTTGCGGGCTCGTCAGCAGATTTCGGAGGCTGCAACATCCTTGCTTACACTCAACTTGAATCGAACTAGCAGCTGGTTTTTATTTTTACACATAAATAAAAGTCATTTCACTTGGTTTTCCATATTTTCCATTAAAATTGTGATCTTTGCAAGCGTCTGGTGATTTTAAAACCCTTCTCTGAAGGCTTAAAATTAAGCTCTAATTTGGATTTCTTTCTTGTCTTTAGTACACTTTATTTTGCTTCTATTAATTGTTTGTTTTATATATATTTTTTATTATTTTACTATTTTATTTATAGGAAAAATGTGCGATTTGGCTTAATTTTTGCCTTAAAAATCGATAACACCTTCAATGGATTTTTGATCATAACTTGGCTTAAAGGAGAACTTTTCTGCATTTAAAACTCAATTTCTTATTTTTTTGCCAATTTTAGTCAATTTTGACGATGTAACCCCTTAAATTTTTTTCAAAAAATGGGTCACATTTTTTTTTTTTTGCTGGACATGTCTAAATTGATTCTGCTGTTGATGCTGATCAAGAATTTATATGATTTATACGTTCGGAAATGACTCCTTCACTGCCTAGGAAGCTTCTGACTAAAATTTGGTACCCTGCAGGGTTAAAAATGTGTAAAAAACAAAAAATATTAAAAATGGCTAAAGCCATCTTATTGTTCTCAGTGTAGCGAAAGCGGCCAAAGGAGTGTACGGGAATGTCGAAACAAAACAAAAGTCGAACGAGAAGTAAACAAATCTTGGCGCTACAAACGCACCACGACAAAAGATACAAAGATGCGGCAAAGGCACAAGAGCAGAGGCAGATACAGATACAGACACAGATACAGATACATCTGCAGATGCAGATGCAGATACATGTGCGGCGAATGGGGAGTTAGCCAAGAAAGAGACAGATGGCCAAGGAGTAGGAAAGTGCAATTTGTGCGGCACAGATGGGAGAGAGAGTCAACCAAAGTGAAATCCTATAGAAATTGCATTTGCGGCAGCAAAAATTTGAATTGCAATTGCAGACACACACACACACAGAGCCGTGATCCTCCCTCCCTCCCCTTGGGCGCTGGCGCTTTTCCGGTTTTCCTGTTGCAGCTTTTCCGCTCGCACTTTGCCCTGGCTTTTTGCTCAGGGTCCGAGCTCCTTCGTCCTTCGTCCAGCTCAAGCTCAGCTCGTTTATCAAAGCCAACGAACGCTTTTGAATTTCTGAAATGTCCTTTCCGCTTTATCCTTCAGCACAGGAAGTATCGTTGCAAATTACGTTGCCTGTGTCGCTTAGTTTTTCCGATCCGAATGCGCGAACATGACAAATAGATTAGCCAAAAACTTGGCCACAAGTCCCCGCTGCAGGCGGAAAGGCGGAAAAGCGGGAAAGCGGACCGGCGGACCGGAAGTGGCCCGTAATGATGACGGTTCTGGGCTGCAATTAGGGCAAGGCCTAGCCCCCTCCCCCCAGTAAATGTCAAACGCATGAAAAATGTGCAACACAGCAGCAGACGCTTTAAGTAATAACAATTTCCCGGGCAGCTGATGAAAAGTTAGAGAGGGAGAGAGGGGGCGAACAAACAAAGTCAAAAATAACAACTGTCCCCGGGAGCTGGGATGTCTGATCTATGGTTGTGGATCCCATTCCATGCCAACTTAAAAAACTTGCATTTACCACCCCATTTCCCACCCAGTTTTCCATCTGTCATGGCTGCTGCATCGCTTTATGGTTTTATTCATTTTTATGCAACATGGCCAATTGATGGCCGTAATTGCTTTTATTTCCCTCGTAGGCGGTAGGCGGGGCCGCAGTCCAAACTTCGGGGGTGGCAACTGTCGAAATGGCGACAAATGCGGAATCAATTGCATAGAACGATGCGAAATGGTGGCAAAGGGTTGGCAGGGTTGTAAAGAGCCAAGTAAATAGCTTATGAACTTACGCATTTTCCGAAACGGAAGTTTTCTAAAAAGAAGGGAGTTTATTAAGAGATTTTAATAAGAGAGATTGGAGTGGATCGTAATTACAGTTGAGAAAGCATGAAAAGCAACTCAGAGATAGTGCCGCTCTCTGGAGCTCACCGCTCTCTGGAGCTTGCCGCTCTCTGGAGCTCACTGCTTCCCGTTGATCGGCGCCTCCTTCTATTATTCTTCGCCCGCCGCTTGAGTATCTCCTAAGCAAACAAGGAAGAAAAGTGCGGAAAACAAGAAAACAGCCGGAAAAATCGATATCGCCGGCTATAATCGCGGATCAACGTGCAAAACGTTGGATTGAAAATCGGAAAAGTCGAGTTTGCATAAGTGTTTGTGTTGTGTTGTGTGAAGGGGAAACAAATTGCAGATTAACCAAACGAAGACCATAAAAGAAATAGGAAAATCGAGAGAAACAAGAAACTGTGAAGAGTCGTTTTCTTAAGCGTGCAAAAACAAACGTGCAAAAAAGTGAAGTGGACAATAGGCAAAATGTGAATAAGAAAAACATTTCGGTGTATAATTTGTGAATCGCAGTGCCCTTTCGCCGTTTGGACTTCTTAACTAACAACAGAGTGAGTGACGATCATTTATTGTTTTTTTTCCTCTTCTTCCCGTCTTTGTTTTGTCCTCGTCTTCGCCGTTAGTTTTTGTGTTTCTGGTAATTGCCCTTGAAAATAAAATGTAAACAAGGAAAACGAAAGTGCTCTCTCACGGGAAGTAGATGCTGGAATCCGATCCACATTTGTGGACTGGAAATCTCAGGCGGTGTTTGTTTTGATTGCCGTTCTGAAAACTAGAACTGGAAGTTATTTGTAAAGCAATTATTTAGCAAAACGGGGAGGAAAAGGGGGACAAAAATTAAAAAGGTTAGAATAAAAAACTAAAATCTGTTTTAATTGTTACAAATTACTAAAAATAGCTTAAAAAAGAGTTTAATTGATTCTTATTAAAAGAAATTGACTTCCAACTTTTAAATACATTAAAAGTGTATTACATTTTCCCTTTATTTTGTCAATTTAAAATTCATTGAACACCGATTCATGGAAATTTGTTGCTTTTCCCCATTGCCATCGAAGTGCTGTCGATGGGAATTTTAAGCACTTTCCTGCCTCCTCCATTTTCCTTCTCCTTTGGGGAAAAACAAGACAAATACAACTTATAAATAGTTTTACTTGAGTAGCGAAAATTGAAAAAAACCAAACCAAAAAGCGAGCCAAAAAGTAAGCCAAAAAAATAAGCAAAAAAAGAAGAAGGGGAAGAGGAAACGCTGCGGCAGAGACAGAGGACCAGAAATAATAAAATAGAGAAACTTTTAGCGGCGCATTAAGTAAACCAAAGGAACTGCGACTCTGTGGTTGTCCTTGAGGCTTCGTGGAAATGGTGGGCGCTGGGCGGTGGCAGTGCGAAAATGTGCTCCTAACTTAAATTTATGCGACACGCCGACCAGTGGTACCCCTTTAGCCACCCCCCAAAAGGAGCTAAAGGGGACGGGGACTGCCAAAAAAAAAAATCCAAAGAAAAAGCACAACCAAAACCCAAAAACCGTACAGAAAGAAACCGAAAAAAAAGCAGAAAAAAGAAAAAAACGAAACGAAAACTCGCATAAAATTCAAACGCAAGCGAAAAGTTTTTGCCGAAAAAGCTCAACCGAAAAAGGAGATTTTTCCCAGAATGAAAATGCGGGAAATGGCAATCCGTTACACTGGCCCCTCTATTGAGCCCGAGCCCCGGCCAGAGCCTGTGTCCTGCAGGACATGGAATGCCGAACCTTGTTACCCTCAATAGGCCAAGAACAATACACAAGGGGGAGGGGCGGGCGGCGTTCAAAAGGTCCTGCCGAAGGAGGACATCGGCGACATTTTGATTTATTTATGCCGACACCAAACGGCGGCCAACTGTGAACCATCGTGTGTGAATACTCGTGCGAACAGTCATGGCGCACGCGAATAGTGACACTGATGACATAAATATTAAATATTCAAGAAACTAGATCTTGAAGGGACCAAAACTACTCACAATATTAATTATATTATTATTAAACGAAGATATTAAAAATAAGATGATCAATTCACTTTGAAATCTGTGTAAAAGGTGGCTCAAAGTATGCTAACAAAATTGTTTAGATACCAAATGCAGGGAAAATTTGTTTTCTTTTTAAGATTAAATATTATTTGGAATAGTTATGGACACCTATTCAGGGGATTTAAAAACTCTAATGATTTCTTTGGCACCTTCAAGACGGACTAATTATGACATTGCATACTTGTCGAGTGATTTTTAAATGATTTTAAAAATAATAAATACATTGTTTACTCAATAAAGTTAAATATTTCACCTTTTTAATTCTTCTTTCAATTCCTTAATGCTTAGAATAAAATTCCTAAGATATTGAACCTACAAAATAAAAAAATAATTAAATTAAAACTGCTTCTTAGATTTTCTAAACTGATTTCTTCCCTACCATTGCGACCTTCGGTGTTTAAAGGCGTTTCTCGGCTCTGCCGGAGTTTGGCATTTGGCATAATCAGTTAATGGCACAGTGGGGGGTGGTTGGGGGCGGTAGATGGAGGTCAAAGAGGAACTATTCCTCCATGGGAAAAGCGGAAATCATGCAGAGAAAATGAATTTCATTAAAAGAACGCCTTCAATTGGACTGTTTAATATTGTACAGCAATGTTTTGTCTGAAGTTTTTCCTTTGGTTATGAATTAAACAAGTTGGGAAGCTATATAAGAAAGCTATAGATTAAAGTGATCGAACTTGGGATACCCGGTAGGCAAGGCTTGAAATAAAAGTAATAGTGCATCCGTGTATCCTTGTGCCTCTATGAGGGCATAATCGAAAACAAACCGAAACGAAAGCGAATTTTATATTATTTTATACAAATTATAGTTTTGTTTTCTTTTTTTTGTAAAAATAAATATGTTTGAAAATGCAAGTTAAAACATTGAAATCAGTTCCGAAAGAGCAAGGGAAAATATGATTTTTGCCCACTTCAATTGTTCCCTCAACTCTCATAACCTGACTCATGGCTCCTGGCTGCTGGCTCTCGGGCTCTTGACTGCTGCTAGCTCCTGCTCCAATTTCCCTGTTTCACTTTTGGGGTTTTTGGGTTTTACAGGGACCTTTCTAGCCCCTCTAGCCCCTTCCCTTTCCCTTGCAGGGCTTGATATTGGAACGGAAAAAGAGCGGCGGCTCGCTTGGCTCGCTCATTTGGTTTTCCGTTTGAATTTCCTTTGCACTCAATGAAATTTCAACTTGATTTCCGTCGGGCATTTGTTACTTATATTTTTCAACCATCCTCGCTGTGGATGTGGCTCTGGCCCACACACACTCGCAGTTGTTGACACCTACCGCCGACGACAGCTGCCTCAGAGCCCCCATGTCCTGTAGCCTCTGTGTCTGTGTCCCGTGTCCCGTATCCCGTATACCGGGTGCCGTCTCTGTGTGTTTGTTTGTTGATTTGGCTTAATAGTTACCAGGAGCAGGAGCAGGAGGAAGAGGAGCAGCAGCAGCAGCAGGACCCGAAGCAGCAGCAGGTCTCGATTTTCACAGTGGGTGCCCCTCTGGCCTTGATGGTCGTTGGTGGCGAAAGAGCTTCTGGCCGGCAAAAAAATATAAAAAGAAGCAAAAAATACGTAAAATAAAAATATAAAAAAAGGGAAATAGAGGAGAAAAAAGCGACTCGAGGATACCCTAGTCCACAATCTGAGATATTCTGTTGGGAAATATTTTTAATAAATATTTATATACTATAAAGTGCTTAAAGTTAAATGTGAAAGGCAGAAGGCAGAAGCTTACCAAAATTAAACTTGAAAAATGGTTAAAGTAAAATGAACTAATTAGAACCTGTAATATATTTTTAAGAGTTTTAAAAAGGTTTTAGTTGTAGGAAATATTTTCATATCTCCAAAGATAATTCTGCAATGTTTTTAATAAGATTTGTAAAATGTAAAGTTAAGTTAAAAAAAGTCTTTTATATTTATTATATATTCTAGGAAATCTAAGAAACTCATTTGGCATACTCTTCAAGTTTACAGGGTAACCACTGAAACGGTAAACAAAAATAAAGAAACATATAGCCAATTTGAGGAATCCGCTTAAGTGCGACATTGATTTCCGTCACTGATACCCAACACATGTCGACCCGGCGAAAAGCTTATGAAAAGGATAGAGAGCGGAAAAAAGGAGGAGGAAAAGCAGGAAAAGTAGGCATGCTGAGAGGCCCAGAAACAGATATTGGAACGGTTTTGAAACAGAGGGAAAATGGTCTAATTACAAATTAAAATGCCACTCGAAATGTGGGTCTAACCCAAAGCTAAATTTGTATTTCCCATCGACTTTGTGCGCTTGCAGATTTAATGAGGATTTGGATTTGCCTTTGATCGGAATTTATTGCAGTGCAGGCAGGCGGAGGGACCGTTCCTCGGTCGGTTGGTCACACACGAGCTGACATCTCACACTCTGTTTTTTGAATTGAAATCCCCCTGGATATATCCACAACCCCTCCCCCCGGAAAACCTATGGTTGCCGAGAAGTGTGTCCATAAAATATTGTTGCCAACAGATTTTAGATTTTCACATGCAAAGTTTCCATTTCTATTTCGAAAGTTGTTTTTTAGTTTAACTTTTTAAGAGGGTATTATGGTATTTTAAGGTTCACTTCGTTAATAAATAAACTTATGTTTTAAAGGAATTTGTTCAAATGAACTATTAAAAATAAATAAATAAAGAAGTGGCTATGATTGAAACTTAAATAATAAAATAAGATATAAAAGGAGACATGCTGAAGGTTCAAAATAATTTATTCATACCAAACACGAGTCTAAAAAGCCATTACAAAAGGCTTTCCATAAATATAAGTATAGTAAAAAATTAAGAAAAATACTTTTCATTATAAAAAACTTATTTTAACCCGGAAATTAAAGCGTATTTACACCGCAAGAGTATTTCAAATGCGGGGTTTAGAACATCACAAATTTCCGGCTTAAAATTTCCAACTGCAATAGTCCTTCCTGTGGGATGTGTGTGTGTGTCGACTATAGATTCGATTTAAGAGGGAAAATGCGAAAACTACCCAGAGAAAGAGAGAGGGAAAAGGAAAATATGAGCGTGAGAGTGTGAGGGAAGCCAGCGACAAGTTGGCCAGGCGAAAATACGACTTGTCATTAATAACTTGGCAATTGTATTGGGCCAGTTGCAGACAAGGCAGCAAGGCCAACTGCAGCAGCATCAGCATCAGCAGCAGCTGTTTTTCCGGGCTAAGGTCGTCGTCGAATTAGAAGGGGTTTTGTGTGTGTTATGCACTGATCAAGGGGAGGCGGCCATTGCGGGGGCAAGACTTATGTCTGGGTCGCAAGCCATGCGAGATTGAGCCCCGGCAGGTTGATTGATAGTCTGGAACGGAATGAAATTGAATGGAATGGTGCCCGGGGGACACACTCGCAGATGTTGGGGCAAAAACTCAGCCAGGACTCGGGAAGAAAACGCAAATGGAATGGTAGAAAAGTTGGGGAAAGGTGAGCTGATTCAGATTGTTTAAAAACCAGTGTTTAAAATGCAGGTAAATAAGAGCAACAAACGAGGCTCTAAATATATATATAAAAAAATAAACCCTTTAAAAAACGGAATTTTTATTAAATACAAATACTATAAAACTACGACAAACCCAAACCAAGAAAACCAATAAATAATAAATAAATATTAAAAAAAAACAATAAAGACACACAAAACGAATGAGCTGCAAACTTAATTTATTTATTTGGTTAAATTAAATGTTTGACATGTGAAAATCTATGAAAATGGGTAATCCCAATAAGCCAAGTGTCTAATTGGCAGGAAATTGAATTGACCAACATTAATTGGGGAGGATTAGGGCTATCTTTGGGGTCCAAAAATATTTAATTAATAATTATAATAATCATGGATTAATGCATTTGAGCGGAATTGAGTGGGCCAAAGGCTGATTGGGACTGGCTACACTTACTATATATTCTGGGAAAGCCCAAAATAAATAGTTTGTTGCCAGATTTAGATACTCCAGGGAAATGCTCTCATTCATCAGGTTTTCTAATGCATAAAATATGGCCTCCCGGCTTGAAGGAGACACTCCGGTCAAAGGTCAAACCGTGTGCCAGACACTCACTCAGTCATCCGCTAGTCAGTTCGTCATAGGAGCAGCCCTCAATCAGGGCTCTCTGTCCCTTAGCCATGATGATTAATTGTGGGCCAGGCATGCTAACAATGTTAATTTGTCATATTTATGTATGTATTTGCGACGGCACTTCCGACGGCGAATTGGGTGAAAAGCTGAAGTGAAAAGGGAGCGAGGCGAGACGAGAAAAGCTAAAGGAATCAAATTAAAAATGTATAATCGCTGGGGGGATACCAAAAAAGAGAGAGAGACGGCGAAAGAAGCGAAGGAAGGGCACTGTGACGAGCAATCAAATCAATAATTCATGTTATGAAAACGTTAAGAGTAACGATAATGCCCGAGACGAGATGAGTTCACACAGTGGCGTGGCACAGGAGGGCGCAAGAATATTTTTAAAAAAGATATTCTAGTCAAAAAAAAAATTACAATTACATCAAAATGGTTTTTTCAATACAAATACTACTTAAAATACAAATTATATATTAAACAGCTAAAAAAAAATTAATGCATTCGAAAAATTCTGAAAAGAACAAGAAATAAAGGGATATATTCATGCGTTATTTAAGCTAGATTCACTTTTTAAGCTTTACATATTTATTGGACCAATTGAAAATTTAAGTTACCTAAAAAATTAAAAAAATATAACAATTTTTTCAATATAACCTTAAAAATAAATCGGTAACTGTGACATTTTCAATTTAAAAATCCTAATAAATATTAAATAATTTGAATAATAATAAGTAACCCCCCGGGCAAGGACGTCCCTGTGGTCAGGTGGCTGGTAGAACCCGTCTTGAGGTCGAATTTTTATCTGAAAGGAGGTTGTCTCTGCAAGGGAATGGGGGCTTGGGGCACAGGGCAAGGGGCATGGACATGGACGTCGGGGGACGGGGGGTTAAGCAAATGTACATTTTCAATGACAACGGTAAGTGCATGTAAATGCAAAACGATGACAATGTCAAGGGGCGGTAGCAGCGGCTAAGAGAAGAGCTTCCACACAAACACACACACACACACACACTGCAATTCAAATAAATTTTCATCTATTTCGGTTTTTGGGTTATGGTCGTTGGTTTATATCCCCGCCCTACCCTCGCCCTGCCTTGCCCCCGACTGGGCATCCGCAGCACTTACCGCTCACTGGTGGCTGTATTTAAATACTTGCACGATTTCCGGTTGTTAGCGCTGCTAAGTTTCCAAAATGGCTGCCTCGCACACACACACACTCATGCTGACGGCAGGAGGGAGCCCGAGCATAGCACACTTTCGAGCGCAGCCATCGACAATTGTGTGTGCTCGTTGATTTGCCCACAATTTCACAAATTTCCACATATTTCCATGCTGCGAAATGACGTAAATGAACACGACGAACCGTTCAAAATCAATTTCCAACAATTTGTCCATAACTATTCCCGGCCAAAGCCGTTTAATTACAAGCTTTCCCAGGAAAAGTCAGCGCCGGGAGGGGGGAAAAATTAAATGAAACACATGCCATCGGTGTTTGTTTACCCATTAAGTATTAAATGCTATACCGCTATACCCAAACGGTTGTTTATAAACAACACAAAAAAAAAAAAAAGAATAAAATCAACAAAAATATGTTAAACGAGCCCTGGCATAATATTTACTTTACTTAAGGAAACTTGAAAAAGTTTAGCTTACGTTAATTTAGCTTGCATGGGTGCCCGAAATTCGAATTAATGTGGTTACAAAATATATATATTAAATGTATTACAAGCAAATGATGTGCTTATAAAAACAATTTACAAAAAACAGTATACAAAGAAAGGAAAATATGAATACTTTAGTACATTGAACTAAATACTTTATAGTTAATTTAGTACTGAAATTCTATTAGACATTAAAATGATGATCTATTAAGGATATTTTATAAAAGTATCTGTGTAACTCTGAATATTACTATTATTATTTCTTTAAATATGTATCTACTAGCCTAAAATCAAAATGTTATTCCTCGTCCAATTTACCTTTTATTATTCATAAACAAGTAACATTCAGCACCTCTCAAGAGGCAATTGTGCCATTGGATTTATTGTAAAATGGCGTGCGTTAATTTTGTCGATGCCCGATCGGGTTTCCATTGCCAGCCGATTCTCGGAAAATATGCAAAACAATCATTGGCAGAGCCAATCCACAAAGCCAAACAACACAGGCCTGCAAAAAATACGAAGAAAAGAAAAGCCTGGCATTGGGAAAGGGAAAACAAAAAGAAAAGAAAAGTAGAGAAAAGAAGAGTAGAGAAAAAGGAGTAGCCTAGGGCCAAACCGCACCGTTGGCACTTGCTGGGATGTACCATACTGTACACACTCACTGCCGGGAGTGGCATGCCGGGCGAGGCTTTTCCTCGATTTTCCTCGCTTTTCATTTGCTTTCACTCGTTTTGGACAAGTTGTTGTTGCTTGCCGGCTGGTTTATTTTATTATTTTGCTGCTTTTCCCAGACTCCTCAACCCCCTCTTAGTGTGTTCTCTCTTTTTTCCTGCTGCATTCTGTGGCGGAAGTTCATTTGAGGAATTTCGCTTTGGCATTTCAGATGTGCCGTTCATTATTTTGTTTTGCTTTCGCCTCGGCATTCACCTGAATTTCCCTACCCCACCTACCTCTCCGCCCCCCCACTTCGCATTTTCCATTTCCCACTTCCCATTGCCAACCCCATTTTGGCCCGTGTGCTTTGTCTGCAGCTGGTTTCCATAGCCAATCTTTGAATGAATAGTCTGATTTATAATGATTAATGCCTTCGAGTTATGTGTCCGACATTTCGCAATTGAGATGGTAGCCGAGGACTGGCTTGGAGTGGAGAGTAGATTTCGAGTCGGATGCTCAGCCGGATGTCAGTCATGAACATTTTCGCAATTCGCTGATTTTGGCATTTTTTTTTGAACGAGATTTTCCCCAGTGATTTTCACCTGATTTTCCCCTGGCCAGGGCAGGCTGCATTCGCACTGATAGCGCGATAAGCAGCTTACCTGCATGGAGCTGAAGCTCACCTGAGCGATTGCATCTCTCTGGACGACTAATGAAATGGCCAAATTCTAGCTTTCCTTGCGGAACACCTCCCACCTCCCACTGACACACACACACACCTTGCGGCTGCTGCTGCTGCCATTTCAATTTTCCCGTTTTTTGGCCATCATAAAATATAATTGTTTTTCCACTTGGGCCCCTCCACGAAAGTGAAAAATAAACTGCCAATTCCACATTGGCGACTGGCTAACAATAAGCTACAACAGCAGCAAAAGCAACAACTACAGTGAGAGAAACAGCAACAAGAGCAATGAACAGAAGTAAGCTATTTGTTTAACAGCTGCAAGTCAGCAGGAAAAATATATTAAAAAAAAGCGAGAGAGAGAGAGACCTGGGAATAAAGCAGCCCAGGAGCAGGTGAAAGCCGGCAGGAACACGTCGACAGGATGGTATCCTTGGTGTGGAAATTAATTAACAACTTTTTGAATGGAATACATAAGGAAATATATATTGTATATAGGAAATGTATAAAAGAAATATTTATGGAAAATATGTGGGATATACATATTGTAATTAATTATACATTATAATAATCAAATATTTAATATAGAGAAAAATTAAGTCAAGTTACAGGTTTTCACAATTAATGTTGTTTTGTCTTTACGAAAATTTACCTAAACATTTCCAAACTAATAAAATAAATAGTAGTATTCATAAAAAATATTAAAAATAAATGTTATAAAATGATGTACAAACTATTTGTGTTCTAGTAACTTTAGCATAAATATTTATATGAAGAAACTAAAGAGTTGTCTACCATCTAGAGGCTATTTTTTAGGCAATTACTTATTGTAAATTTAATATTATACTGGAAACATGATAAAATGGCTCAAAGTTTATGCACATATTAATAAATACAAATAAAACTAAATGTAAAATATTATATACAGTATGTTTACTATAGTTATCTCAGCGAATAAACTCTTGAGTTCTTTATTATTTTTTTTTTGGAAATTAATACTTTTGTATAACAAAAACTAGTCTAAGAACCAAGTTAGAATGTTTTGAGGCTCACACGGTTTGCGTTTATTACAAATATAATAATTACAACACCGCAATCCCTTAGCAATTGCCTAACATCGCCCGATTCCTACAGGGTATACTCTGGCCAAAGAAAAATGACCTAGGCAAGGGCGTTCTCCGCGTTCAGCTGCTGATTCTTGGACTCGGGGAAGCTGAGACCGCATTAATGGCCCACCAAGTTCTACTTGTATATATAGGATATAGGTACCATATATATATATATATATATATATATATATAGCCCGGCTATATGCGTAGCTGCTGCCTACGATTTTTACCTATGTGCCGCCACTGCTCCGACACGGAATTCATTTAAAATTTAATGACCTAACCGTCGTTGTTGTTGTTGCTGGCTGTATGCATGTCCTGCCAACCAACCAACCGACCAACAACAACAATAACAACAACAACACCATCGAAGCGATATTAAAATTCATTAAAAATGATTTGCGTAAAACGCAATTTTATTTTCCCAACGCCAAGGGAAAAAAAAACGCCCAAAAGAGAGAGCGAACAAAAAAAAACAATGAAAATAGAAAAGGAAAAAACCGATATATAAAACATAAAAAACAAGCATGGGAAAGCGGTGGAAAAAATAAAGTAACAACACTTCAAAATGAAACAAATAAACAGAAAACAACAAAAAATATTCCAAGCGGATCGGAATTCAGAGCGTGGAGTTCCAGGGAAATATGGAATGGCAGTAACCATTGTCCAGGGGAGCAGGTCAGCAACAGGGTGTGGGGGTGATTTGGGGGGAAGCCCCATAAATAGAAATGCCGAAAAACATACATATGTATAGATGAAATTCTTCCCCCCCTCCTCAATGGCTTTATGAACCACTTCTTTGGCCCAATAACCTTTTGTTGCAATCGGTTTTTGTTACCATTGCAATTTTCGAACTGCATCAAGGCTGCGGTATCAGCTTAAACATATATCCTTTGTTAATTGTTTCCATTCACTTTTATATTAATGTGAAAAGAAAAAAGTAAAAAAAATGATAGTAAAACATTTGAAATAAAAACTTTCTAGAGTTAACCAGCAACTAAAACAAATAATTTAAAATCAGTAGACATTGTCCGTACTTCATGAGAATTTAAAAGATATTAAAAATAAATTTTAATTAAATTAGATTAATACAATTCCTTAGAAATACAATTCTTTACACATAAACTAATCTTCATTATTATTATTTATTTATTATTATTATTCATATAATTTTTATTACTTGCAGGAAAACGACGCTATGCCAAGGTAAGTTTTCTTTCTTCTTATAATTATTATTATTATATTTTTACTATATTATTGCAATTGAACTGAACAAGAAAACTTAACTAGTAATACACATTTCCTAGGATTTTATCTTTAATTTATTTCCCCAAAAATTCACTCCAATTTCAGTCAGAATAAAAGTATTTATTATTCAAGTACACTTCAGTGTTAGTTTGCCTTCATCTGGCTTTTTATTATATTAACTGGCCTAACCTTTAACACCATTATGTTTTGATTGGCTGCGACTCTTTATGTTCGCTGCCATATAATCCCAACATTATTATCCTTTGGACCCGCCTCATGCTGTCAGGCTCATAGAGTCCTTCCTCTTCATCCAGTTGCCACTAAAAAATTAATGAAAAAAATTGCCTGACGCAACGTACATATAAAATTAAAAAATTTATTGCTTTCACTGATAGGCGCAACACACACACTCACACACACACACACACACAGGGTTCCGCCCCTGCTGTTGTTCCTACCTTTTTTTTTCGTACTTTTTTCTGTTTATTTTTTTTTTTTGCGTCACGCAAATTAAAAACACAAAATACACGAAGAAACGGCGCACAAAAGCCCTGAAAATGGTGAGTTGGAAAAGAGAAACTTTTAAAAATATTGCGCTAGGCATTTATTTTTAACAATCCATGCATTTTATATGTTCGGCCAGGGGAGGCGTGGCCACGGAGGCGGGTTACGTGCTGCGTGTTGTAATTTCCATGTAGACACGGCAACGGCAACAGCAACAACAGCAGAGGCTGCATCAGCATCAGCAACAGCTTTCACCTTGTCGCTTTTTCAATTTTCCCATTTCCATCGCCGCTCCTTATTGACTTTCCCCTCTCGGCGGCCGCTCTCCTCCTCTTTATTATTTCCTACGCAGTCTCCGCTGCGTATACGTAATGTGCGTATACGTAATATGCGCTCTCTCGCATAAATATCTCTAGATGTGTATAGCGCTCAGTGTATATCTGTATTATATTACTTGATTTGATTTCATTTTTATTTTGTATTTTCATTTTCATTCTCATTCTCATTTTTATTTGTATTCTCGTTGCCACTTGCAAAACATTTCACAGTCTGTTGCCTGTTTTGAGCCCCGTCTGATTGTCATTGAGTGCCAGTTCCCTGCTCCTTGCTCCCTGCTCCCTGTAGGTGTAGGTTTGGTGTTTGGATTTTCCCAAAAACTTTGCCTGTGTGGGATTTTCCGGCCGACTTTTCTGTTTTCTGGATCGCTAAGAAGTCGCGATTTTTGGGCTCATTAAATTTGACAAAGATTTGTGAGAAGAAAATAGAAAAAAGGCAGAAAAAAGTTTCCTTGCCGTCTGATTCCTGTCTGATTTTCAACTTTTCGACTTTAGCCATTTTTTCCCCGAGTTTGCATTTCCCACCTCCCCCGCTTGGCTTGTACTTTTATGAGTTTCATGTCAACTTGATTGCCTAGACATATGTAGAGTGGCAGAGTGGCTGAAGCACAGAGGCGTTGCGTGGGGCAGAAGGCCGTAGAGGAGGCGGCGGAGGTCAAAACACTTTGTCACCGGCTCCAAAGCTACTGCCACACAGCTCCTGCTGCCGGTGAGCAATTAGTCGACAGGTGACAAAGGTGTAGGGTCCGGCTGGCTGTCCCACACGGCAGCCAAGGACTTTGGCTAGCAAATGGGCGTGGCTGGCTGTGAAAGCGAAAAGAAACGTGGCGAAGAAAAGAAAATATGAAAAGCCAGATAAGCTGAGAACCACAAGATACTTATTAGTAGACTGGATATTACCCTGGAAATAGGTTTGTGCATATAATAATATTTATAATTCGGAAAAATAAAGAGAGTCTCTTGAGCTGGGGAACAAATGGAAGTCGGTATAACTTATTTAGTCTATTAATTTTATTTAATTTATTTTCTTAAAATATATTTAACTGTATTATTATAAATTAATCTATTTTTTTAACTCAATATTTATTCTAGTCTTAGCTTCATTCAAATTCGGAACAATTGTAACGATTGCATTGCCTTTACATATCAATTAACAACAAAGGTTTCTTACAAAAACTATCTTAAACGAAATTTTCAAAGCTTAAGTGATAATAAATATATTTAAATAATAGTTTTTAGTTTTTAAAAGGGCAGTTGACTTGTTTTAAACCTTGATATGAATCATAAACTAAGGAAAAGTGATGTGCTTGCTAAGGAAGCTACGTATACGTAATGTTGGGAGCGCGCATTACGTATACGCAGTGTGGACTTGTTGTATTTTATTCCATACAACCACAAATTTCTAGGGTTTTATTTTGTAATTTCCTGAACTAAATTAATTATTTATTTCTTATTATTATTATAGTTTGTATTAATTATTATTTTCTATGTATTTTATTTAATTATGCCATTTTATTGATTTAAGTCTAAACTTCTTCCATAAAAAACATGCAATCTTGATGGTTTAAGTTAACAGTAAATTTCAAATTAATAATTCTATTTGAGGCAAAGCCTGAATATAAGTAAACGATACATAAAAATACCAACTAACTTCTTGTAAACATTCCAAGAACAAAGACTCATTCACCTCTCGACCCTCGGTAATTAAGCAGATAAAGCAGCCTAATTATCGGGTATCATATAGTCGGAAAACCAAGCACTCGACTCCAGAGCAGAGACTACATTTTTTTTATATGCTTTTTTTGCTGTTTTCTCCGCTGCTTTTGCGCGACGCGAGCGAAACAATAACAAGCGGGATAAAAGCGGAAAAAACACGGTGTTCGGCGTGGCCATTGTGTTGCCCGTACAGGTGGACAACACGTATGAAGGTGTGTGTTTGTGTATTGCAGTCGTCCGCGATGGCGATATTTCAGTGCGTAAAAAAAGCTTAAGCTAAAATGGGATTAGAAACAACAGAAGCGACTGGACAGGACATGGCGGGAGCAGGAGGAGCAGATGGAAGAGGATAGAGCCCTGCCATGAGGAATGGCTCTGGAGCTGGCGCTGGCCATGGCAAAGTGCTTATGTATGTGTTGTTTACTCTGCTGTTGTTGTTGGCCGTCCTGCTTCTGCTGCTGCTCCAGGTTACTCTGCTGCTGCTTTTATTGTTGCTATTTGAGTGGCCGCACAGCTGGCACATCCATACGCACTCCGCCAGCAACAGGAGGCAGCGGAAAGAAAAAAATACCCGAAAGCTTACCTGAACTTACCGGCGACTAGGAGGTATGTCGGCTAAGGAAAGTACCTTATTCACTTTCAAAATAAATAACAAAATTAGTTAACTTCAAATTAAAGCAATAAACAAAATATATATAAAGTGAATATTAAAAGGAAAATTATTATTGAATTCAAATAAAATATTTTGCAATTTCTGCGATCGTTCTTTCAATATTTTATATTTGAAATTGAAAATTGAAAAGTTATTTAATTGGCTTTTTAATTGTTATTTAATTCGTAACAAGTACTTTAATTATATTTTTAATTGTTTTGTAATTCGTAACAAATTATTGAATTAGCTTTTTGTCGGTTATTTAATTCCTTAAACTTTATTCAATTAGCTTTATGTTCGTAAAAAGCAAAACTCAAATATATTTACATTTTTATTTTATTTATTACCATTTCTAACACTTTCCTAGAGCATTTCCTTAACGGCTTGCTGCTTTGCAAAAACTTCTCCTATTGTTTCTTTACATTTCGTTTTCCTTTGTACTTTTCGCTCTCATTTTTTTCGGGACTTGCCGTGTTGCTAACGAAATTATTTAGTAGACCCGCGTGGCTGTCAGAAGTGAGGAGCCGCGGAAAAAACGCGGGAAGGGGAAAAAAATATACAAAACGCCGCAAAAGGAGAGCTCGGAAAAGCTGTACAGATGGGCAGCCCAACAGGACATTGAGTGGCAACTAGTTCATCAGGTCTGGGTGTCACAGCTCCGCGGTTGTCTCTTCCTTGTACCTTTTTTTTTTGTTTAGCTTTCTCCCTTTTTGGTTTCCTTTTTCGGTTTTTTGGAACTTTTTTTTTTGTAGTTCCTTTACTTTGTTTTTATTTTTCTCTCTGAGCTGAAGCTGTGCATAAAAATCGCATTAAAACTAAAGGAAAAGTCACCTCCCTTTGGTTGGGAACAACACAGAAAACCAAATTCGTGTTCGCACCGCACAAAAAAAAGAGCATAAACGAAAGCAACAACAATAACAGCCAGGATAAGGCAGGACATGCATATACACAGGAGAAAATACGTAGAGAAGGCAAGGCTAACTTTGAATTTTTTGTAAATTCGCTTTATGACTTTAAGCACTAAGCACAGTGTTTGTAAACTTATTTGAGATATTAATTGTATATTTGATGAGTTTATTTTTAACTATACATTTATTTTGCAGGTTACTTAAGTTTATAGAGGGATATATAAAATTGTTATATTTGGAAATTTATTTAGAGATCATTTTTAATTTGTTGAGAGATATTTAGAAACTCCTTTTCAACTTCTCAAGTCAGTTTCTATTATTTTTAGCATATTACTTTTAATAAATATATTTCTGAGATAGAACAGCAGAGTCGATCTAGCCATTTTTGGGAGAAATTACATTTTTATACCATGTACCGTAGGTACAAAGGTATATTAATTTCGTGCAAATGTATGTAACAGGCAGAAGGAAGCATTTCCGACCCCATAAAGTATATATATTCTTGATCAGCATCAACAGCCAAATCGATATAGCCATGTCTGTCTGTCCGTCTGTCCGTCTGTCCGTCTGTCCGTCTGTATGAACGCCTAGATCTCAGCAACTATAAGAGCTAGAGCCACCAAATTCGGGATGTAGGTCGGAATGTTTTGCACGCAGATCAAGTTTGTTTCAGATTTAAAAATTTCCCTCCCACTCCCCCGCAAATCAATAAAAACGTTTTGCAGCCACAAATATTACCATAGATCTTTCTTTTTTTGCATAGGCATGCATATGTAGAACATGTATCAATACCGAAAATCTGGTAAAGATCGGGTGAAAAACACAAAAGTTATTTACTTATCAGTGTGTTATCTATTTGGCAGCTAGCGACAGGTGCATCCCAAAAAACAACAACAAAACTGATGAGCGCAAGAAACTAACTGCCGTGCGCAAAAAGAGAGAGGGGGTTATCTCTATCTCTGTCTTGCACACGCAAGTGCATGAGATGGTGGTGGTTTTGCAAAGAGCGAGTTTGTTTACATTTCTCTAATAGGCAAAAGTCGCGATCAGCTGATCAGCTGTGGTGTTCCCTGGTTACCGATTTTATTTATAATCTGGAGCTTATTCGAGCGGCGATACATATTGGTACATGGTATATAACAGTCGTTCACGAACGACTGTAGCTTTCTTACTTGTTTTATATATTTTTCAAAATTTTTGCATAAAAATTAAAAACCAAAGTGCATTTTTTAGAATTCAAAATACAGATTTATTAACCTAATTAAAACTAGCAAAGAAAACCTTTCCGATTTGAAATCAATGCATTTTGAGTTATGATCGATTTTATATTCGGCAAGGACATGCAAACTTCGGCTTCCCAAAGTGGCTTCCTTTCTTGTTATACATACATATATATATTTTGATTTATGTACAACCCACCTGTCCCACTGTGCGTGGGCGTATGTGGCAGACTCTTTTTTGTTGTTGTTGTTCCTCTGAGTGTGTGAGTGGGTGTCTGTTTGTTTGGCCAGCTTTATTTTTTAGCTTGCTGACTTTTCCTTTTCGGTTCTGTTTTTTTTTTTTTTGTGCTTCTCTTTTTGGTTGGGGAAACACAGCGCCTTTTGATGTGGGCTTATCAGATATCAAAGCGCATAACTGATAATGTGGCAATTGAAGGAGAAGCTCAGACAACAGGTGGTCGAGTCGCGTCGCCCCGCTCCGAGACGGGTTGAGGCAAGTGGCGGGCTTGGCCTGTGTTTATCCTGCCTCGTCCTGCCCCGTCCTCCAGCATCCTGCAGCATCCTAGCCTCGTACATAAGTTCCATGCTGATTAAATCTAAACTCAACTGACACGGGCCAAAGGCAAAAAAGCAGAACGAACGCTAAAAGTCAAAGGCAAAGTTCAAACAGGTGAAATGGTAAAATGCTAAAATGGCGAGGGAGGGGGACAGGGAAATGATAGGTTCATCCATCGCAGTTTTCCTTATCGAATGGATTTTCTTTTGTCTGGCCAGCTTACCTTTTGTGAATTCTTGGGTTTTCCCTGTTTTTCCATTTACCCATTTCCGTTCGTTTGATTTTATTTATTTTTGTTACGAAACGCCCTCCTTTTTTTTTTTTTTGTAAAAGGAGTATTAAAATAAAGTCGATCAGCTTGTTAGGAATGTGTCAGGCTTAGCTTATTATATAGTATCTAGGTGGATTTTAAATATATATTTTTTAAGTAAATAAAAACCTGTCGAAAACAGGAGCTTTGAGGTTGCTAACAAAATATTTACGGCTTGCAAATTAATAGGACATTGATAGAAAACTAAATAACATAAAATTTAAATTTATTTTCTACTATAATTCTCAATGTGTTCTAGCTGGGAAGTGGGGAAGTAGAAGACAGTAGGGTTTTTTTTTGGATTTTGGATTTAAGCAAAATAAAATACGAATTACCTTCTGTATTCCTTCCTTAATTTATATACTAAATACTATTGATTTATTTTAAATAAGAGTATTTTCTCCTTTATATACATTATTATATTAATTGTAATTATAAGTAAGAGTATTTGAACTTTCATTTAAATATTCAGCACTTTTCCCCCGCAAACATTTCTTGTTTGTCGTTTTGTTTTAGGGTTTCCTTTTTGCTGATTTGTTTATGTTGATAATGATTACAATGTTGTGTTGCTGCCGCCAGCTTATGTAGCCTGCCACAATTTCTCCTCCCCACTCCCCCCACTTACCCCCGCACAGTTTTTCAGCTCCCCCTTTCCTGCCGCCGCCCCTGAATTGTCCCGCTCATTATCGCGGCCATCTTTCAAGCGCTTCAAGCCGGCATATGTTAGTTGGCCTAAACTTGAAAAGCTTCCAGCGGCACACAAGTGTGGCCTACTTTCAGAGCGGGGGACTGTGTCTGCTGCAAACATAAAATCAGCTAAAACGCTGCCACACACTCCTATTTATATACATATATATAAACACACACACACTCACTCACACACATAGTGGCACACAATTTATGCCCCTTTTTTGCTGAAGCCTCAACACGGGCCCCGTACACCTTGCGGCATTTAATATTTGTGTTTCGCCAGCGAAGAGCATTTTCCCAACCCTCTGTTGGGTTTTCAAAAAAGAAGCAAAAAAACACAGAAAAAAACCCCAGAAACCAGAGGGAGGAGGGGGAAGGGAAGAAATGTTACCTGCCCCCAGTGCCAACGTTGTCGTCGTCGTTTTTTCGTGCAAATATAATAATGCCAGGACTGCGCGTCGACTTGTTTACGCTTTGGCGAAGGCTTTTCGCTAAGGCAATTTATGATTGACCGCATGTCCTGGGGGAGGCCAAGGACCTGGCCGCAATTGAAACTTTAGCGCAAGCACGTGCCAAATGTTTTCGCTGGCGGCTTGCGACGATTACAACAGGACCTCTCCCCCGCCACAAAAAAAAAGAAAAGAAAACCCGAAAACACCCCATCAAAGGAAATTTGCTTAAGGGTACCCGTGCCCGTTTGGCTGTGTGTATATATAGTACATTATAATTACGTTTCCTGGAGGTGAAACCAGCCAAAAATATTCCGGGAATAAATAAATATATATATATATATATGTGTGTATTTAATATATGGCCAATAAATAGAAAGTCGCCTCAGATGGGCTCAATTTAATTGGCCCTCAAAATATATGATGACAGCTTAAGGAATGTGATTACCAGCCATAAAGCTATGTGTTTTTAGGGAGATTTTTAGAAATAATATGAAATCAGTAAACGAATTGAATATTGTTTTAATTAATATAAAGTAAGAAAAAAAAACCATAATGTATATTTAAGATTTACAAATTTATTTGAAGTTATTATTTATAAATGTTTGGTTTTCCTTTTTTTCCTGCCACACAAAAAGGTGTGTAATTTGTGCTGAAGGTCTGCCTTTGAATTGTGTAAATAAAAATAATTTACTACATCAGAACGCAAAATAAAACTAGCTCAGAAAACATGAGGGAAAAAACTGCATAAATAAATCAGTTGAGCTAATGTTGTTAGGGTTTGTTTAAATTAATTAAATTATCATTATAATTGATTGGGCAGCAGTGTCAGGGTTCACATCAATTCCCCAATGCCTCATCCTTGCTGCCAAAATACATAGTGTATATATGCACATATTTGTGCTCCAAATGGATTTTGAAGCATCGGATAAACAATATATTATATTTCTATAAATCAAACTGCACTTTTTCCCCCGTTGCTGTAAGGGAGCAAGGGATATTTATATACTTACCATACACACTGTGTATGTCATATGAGTATTCAAAGCGCAGCCAGGGAGACAAGGATGCGACAAGGACCAAGGACCAAGGACACGCACACATCGAGGGGGTTAGGGGGAGCAGAGCCAACAGACAGAGTGACTGGGATTCAAATGGCATTTCGTAGACAATATGCAAACATATAGCATACTAGACATGCTTACAAGTTCCCTCCTTCTGGGAAAAAACGAGGAAAAAAGGGAAAGCTAGGATGCTGAGGGGGCACACCCATACATGAATATTGAGAACTGCGATTTGATGGTATTGTAGGGTGCAACAAAAAGAAGGAATTCTAAAAGAAGGCACGGAAAAATCCGAAGATTCCGGGAAAAGCCAAGCCGACTTGTCCATGAATTAAGTGCGTATATGTATGTGGTATCTATACATATAAAGAGACCAACTAGCCTGGCCCATAAGTTTAAGGAGCTGAGACTGAACAGTTTGAAACTTCTGTTCTTCTTGGCATAAGCTTAGATTTACACAAGACTTTTTCCTACAGTGGAACGTATGTGTTCCCCAACTCCATTTTCATTTCTAATTGAAATGCAAATTCTTTTATTTAAAGCCATAAATCTATTATGGGTTTAACTGGGGAATTAGCAAATAAACTAATGCAATTGCCGCCACAAAAAAAATAGAAAGGAATTAGCTAGCCTCGAAACGCATTGTACTGTACCGTACAGTCCGTACCGACTTGGCCTGAGTCAGGTCCTGTGGCTGGTTTAGGGAGCAGGTCGGCAGCAACTTGGGGTCCAGGGCCATCTATCTACTATCTGCAATCTGTGGCATATGCAGCAGGCTACACACACACACCCTTGTAAAGTGTGCCAGGGTTGTGCTAGCTGGAAGCCAAAGTGTTCTGTCCACAAAACTTTGTGCTTGGCTAAGAGGCAAATCGAAGAGGCAAACCGGAATGGCAGTGGCAGGACGAAGGTGCCTGCAATTTATTCCATATCTCAGCCATATATCTTCAAGATGGAGCACCCACACACAACGCACACACAACACACTCGCACTCGCACAGAGAGAGCAACAAATTGTCATGCAGTGCAATGCAAAAACAATTGCTCGTGGTCGGACATCAACAACATCATCAACAACAACGCAATAGATTGATAAACATAGACAACAGACGCCGCCTGTACTGAGAGAAAAGTGGTGGAATTTGTGATTGAAATGGTGCTGAAATTCTAGAGAAAATGTACATTTCAATAAGAAAGTAAAAGAAATAATAAGAAATCATACCTTTGTGTTGAATATAAAAATTAATATTATGTGAGCTTAGAAATGTTTGTTAGGAGGGAACTCTTTTTCTTTTTTAGTTAAAAGTCATGGAATTAAATATTATAACAGTTTGAAAGTAAAGTTTATATAAATATAAATAAATATTAAAGCATTATGAGCATTACAGAAGTTCAATTTTAATTTATGCATTGAAATATATATTTCAAAATATATATTTCAATGCATAAATTAAGCTTGAACTTCTGTGTATATATTTGTTAGCTCTAATCAAAGAACATTTTAAACAAACCCCATTATAAGTAAATATTTCAGGGATATTACACTGAAATTTTCTCTCAGTGTCCACATTCAACACCCCCATACACACATACACTCACACACACACGGCAATGCCCACATCAACGACTGTGGACGATGTTGCCTCCGCAGATTGTGTGTCATGTTCGAGTGGAGCAACTTAAGCAGTCAAATAGTTTAGCAAATTGAATTAATAATATTTCGTAAGCAGGCCAGGCTGAAGGATGCGGTGGGCGGAGCCTAATTGTGGCAATAATCAAATATTGTTGCATACTTTGAGACAGATTGGGACACTCGAGTCCCATTCAATTATTCCGCACTCACTGGTCGAAAGTCTCGTCCCCATTGTGTCACACAGTTTTGCGAGATGGTTTATTTATTTATCTCCACTGTGACACATCATTTTCGTGTTTATTTATAAGATCTTTACAAACAATGCATAAATTGCACGTTATTACTCTAGACCCTGGACGCGGGAGCAATGTATTATTTATTGTAAATCAATATCAATGTGTGCGGGCCAGCCGTCTGTTGTTTATGTGCGGCTTAATCGATAATAAACAATTTAACATTTTAATTGCCTTAAAATAAAAAAAAAGTTTTAATACTCCGCATAATCCATAAATATTATAATTAATTTAGGTAACTGTTCGACTGTGCCTGCCTGTGTGGTTTCCAATCAATAAACGCCAAATGTTTGTCGCTTTGGGAACTAGTATTTGCCAACCCTAATAAATAAATACTTGCCAATAAGGAATTTAATTTTGAAAAGTGATATTAGAAATAGCCTCAATATGAAATACTTTTATGCTTTAATTAACCAGAGTCGGGCAAACAGACGAAACAGAAACAGAAACCTCTCTCTGGCTGCCGCAAATGCGTCTCATTTGCCAAAATTGAAACGTTCTGTCCAGCTGTGCTCACCTTTATGTACCTATATGCATATCTCTATATATATTTGGTATATATCTGGATATATTCGTATATACACATGGCTGTGTGCCGCATTTACTCAACTAATTTAAAGCTTAAAAACCCTGGGCATGTGCATAGGTGAGGTGTGTTGCTGGTGTGGAAATGAGCTCTGGCCACGCCCGCCTTTACCTGTGTAACTATGGCAAATAGTCAAATGCAAACTATTTACCACACATTGAACAACAACAGTAGCAGCAGCAGCCAAGTTGCCCTTCTGTCCCAGCACCAAGGTTGGCCCTAACCCCTTGCCCCCGTGTGAACCTCACCCCGGGTGAACCAGTGCTCTAGTGAGCCACTAAGGCGCCACTCCGCCCATCATCAGTTCCCGCAGTGAATGCAATTTTAACTATGTCACACACACACACACACACCCAGGCGGAGGGACAGACAATGCGGAGTGGCACTCCATTAAGCATATAAGTACACCTATTAATGGTCAAAAAGGAAGCCAACGAGAAACCGACAACGACAACGGCAACGACAACGACGAACGGACCGAAATGAAAAACGAATTCAGAGAAAGCAAAATAAAAACCAAAGAACGACAAAAAATAACAGAAGAAAAAATGGAAACGGAGAAAGGAAGCAGGAAAAAGGGAACAATATTACACTTTATACTTTTGCCACATTACAAAATGGAATTTCCTGCACACTGAGCGATAAACCCGGGCAGAAACAGGATACGAATTAAATGCTTCAAATTAAGCTATACAAAATGCATGATTTTTGCAAAAAATAACTTGTTAATGTGTAATCCATTAACTGAGAAGATAGATATTAAACAAATATATAATTAATAATTATAATCACGCCAAAGTTGAGCTCGCTAATGAATTTGTACTCAAAACATTAAAAACTTTTCTCTACCAGCTATGGAATAATAAAAAAGTTCCTTACTCTGAGCTTTGGTTTTTACTATTTTGTTTATACATTAAAAAAAAACAAAAGAAATGATAGTAACTGCGTTAACCTCATTACCAGTAAGTTACAATTTTGATTAATCCAAGGAGCCACTTACTGTAATGGAGGGACTGCCATTGCTTTTTTTCGCCCAGTGTGTGCCCAGCACTCTCATCCACTCTCATACCCGGACTCACACTGATACACACATAATGTAACTCATCTTAAGCACATTAAGAGATGTGCGGGCAAGGGTCCCGAATCCTCCTGAATCAGGAGCCGGCAACTGGAGACGGAGATGGAGATGGAGATGGCTGTGGAGCAGCACTTGCGGTTGTGCGGGGACCCAGACTCGGGGTTGGTTGAGTGAATGGATTAAAAGTCCATCAGAATGGTACATAAAAGTCATTGACTTAACAGCCAGGGTCCGGAGTTCGGGGGTAGCCTGCTTTTTTTTTACCAGGTTCTTCCGGAATCAGGATCAGATTTGGTTGAGAAATCGGAACCGGGAAGGGTCCAAGGACCCAAGTTATGGGCCTCACCTGAGGGAATCCTGAGCATAGCTACGGTTCTTTTTGCTGTTGTGTGTGTTCTTTGCTGTTGTTGTTATTATTATTATTTTCCAGCTTGTGTGTATGTGTGTGTGTGGGGCCACGTGTGTGTCCCTCGGTGCGTGCGTGTTTGTGCATGTCTGTGCGCGTTCGTCGGCTCGGATGGGCTTCACATGCCGCACGACAACACTGGCGCTCGCGTGTGAAATTAAATTGTTTGTTGGTTTCGCGGAAAATGAAAATAAACTTTTGTCTTCCTGTCCTGTTCCTGTTCCTGTGTGTGTTGTCCGTGTTTTTCTTGTTGTTGCTGTTTTTTTGTGTGTGGGCAGGGGCTGGCACGGTTAGCCTGATCAAATGCTGCGGCAACATGACTAATAGAGATTGAGCCTTTCAACCAATGAATAAAATAGAGAAAGCGCTTAAAATGCTTTCAGCTAAGCGCCAAAAAATATACATATACCAAATTTAAACTGAAGGTTAGAAGGACATTCACCTCTAAGAATTTAATTTAAAAGCAGAAGGGAGGTTAAGTTGAGCTAACATTTTAAGGTTATGTTTTTGGGCTTATCCTTTCCATAATGTAAATAAACTGTATTTAATAGACACTATGCTTTGTCAGAGTTTAAGCGAGTAGAAATTGGTAGCTAAACTTATTTTAGAAAGTAGGGTTTCCTCCATATACTGAAAGAGGTTTTTTAGCTACTTACAGAAAAAAGGCAAGAGTCTGTTTATTAAGCAGAGAAAGCTTCAAGTTAAGATTAAACTGTGGGTTGAAATAAACAATATTAACATTTAATGTTCTTAAATAAAATGTCTCCATATTTCCTGGCTAATTTTCTTACATTGTTTGTTGTACAAACTGTACTGAGTGACAGCAAGTAACACTAGGTTTTGGCATGGGGTTAAATCGAAATTGAATCCTGCCGGTAGGAGTCCCGGATAAAAACTAAGCCCTAGCCCGGAGCGATGCCAGCGAACAAGAGAGCTTGATTATGCCCCCAAACAATGGCCGGATCCGATCGAATGTCGGTCATCAATTTGAATTATTACCTGGCCATCAGCTCAGAGCCACGCAACATTCAGCTCAGCCGCGTCCGGAATCTGCGCCTATCATTTTGTCGGCGCGATGAAACGCTGCTTTTGTAATGAGCCGAGCATGATGCTGTGGATGTGCTGTTTTCCGTGTTCCGTGTGTGTGTGTGTGTGCCTGTGAAAATTCCATGGGTTGTATGCAAAACTTTCCGCCAGTCATTCAATTTACCCACCTCGACTGCTCCACCTGTCGTGTCACCTCACACACCGCTTCACCAGCCCGGCAGCAGGACCTCATTTCCAGCAGGTGCCTCTCCATAATGGAGTGTACAATAATTATGCTGCGGTTTTGTTTCTGGCTCTGTCTTTTTTTTTTTTTTTTTTTTTGGCTGCGGTCACTTCAGTTTTGTAGCCATTGGCCCCCTTGGCCCACAGCCATTGTGGGTTTTGCCGTCGGAGAGGACCGTTCATATGTACATAGTTGCAACCATCCCACAGTCCTTCCCTCCATCCAACCATCCATCCATCCATCACTCGGTATACGCACTCAGCAAACATATTAGTTTATTGGCAATTCTCTTATTACTTTTGCCCTGGACACTAGGAGAAATAAGAGCCTAGAGTTTAAGATTTGAAAGAGTGAATCTACGGACTGAGCTTGTAATTCCCAAGTGCGTATTGTGAGTGCGTTTATAATTCCCAAGTGTGTAGTTGATGAGACGCTAGGGCTCGTTTTCTGTCTTAAAAAAACCTCGTATTATCTACAATTTTTATATATTTATTTATATATTTAAGCTAAATAAAACACTAAGGGATATATTTGAAATGTATAGAAAAAACAAGAAGAGAAGGTAACTTCAAGTAGTTTGCGATTCGGTGATGAAAATAGATCATAACTTAGCCATTAAATATATTTTTTTTAATTTTCTAAAATTTTAATGATGAATCAAATCAAACTGGCTGATCGTGCTGATCGAGAATAAAATGATTTATAGGACCGGAAATGGCTGCTTCACTGCCTAGCAAGCTTCTGACTGAAATTATTATACTCGGATATAACTAGCAATATTAAATGATGTTATTAATTTAAAATATTCAGCTGTTAAGTAAAATACTTTCCAGAATTCTACATATTTATATATTTTGTTTGATGACTCTAGTTTTTTTCTGTGTGTGTGCACAAAATAAAAACCTCAACATCATTGAAAGCGCTCTTGGCGGTGCCCTCTCGAGCCCCTTGTGACCGCCCCCATTCCCCATTCCCCATGCCCACTTTACCCCTGATCCTCCGGAGGGAAAATCACGCCGCCTAACGATGCGAAACCGCAGGCTTAGGGAACCCCCGGGCTCCAGCTACTCCACAACCTCCTCGCAAAGCCTCTGGAGCGCAAATACAAAATGTATTTACATTGCACGGCGCCATTCAATAACAACTAACTGCAACTGTGTGTATGCGCACAGAGCGGGAAATTCGGTGGTGATAAATACATAAAATATATTTAATACAAAAATATTTAATAATATAATAATCCCAAGGGAAAAGGGAATCCTCTTCCTAGACTGATTTCAACCCTCTAAAAAAATACGTCTGCCTTACATTACAGAGAGTTTAATTTGTATGATATATTCCTTATATTCCCTTAACAATTCTCCATCTACACATACCTATACATTTTTAAGTACTTTAAAATACTCACATTTTTGGGGCAGTGCACACACAAGTGTGTTCCTGCGGCCGTGCGTTCTGTGCGAATGCCCCGGTTATGCCAAAAGCGGCTCTGTGTCATTAGGTGTTTGGTTTGGCAGCATGGAACAGTAACAGTGACGGGCACTAGGACTCAGGGGCAGGACGACCAGCAGAAGCAGAAGCTGGAGCTGCAAGTTGCCATGTCATCGAAATTTCCGCCATTATGAGTGGAAAGCCCCAGCGGAATATTTGCAGGGATTGAATGAGTGCAGCAGCAGAAGCAGCAGCAGTGGCAGTGGCAGTGGCAATCCTCCTCTTATTAACGTATTCAGACTCCTCCCATCCAACCTTCACAATCCGTCAATAAATATACAATAAAGGTGCGGGAATCGCGATGCCGAAATCGGATTTGTCCTGTTCCCAGTTGATCAAGCGAATGTTTTCGGGGTTTTTGGTAGCATTAAATGGTCAGGTAATTCCTAGATTGCCACGCCCGATTCCCTACACCCAAAGGAGTTTCGCCCACTAACGAGCTATTCTCAAAGGGTTGTGCACATCATAATTTTGTGTAATTTCCATTTCGAATCAAACGAGTAATTTTGGGGGAAATGAGCTGGAAGTGACACAAAAGAGAGATAGAGAGATAGAGAAAGAAAGCTTTAGGTGAATACGATTTTCCTTTGAATTTCCTTTCGTTTGATATCAAATTACTTGAAAATGTAATTATTTAGTTTATTGGGAATACAGAGTACAAGCTCTTAGCCAAAAATACTCGCATTTCAAAGGGAATATATTGCAAATGTTAAGATTGAAGCCTTTATTATAAAAATTATGCTAAATAAAAATGTGACAAGTAATTATTTATAAATATTGTTGAGGTTGTATTTACAATTAATATTATTCTAAGTTAGTTTTAAAAGTTTATTTGTTGGTATAAATAAGACGAAAACCAAATCTAAAAATACTCTTAATAAAAATACTCTTAATTGCTAATATTTTAAGTTATTTTTACAAGCACTTAATGGGTTACAACCCAAACCCAAGCCAGACTAAGCCATATGAAAAGTGGAAGAGCCATAACTATGGTTTAAGTTTCCCATTAGAGGCCTGGTAGCTTCGCCTCCCATCTTTCCATAATTGCGCAAAGGAACCGCAGAACTTTTGTTTAATAGACCCAATCACACATCCCCCTCTCAGTGTCCATTCCCCTGGCCTACCCACCACTCACTCGACAGGTCCCAGGTCCCAGGCCCAAGCTGAGGTCGGGCCGGAGCAGGGGCAGCGGTGCGCACTTAACTCAAGTTTCATTCAATTATTGTTAAGCACCTCAAGTTTTCTTAGCCGCACACCGCAAAACGCCCACAGCCGCAAACGTCGCCACAGCCACGCCCATATTTCCCTTGTCACACCCACTCCCATTCTCATACTCACATTCGTATTCGCATTTCCATGCCCAATCTCGGGAATAGCATTCCCAATCCCATTCCTATGGCCAACGCCCACTGGATGGGCCCAAAAACGAGGCCACTTGACTGGCATCCAAGCTCCAAGCTGGGGACACCACGGAGTCTGAGAGGGAGAAGGCGACGAAGACATCACCTACTCAGCGGAGAACGACACAAACCCCATAAACACCATGTCAGGGGCCTTCGACTACTTTGCTGGTTGCCAGGGATCCGGTGTTACGGGGTTATGTCGGGGATCTTTGGGTTTTGCAGTTTCACAAAAATGTTGTCGGCCGAATGATGCGCCAAGAGTCTGTCTCCCTGTTACACTGGTAAAGGAATAAAGGTTATTGCCATAAAAATCTAGGTGAAAAATCCAGGTAGCTTACAAAAAATGTTTAGCCTTCGTTTCTACACTGGATTGCTAATGAATTTTTAGAAAGAAAATAGGGAGCCTTTCCAGGGATACTAAAGATATCCCTTAAAGGATTAATCAGCCTTTTGAATTCTAGTTTTAGTTGCAGGGTTATTTTGCTCTGTGTAGCCGAGAATATGTGTTTGTTAGTAGAGGAAGAGGAGCGGGAGATGGAGGAGTAGCCAGAGGAGCCGGGGAAGCATCATGAGCAGGAGCAGCAGGAGGAGTACCCTCTGTCCCACTTGGCCGTCCCGTGGCGCATCCCATTTCGCCGGTTTCCCGAGGCCTGACACCAATACTAATGCCTGCGATTAACATTCGGAATGGTCGGCGTCTGTGATGGAGGAGATGAAATATGGAGATGGGCAGCGAGACGAAGAAGGTGGCAACTGGATGCTGGATGCTGGATGCCGAATGCTGAATCCGAATGCTGGGTGGCTGGCACCGGTTGGCGGCTTGGAGGCTTCTGGCAAATCGGCAGGCAATTGGCATGGACACGGGCTCTGTGGCATAGCCCGGGCGTACCGGCGGGGGCACAGGGATACGGTCGGTCAGGTGACTGCGGTACATGTGTTCGCACATCCTCTCACATATGTATAATCTAAGCCGGCACGTACATACATATATGTGGAACAAGCCCGCACACTCGCATACCAGCACACCAGCACACACCCTGCCATGCGCCGCACACTCGCAAACGGTTGCATATGTTTGTTATAAGTTGCCCTGCAAATATGCGATAAACTACTTGCCACATCGCCCGTTCCTCCCACCTCCCACACACACACACCTCGATGTTGCCACAGCCCCTCGTCTTGCGGACAAGGTGCGAAAGGGTGCAGGAACTGCCCCTGATGGCGGCATGGCGGTGGCTACACGAAAAATGGCGGCATGTCCTGTCTTGTTGCCGCAGCCTGTACTAGTGTGTGTGTGTGTGTGCTGCACCACAGTGTCTACAGGATGTACGGGATAGGATAGACAAGATATACCGGATATAAAGGATATCCACAGCGAAGGCCAGGGTTGGCCAGGAACTAACAAATTCTGTTAGAATTAATTTAAAAGAAAGAGTTTAGAGCGTTGTAAGCACAAAGGATATTATGTAGGTAATACAGTTAGTTTAGAATACGATAATATGAAATATGTACTTTATTTTAAGATATTTTGCATGCTTCTGTATCTATTAGATACATTTCTAAAGCTCTAAAAAATACAATACAATTGAAAAGATTGAGAAACTTGGTTTCCATTTTATTTAAATTAATTGTTATTATTCTTTGCACATATGTAACTTTGATGTTTAATTATCTATCAAATAGAATACATTTAATTAAGTTGAGTGGCACAAACTCTTGTTAATTAATTTCAGATATTTTATATATTTATTTAACTAACAAAAACATTTCTAAAACGTTTGAAACTCAAATACTCCATAAATATGCCCATATAAAAACAATTTACACATTTTAAAAGGTCAAATAAGTAAGATATAAATATACAAAAACCCCAAACAAATAAATACAAGTCCAAAAATGAAATTCAGAGTCATATAGGTAAGCCTCAAGGCTTAAAAAAAACCCACACAGTTAGCCACTTTTTATTACCATATTCACAATGAATTTTATTTATACGCTTTGCTACACTTTCGAAGGAAACAAAAATCATGTGTTAATAAAAATGCAACAGTTCAATACAAAATAAAATATATAATCAAAAATGTATTAAAACAAAATAAAATAAAATAAAATACAATGCAATAATTCAAAATACAATTCCCCATCAGTCAGATCATTTTGCAATTAGTTATTGTGAGCATTTTACAGTTTTACAAAGCGTTACGAACACAATAGGGCTCGCAGCGAATGTGAATTGAAATCCTCACTCAGGCAAGTTTAATTGAAAAATGAACTTAGTTTGGCTCCGTTTTCCTTTATTATTATTATTTTTTTTTTGTATTTGAAATACCTTCTCATACTCCGCCAACGCACCGACACTGTTGCCCAGCCCTTTAATTCCCCAAACAAAAACTAAAAATGGCAGCCACGTAGCTTTGGCATAACTTTGCCTCACTTTACGCCTATTTCACATAAAACTTACGCTTAACCAAACAGAAAAAAAGAAAAAAAGGAAATAGAGAGAAGGAAGAGTATGAGAAGAACGACAGAAATAAAATAAAATAAAAGAGAAGAGAAGTGAAGCTGGCGCTAAATGTGAGTAGTGGGCGTGGCGGCTCACTTTAAGACTTCTTGCCGATAAAGCGACACACCCACACACACTGCGAGTTTATTTTGCGGTGCGATTTGATTTTATGCAAATGATTTCCCAGGGAGCGAGACACGGAGGCAGCCAGGGAGAGAGGGAGCAACTTTTCAGGCAAATCAATTCGAGCTTGCCAAAGTGACACAACTTTGAGCACACACACACGGGCACACGCTGCCATGCACTGGCATACATCCTGCAAAAAGGATGCTAAAGGAAGCACGGAAACAACAAGAACTCAGCGGTGGAAAAAGGAGGAAAGCGGAAAAAGGCAAGAGGAAAAGGAGAACGAAGGCAAAGGGTGCTGCTGCCGATGGAAAAGTGTCGAAAATGCGAGTCAAGGCGCCGTTTTTGCAATTTGTGTGCGACGCGATGTCAAAATACATTGCCAGCTACAACAACAACAACAACAACAGCACTAACAACTGCAAAAACCGCACATGATGAGGCAGGGGAAGGGGAAGAGGAAGAGTAAAAAAAGAGAAACAAAAAGCAAAAGGAAAGAATACAAATAGAAGAAGAGCAGCAGCAGCAGCAGCAGCAGCAGCATGTAAATGCCAGGCACAGTGCGCGCCATAAGCTTAAATTCAACCAAAAATTAGCAACTTTAATTTTACAAAATCCAAGTATTCGCCAGGCATTTATTTGTGATTTTCCAATTCAAATTTCAAAAACCCGCATAAATATGCATGAACATCTTTGGGGCGGCCAAAGTTGTTTTATGCTAATGTGAAGGACTTCTCAGGGAAATACCTTATGCTGGGAACATGAAAAACATTTCGAATATATTTCATATTAATCAAAAATATTAAATACAGTTTTCTTACAAAGGAAGTGCGGACAAAAGTTGCGCAAAGGCCAGCCAATGCGGCGTATGAGTAATGTTTTCAGTAATGTTTTTCACATATTGCTTGAAGTTGAATAAATATTATTAAAATGCACTTATAAATGAATAGAACATTTTCTTTGTATTAGAACTTTATTTTTACTAAATTTACTACATATTTAAATAACCTTAAAACAGTCGAACTTAAGGATAATAACCAACTTGGCATATGATTAATTTTCTCCTACTTAATATTTAATAATATTCCAAACTAAATAACGAGTTCAATTACACGAGATCTTGTTAAAGGCAATTAAGCTTATAATGTCACAGTAATTTAATTAAATATTACTGCTCGAATAAACTTTGATGGGCGTTAATAAAAACGATAATAAGTGCGGTGATTATTCTGCTTTATTTCAACCAGCAGTCAGCATCAGTCACTCAGTCAGTCAGTCAGTCAATCAGTCAGTCAGTCAGCAGTTGTCGGTCGGTGTCACTCGACATACAGCCATGCCGCTCACTGTACCCACTCATAGAGTTGGATGCTGTCTCTGACTCTGACGCTGTTGCTATTATTGTTATTGTTGGTCTGCATACGTGTCGAGTGTTTATTTGAAGGTTAAAAATGCATAAACTTTTAAGCTGGCGCACACACACACGCAGCACGTAACGAACAGACAGCAACACTAACACTAATGGCTTTAATTATTAATATTTCAGCGTGAAATTTAAATTCAGAGCATGACAGCAACGAGTGGCGAGGAGCTCAAAGGGAGCATAAGGGATAAGGACTAGGATTGCCATAGCAGCTCCTTCTGCCATTTGCACACTCCTTTTTCACCTGCTCCTGTGCTCCTCCTTCTCTTGCTCCTCCTGCTCTTGCTTTCATTTCGTTTAGTTTTGCTATTTGTTGGTTTTGGCAATATATTAAAATTCAATTTAATACAATTTCAATTGCTCGTGCGTGCCACTGCGATTGCGGAAGCGAGATGGCAAAAGGTGATGTTGTGCCTGCACAATGGCCACCCATTAGTTTTCCGCCGCAGGACGAAGGTATATGGTTCTCAATGGGGCACCGAGGGCACCGAGGGCACTGAAGTATATGTGAAGCGCCAAAAGCTAATTGCCCAGAAAACATCAATTATGGTGTGAGGGTGTGGTTTCTTAAATTAAATATTCTATTTTGAATACTTGTAGGGTTTTTCCTTTGGATAAATATTTTGGGACTTAAATATACGCATTAGAAATACAAAAGCTTCTTAGATATACTCTGAAATTAATAAAATAGGAAATGCAGAATTCGAATTGCCCAGACAACATCAATTGTGGTGTGAGATTATGGTTTTTTAAATGAAATATTCGAATTTGTTAAGGAGTTGGCCACTTGGTAAATATTTTGAGAAATTAGAAATTGCTAATACCTTCAAAGGTTTTTTGATCATAACTTGGCTTAAACTCAACCGATTTCAGTCTGGTTTTTTCATCTTGGTTTTAATAGGAGAATTTTTCTGCATTTAAAGCTCGATTTATAATTTTTTGCCCATTTTTGCTCATTTTTGATAATTTGAAATTTTTGTATTAATTTTTTTTCAAACAATTTTGTTTGTGTCCGGACATGGCTAGATCGATTCGGCTTTTGATGCTGATCACAAATATATATGGTTTATAGGGGGTCCGAAATGACTCCATCACAACTTTTCAAGCTTCTGACTCCTTTTGGGGTAAAAGGCGAACAGAAGGCAGTAGCCGGCGACACAAAACTATTATAAACTGTTATAAAAACTGTATAAGGTATTAGGTACACAAAATCTTCTGAAATATATTTCTTATCATAATAAACAAGCAAGAAATTCTGAGAAATACGTAATTTGTTGGTTCTTTTGCCAGATTTATGTAGCTCTAAGTTTTGTTTCTTACTTTTAGTAATAGTTTTCAGTAAATAGTTGCTTCTACCTTAATTATATAATTTCTTTAGATTAAAAAAAAAAACGTTTCCTAGCTTTATTTTATTCTTTTCAAAAGACATGGCTTTCATGGCGTATGAGTGATGTGTGGCTGCTGCTATGTTTATATGTGGCATATTTTCTGCTACTGGGTATATTCTCGGACTTAATTGTATTTTCTTTTGCAAATTTCCTCTTGATTTCCATCACGCTCTCTCTCTCTTTATCTCTTGCTCTTCTTTCTATTCTATTTTTTTCCTTTTGTGTGCTCAGTATTTCTGTTCTGTTTCTGTTCTGCTTTGTATGCAAAACGTGCAAAGTTTTTGTTGTTCTGGAGTGCGTGTTGCATCGCTCAACGCTGCCGTTATTTATGCAACCAACAGCAGCGGAAGCGGCAATAACAGCGCCTCCTCTCAGAGTCCGGACTGTGCCGGTGGTGCTGGCATTTAATGAAGAGGAGAATCGGGCCTAGACCCCATCCATCCATCCTCATGCATGCGTACGTACGTACGTACATATCCTCGGTGCAAAGTCGAGGCCACTCCATGTCATGTCCTGCGATGTCGTTGCTGTTGCTGTTGTTTCTGTAATTTGCATTTCATTTTTCATTCGCCTTTGTAGTGCAAAAATGTCATTAAATTAAAGGGCTAAAGCTATAGCTAAAGCTAAAGCCAAAGCTAAAAGCTGATGCTATGGCTACAGCCAGCCATGGCCCCAGGACCAGGGCCTAGTCCTGAACCTGGAACTGGACCAACTTCGTTGTGGAATTTGGAATGCATCATCATCTTTTGTGGCACTTGCAGCACAAACAAGAAAGCTGGGAAAGTGCAAGCGAACAAAGTAAAATAAATCAAGGATTTCGAGCTCCTTTTCTGTTTTGTTTTCCAGCCGCACACAGCTTCCTTTAACTGGGAATTTAATTCATATGACACGCATATGCACATGTCGATAAATGCTCTGGCTCTGCATATAGAGCGAGCACTTGTATTATATTTTTGTTAACAGATATACACGAATATATATGTACAAGTATGTATGTCTATATATGTTTCTGGGTAAACAAACAACTGAACTGAACTGCAAGCGTTGGCAAAACTTTGCCAGTGCCAGGGCCAGGGCCAGGGCCAGGGCCAGGGCGGGGGCAGAGGTTTGCCATAACTATATCTATATATATATATATTTTATATACATATATTCATGGCCATGTACTAACTGAATCAGGTCAAAGAAAACACGCGAAGGGTAATAAACATGATAAATACCCGGCAGAAAAAAAACGAATTAATACAGATGGAAAAATAAGGGAGGGGGAACGAGGGAAATAGGACAAAAGGAACATGCCATGTGATATGGTCATAAAAAAACCCCAGAGCTCCTTGTTTTCCTGTAAACTCAAGAGCTAAGCTGAGCTACAAAATCAAAATCAAACTGCCTGCCCTGGGACAGGATCAACAGCATCGACAAAGCCAGCACATTCCTGCATTCCTGAGAATCTCAGTTGCAAGGCAATTAGCTTGGGAGCCACCTCCCAACCCTCCCACTGCATTCACTCTGGTCCTTGCCCCCTCCCACTCAGGTTGGGCCAGGAGGTGGTGCTTGTAAAAACTGCAGAGCATAAAAATGTTTGCTTCCGGCCAACAAAACGAAAGCCGCAATATTCACACTTTTACAGCTGACTGGGCACACATCCTGACACAGGACAGGACAGGACTCGGGCATACAAATGAGAGAGAGCCTGGCAGGCACAAAGTTGCAGCAGCCACGATGAAGTCGTCCTTACAAATGAATATGAGTGCCAAAACGGGGGAAAGCTCTAGCTACAGGAGGAGTAGCAGCGGGATGAGTTGGAATTGGAGATGGGGCCCCCGCCTCCATCATTCATGATTGCCGCAGTCTGTGGTCTCATGATCGTAATTTACTATTCACAAAATATTCAAAACTGCTGCACAAGTGACACTCGAATGTCTTTTCGCAGTCCTAGTCCCATTCCCAGTCTCTATCCCAGCCTCTATCCCATTCCCAGAGCCATTCCCAGACCCATTGCCATTGCCAGTGACAGACGCAGACGACGCATTCACAGTTGGAGTCAGAAGTCGGAGGCTCTGAAGTCTGTTGAATTCTGGATTCTGGTCTGGAGACCATCATCATCCCCGAACAAGCTCGTCACCAACATCCTCCGCCTCATCGTCAGTCTCATCCTCATCCTCATCTACATCCACATCCACATCCCCAGCCTCTGGCCCTCTCTGACTGACTGTGTTGTTGTCGTCTGTCAAGTGCCAAGAGAGCTTTGTCCTTTTCGCTTTTTGCTCTTTGGCTTTATTGTAATGCTCTTTGTTGGAGCTGACAAAACTTTTGGCTACAGGTTCTCGTCTTAATGAGCGTCTAGAGCGGCCATCCTAGTGAAAAGGATCCTTGAGTAAGACACATATCTATATGCAAGTAGGTGTACAAGTGTATACTATACATACATTTCCAGCAAGTCCAGGAGAACGTTTACCGAGCTTCTTGCTCGAAGCAGGGATCATAAGTCTAATCCTCCTTCTTGTTTAATAATATTGAAGGCGCCTTCAAAATCTATTCATTGTTCAAATCGAATGCATTTCAAAGGACAATAGCTGTCAGGGGAAAGATCCTTGCTTTGCTTTCCATTGTTTATCCTTGAGTACACACAGTGGGTATTATTAACCCACCTGCGAAAGATGCCAATTAAGGATATGGAGGGTGAGAGCCTTAACCTTCCCCAGACTCCAGAGATTCGATTTCAGGCTCAAATAGGGCAGAGAGGCTTCCGCATCCCTCAAATAGGGCAGAGAGGCTTCCGCATCCCTTTGTTCCCTCTGCATGTGCCCCTTGGGGAGCTATATTCCTTCATCCTGGGTGTCCGCATAATTAGCTATTTGCATTATTTAACCGCCCTTCGAAGGCATTGTTTCCCTGAAATCATTAACAATCATAATTTAAAGTTTATTTATAGTTTCCGGCAGTAAGGATCAAGATCAAGCTGATTTGATTTTCTTTCACTCTTTTTATGCGTTGACAATCAAGAGAATTATTTTCTCCCCTTTGCTCTAGATGTGCATATTCGTATAAATAAATATATATTATATATTGTTTATTTTGAGCCCGAGACTCGTTATTGTTTTCTCCTTTTTATGCAGTCTTCAGTGCCTTTTTCTCCGTGGAAAAGTCAAGGCAAACTTTTGGCTGATTGTTTCGACTTTCTTTCCCGCGCTGAGCCAACAAAAAAACATTACCAGTGGGGAAAACAACAACTTGGTGGACCATAAAACAAGGTAAACTATAAAAAAAGAGGAACGCGACGCCAAGAGAAAGCAATTACAAATGCAAACTACAAGCAACAGCTGCGGGCGGTTCAGAGTCCAGGGGTGGCAGCAAAAAATGCGGGGGGATTCTCAGTACGTTTGAGAGTCAGTCCCCTGCACTTGGCCAAGATTATAAGATGTGTAATTTTCAAAATATTCCTTCGCTTTTAAATTGATCAATTGATAAACAAAAATCATATATTTATTGTATATTTATATACAAAATATATTTTGTTAATAGTTTCCTTACTACTTAAATATTTTTAATATTTACCAATACACCCCCTTAGTCTCTCAGTGTACAAACAGAATAGTTGCAGTGCAGAAAAGCTAGTGAAATCGGTTGAGTTTAATCCGAAAAACCGCCACCTGAGTCCAATCTGCTGTACTGCTTTTTTTTTTTTTGGCAGATGTTGCTGCCTCCTAAAAACACACACTTTCTTTTTTTTTTGAAATTTTAATGCACAACTCCGGAGTCCGGAGTCCGGAGTCGGGGTGTGTGTAGCAGGTGGGTGTGGGGGGTGCTTGCAGGGCATATGTTTATGGACGCTTACTAATAAAAATGGTTTTACGACTTCTACCACTTTCTAGCGGCGGCACTCACAGTTTATGTGGCTTTTCCACCGCCGAAAATAAACGAATCAAATGCCCAAGTTTTCCCCAGTGCCTGAGCACGGGGCGTATGAGTAATGCGAGATATGCAAGATTCCCATCTCATTGCCATGGCAATGGCCAAGGTATCTAGCATTCCAGCTACCAGTTAATTCGCCGAAGGTGTCTCCCAAAAAAAAGAAAAGGAAAAGAGGAAAATTGAAGGAGGAAGGAGGAATTCCAGGACAGAACTAGAGCCCAAGGAGCGGCATCCATAAAGTGCAAGGATACGTAATGCAATATTTAGCGTCCTTTGAGCGCGCTTCCAGTTAAGTGACAAAAAGGAGCAGCAAAAAAGCAGGCAGGCATGCTCACAGGCAGCAGATCCTTGGGCTCATCCTGTGCTATGCGCTGCTATGTTGCTCCTTGCTCCTGGCTCGTGGCTCCTTGCTGCTCCTCCTCCCCCTCCTCGGTGCGACGTGCAACGCGACGCATATCAAGTTACAACTTGCAACAAATATTAAATCAGTAAAATGTCCTTTAGGGCGCACTCAAATGTAATTGTTGTTGCTGCCGTCGCATCATCCGTCCCCCCTCTGTCTCCGCCCTCTCCTGAGGCACTTCTAGTTCATCTTGCCGCCATTGTTGTTGCTCCATCTTCATCTTCAGTTACCATCGCGTCAAAATTGCTGCCAGCCCGCGAGTGTTTATGGCGCCTCACTGGATCCCGCGACCCCATCAGCAGCTCTCAGCTCTCGGCCCGCGACTCCTGGCTTCCAGCTCCTGCAGCCCCCCAGCTCTTCATCCTGCTCCCAGCGAGAGGCTCACCTTGCTGGAGAAAACATGGTGTACCCTGGTCTAGGTCTTCACTTATCTCCTTGAAAATACGCCTTTTACATGTTTATTTTTGGCTTTATTGTTGGGGTAACTTTTATTATTGATCAGTTCTTTTATTTATATTGTATTTATGAATATATTTATATTATAACTATTTAATATGTACCTATATATTTTTAGTTATATTTGTATGTATAATATGATTCAAACTCTGCTCTGAGCTTTAGTTTGCTTTTTGTTTGATTCTCCTTTATTTCTACATATGTTATACATATTTTCTATACCATTCGTTTAATTCTCTTTATAATATATAAGTTATTTTTATTATTGATATAGTTTTTGTATAATAGGATGGCTGTTATCCTGTCTATAAATCTAGTAATTCAATCAACTTGCTCATCGGACCCCTTTTAGCCCTTGGCTCTTGTGCCTTTACCCAGAGGTGTTTTTAGCCATATTTTGAGTGCCTTTCACTCTCCTTTGATGGATTTTCCTTTACATTTTCCCTCACCTTTTCCCACATATTTTCCCTCACATTTTCCCTTATATTTTCCGCTCATCTTTATTGTTTATGCCTTAACCATCGATGTTGGCGATTTAATTCGCAACCACTGTGCCACTGGGGCAATCTGCAGTCCCTGCAGTCTGCCGCCTCCCTGCCGGATGCTTGCCCCGTCGCCGCCTGGATCCGAGACCGAAGCCGGCCCAGGACCCGCAGCGCCTTTTATTACGCATCCCGGTGCGGATGAGACATTGTTGGCCGTGCGCTGTTGTGGCGCTGATGGATACCGCTACTTAGGCCGGATTCCGGAGCCGCAGCGCGACGCTGGACCGGGAACCAGGAACCCGGAACCCGGACTCTGGGCTGAAAGCTGAAAGATTGTGCGAGTGCAAAATGCATTTCACGGCTATGAAATTACCAGCGACTTGGCCGCAAAAGTGAGGGGGAGATGACGGAGATGAAGGAGTCAAGTGGCCCGGACCACATCCTGCTGCTCCTGCTGCTCCTGCATTTGACATTGTAATTTGATTCTGCGGTTGTGCAGGTACAAATGTGTCGCTGCCTCCTCGCTGTGGTCAGCCAAAGGCGCAAGGATTTGCGCCAGGACGAAAATGCTGCGCAACGGTGAGCAGGATTCGCGAGTTTTGCCACTTGCTCGCCGCCTGTCACTTGCACTTTTCAGATTGTGTGTCCTGTTCTGGCCCTGTCTCTGTCCTGTTCTGTCCTGTCCTGTTCTGTCCTGTTCTGTCCTGTTCTGTCCTGTTCTGTTCTGTACTGTTCTGTTCTGTTCTGTTCTGTTCTGTTCTGTCCTGTCCCGTCCCTGTTATTTATGTACCCCAGTGGGTGGCTGTGCGTGCGTGGGAGTCCTTCGTCCTTGCTACGACTGCTTGGGGGAGTACGCCTCCGCCTGGGCTGATAATGTGTGCGCATAAATATACATGGGGAATTTATTAAGTTTTATGTGCCACAGCGCACAGCGGCAGTAGGCAACACGAAAGCGCAGCTCACGGCAAGGACACTCGTATTCGGATTCAGTTTTGACACCTCCAGAATCCACCTGGCCTCGTCTCCCACCCTTTTCGGCCTTCTGTCTCCTGCCCCCTCTGCTGTCTTGCTTTAAAACAAGTTTATCAACTTTTTCTGTCAGGAATACGAAGGAAAAAACAGCATCAAAACCTGGCAAGAACCAAAAATAGCAGCCTACACAGGGAGGAAGAGGGGGCGAGAATGTATTGCATATTCTAAAAAATAATTTAAGTTTCTAAGATTTTGGAGTAAATACTTGTATATATAAATTAAAAGCAGGTATTTCCAGCTAATTTTTTAATCTAATTTCAAGGTTTATGCAGAAATTAGTGCTTCCATTTATTTATTATTAAACAAGATTAATTGTATACTTATTTATTCATTTGTAAAAATTATTCATTTCACGTTAAACTATATTAAAATGTAAGATAAGTTCACAGGATTTCTATAAAGAAATTCATAAGCATAAAGTCAATATTAAAAGTGAAGCCCAGACAAATTTCAGTGCTTAATGTAAACCCTTCAAATTGTTATTTAATGTCTCGCAAAATCCCCAGAAATACGTATTCATTTGGGTACCTAGAAATAATCAAATTATCAAGCAAATTTCCTTTTTTTCACCAATTCCTCACAGTGCTGGCAAGCCTAAACTTCAGAGGCCTAGAAACCCTATCGATTCTCTATTCTACATTTTGCTTTTAACGAGCCAAATTGTTCAAGACGAAAGTTTTTGGCCTGCAGAGAAAACTATGCTGTTTTAGCCATTAACTCGACTAGAGACTAGACCGCAGACCAGGGGGACTAAGGTCTCAATCATAGCTCTCAACAGCGAGTTACACGGAGTTGTAAACATTTGTCAATCCGCAGAAGCACAAACATAACTATATGTACATATATATTTATATAGATATATATACAGAGCAGACAAACCCCCTGTCTACTTATCTTATTACTCAAGCATCCCTGCTCCTGGCTCCTCATCAAGGAGTCGCCATGGGAGGCAATTCCATTCCGTTTCTAGCTCCACATTCCCCACTGTGTACAGCTGCAAAATGCAGCGTTGACAAGTCGTCATTCCACTCGGAATTTTCTCCAGATAAAAATAAGGAGCAGGAGCAGGAGCAGGAGGTTAGAGACGGAGCCGGAGCAGGAGTAGCGAAGGAAAGAGAACCCCCCAGCCAGTACAACTTAATTTGCACTATTCAGGGTGCGACGTTGCCGTCGTCGTCATGGCTGCCAGCGTCAGGCGCTTTTTATTATTTCTCGCTCTGCCAAATTGTATCCAAGTTATTGTCGTAAAACATACGAAGCTGCCACAGTGCGTATGTGCTATATTCGCAGGATTTTGCCATTTCCCCCGCACGATTTCGCATCCTTCCAGCAGGACCCCCAGAGCATTGGGTCCCCGATGCTGTTGCCACTTGTACCCTGCCAAGGGGTATTGTTAGTTGCCACAGAACAGGAGCTTTAAGCCAGGAAAATAAACTTACATTTAATCAATAAATAATATTTATAGTAATTCGTAAATAAATAATTTATCTGTCTTGTTATTTATTTACTTATTTGTTTATCTATAACTATAAACAATAATATATAAAATTCATGAAAGGCTAGTAAAGAATACCAAAATTAGATTTTATGTAAATTAGAGACTGCAATGATCCTGCTAGATCTGGATAGATCCTGCTAGATCCTGTCAGATCCTGCCATTCCTGACTGCGGCGGTTTTTATTTGCACCATTTTTTATACATTTTACGCTGCTGTTGTCGCCGCCGTTTTTGATTTGGGTCTCTTTCTTGCCACGCCTCGCAAGTCTTGCCACTTATCCCGCCAGCCACTCACTGTGCGCCACCTTAACCCTTTCCCGCCTTAACCCCAGCCCCCACATATGTCAGCCGGCATCAGGGGTTTTTTCCCTCTGCTCTCTCTCTCTCTTTTTTTACATTTTTGTACTTTTTTGTTCACTTTTTTGTTGCGTTTTATGTTGCTGAGCGAATGTGTCACACAGTTTTTAGTGTGTAAAGTGCAAACAATCAACGCAAGCGACTTTCGGCTGGGGGAGCTCTCCTCTCCTCTCCCCACTATCAGTTTTCGTCACGCTTTTAGCTAAGCTCGGTCGCACTCCGCGTTGTTTCACTGTGCCCACACCCATACCCATACCCACTCCTATACCCAATCCCACTCCCACTCCCATCGACATCCCCATCCTCCCAGCTGCATCTGGATGCTTGTCAAACGCCGGCAGCATTTTTTCCAGCTTGTTTCTGTCACTATTACATTTCATATTTCCACGCCGCGCTGTTGTTGTCCAGCTTAGAACTGAAATTCAACACTTTGGCAGCTGCATCCCCCAAAGCCCCGAATACCCCGACCTCCTGCCAACATTTTGCTTAGTTTGCGCTGGGCTGCCAAATTCTTTTCCTTTTTTTCCGAGATCCCTCTTCATATTGAGTGGGTTAGCTCCAACTAGTAGTGCTCACTTTACAAGGGGAAGGCACCACCTTTCGCTTGCATCCACGCAGAAAAAAGAGAGACTTTGTATTAGTTCACCAATAAAAATCACCAACGAGAATTCACCAGCTCAAGCACATCAATACAAATTATGCAATTTGTAATTAGGATAAAAGAATTCCCTACTGAAATTGTTTCCCAAATTAAATGAGAAATATAACAACAAGAATTCACCAATGAATATTTATCAAAGAAAGTGGAATAGTTCAAGTTCACCAATGCAATTACTAAAAATAAAACACCATCAAATGTTTATCAACATTCAACAAATATTCAAATATAAAAATGAACACCAACATAAACCCTGAACACAACAATGAAAATTTACTAATTAAAAGTTTCCTACTCAAATGAAAATATAATGAAAAAAAATTCATTACTAGAAATTTGTAAGTCAAAGTAAAAATTAAGTCGTATAAAATTACCCATACAAACTCACCAACAACTTTTTATTTAATGAAAATTCACCAACAAATATTCACCAATTGAAATAAACAAAAATAAAAATGGAAGCAGGGCCAAAATGTCAGAGTTTCACCTATGAAAACCTTGCTAAACTTTCTATGAACTCTGCCAGTGTAAAGTCAAACTCAGATTCAATTCACCGATGCAAATTCGCCGGGGAAAATGCCTCATGCCAGCGCTCAGACCGATGCACCCAAAACAGGATATTACTGAGGCAAGGCCAGTGAGGCGGAGGAGGAGGCGGAGGCGGAGTTGGAGTTGGAATCTGCATCAACACCTGCCAGCTGCAGTTATCAATGGCAGGATACCGATTCCAAATCGAATTTCGATGGCGATTGCGATACTATTGGAAGGCAGCAGCCAAGTCTCAAGTGCCGGAGCCACAAGGACATGCCGGTTGCTCATTTCATTGTTGGACTGTCTCCCTTTAAATGACAGATTTATATGGTATGCACGGGCAACAACAAACAACGAACGACAAGCAGGCAAACAAATAAGCAAGGACAATGTGAGGCAAGGCAACTGTGAGCCCGAGTCGGAGTCCTGCCACTGCAGAGACTGCAGCCCCAGTCCTTGTCCGAGTGAGTGACATGTCCACCCAGGACATTGGTATGCACGGGCAGTAGGGACAGCACCAGGACCAGGACCAGGACAGGACAGCTCCTCGTCCCACCGCCACTCATAAAAGAAGTGGAGAGAAGAAGGAGTGGAGTGCACAATCGTAATCCCAAAACATATACTTAGAAGTGCGCTTAAGCCAAGGATACACAGTGGGGGGATGCGGACAACAATAAACAGGAAACAAACGAGCAAATGAATCCTTCTAAAGGAGTCGGAGTCGGAGTCAGTAACAGTGGCAGTGGCAATGGCAATGTCAGTTGTGGAGTGGCAACATAAACCGAATAAAAAATAATTAAGCCACTGTTGACGCACTTTTTCGGCACGCTAAGCACGTGACAGGGCTGCCTGGGCGCCAGGGAGGACCCAAGGATCTAAGCCGGAAGGAGCTGTAGCTATGTTACTATTTTCGGAGCGTTAAAATTCTGGAGAGCTGTAAACGGACGCCGAAGCAACGGGAAATTAAACAGGAATTTATCTCAGGACACGAGCAGAACAAAAAGTATACAAATGTGGCATTGTTTGGGGAATATTCTGCAGATGGCCAGGAAAATGTAACACCTAAACTCTGTGAATTATTTGTAGTTATAACTACCTTTAGTTTGTGACTTGCGTTAATTTTTACTTTATAGTTTACTGCCCGATTTCGCTTTCATTAACCCTAAAATGATCTCCTTTGAACTTTCAAGCTAGACACGAGTTCAGCTGTCCCGTCGCTCCTCGCTCCTCTCTCAATTATGCATTCATCGGATTCTTTTCATATTTCCCCCCCTTTTTCCATTTCCCATTTCCCATTTCCTACATTTCAGTCCGGTTTTGTGACCCACTTCCGGGGCCCCAGTTAGCAGCCAAATGAACCAACATGGGGGGCTCTGACTGACGCTGATGACCGCCAGCCATTTGCCGTTTTAGTTGTTTTTCCCCCCTCCCCCCGTCCGACGCCATTTTCCGACCCCTAATGAATATGAAGAGAAGTTTGCTGCATAATTTACAGAGGGGCAGGGACAGGCTGCCCCGAAAAACTGCATTGAATGACATGCATTTCGGTGATCGCCCTCAGCTGGTCATAAAAAAAGGAAACAGGGAAGGGAACTCGCACACGCACACGCACAGCTTAACCAAGACAAATGACAAGGAAATGTGTCAGAAGCGAAGGACATCGGCCAGGACGAGGAGGGGGTCAGTGCCACCACCACCGCCACCACCATCGAAAAGGACGAGGGCTAAAATTCGGGAAGTGTGCAATGACAAAAAGGCAACTGATTAAAGTTGCTGATTGAATGGCACGAGGCTAGAACACACACGCAGGCACTGCAAAAAATAAGAGGTCTTGAGCAATTAAATATATATTTTTGTATCTGTTTGATATGATACAAAATATAACATTAAATAAAGCAAGAGATGTCGCTCAAAACCAACTAAACTATTGAATAACACAATACTTTAGGCAAGCCTTTAGGCAGTTTCTGGATTTAAGTGAAATTCTTTAATTTATTTGTGAAATAATAATAATAGTTTGTTTGTTAAGTTACTTATGTAATTACAAACAAACTAGGCTAAATTTTAATAATTAATCCTCATAAAAGGCCAGGCAAGGCACAAGTAGCTTCTAGTGCTTAATGGTAGTTCCTCTCCTATATAAATTTGATTTTTAAATTGTACATTAACCTCTTCTCTCACAAATTCATGGTGTTTTTCTCGCAGTGCCGTTTGTGTTGCCCATAAATAAGTAAATGCAAAAGTCAGAAACTTGACAGGGCCCGGGCAACGAAACGAGGCGCACGTCACAGGCTGCGGATGAAGGACGAAGGCCACGAGGTGGCACCCAATGGCTAGGGGGGATACACGGGACACGCAGGGAGCTGGGAGCTGGGAGCTGGGAGCAGGGAGCACACACATTTGTCAGGCAAACGGCAAAACGGCAAAAGATGTTTGACGCTTTGACAGCTCTGTGGCAGCGGCAGTGACAGCCGCTGAAGGGAGACGCACAAAAATCAAACAAGAAATATGCGCCTCAATTCGCCGCTTTCGTCAGGAGGATCAGGAGCACGACCAGGTTGCAAATGGAAATGGAACGTCATCTTCAATGGGACATTTCCACTTTGTCAGCCATCATCGTACTTGTCGTCGCCGTCGCCACCGCCGTCGTCACCGCCGCCCGTCATCGTCAATGGTCGGTCGCCGAGGGACTGCCTGTTCCCGCCATGACGACGCGTCGTCGCCGGCTTGGAGCAGGTCCTTCGTCCTTGCTCCCCCATAAGCAGTGGTTGCAAGAGGGCCTTCTTCCTCTCCCCTCCCTGCCTGCCTCTCCATTTTATTTTTTTATATATTTCTTTTTTTTTTTGACTGCCGTTCCCACCTAACCCCATGACGAGTCTTTCAAATATATTTCACTGCACGTCCTCCTGCCACTTAGGAGCGCTTTTCGGTTATTTTTAATATGTGTACGTGACTTTTTTACCCTGCCACTTGGACGGCTTTACTGGGGGGAAAGCTGCGTGGTGGAGGGTGGCTCTTCTGTGTGGCTTAAATCGGCTTAATTGAATGCAAAGGCCCGCAAAGCCTAATCAATCAAAAGGGGCCACACAAGCAGGGGGCTCTTTATACACGGCGGCGACAGTAGAAGTCGTAAGAGAAATAGTTAATATTAAATTTATAAATTTATATTTACTGCTTCATTGTAAAGGGTTTTTTTTTAATGCAACCAAATTAACATCAATGAACATCCTTTATAAGCAGGCTTAAATTACGCAAAATAAAGCAAAGCGAGCTCAATCATTTGCTGAGTGGATCCATCTCATAATACTTATCCTGTGTATCCGTGAGATCTGCCAAGTCTTACGGCGAGTTATGCCACTTAAATCCCCACAAATGGCAAAAGAGGTAAAAAGGGAATTGCTTCTTTAAGCCGGAATGCTGACCTCTCTCTGACCTGGGACCAGCGGCTAAGGAAGAGGATATATACCGTACCCCTTGGCCGCCGCGAGGCCGTGGCTCCTCTGAAATTTTGGCAGCCACATAAACACACACACACACACACTCACAGGGGCACACTCAGGACACACATAGGACCCACAGACACCGATGCAGACGTAAAGTACAAATGTGCCAAATGATAACATTTTTGGGGGCGCCACCCCCTGGAAGCTGAAGCCTCCCAAGTCAGCCCTCGTCGTAGCTCACGGCTGCTGGCAGGGCCCCACAAAAGTCGTATCTGCATCCTGGTCCTAATACTCGTGTGTTGAAATCACCATATGTGCGAACGCTGGGCGAAAACTTGTGATGGTTGTTTGGGAACAAAAGTAAAATGCCTCAAAATGAAATTGCAATTTTAAGAAACTAAAACTTGCCAAAGAATAAACTAAAACATTGTATTTAAGGTAAATTAAATATATATGTAGGTGTTCTAAGGTGTTTTAAACGCTATACCTAAATTTACCTATTTTCTTGACGTGTCCCTGCGTCTTTTCGCTTCCTGGCACAAAATTTGGCCAACTGCTCGGCGTTCTCGGTTTCGGTGCGTGTGCCTGGCCCGTATTGCATTCCTTGGATGCTCATTTGCCCCGTTTTCACTGCGCTTTTACTGCCACCTCCAAACACACACCCGCACACACATAGGCACACCCACAGACACACACACAGCCTCCCAGGGAAAGAGATTTTTCTGTTGCTGTTGATGCGATTTTATGTATTTCCATGATGCGCTTATTCGACTTCGGCATTATCCTGGCGAAGCCACGCAGCGCTTTCCATGCATACAAATTGCTAAATTATTTAAGCAGCGACAACGGCAGCCCGCCCAGAAAGTGGCGGGGAAAGTCGTCGTCGGCGTAGGAAAAGCTGGCGGAGGAGGGAGGAAAAGCCGAAGCCAGAGAGGAGGGAAGGTGCTGCTATTAGTACCAAGTTGTCCTGGCCGGTAAGTCCCGATGGTCAGCACGACGGCAGGAAGGGGGGACTTTGGGAGAGTTTGCAGGATGAGAAGCTTAAGGCCGGGCACGTATGCGTGTGTGTGTGTGGTGTGCTCTCTGTGTGTGTGCGGCCGAGTCCAATAATAAATAAGTGGCCAAAAGCATAGCATACTTTTGTGCGCCGTTAAACTTTCTGCGTAAATTCAGCGTTCATCATGGCTAACTTCGTTTCCTTTTTGACCACCAAGTCCCCCCGCCCCGCCCCAGCATAGCCAGTCCCAGTAGCCATTACATTACATACAATTGCTGTCTGCCGACCACGAGGCACTGAGAGAAAATAGGGGGGCTTTCTAGAGGGTGACGCAAATTGTTCGAATTCCCAGCGTTATTACTTATCCTTTTTGATTAAAAAAACAAATAAATTTAATTTAATCACTTAATTAAAATAATTAAAACTCTTGAAATCACCAAAGAAATCACTTGAAGTAACATTTACAATTTTCTACACAACTCTAGTTAATTTTCTTGCCACTTCTTGCACACTTTTTTCTCTCACTGCACCCTCTGGCAGTGGCCACCAAGGCTGAGCAACGTGGCGGCTATATGTGTGTGTGTGTGTGGTCACGTGGGCCAGTGGTCACTGTACCGGCGACACCATACGCATTCAATTCAATTTAAAATTCATGGCATTAACTTTAACTTCAACTTAAGTCCGCCGCATGCAACTTGATAAAATGTCTGCAGAAAAACCTAAAAGAAGAAGAAGAAGAGCCAGGAAAATGGGGGAAATGGCAGGGAGGGGGGGAAGGAAAATTGAGAGACGGGAGATAGAGAGGCGTGGTCACTGCACTGAGGGCTTTTAACTTAGTTTGTGTGTCCAAGTGCAAAGTGTTTCCTTTTATGCTGTGGTCCTTCGTTTCATAATTTGATTGCATACTTTTTCGGGCTGCCCATTAACACGATACGTATGTGTGTGTGTGCGAGTGAGTATGTCTGTTTGTACGTGCTTTTAGCCAGCTAATTGCGGCCAATTGGCCAGAAAACAAAACCACCGCAGAAATTGCACAGAAATTGCACAAAAATGCAGCAACATCGACAGCGTCATGTTCTATGCTTAACTCAACCAGAAAAGGGACAAACGCAAACGCAAAAATATTCCCCAAAATGCCGCAGACCCCAAAAACCAAAACTACTACTACGTAAAATAAAAAAACAACAAAAAATCAGACAGAGGGAGCATATACAGTTATATTTATGCTAACTAGTTTGAAGCAATGGCAGCTGCATAAACAATTCCCTGCAACGACTCGTCGCTGCCCCGAAAAACTTTCGTGGTAACTTTTCGGTAATTAAACTACATATAACACAGGGACAGGGACAGGGACGCGGACGGGGACGGGGACGAAGGGGAGCACAAAAGGACACAAAAACATTGATTGTTCTTAATTGCGAAATGGCTGGTTGATAAACTCAATCGATTCCCCACCATTATAGCCTTCAATCGGACATTAATGAATGGCTTAAATGGGGCGAATGTTTTTGAGCGGAACAGATCCATTCGCCAATTAGAGATTTTAGTTTTCTATTGTTCCGGGAAATCCGCTAAACTTTACACTATTTCCTCTCACAAAATTGTTGATTCTGTTTATTAAATATTTTAAATTACAAAAAATGTTAAATGATATTATAGGGAACATTTTAAAATACTTATTTTTATTTATTGTAACCTCTGTCCCTTATAAATCAATGTAATAAATAGTTTTCTTATATTTCTGTTTTAGTTACCATTGAAAATTATAGAGAATATTTGTATAAAATTTAATGGCTTTTAAAATTAAGGGGTTATACTTATCCAATATTCAAGTCCTATATTAACAAGTCCCCCTATATATAACCTTTCTTATGGGTTTGCAATTATTTATTTAATTTTTTCAGGTGTCTTTTAAGCTTAAGTTTCCTTTCAAATTATCCCTTTAATCATCCAGGATTTCCCCTAATAGTTTCGCATTTAAAATGCATCACCTCATTGTTTCGGCTCGTCACAACAAAATGGCTTCGCATATTAATATCAATTGATTTGAAAGTGGAAACTGTTGCAAGTTTAATAAGGCAATCAAGCTGCAATATGCATGAGCCGCAAAAAGACGTACAATCAATCAGTTAATTGAATAGACACAGAAAGATACTCTGGCTGGCAGTAATTTAGCCCAATTAACGACGAGCTTAAAGGCATTCTGCACTCTCTCTCTCTCACTCGGTTTATATTCCCTGCCGATGGCTGATGGCCCCGAGGACAGGGCGAAATATGAATATAAATAAGGTTCGGCAGCGGCCATCGCGCATCGCGCTTTGGCAGTTTGAGCCAACTTTATGGCTCTCCGTTGGCCACGTTAACCACTTGAGGCCTTCAAAAGAACTTGCTACTTCAAATCACGTCGCTTTATTAGTTCAACGTCGACTTGGGTCCCCAGAGCCCAGCCAGCTTTTTTACGAAACCGAGGGAATCCGGAATCCGGAATCCGGGAATCTGGAATCTGAAATCCAAAATCTAAAATCCGAAATCCGGCATCCAGAAACCGGAATTCAGCATCTAGAATGGGGAATCCGGGGGCGTTGACTCTCACCTATTGACGTTTATTGAATCAAAACCGTTTTCAGCCGAGTTCGATTCGCCGCCGCTTTGGTTTTAGTTCAGTTCGCTTCACTTGCTCCTCGGCTCCTAGGCTCCTCAGCTTCTCAGCTCCTCAGCGGCTGCTCTGCTCCTCTGGTTTTCTGCTTTTCTGGTTTGCTTTGTTGCGGCGCCATAAAAAACGTGCAGCGATTGGAGGAGCGGTGCCTGCACTGCCAGAAAAAACACCTAATAAGCACTCCAAGTGTAGAGTTTCTTTAAGAAAAACTGTGGAAAATACAGAAGCCCAAAAATAACCAATAAATTACTAAGGTCACACAAAACTAATTATCATACAAAAATTATTACTAAAGTACGTCGCTTTACACTAATGTTACATAAACTAATTATAAGATTTTAATAAAATTTCTCTCGGTTTAAAATAAAAGTGCAGGCGAAATGTTAAAGCAAAAAAATAACAAAAAACAAAAAACAAAAGAGATTTCCCCACGGAGCGTGAGCTCAGCTCGGCAAACTGCTAAGCCTTTCAGCTCCATCGTTCACCCCCATTCACATTCACAGCCACAGCCACATCCACATCCACATCCACATCCACATCCACATCCTCATCCACTTCCAAACAGCCGGCAAACATTTCAAATCGGCGGGTCATGATTCAAGCACTCAGTCAGCTGTATTTTATTGAATTAGGGCGGAGTTCTCCGCTCTCCGTACTCCGTACTCCGTTCCCGGTTCGATCGGGGATCGGGAGTGCTCGAGGACGGCTACAACAAATGCGACGCCTGGGGCCAGTGAGTGGGCGAGAGCACTGCCAGCCAGGATGCAGCTTGGGTCCTTTGTTGCCCCGCTTCGGCCCGCCCCCCAATAACTTCATAAATCAAAGCGTTTGCTCAGTCATTTTTAGAATTTGTTTGTTCTGCGAACTGCAATGCAAACGAATCCCCGGCCAACGCAACTCGTATGAGAATGTGAAAACCCCGAACGCTACCAGATTTTTGTACCTTCTCCCCGAACCCTTTGCCAGCCTTCCCTTTGTTTTTTGCATTTTCCACAGATTTTTTTCTGTGACTCCCGGGAAATCGGTGGGTATGCTGGTCCTATATTCTGTTTATGTGTTTTATGAGCTTCTTTAGAGCTTCATTTAAGGCTTAAAAATCTAAGAAAAATCAACAGTTGGTAAGTTAATTCCCTTGCATTATAGGTTTGATCATAATTTTGGATTTCGGTTTAAAAATATAAGTACTTCAAGATTATACTTATAATTTAATTGAATTTTGATTTTTTGTTTCGTTGGGGAACTGTGAGACTCTAAATTCATAGCTGAAGCTTGCAGTATTCGCCTGCCTACGATAAGGTTTACAAGTTGCAAGACCCATTGAAAGATAACAGTTTACAATTAATGGGCATTCTTCAGTCGACATGAAGGATATGTACAAACGTACCCTCCCTGGTGCATTCTCTGCTCTTAGTCCTGTCCCATTGTTGTTGTTGTAATTGCTCTGGTTGTATGTGTGTGTGTGTGTGGCAGTTTTTTCCAGTATTTGTTGTGCTTTTGCTTTGTTTTTTTTTTCGCCTTCTACCTTTGGCTGGAATGTTTGCCTGGCTGTTTGCTAGATGTTCGTTTGCTGGTTTCCTTGGCATTTCCCATTCGGCGTTTCCCCATTTTTGCGCATTTCCCTTTTTGCCTTTTCAGTGATTTAAATTACAATTGTGGGCGACGGGCGACGGGCGGTCGGATGGGTAGAGCAGAGCAGAGTAGAGCAGAGTCTGTTCATCGATGTGTCGCCTGTGACATTGTCATTTGTTTAAGCTTTATTAATGGTTTTTCTGGCTTTGTGCAAAAAGAGGATGGCGTGGGATGGCGGGGGATGGCGTGGGATGGCGTGGGATGGCGGTGGCCCCTAAAAACTAGGCGAAATGTGGCGAAAGCGGCCTGCCAGCCTGCTGCCTGCCTGCCTGCCTGCCTGCCTGGGGGAAAAGTAGGCAACACTTTTTGTCCTCGCCGAGTGCTCTCTAATTAGTGCTTGTTTACGGGGGCTGAGAGCTCTTGACAGCCGGCGCCAGCGCCTTCAAGTATGCAGCAAGTTTTGCAAAATACGATTTGCATATTAAACCGAAAGCGGGCAAGCAGGGGGCAGGGGGTAGGGGGCGACCTGGAGGAGCAAACTCATTGAAATTGAACGGAAATTTTGCCGCCCAAGTTGAGCGAAAGTTGGTACAACTTTTCCTTTTTCCTTGTTTTCATGTTTATGGATTTTTTTTTTGTTGTTTTTTGCTGTTGTTATTGTTGTTCCGCTAGCCACTCTTGCCTTTATTCCGTATTGCCCCGTTGTTTAGCTTCGTTCGCTTTCTATTTGCAGATTATATTTTAGCCCGTCGCTGCCTCCATCCCGCATTTTATTTACACGCTCGCTTTGACTTGCTTGTGGAACAATGAATGTCACTTTGGTCTAGACCCCAGACATGGCCCTCGGCGTTGCGGTACCAGCGAGTTCCTTTTTCCGTCGCCGGGTTTTTCTTCGTCGGGCAAAAGGTATAACCGATTTGGATATACCCTTTCCAGGAGCCATACCTCAGCAGGCAAGTGTGTTTATATTTATTTATGGGTTTTAAGGAGATTTTCAATTGTTTTTTTAATGTTTTAAAAGACTCTCTGTATGCTCTGGACAAAGTTTTGTGCCTTAAGTTATAATTTTAAGCTTGATAAATTATTTGTATAATTTATTAGGCTTCTAAAATAGTTGATGTGGGCTTTTAACTCAACAAATATAACGTGCTTGCCTTTCGAAAAATAAAACCACACATACACATCATATTTTTCTATAGTTAAAATACCATTTTTAAAGTTCACATTTTGTCTAAACTATACTTAAGCCAGAACATTCACCATTTCGGCCACAAATCTTTCCCTTTACATTTATTAATGTACATATACCATATTTTTCTGGCCACTTGCCGCTTATGATTGAGTGAACCTGTTGCCTCCGTCCGCCCACTTTTTGGCAGAGTAATCGCCTCAAATATTTTCGTGTGTAACTTTTGTTTGCTCCACAGTATGTGACCCGGCCCCGGGGTCACACACTCACACACATGAAACGGGGTAAGCTTATAAGTTTATAAAGTTGCGGATGGACGCACGTGTCGTCGTTTGGTTGCTTTTTTCAAAGCCTCAACTGGACTCGGCTCAACTTTTGTGCCATCGATGCGGCGGCGCTGACCTTTTGTTGTTTGACTGTGACCCCTGCTGACCACTCTCGTTTCCGGTTGTGCTCAGCCCGCACCCCTGAAAAGGGGATTATATTTTGGCGACTCAAAAGGAAAGGGGTGCCCCCTCTACCAACCCTCTCCCTCTCTCCCTCTCCCTCTGTCTTTGCAATCGGACTTATCGCATTACGCATACGCACTGTGGGCCCCTCAATTCGTCCTATTTATGGTCGTTTTGCAAAGCCAAAGCGTTAATTAAGCTGTTTGTGTGTGTGTAGTCAATCGATTATTCATCGGATTTGGTAATGGCCAAAATCACTATCCTCACCCAAAACACAGCACAAATCCCCCAATAAATGCCTGTAATTGCAGCTAACAAACTTTTAATATGAGTTTGCTGGGCTCAGTTTAATTGAAGCTAAAACTATTGTCATAAATATATACTAAATATATTATACTACGAACTAAGGCCATTATATGCTTGTAATATGATTTACAAAGCCAGTGTTCTTTCGTATTGCCTAAATATCTCACAAGGCATAATGATGTGAGATTTAATCCCTCGGTTAAGTCTCCCCTAAACTTATTATTATTTGTGCAGTAAATATCGATAGTCAGTTATTATATGCTGGTTAATTACTCCCTGGGCTCACCGTGAGCCTGCATCCTGTGTTAAGCAAACAATAACGATGATGATGATGATGATGGGGGACTCGTGCCACACAGAGGGCTATTATGCAACGCATTTAGCAAATAATCTCAGCCGGCTGCCTTCGTGGCCTGCTGCTTGTTCCTGGCCAAGTGCAGCTCAGTGCGGCTTACTTGGGGTCTCGCCTCTGAACCCAAAACAGGCCCTGTTCCTAGGCAACGCTCCCTAAGTCCTTTTTGCCTCTACTTCGCTCGTTCCCTGTGCTCTGGGCTCTCACAATGAAAATCGCTGAAATGCCTTGCCAATTTTATAAACAACAATGAACAGGCAAGTGTCGTTGGTGTCGGCGTTGATGCCAATACCAAGGGGGAGGCGAGGCACTTCCTCCATGGCTCCCTGGCTCCCTGGCTCCCTGGCTCCCTGGCTCCATGCTGCTATGGCTATGGCTCTGTCTCACATTTTCTGCATTATTCTGCTTGTTAAACAGCTGACGATGGTGGTGGTGATGGTGGCCTTTGACTGGCGACGCCAAAAACTACCAAAATACAACAACAAAAGGATCTCACGCTCAAAAAAACACACTGAGCTCTATACAGAGGAATGCAGAAACAAAAAAATAATGGCTTGACTTTCAATTGCACAATGACAACAACAATAACAGCAGGAGAAGCAGCAGGAGCAGAAGCAGAAGCAGGCTCAGGATCAGGAGCAGCAGGACGAGGAGCCACCACCATTGGCAATCAACAAACAACGGCAGCAACGCCGACAACAATAAAAGGCACAACGAGAGCGAGGCGGGTGGCAGCAGGCAGGAGGCAGCAGGTCCTGTGGCGGGGACATCAAAATCAATTCAAGTACGGAAACTGCTGCAGTTGTACAGCTGAACGGCCTGGACACAGAGCCTGAAAAAGTGACGGCGAAAGGGAAAAAAGCCATGCCAGGCAAGGGAAAACACACACTGAACTCGAAATGCTAAATTAATCAAGCCAAGAACTAGGTTAAATGACATGCAAAAAATATACAATACAACAATACAATAAACAATACTTCAGGAATAAAATAATATACACAATTGAAATATTTCGAAATATTTCTCCTAGATTATGTATCTTGAAATATCTCATATTCTCCCAAGGAAATCATATCTTAATTTCCCCATTTTCGTGGGGCTCCTTTCGCTCAGTGCTCGAAAGTTATTCCCGGAAAGGATTCCCATTGTTTCAACCGATTTTGCAGTGGTTGTTTTGCCGCTGAGCGGCTGGCTCTGCAGAATATGCATCGATATAAATGAATTGGTGGAGTTTGGTCAAAGAGGATGGACACGCGTAAATCCAGGGGCAGCGACAAAGGATGCCGAAGAGTGCAACCGCAGGGCATGCAACCCACTTTGGCAGCTACAAATATTTGAATTTGAATTTAGATGGCAGGCACAAGGACCTGGAACCTTGAAACTTGAATATTTAAAATATTATCATCATTTCATAGTACCAGAAGTCGTGCCATTTATTTTCAAATTGTCTTTCAATCAAAAGTAAGCCTGAAAATGATTATGGGGATCTGCAGGGGCTGCAGTTACTCGTCACACACAGCTCATTCCCGAACCCGATCAGGTTTGGGTCCCAAGAGGAAATCAATTCAAATTAGATGAAAATTATAGTTGAAATTGCTGGGAGGGCATCCTTGGCTCCTTCTATCCTTTCATCCTTCCTTTGCTCTCTCTCTCTGCCTCTGCCTCTTGACCAATCTGATTAACACTTTCCAGCGAGGGGCAGATAAAGAAATCGATTTGCCAACACCCACGTAATCAGGGTGGCCGGAATCGGAATCGGAATAGGAATCGACATCAGAATCGAATCGGAGGGTGGGGAGGGGGAGCGGGTGGATAGCGGATGACTCGCTGACCACCAGTTGCCCATTTGGTGGCCACGAACTGATTACAGTCTAATAAGTATGCGTGGGGCGTGACCGAGGGCCCTTTGTTAATAGGTCTCCAAAGGGTCACTCGCATACACACGCACACCCGCACACCCTCGCACACCCTCGCACACCCTCGCACACTCGCATTGCGGTCGTAAAAGGGACGGAATGTGGGGGGAAGAGTCCAGCAGGGAATTCAAATTGAAGGCCACAAAACGAAATCTTAACAATAAAATGAGTTCAAAAGTTACGCATCAAGCAAGCAGCAACAGCAACAACTACACAAAAGGCAGTTCACACACACACACAAAGCATAAAGATGCACTGGAAAAAATATTCAAGAAATCAGCTAAGCAACTTTGTAATTATTAAATTCAATATGATATTAAAAAATAACTTCAACAATAAATTCACCAACAAATGTAATATAAAATTCAACAATTCACCAATGAAATTAAGAATATTGTTAGCAATATTTTTAGTTTGTAGATGAAAGTCAAACCACTATAACCTACATTCTTAAGTAATGCTACACAATAAATTCCAACAATAAGATTTGCACCAACGAATTAAGCAATTGTGCTACATTTCAAGGATATTTTCTCTCTGTGTGCGCTTATACACTTGCTCCCTATTTTGTTGTTTTGGGGTAAAGTTTGGCATTTTGATTTTGATGTGTTCATTTGCACTTGTCCTCACTCCCACGGATGATAAATTAAATTTAAACTGATAATAAAAAAAGAAATTTACGAGCCAATAAGACAGGGAGTTGGCCTTGAGATCCTGCCATCCCCCCGCCCCTAAAGAGGGTGCGGGTGCTGTTCTTGGGAGTGAACCCTTCGGCCCTTCGCCACACAAATAAATAATAACAAAGGGCCAAACAACACAGGCAGCGGGAGCAACAACAACTGACAGCAAAGGAGCAGCATCGGCAGCAACATCGGCAACTTCAAGTCCTGACAAAAGGATGTGGCCAAGGAAGGGCGCGCGAGGTTAGGGAGGAAGGGGAGCAAAACCGAGATAAGGACAAGACAAGTGCAGTGCGAGATAAACTTAACAAACGAAGTCAACAGCAACCAGACAGCCATGGGGCCGGGATTGCCCACAATAAGAGCGGGCGGAGGAAGGGCAAGAACAATGGCATTGACAATGTTTAGCACATGAGCGAAGGACCAGCGCCAGGAGCCAGGAGCCAGGAGCAGGACGAGGACCAGGACCACGGCCAAAGCCAGCAGCAGCAGGAGGAGCAGCAGCAGCAGCAGGAGCACTGGGGCAAGGCAAAATAAAAATAAGAAGCAAAAAAGAAAAAGGAGCTAAAATGGAGCTGAATAGCAGGAGCAGCTGGGTCGTGGGTTACAGCTTTAGCCATAACAACAGATTCCAACTGCTTAGTGGATACTTATCCCAGCAGCACACACACAGCCGCAGAGAGAGAGAGAGAGGGACGACCTGATCCCCGACAAACAATCAAACGTTAAGGTATATTACGTATACGCAATACGTATACGTAATGTTTGCTTAACGTGAGCGAACGGAGCGACAAAGAGATTAGAAATCACACAAAGAGCACAGCCAGCCAAATCCGACTTCAATTTAAGCTTTTGTCAGCGGGATATAAAGCAGCCAAGGAAGAAACGGAGAGTGAGACAGAGTGGCAGGGAGCTGGGAATCGAGAGTTGAGAATTGAGCAGAGACAGAGACAGGGCAGGGAAGGAGTTCCAACAAATGGAATTAAATTTGCCACTTACCCAGTCGCTGAAGGGAGCACTAATCTGGTTAGACTCAAGTCTAATAGAATTTCCCTGGCTCGCCTGCTGTTCGCTAATTGATTTAAATCGGTTTTTCTCTCCCCCAAACTCCCTAATTTGTTTCAATCGAATGGGTTTTTAACTATGTTTATGTGTAATATAAACAGTTGGAATTAATTACTTAAAGAAATTCTTCCCCCCGGGGATAGTTTGAGCTGCACAATAATCCTATTATCAGCTTATGACCCTTTCTATGTACCATGCTTGAGTTGTCTAAGGATTTGAAAATAGTTTTTCCCTTAAATTATTTGTAGTTAGTTCATTTATTAACATTAAAATTAACCTCTTGCCATTATCCGTTTTTGTATTCCTCTGAGTTCCCTTATTTCACCATCATTTATCCGCGTCCTGCGTTTTCTTCCTTTCGTAGTGATTAAATATCTGTTTTAATTTACTCATTCCTCCATTGAGCGCCCTGTCCAATTATCCTGTTCGATCAGTGCTTTATCTTCGCTCTCCCTCTCTCTATCTCCTTCGTTTTTGCCAGCTGACGCGTTATCCTTCTTCAGGGGCGCCGAAAAGTATGCTAAATGATTTCATTTAACCAGCAAATGACACCGACACCAATACAACAACACTACAACAATACACCACACACACGCACGTGGCCAACAAGGGCGCCAGATGCGAATACGAATGGCGGCGAAAACGAATGTAATTGCAGCAAATGAATAAATGAGGCGAGGCAGACGAAGGCCACCGTATGGGGTGGCCAGCATACCCCCCCAGCCCAACGTCTCTCCATGTGTGTGCGTGTGGCTTGAATGCAACGCATGTTTTGCCGCTTATTGCCTTGACTACAACAACAGCAACAAGAGTAACAGCAACAGACACCAGAGGCAGCAGAAAAAAAATATATATATTAAGGAAAATGAATGAAAGACACAGTGGTTACAAAAAGTAAGGACCCCGGAGATACTGTGTAAAAAATGGATTCAAATAAATTTGTTGCGGTTACAAAAGCAAACAACACAGAAAGCATAGTCACACTTGATTTTTTCGAATTAAAATACAATTTTAATTTGTATGAATAATCGAAGGTTCATTCATCTATTTTTTTTTAGTATTTTATCTCTTAAACTCTTGGAACTCTTTCCTGAGGAAAAGCCACAAGGCACTGTTATAGGACCATAAGGAAAATTAGACCTTCCAAGTTAGTGAAATGTATTTAATAAAAATATAACTAAAATCGAATAAAACATAAATAACTTTCTTGAATTAAGAATGTTTTTGTGGCATTTGAAACTCGTTTTAATAATCAATTGTATTTATCTCTCCCTAGAAAAGCTCATTTTTAATATATAAAAAAAGAATAACAAGCTGGCAGCTGTCGCCGAATAGTATATACCCTTTGAGTGCGTCTCGAGTGGCGGGTATAAAAATGAAAATGAGCAAATGTAAGCACAGTCTCTGCCCCATATCCCATATACACCTCCTCCTCGTTCTCCTCCTCCTGGTCCGCCCCTGTTATATCCGCCTGATCCCGCCGCTATCCTGCCAGCCTGCCATCCGGCGCTGCTCCTCTCCCCGGGTGCTTCATAAATTCAAATTTGATTTTCATGTTGATTATGATGCGAGAGAGATGCGCAGATGATGATGGAAATGAAGATGGCAAATGGCAGTCGAGGCCTCGGAGATGGAGCCACAATCAGAGCCCAAAATACACACGCACGCCGGCTCCTGATTATTATCCTGTGTGAGAGAGAGTGTGTGCGGTGACTCTGTTGCTTGTGTTTTGCATTCCACTTGGATTTTTATTTAAGCTTTTCTATCGTCCCCGTCTCATCGTTGTCGTTGTCGTCGTCGTTCTCGTTCTCGTTGTCGTGGTAGTCTGCTTTTACGCTTTCCGTTTACGACTTTAACGAAAACTTTTTGGACTAGAGAGGCAGAGAGCCTTTATGTGTTTGGCCCCAGAAGTGCCTCATTTGGCCAAATCACACACAGACGCACACTCACCCCTACCTGCACCTGCTCAGCACACACACACCCGTCAAATGTGTCATTTTCCACGAAATCTATTATTAAGTGACATCAGTTGCGATTCCCCGCAAGTCGCCTAAGCATAATTGATGAGACAATTCATCAAAGCCGAGCATTATGGCCAGAAACCTGTGCATTTTGGCAGGATCTCACTTTGAGGCATGTCTCTGACTAGGTTTATGTCGACTGCAACGCAGATATATGAACCATATATGTTTCGAATGAGGTTTTATTGCAGCTCGATACTTAGTTTCCGGTTTTAAACTGATTGCTTTTGCTCATTTCACCAGCGAGGGCCATGTTTTATTCAGCAGAATAACCCTTTTGGGGATATCCCATTTCGAAGAATTCCGCTGCTTGCAGCAAAATCTCTGCCCCGACTGCTTGGCTGCCTCACTGCCTGACTGCCTGACCGCCTGCCAGCAAATGGCCAAGACAATCAAACGCGGCCATAAAGTCAACCGACTTTATTACGGCCCTCCAAGCGCCACTCAGTTGCATCGTTAGCGCGGTTAATGCCCAAAAGCGGCAGCGATGACGGCGATGACAGCGATGCATTCCCATCTCCAGCTCGGAGCAGCATCCCTAGTGCGCCTTCCCACGATTGCCATTTCCCTGGCAATACCAATACCAATACCAATACCAATCCTCGTCGCACTTGGCCCGAAAGGCCACAGAGAAACACAGGCGAATGGCAGGCGACATATGGACGTCATCGGGGGTAGTCCGCCATAACAAGGCGACTGGCGGCAGCTGCTGGCGACACATTCACATTCACGTTCACAATTCGCCAAACAGACGTCCGTGTTCCGCATCCGCATCCGTATCCGTATCCTCCTCCGCATCCTCCTCCGCATCCTCATCCGCATCCCCATCCTGATCCGCATGCACATTCGCAGTGGAGGAAACCGGAGACAAAAGACGCCGCTGTGCGCCTTTCGTCCTGCCCATAGTGCACGCACCAATGTCGAATATTCCCCCGTAAAATTCTCAATTCTCAATTACAATTGTAATTGTAAAGGGCAATAATTCGGTGCAACGGCAAAAAAAGAAGGGCAAGCGCATTCCATTTGCCAATTTTTGCTGCCCTAACCCCCCAAAGGAATGTTGCCCATGTTTAACAGATAGCATATAAAATTTTATATAAATTGAAATATATTATTAGAAAGTTCCTGGAAGCAATTTATATTAATCACCTATTCTGGTATTTATTTAATACTAAAATACAAAAAATTACATAAGGTTCTCATACTTTAACGCATTAAATTACCATTGAAAGTGCTATTAATAATTGCAGAATATTTAATTTTTTAAATAAGCCAATTAGTTTTCCAAAAGCCCTGAACAAATTAAAAGAAATTGTTCACCAACAAAATATTGAATTGTTGTTGAAAAAACCCTAAATAGGAATTTGGAATTAAAAAAAGAAAGGCTTTAAGTCTTGGAATAAATATTAATAGTTGCACAATATTTAATTCTTTAAATCAATTATTAATTCAATTAATTTCTCAAAATCCCTGAACAAATTAAGGGAAATTGTTCACCAGCAAAATATTGAATTATTGGTGTAAAAACCCTTCACGAAAATATTTCTCACATTTCATAATTAGAAGGAAAGGGTATCCCCGGCTTCTGCCACCATGTGGGCGTTAGCTTGACCGTGGCGAAACAACAGGTGGACCCGCATCCGGTGTCATAACAACCAGCGGAGGCGAAACAAAGGACACTGGCCCGGGGAAATGGGAAACTCCGGCTAAATGGCGAACTGTCCGGCTGTTATTGAAATTTCGAGCGTATGTCGTCGATGGGTCGAGTTGCAGGGAGCCAAAGTCGAGAAGGGAAAACCAGCTGGCAGAGTGACCATTAAGTATGCAACAAATTGCAGCCATCCAGGAGGCAGGCGGCAGGAGGCAGTCGCAATCGGAAAATGGCCGCAGCTGGAATGTAATGAGCGGTGTTCGAGGAATTTCCCAATAAGAGTGTGCAGATGAAATGTGAAAATGGTGAAAATCAAAAGTCACAGTCAGCATCACAGCATCCCAGCAATTAAAGCTGGAAAGAACCCAGTGAAAGGCACTCAGAGAGGATACGTTATGAACGCACACATTCCGTATTCACAAAGTCCATCCTGGGGTAAATCATGCATTTTACGACGACCCCTGCCCTCTGGCCTCCCCCTAAACCCTTTTCGTCGTCGGTGTCCTGCTCCTCCCCCACCCCTGCGTCTAAGAAAAATGGGGCCCGACTGTACCTAAAAATGGAATCGAATTGATCAACTGGGAATGCCTAACACCCGCCGTCCTATCTCTCCGCAGCCCCGGCGCCCCTTAAGGCGGGCCCGGCCCCGCTGCTCTCAAGGTAAACCAGCCATAAACTCGACATAACCTCACATAAACTTGAACAGAAGAGTGCCACCTAAAAAGGGCCCAAAACGGGGCGAGGCGGGGCGAGGCGGAGCGGATCGAGGCGACCCTCGTAAAGCAGCTGTTGCTCCTGTGCGTGGCGTGTCCTTGCCACACACTACAGCTCACACCCCACACCTCACACCTCACTCCTCGCACCTCACACCTATGGCCTGGCACGCAGAGAAATTGGTGAATAAAAACATATTAATTTAGTTTTCATTCTGACAAAAATTCGGGGAATTACGATTTTCCAAGAACTTAAAAGATCCTTTTTCCTATTTAATATTTATTCCAATTTGTAAGTTAAACTTATATTTTTTTATTTTCCAGAATACCCTCAGTTACCTTTATAAGTTTGACTCTCCTACTGAATAAATTCACTGATTTTTACTTTTAACTATATTTTTATTTCAGTGCAGCATGTGGGAATGATGAAGAGGATGAGGAGAGACAGGGAGCGACAGGGAGAGGCAGAGAGGGAGAGACGTTGGCCGCCGCAGAAGGCAACAAAATTCAATTTACTATGCGCGCTTTATGGCCGATTCCAGCCGTGTGCTTGTGTGGGCAAAGGGCCAGCCTCTCCCCACCCCTCGGCCTAACCTAACCCAAGTTTATGGCCAACAGAGCTCCCAGCCAGCTTCCAACTCCTGCTCCTGGTCGTGCTCCCTGCTCCCTGCTCCCTGCTCCCAGCCTGGCCCCGCAGACAGAAGTAATTACAAGTGTTTGCTTATTAAGTTCCATGGCTCATTAGGCGGCGACGATAAACGACGCTGGAAGAGCAGCAATCACCATGTGATCTACCTCGCGGGGCGGAAGGACGTGGACGGGGGACTTTGGCGAGTGGCAGGACACCGCGGGCCATCGACACCGCATTAAGCCAACAGCAACATCATCAGGAGGGAGCAGCCAGCCAGTGCTGCGAGCCACAGCAGAAAAAGTGGGTAAGTGTGAAAGTAAGGTTCTGAACAACAGCAGAATTTCTGAGGGATAAAGAATACATTTTTACCTTAACTTTAGAGTGATTTTTTGTATGATTTTTATGATTTATATTTATACTTGTAGAAAATATGCAATTTAAAAGACAACACTACTTGAACTCTATTTTATAAACCATATAATTTTATTTCTCTTTTGATTTCTACCTACAACAGTAACATATAATTACTGCTTATATTATATTCTATTTATATATTTAATATTCGTTTGGAAAAAGCTAAAGAATTTGTCGGGACAAGGCACTGAGCTTGACAGCTCTGACGTCCTCACAAGGAGCAACAGGAGACTACACGGCCGCTTAAGCCCGAGTCGCATTATCTAATTGTCAGTCTTAGTGCGGGGATTACTGTACTAATTTTTTCGCCCACCCCAAGGCCAACCCAAGGCCTGACCTTCCACACCCCCGACACCCCACAGCCCACTCCATGTGTGTCTGGCAAAAGAGAGACTAAGCCGGGTCGCTCGTTCCGCGCTGTGGCCATTGGCAATCAGCGAAATTGTAAAACCGTTAACAACACGGCCTGGCAGCCAGTGCTACCTGGTTGGAGGTGGATGCTGGGTGGTGGGCGGTGATTGGGCCAGGCTGGGCGAAGGGGAGTGGCTTTGATTTGATGACCAAATTTTGTGGCCGCCAGTCGAAAATTGGACCATCAACGATGAAAATGCAGGTTTCAGTTTTCAATTGCTTTCATTTATTTTCTGTTTCGGATTTAAGTCAGATCTAGTTTGGGGATTTAACCGACAAAGCAGGATGTATAGTGGTTACCAAAAGAGAGTAATGAGAGAAGATATTTGAGCTATGCTTTGTTATACGGTCTTGAGAGTTAATTCCACATGATAAGCATTAAATCAAACCAAATTATAGCTTAAATGGCATGCATTTAATACTATATTAAACATAGAAAGGTATATAAATATATTCCTTATAGGTTTCCCTAGAATTTTCCGTTTTTCCTCACCATTTTGTAATCCTGCAGCCAGGTCACACCTAATCGCATCTGCCTTCTGCCCATTTCAATTTTCTTCTTCACTTCCCGGCACTTGACCCTTTCATTCTTTCGCAGCATTTCCCTTGCCCACCAAGCGCCGCCTGCCGTCTGCCAATTACCAATTAGGCTTTGCTTAAAGCCCAATTAATACCCTCTCTCTGATTACCCGCCCCCCAATCGCCCATCCCCCATCGTCCCATCGACAACCCCCTCTGGGCAGCGTCGTCGCCGCCGTCATCACCATCATCAATGCAATTATTGACAACAAAGCTGGGCGCTGTGCCAAATCCCAGCCAGAAGCGGCAATCGACTAACTGGGGCGACGGGCGCCACTCCAAGTCATCCAACGGACACGACACATGGAGCGCCATCTCCCGGGGGTGGCTGTGGGGCTGCAGCAGCAGATTGGGAGTGCTGATTGGGAGTGGGGATTTGCCACACAATACCAAAAATGGAGCTGCTGCAGCAGCAGCCCGAATGACCCACGGCATTTTATCAAACCGAAAATTTCCAGGCATACACTGGGCACAAAAATCCGGTAATTAGGATATTTAATCGAGGAGACTATATGGGGGTTGTCTGAAGTAATACAATTGAAATATAAAAACAAAGCTGCTCTGAAAGGTTTAAATATTTTCCCTTGCTTGAATGTTAATATACAAAATTCTGGTAAAATTTTCCAGTAACAAGAGCTGATCACACTGTCTGTGATCAGTCGCTCTCCCGAGGGAGTTCATCTATATCTCTCAGAGTCCCCCCATCTTTTTGAGAGAGTATCTATACCTCGTCATCTTTCAACTATTTCCCTAATTTTCCTCTTCAGACTCTCGCCCTCTCTCCACTTCTCTTCTTTTTCTTCTCTTTTCGAAATCCCTAGAGCTTTCTGTGCCATCGAAATTCCCTCATTCGAATTTAATTAGGCTTATAAGTGCACCTTATTTGCCACTGTGTAAGAGGCGCTGTTGGCTTTTCAATTGCTCCCTTTGACTGTGGGTGTCGGGCTGGTTTGGTAAGTGAAAAATTGGTCACTGATTAAATTCAACACGTTGTGGGATTAACTAACTTGTTTTTTATTTCCCGCGCCGAAATTGTGTTGTTAACTTTTGGGCCTTTGAAAAACCAAAACAAAAAAAAAGAAACAGGCAACGGACATATCCCGGCCGCAGACCAGCAATTACTCCACCGCCCGGACACTCAGGACACCCAGGACGCCCCGAAAACCTCCTTAAACCCCACTTTGCAAAAAAAAAACCCTCTGGAACCCTCCCTGAATCCAACCAATTGACGGCCCTCGAGGCATTCAGACAAAACGCTCGCGCGATTCACGACAGGCGCGAGCGTGGGCGCAATTTTTCCTTTCAATTTTCCCTCCAGGGCTAGTCAACAAATGTCCCAGCCAGCCCCTGGCCCCATTCCCCATCCCCCATCCCCCCGGTCGGTGTCGCCGCTGTTGCGTCATTAGCGACAGCAGAGGGAGAAGAAAAAAGAGCAGGAAAATAAGTCCAAGCATCGAAGATGGGCATACCCTCTGTGAGTATGTGATTAGGCTTTGATTACTCTGAATATTATTCAAACTGTTATGTTATGGCCAAAGTTGCGCATAGAAATGCACTACGCTTTCTTAATTAAAAACTAAAAGGAAGAATAATCAGAGATGCCCCCAAGTGTGGCAGCCAAGACACTGAAGGAGAAGGAGGAGTAGGAGGAGGAGCAGGACGAGCTTGCTGCTTGCCATGCTGCCGCCGGCGGGGAATCGTTTTTTGTTTTTGAAGTTTGCCCAACTGGAGCATCCGCGGATGCTGGGAATGCGAATGCGAATGCGAATGGGAATGAGAATGGGATTGGGATTTGGATTAGGAATAGAACCGCAAGCCGGTGTGGGCGTGGATGGGGATGTGGCTGCGGTTGTCTGGAGCTGCTCAGCTTGGATGCAGTGCGCGCAAGGCGGCCAAAACCTGGCCAACAACTTGGGGCGACTTTTTGCACTCATTTCGCACGTTCAAACAATGGAGTCCGGGGGGCAGGAGGAAGGCGCGCAGCCAGCGAAATGTAATTGGAGGAGGAAGAGGACACAGGACACGGGACAGGAACTGGAGCTACAGGATATGGCCCAGGGATAGGGAAGTAGCTGTAGCTGTAGCTGAGAAAGGAACCCAAAATGGTGGCGCGCAGCAGACAGGCGACAAACAGTTTTGAAAGTCTGATTTGTTTTTAAATATTTTTCTAGAAATATTATTTAAAATATATAAATATTAGGAATTTTGTTGAAATATATATTATTAATTTTTCTTTTATTATTAATATTATCTTTATATTTTTTAAACCCTCTGAAGGGGTTTTTGTTCCATATTTTCCCACTTCTTGGCTTCAAATGTACTTTCTCAGCCTTCCTTTTTTAATTTGTTTATATAATATTGTAGTTTTTAAGATATATACTTTGTTCATATATAATGTTTTATATATCATTTTTCATAACTAATTTTGTTATTCAATTTTACAATTTGCTACTTTATATATTTTTGGAATCTGGGCTACACTTCCATCTTTGTCGGCTGGCTGTTTGAGAAGATACTTTTATACTTTGGATACCTTCTGGGTGCCGTGGCTTCCGGTGTGGACATAGGCGGGAAAACATCACAGAGCGAGAGAGAGGGAGAAGGAGGAACAGAGAGGGGGAGAGAGGAATGCGGGAAAAACTGGGGAAAACGCAGAAGGCATTAGGGGCATCAGCCGCACACGAAAATACAGTTAGCTTAAAGCATTTCCCGTATTTTACTGTCACGGCCTCTGGGTTGTGTGTGTTTGTGTGTTGGTGTGTTGGTGTAATGGTGTGTTTGTTGGTGTGCTGGCCTGCTTGTGTGTGTGTGTGTGTGAGTGTGAGTGTGTGCCTCGAGGGGGGCGTGGCCGGGTGGTGCTTTGGGGTTTCCTACTTGGTCGTTGTAAATTACTTGATTCGTTGTTGGAATTTAATTAACATTTTCCTAAGTTTCACTTTTTGAGTCTCTTTTTAGTAACTCCCTCTGGCTGTGTGTGTGTGTGTATCTATGTGAGTGTTGTGCTCTCTCCCCCTCTCTGTCCCACTTGTGGCACTATCTCTCTCGTTCTGGCAGTGACAGGCCTTTCATGCGGGCAGGACGACCCCCGGAAAACGCTTAGGAGTTGTTATGTTTACACACTCGAGCCGAGTCGAGCCTTTGCATCTCTCTCTCGGCCTCGGCTCGAGCAGAATGTACATTTTAAAGTGCAGATAATTGCGCGTGTAGACATAATGGATTTTCCGACTATTTATGTGGTTATCCCACACACACGCAGGGAAAGCGCTCTGTCTAACTGTATATTTTGGTCTTGCAAAAATTGTGGGAGTCTACAAAAATGGTTTCTAATTGAAGAGCCCCCTAAATGAAACGCGCTATTTGATGGGAAAGCCTCTGAATCTCGTTTTTTTGTACAAACAATTTTAGAAAGTGTGGTACCAGTACCTGAAATGCAAATATTAAGAGCTAGGGATTAAAAATGTAAGCATGGGAGTCATTAACAATAAAGTTTCATACTCGAAATAGCAGGAAAAATTGTTTAATAAAGGAAAATCTATCCCAAATCTAACTAGATATTGCTTAAAAAACATTTCATTCTAAAATCCCTTCAGGTTTGAAATTAACAGCACAAACGTATGCAATGATATGCTTTATTTAAAGAGGCCTTAAAGCCTTCTGCCGGGGCAGAAGTTCAAGTGGATTTGCAGCTTCCTTCGGTTGCCTCTCTGATTAATTATGTTGACACAAAAACTCCTTGGACAACATGGACAGGCATAAATGCATAAACTTCCTGCCAATTTGCAGGACATCCCCGGGGACTGGGCAGAGTCCCCAATTCCTGGGACAGTCACCGACTTGCTCTCCATATGGACGGCAATTTCAAAGGGAATTCCAAATCAAGCCGGGCCACAATAACAATTACAATAGCAGCAATAGCAGCAGCACTAGCAATAGCCGTAGCAATAGCAACAGCAACAGCAATAACAATGACAACAAGTGCAGTCGCATCGAAGGCACAAAAAACACCACAAAACAACGGCAAACAATTGCAGAATCATTTACATAAAACAAAAAAATGGCGAGCGAGAGCGAGAGCGAGGGAGAGACAATGCAAATAGAGTAAAATTAAGCAAATATAAATAAAATGCATTGCTCCAAAAAAAGCATCAACTGGAAAATGAAATGGAAACGCATGCGAGTGCAACAAAGGATATGCATATGTGTGTGGGCAGGATAATGCACATGTAGAAAATGAAATCAAATGCAATAAAATGTTCTGACATTCTACGATATACGATGTTTACGGCCCCTCGTTGTCCCCTGGCCCCCCTTTTTTTCTGATGATGATAATAAAACAAAATGTTATCGGGTTGGAAATCATATGAAATTGAAATGAACCAAATTGCATTTGGATATCCAGGGATATAAGCCCGAGTGTACGCGCCCGTGTATGCATCGATTCCTTTCGGTTCACGTGGCGTATGAGCAATGCGGGCAGCCGACAGCTTTCTGGCCATAATACCTAACCTAATTACTTAATTCCAGGCGCTTAACTGCACTTTTTTGTTGTTAAAAATATTCTGGCTTGCATGAGAGGTGATTTTAGCCGCAAAATCAATGAGTTTCCGTTGCACAAAGATGCCTAATATAGCCATTAATGGGGATAATGAGAGCATAGAAAACGAAGTAAATTATTGAAATATAAAACTGTACACAAACTAGGAATAATGTTATTGTTGAGACAAGGATTTACACAAATTCTGCTAGAAATATAATCATTTATGATAATTAATTAACAAGGAAAATTTGAGGAAAATGTGTTGTAGCCAAAACTGACTAAGACTATAAATGAAACCTAATCATTTTCAGACCTCATTTAAATTGTATTTCTCTCTCTCGTAAGTCTTAATGAATATTATTTCAAGTCAGCTTTAAATTTGGTTGCTTAAATTAAATTGACTAACAATTATTTCGGGGCCATTTATTCATATATCCCGCTGTCCAAACAAAGGCTGGGGAGGCACCGAAGTCACGTCACAACTTGCTCCTATCCACAGCCATATATCCTTTGTTCCTGGCTCTTCAGCCGCTCTCCTGCCGCCATTTCTCCCTCAATATCGTTGCGCGTAATAAATATTTACATTCTGAGGAGCTGCGAGTGCTCGCGCAGGCAAACAAACTTAATTTTTTTTCATTTTTGGGCTGTAACAGGATGCAGGATACAACTACAATCCTTTTTTCGCCGCCCCTTGCGCCGCCTTTCACTCGCTTGACAATGTAAGCTCAAACAATTTCATTTCCAAACAAACACATACTCACAGATACTCACTCACACAGGGCACGTACGCACGCACACACGCACAGGCTCACGCACACGAAACGGTACATTAATTGATAATTGTTTTGTGCTCAAAAGAAATTAAAGAGCAGAGGCTGCTGGGCTGCTCGGCTGCCATTGCTGCCGTCTTCACGGCCTTTCACCCTACCACCCACCCACCTCCTTTGTCACCCCTTTGTCACTCCTTCTCTTTTCACTTTTCCTGTCCCTCCCCCTATCCCGCTTCCCGCCACCCCCGTTATGCCCCATTACACAGCAGATGTATTGCGAGAAACGGGGGGCAGACGGAAATAAATAAATGGAGAAGGGCGGCCACACACCGGCTACAGAGAAACTCTTTTCTGGGAAATTCGTTACTCAAATCACTTCAGTTTTCATGCAACTTTAGAAAATGAATTCAAAAGTATTTGTATATTTTTAGTAAAACATTTGAAATTAGAAATACACCCTTAAGAGCAGTCAACCTTTTGGCTCAGTGCACAGTACTGGCTACCTTTTCGTATGTTTCTAACACAATCTGCTCCCAAAAACTCTTTTTTCTGTTAGCTAGTTGTTGGGTTTTCTTTGTGCTTTTCGGTTTTTCATTAACTTTTTGCGTTGGCTGCTTGTTTCGGACATGTTCAAGGTGCCACGCCCCTCGGCCGCCCGCGGGCAACTTAATTGAACGATTAGTTTTTGTACATGGACCACGCCCACCTCCCGGACCGTTCCAGCAGCGAGTTTAGCCATTTTAATACCTGCCACACTTGCCCATCATCGGAAGGGTATATCTGGTTTGTGATAGATACTATTTATGTTCTATGAGTACCAGCATTTTCAAGGATAGTATTTCGAGTATTAAGAGTTCAGTAAGGGAACTGGAGAGTCCACAGAGCACACAAGGGACCTTCATTGCTGTGTATACATATACATACCCTTAGCATGGCATTAAAATTCCCAAAGGGTTCTAACAGGAAATTGGATACAAGAAATGGGTAGTTTATTATTTTATAGTACTTCTCAGGTAGCAGCACAAAGTATGCTATAAAATGCAAGCTTGCACTTTTCCAGGGTATTCCCCGGTCGGTACACCTCACGCCTAGTTGAGTCCTGGTCACTATTTAATTTTATCTTCTCCGCTTTGGCTTTTATTTTCGTTTTTATCGCTGTTGTGAAGCAAACTATGTACAACAATTTGCCACGCCCTCAACCCCAACCCCAGCCCAACCGCCCCCGCAACCGGAAGAGCAGGAGGGGGAGACACACACAGAGAGAGAGAGAAAGATAGAGGAAGATAGTGGTGCGAAAGGCGGCAGAAAAAGTCAAATGCCAAAGCACTAAAAAGTCAAAAGGCCACAAGAAGCAACGGCAACGGCAAGTAATAGTAATGACAACCAGTACACAAACAACAATGGCAACAACAAATACAGAAAGAGACGGCTATATAATGAGGGGAATGAGGGGGGAGAGGTGGATGGGCGCAAAAGTTAAAATAAATAAAACAAAGGCAAACGCATGAAATGACACAACAGAGACAAAGAATTAGGGTGGCTGCCGGGAGGCAGGGTAAGGGAGGAGGAGGTGCTGCCGCTGCTAATGGGGAGGTGACTAAGGGGTGGGCCGGGCGACAAAACGTGGCCAAAACGACATGGCAAACTCGCCTAAAAATGACAGCAAACGTGGCAAGATGTTGCTCTCGACAAGACTGACACAGCGAGAAAATAAGTCAGGCTGAAATTAAGCTATAAAAATTGGTCAAAATATAAAATATCAGTTTTAAGATCCTCAAAAGAAGCTTGCCAAAAGTAAACTACCAAGCGAAACAACAAATTAATTATACAACTTAAAGTCTCTTCAAAAAACTCTTTAATTTATAGAAATGCAACTTAAAATAAATTAAGTTGTCTTTAAATAAAATGGAATTTGAAGCAAATAACTACCGCTTGCTGTGCATTTTTTGTGTTCCTGTGCAAAGGCCTGTTAAAGCCGGAGCGTTAAATAGGAGGAGCTCTCTGGAGCTGGGGACTGGTGGCGCCGGCAGCAACAGCAGATAATTTAAAGCAACACGGAACACCCGACTCCGGCCTGCGAGTACTCCTGTCCCCACGTCCTGGTGTCTTGGTGTCCTGGCTCGCCAGTTTTCCAGCTACCAGCTCCAAGCTCCCAGTTGCCAGTTCTCCTGATTTCGCCAGCTGTGTCTCCTCCAAGCAGCCTCCTTTCGAATGGCAACTGTTGATAATGATGATGGAGATGCCGTCGCCGCGGCAGCTACAGTGGAGACCCCGAAGGATCGGAAGGCAAGCTGGTTAGGGCTAAGAAAATGGTGCATTTTCTTAACTGAATGCTTGAAACCAATTTCATATTTCAATTATAATTTTCACCTATGAAGTAAAACCAAATTCCCCGCCTTGAACGCTTCATTAACCGACAAATGTTATGACAAAGTAACCTCCGGACCTGGTCAGCTGGAAATCCTTTGTGCCGCCGTGCGCTGCGGTTTCCTGCGACAACTTTGCCATTGCTGTGGATATGAATGTTGATGTCACTGCGGGCCAACTGTGGGCTCCTTGAGGTCGCCGCTTGGGCACACGCGCGTGAATCAAACGCGGGGCGGCAGGTGGGCGGAGGGCAGTGGCGGCACTGTCTTGTATCTGTATCTCTGGCTCTGTGTGTCTGTGTGTGTTTATACACACGCGGTAATTAATTTTATTTAATTTTCGACGACAATTCAAGCGACAAGAGCAAGGGCCAGGGCCAGGACCAGCCAAGAAGCCAGCAGAGGGAGCGAGCAGCACAGGAAAAAACAAGTTAACAAAACGTCAACATCATACAAGAGGCAAGCAAGCCGGCTAAAATGACCAGCATGCAGACAATGCCAAAAACAAAACAAAAAACATAAAGAAACCAAAGACACCAAAAAAAAAAGAGAGAGAGACGAAAAAACAAAGAAATTAAATGCTTCTTGTTGGCCATTTTGCGCTGCTTCTCACTCACAGCTCCCAATGTCCTGGCACTGGCAAAAAATTGAGAAATTATCATGTCCAGCTAAATTCCGCCTTAAAATATCACCTTTTTTCAGGGAACTCTTTAATAGCCGGATTAAAATCGCGAACAAGAATGCCTGAATGCAAACCTAGCTGCCACACGCAGCGCACAGTTTAAATTGTTTTGCCTACTTTTGGGCAACTTTCCGAGCGAATTAAAATCCTCGGCGCACTCTGTGGCTTCGCTCGCTCCGGTTGTATATTTTATATATTCCAAAAAGTTGATAGTTTATTTCATTTTTCAGAAGCACATTGCGCTCTAATTAAATTAAGTTCTGTCTCTGTGCCCGAAATTCGTGATTTTAATCGAGTTTTTTTCATTTTTCGCATTGTTTTCCTTCCAGCTTTTTTTTTGGGAGCGTGTCTCGGTGCTCCCAAAGTGATGTCCTTTGTGCTTTTGTCCGTTGTCCCGAGGTCCCGAAGTCCAGAAGTCCAGAAGTCCAGCAGTCCATGCAGGGGGCACATAATTATCAGCCACATCAGCCGCAGACGACAGGACTTTGACTTTTAGAGGGAGCCGTGGACAGCGAAATTGGCGAAACGTAACGAAACGAAGTAAGAAAACAAGTTTAACTTAATTGTCAACATTGTGCCAGGCGGACACAAACAGCTCGGGCCGGCAACAATGGAAGGATAAAGGGAAGTCGGAAGGACATTCGGCGAGCGGGGCCGGGGCAGAGGTTCGTGAGATGGCCAAAAGACGCACCAAAGTGGCGAAAGGACAAAAAGCAGGCAGCACCGAAAGCTACAGCGGAACGCGAACGGGAACGGGCGGGGGGAGAGGGCAAGGACGAGGACGAATACCAAAACGGAAGGACATAAAGTAACGGCACTAATGATGGAGCACGCCATCGCTCCGGCAATGGAGTGAGAGATAGAGCCAAAAGCAGCAGCGGAGCATTTATATGTAAGTACAAGTCCTTTTCTGAGGTACGAAAAACAAGGGTCGAGAAAATGACATATTTGTAGGTTTTCAAATATATTTTTATTCGAATTATCAAAAGAAAACATCACAGAGAAACGTTCTCATTGCATTTTATTGGGTTTTATTTTATCGAAAAGTCTGTCACAGAAAGCGCTTTAAGTCGTGTGATTTCCAATAATATTCCTTACTTTCAGGCAGCTTTTCAATCGATTTTTATAGATAATAAGATCTGTAAAAACTACCATTTGAATACTTGCTCAGTGCTGAAAGGTATTCCACAAATACTTACTGGGAGTTCACCCCATTTATATGGAAATTGTCACCTGTACTTTCTATTTCAAGACGCTCGCCGGCTTACACCTGAAAGGCAAGCGAGCAAACAACAACAGCAGCGGCGGCAGCGGCAGCAGCAGCAGCGAGAAAAAACAGCAATCAAATGGCAGCGTGCTAATGAGACTCTAAACAAGCCCCCGCAGGCGCCAGGGCCATTAACCCTTGCCACCTTCCCAGGAACGCGAGCCGAAAACGAAACGGAACGCATGCCAGCACGCTTCTCATAACCCTTAACACTCTCTCTGTACCTCTCTCTCTCTCTCTCTCGGATAAATGGCAGGCAAAACAAACAGCAACAAGCTGGCAGCGTGCCTTGGCAATAAAATTTAAAAGCGTGATTATTTTTAAGTAAGCGAAAAATGCGACGGGGTAAGGGGGTTAAGCAGAAACAAAAATAGTATAAGGCGTGCTTAGAAGAAGCTTTCAGCGCGGTCTAATTATGATTTGTGGCAGCCCAGAGAGCTAATTGCGACTAATTTTGGCAGGCTAAAAATAGCAGGAAACGACAAACAAACCACCAAGCACAATTGCAAATCAAATTTGAATTTGAATTTGAATTTAAAACTATCGATAACAGCTAACAGCTGGTTAGCCAGTGTGTGCACTCTTTATATACGATTATATTCCTTTGGTCTGAAACTTGGCTATGCTATAAATGTTTGGAAAATTTGGCAGCACTGGATACTCAGGCCGAAACGTTGCCAGACTTTGCGGTCGCGCGGTATCGATATTTAGGAAAACAAAACATCGTGATATAAATATATCGTGATATAAAAATATCGATATATTGATAATATTATCAACAATTTGTTTTTTTTTTTGCAAAAGACGAAGCAACGACATGGGCGATGTGGACAAGTGGATCGAGACGGTGAAGGAGTGCAAGTACCTGCCGGAGAATGAGCTGAAGAACCTCTGCGAGTTGGTGTGCGACATACTGGTGGAGGAGTCAAACATCCTGCCCGTGAGCACGCCTGTCACCGTCTGCGGCGATATCCATGGCCAGGTGAGCGTGCGAGGGAGCATGGATCTCCACACAGAGGTGCCAGCATAGTAACCCACTCACTGTTTCCCTTCCAGTTCTACGACCTGGAGCAGCTCTTCCGGACGGGCGGCCAGGTGCCGGACACAAACTACATATTTATGGGCGACTTTGTGGACCGCGGCTACTACTCGCTGGAAACGTTCACCCGCCTGCTGACCCTCAAGGCGCGCTACCCCAGCCGGATAACGCTGCTGCGCGGCAACCACGAGACGCGCCAGATCACCAAGGTCTATGGCTTCTTCGACGAGTGCTTCAGCAAGTACGGCAATGCCAATGGCTGGAAGTACTGCTGCAAGGTCTTTGATCTGCTCACCATCGCCGCCGTATGTCCCCCTGCGATTACACTTCCATCCACAATCTCTGATTCCTCTTAATTCCTTCTCCTCCGCAGATCATCGACGAGGAGGTTCTGTGCGTTCACGGCGGCCTGAGTCCCGAGATCATCACCCTGGACCAGATCCGGACAATCGAGCGGAACGGCGAGATACCGTACAAGGGCGCATTCTGCGATCTGGTGTGGTCCGATCCCGAGGACATGGAGTACTGGGGCCAGAGTCCACGGGGCGCTGGCTGGCTGTTCGGTCACAATGTGACCAAGGACTTTATGGCGATCAATAACCTGGACTTGATCTGTCGGGCGCATCAGCTGGTCAACGAGGGCATCAAGTACATGTTCGAGGGCAAGCTGGTGACCGTCTGGTCGGCGCCCAACTACTGCTATCGCTGCGGGAACGTGGCGGCGATCCTCAGCTTCGATGCGGCGCAACAGCGGCAGACGAAGATCTTTCTGGCGGTGCCGGATGCGGAGCGGGTGATACCCAAGCAGAACACCACGCCGTACTTCCTCTAAAACGATGTGATTCAAGCCTAACCGAACCGATCCGCCCACCATTTAAGCTGGGGAGATTATAGATGTACGCTTCTTGGACTTCTTGGCGCGGAGAGCAGCCTCAGAGCCTGTGCCAACTGTCTACCCTTACCGCCTTTATCGTCGCCTTTACCCAAAACCCAGAACACACACACACGCACACACCTGCAATATGCGCTCCTATTTTTGTACCGCAAAAAACATATCTTTTTAGTAAGGTCAAAGTTTAATCCTATTGACAGTGAGTTAAGTGCAACACCAAAAAGAAAAACTAATTACTAGATTCGAGTTTTGTGTTTTTATAAGATTTAAATTTAAAACAAGTATTGTATTTACTGATGATCAATGATGTTCAAGCAGCAGCTACATATATGTACATGTATATATATATATATTTTGTATTCCAAAACGTATTTATTTGCGTGTGAAATCCACCATAAGTTGTATGTACACATTTTGTATTAAATAGCAGAAAGAATGAATGCTTTTGAGAAGCTGGGAAGAAGGTGGCACTACCCTGGAATAAGTATATATAATAAATAATAACCAACTGTGTGATCCGATCAAACTTGTGAGATGCGATTAAAAAACATAAACAACCAAAAACAAGGCTTCATTTTAAATGAAAAGTGTTTAAAATAACATTTCCTATTTAACGCTCCGGCTTTTACAGGCCTTTGCACAGGCGTTGTATTTTTGTGTAACATACTTTTGGGGTGCTTCATAATTTTGGCTACATTACATCCCAAAAGTATGCAATACAAAAAGTTTTTGGGTGAAATTTCGCAGTTTTTTGTATTGCATACTTTTGGGATGTTTCATTAATTAAAGTTTTTATAACAGTTTATAACAGTTTCCAGTTGCTTGCTACTGCGTTCTGTTCGCCTGTTACCCCAAACCGTGAAATGGTTAAATTTGTTCTGAAAATCATCTGACTAGCAGCCAGAGATGCCCATTTAGCTGTGTTGCAATATTGGGACGAAATGGCATCTTACTTGCCGCCAGAGATGCCCATTTAGCTGTGTTGCAATATTGGGACAAAATGGCATCTGACTAGCCGCCAGAGATGCCCATTTAGCTGTGTTGCAATATTGGGATAAAATGGCATCTGACTAGCCGCCAGAGATGCCCATTTAGCTGTGCTGCAATATTGGGATAAAACGTCATCTTACTAGCCGCCAGAGATGCCCATTTAGCTGTGCTGCAATATTGGGATAAAATGGCACCTTACTAGCCGCCAGAGATGCCCATTTAGCTGTGTTGCAATATTTGGACAAAATGGCATCTGACTAGCCGCCAGAGATGCCCATTTAGCTGTGTTGCAATATTGGGATAAAATGGCACCTTACTAGCCGCCAGAGATGCCCATTTAGCTGTGTTGCAATATTGGGACAAATTGGCCCCTTACTAGCCGCCAGAGATGCTCATTTAGCTGTGTTGCAATATTGGGACAAAATGGCCCCTTACTAGCCGCCAGAGATGCCCATTTAGCTGTGTTGCAATATTGGGACAAAATGGCACCTTACTAGCCGCCAGAGATGCCCATTTAGCTGTGTTGCAATATTGGGACAAAATGGCACCTTACTAGCCGCCAGAGATGCTCATTTAGCTGTGTTGCAATATTGGGATAAAATGGCATCTGACTAGCCGCCAGAGATGCCCATTTAGCTGTGTTGCAATATTGGGACAAAATGGCACCTTACTAGCCGCCAGAGATGCCCATTTAGCTGTGTTGCAATATTGGGACAAATTGGCCCCTTACTAGCCGCCAGAGATGCCCATTTAGCTGTGTTGCAATATTGGGACAAAATGGCACCTTACTAGCCGCCAGAGATGCCCATTTAGCTGTGTTGCAATATTGGGACAAAATGGCACCTTACTAGCCGCCAGAGATGCTCATTTAGCTGTGTTGCAATATTGGGATAAAATGGCATCTGACTAGCAGCCACAGATGCCCATTTAGCTGTGTTGCAATATTGGGACGAAATGGCATCTTACTTGCCGCCAGAGATGCCCATTTAGCTGTGTTGCAATATTGGGGCAAAATGGCATCTGACTAGCCGCCAGAGATGCCCATTTAGCTGTGTTGCAATATTGGGATAAAATGGCATCTGACTAGCAGCCACAGATGCCCATTTAGCTGTGTTGCAATATTGGGACGAAATGGCATCTGACTAGCCGCCAGAGATGCCCATTTAGCTGTGTTGCAATATTGGGATAAAATGGCATCTTACTAGCCGCCAGAGATGCTCATTTAGCTGTGCTGCAATATTGGGATAAAATGGCATCTAACTAGCCGCCAGAGATGCCCATTTAGCTGTGTTGCAATATTGGGGCAAAATGGCATCTGACTAGCCGCCATAGATGCCCATTTAGCTGTGCTGCAATATTGGGATAAAACGTCATCTTACTAGCCGCCAGAGATGCCCATTTAGCTGTGCTGCAATATTGGGATAAAATGGCACCTTACTAGCCGCCAGAGATGCCCATTTAGCTGTGTTGCAATATTTGGACAAAATGGCTTCTGACTAGCAGCCAGAGATGTCCATTTAGCTATGTTGCAATATTGTCAATATGCAGCTCGTCTAGCTAGAATTCATTTCGAAACTATCGATAAATAAAATATCACTTAAAAATATTGATATATCGGCCAGCGTTGCCAGACTTTTCGAAAAATAGCTAACAAAATATCGATATATTGGTATTTTATTTGGGAACTCGACCCCATGGTGCCAAAAAGTCGAGGTACTCATACATCTTACACATTTTGACATGTAAATACAAATAACTTTTTTTCTGTTTGCGTCCGGCCAAATGCCGGAAACCCCGCGGAAAAAGGGAAAATCAGCCAGCAGAAAGTTGATAGTGAGGTGGGGGCCAGCCGGGAAAGCCAAAACGAAAGACGTTCCGCTGTAGTGCTTTTGTTTTTTAATAAAAATCCCGATTTAGCAACTTTTTTACGATGGAGAAGGACAGGGAGATGCTCGACGCTCTCCGGCGAAGGCTTCTGGACGCGGAATCTGCAGCCAAGCAGGAGGAGGCGACGCGCCAGCGACATCTGCAGATACTCCAGGAGCTGTGGCAGCCGAAGGGCGCCCCGGTGGGCGTGCCGGGCGAGCGGCTGCGGCAGCTGTTCGATGAGGTGCGAGCGAGAGGGGACAACGACCTGTTGCGGAACTGGCAGCTGTGGCTAAACGAGCTGATCCTGGCCAGGCGAGTGATCCCGGTGAGGTGCCACCTGCTGGTGGAGTGGCTGATGGGCGGCGCGAAGCTGGCGGAGGAACTGAATCTGCTGCTGACGCTGCTGAAAACGCTTCCCAAGGAACACCTGCCCGGATACTGGCCAGCATTGGCCATGTTACCTTACTCCAAGGATGTGAAAGCAGCTCTGCTGCTCATCAGGTGCCAGGAAGCAGTGCTCGCCGACTTGGAGCCGGCCGAGGAGGCGGAGGGCAGTCCCAGCCGCAACGCTGCCGATTCCCTCGTTCAGTGCCACTTTGAGGGCCGCTGGCTGGACGCCAAGGAGCAGGAGCAGCTGCCCCTGATTGTCGCGCATAGCCTGCAGCTGCTGCAGAAGCTGGTGGCCAGGCAGCCGGACTATGCGGCCCAGCATGTGCCCGAACTGATGGGCATAGTCCAGTGCTACGTGCAATATGGGGCGGAGGGAGAGGCGCCTGCCAAGTCGCAGCTGCCGCGAAAGGTGCAGCCCGCCCAGCAATCCGCCGCCTATGGGCATGAGGAGGAATCCCTGGAATCGCAGCAACAGAACGCCGCCGCCGGCGGCGGCAGCAAGGGCCGCTCGGGCGGTCGCAAGAACAAGGTGCGGAAGATGAGATCGCTGGCCAAGCAGCGGAACCAAGGCAACAACAACAACAACGTCAGCGATTCCCTGCTGGCGGAGAGTGCACCACGGGACCGCCTGCTGCTGATGGGGAACCTGGACTATGGCTGTCTCACGGGCGACTCCGGCGAGAACTGCCCACCCTCCGATTCGGATCAGTTGCCGGGACCCAAGCAGCTCCGCCAGCTGCAGGCCAAGGTGCGGATCTCCGCCCTGCAACTGCTGGGCGCTCTGACCAAGCAGCTGCCCCGCCGCACGCTCTACGGCTACTGGCACGCCCTGTTTCCCAGCGCCGACTCTGGCGGCGGCGGTGGCCACCTGCTCCTCGTGGGCCAGACGGACGGCAACTCCCGCTGCCGCGCTCTGGCCTTGCAACTGGCCGCCCAGCTGCTGTACGGCTCCAAGGGCTACCTCAGCCAGGCCTGCTCCCGGGGGCCCAGCAACTACACGCCCTTCGCCGTGAGTCTGGCCAGCTGCGTGCTCTCGGCCTATCGCTCGCTGTGCTCCATCCTGGAGAGGGAATATGCGCCCCCCGTGCTGACGCAGTGCCTCAAGTGCCTGGCCGTCCTCGTGCAGGCCACACCCTTCGAGCAGCTGGAGATGGGCTTCGTCTACGAGTTCGTCGGCCACGTCAAGAAGCTGATCAAGAGCGCGGACTCGCCGGTGGCCGTGTCGGCCCTGCTGGTCATGGAGATGCTGGTGGCCACGCCAAAGCTAACGCCGGAGATGGCCAGCGCCATTGGACTCGCTCCGAGCCAGCGGGACCTCAAGCTGGATGAGCTGCAGGCGGCGGGCCAGCCAGATTTCCTCGAGCTCTGTGATTCGGATGCGGAGCTGGAAGTAGAGGAGGAGACGGAGGCGGAGCAGCAGCAGCCGCAACAGAGGCCAGAGCCTAATCCCGCCCAGCTGGGTGCCCCGCCCATTCCCCGGAACTCTTGGCTGCTGCGGCAGGTGCTGAGGCAGCTGGAGAGCTTGGGCACGGGACCTCCGATGCGTGTGGAGTGCTTCCAGGTCCTCCTGGCCATGGCAACCCACGTGGGCCTGCTGCGCGGCCATCAGGCCCGCTTGGCCCGCGTTTTGCTCGCCGGACTGAGGGACACCACGGCTGATGTGAGACTCTACGCGGCCCGCTGCCTGGATACCGTTGGCTACCAGCTGGGACGCCTGCTCCCAGAGCCGCCAGAGCGGGAGATGCAGCTGTCCTTCTGGCTCAGCCTGCTGCCCGGCATATACGGGGCCTACGATGACGCCGCCGGGGCTTCTCTGAAGTGTGCTCTGTGCGATGCCCTCTCCAACATGGGTAGCTTCAGCTTCGAGCGGCTGCCGCCTGGCCAGAGGAACGCCCTCTTGGCCTTCCTCAGCGGCTGTGCCAGCGACGACGGCGAGGAGCCGCTGGTCAGGGCAGCAGCTCTGCGGGCCCTCGCCGTCTACGTGCTCCATCCCAGCCTGAAGGCCGACCTGGTCTTTGTCGAGAACGCTGCGGAGCTGACGCTGCGCCTCATCAACGACTCCCAGTTGGCGGTAAGAATCAAGGCCGCCTGGGCCCTGGGCAACATCAGTGACGCCCTCATCGCAGCCATTATTCCCAACCACCATTCGGAGAGGGTTTCCGAGGAGCTCCTCGGCCGCCTCATCCAGGCGGCCACGCACAGCTGCGGCGATCACGACAAGGTCAAGGCCAACGCCGTCCGCTCCCTGGGCAATCTCCTGCAGATCCTGCAGCAGCAGCATCAGGCCTTCGAGAACACCGAACCGATGCAGCTGGCCATGTCCAGGCTCCTGGACTGCGTGCGGGCCGCGGGCAGTGCCAAGGTCAAGTGGAACGCGTGCCATGCCATCGGGAATCTGGTTAAGCACAGGGCCTTCTTTGCCACCAATCACCTCGCGGGCATCCTGTTCCCGGCCCTCAGCCAGCTGGTGGTGCAGCATGCCAACTTCAAGGTGCGCATCAATGCCACCGGCGTGCTGCTGCAGGTGGAGCTGCGCCAGGACTTCGGCGTCCACTTTCCGCTGGTATGGCGCTCGCTTCTGGACGCCCTCGAGCGCTCCAATGCCCTGGACAACTTTGAGGAGTACAACCACAGGGACGCGTTGCAGCAGCAGCTCTGCCTGGCCATGGCCCACCTGCTGGCGCTGGCCAAGGCCTCGGATCTGCCGGCGATGCGCGAGGCCCTGGAGGAGGATCGACTGGACGAGGTGCGCGGCACCTGGCGCCGGGTGGCATTCCGCATTGTTCCAGAGCAGTCGGCGCCGCTCTTCACGTGCAGTCCCCTCCTCGAGCAGCGTCTGCAGGCGGATGCCGCCGCGATGCCGCAGCAGCGATCCGCCCTGGGCTTCATTGCGGGCACACTCCGGCTGGATCCGTAGGGGAATAGCTTTAACTCGTAACGCATGGCACTCGTAAACACCATTTGTACTGCAATAAAATCACTCTTAATCCGATTTTTCAGCGTTTTTCTTGTTTTTTTGGGTGAGTTTTCTCGATTTTACAGGCAAAGGAGTCATTTTCGGTCATATAAACCATATATATTCTTGATCAGCATGATCAGCGGAAGCAATCTGGCCCTGTGACCCATTTTTTCGAAAAAATGTAAGGGGTTTGATTTGAATTTCTTACACTTTAAATTCAGTTTGCTGGTTTGTTAAGCTATTAAAAACGAACACGGATAAATTAAGAATTTCCAAATTGAAATTGCTGCATTTTTGGCTTGGTTATGAAATTTTTAAACTTTAAGTTTCCCAAATAAAATTACAAAGAATTCAGCTCACGATTCAATTCCAACTGCAAGGGTAAACAGGCTTCGGCCTCCCTTCTGGCTATAAAATATAAAGAGTATTGAGCGAGAGTAACAATTGTAAATTTAGCAGTGAAACAATTGAAATTGTGTTGAAATGCAACACGTTATTAATTTTTAAAGAGTGTATTTGTATATATGCGTGTAGTATATATAATGTGTGGCTTTAATTTGATTTGTTAGGGATCGCGGACAGTCTCGCCGCCATCCGGCGACCGATGGATGTGTGTGTTGTGTGTATAAATGTGAAGTTTATTTACTAAGCGAGCATCCCTTGCGAGCATCTCGGATCGGGTGTTCTCTCTGTACGTAAGGTTAGCATGTGAATTACACGGCTGCTGGTTGCTGCTGGCTCTGAACAAACTAGAAAGGGAGATGCGAACGCTGGGTGGTCGGTCGGGTAGGGGTTAGGTAGGTCGTGGGTTTCTTGGTTGTGTTTGTGTTTAAATTAACATGTCGAACTAAAAAAAATAATAAAAAAACAATCATAAAAGAGTCGAGCGTGCGCCGGGCGCCAGCGTGTAAAAGAAGTGTGCCTCCGCTGGCCTGGCACTGGCCTTTATCTTCTTTGTTTCGATTAAGTTTCCTTTTTTTTTCATGGTTTTCTCCTCTTCTTTCTTCGTAATAAACTAAGTCTAAGCTGCCCCCAGGATGCCCGCGTTTACGTCTCATGCTCACCGCCTCCTCCTCCTTCTGAGCGCTGCTCCCCCCGACTGCGCTTCGACTCCGCCACAGCGTCGTCGCCAAAGCTGAGCATTCGCTTGCCGCCGCGCACCTTCTCGTTCATCAGTTGCAGGTCCTAGGGGAAGAGTAGCTGTGATTAAATCCCCACAAGATCCGTATCCCAATTAAGAGCTCACCTTGGCGGGGCTGTGGTAGAACCTGTAGACCATCTGGTTGGGCGACTGCTGCAGCTGAATGTCGTTCTTGGGCATTTGGGTGACGAACAGCGAGTGCGTCTGGGTGACCTTCTTGGGCTGGGCAGCGCGCTCCTTGGGATGGGGCGAGAGGAGCAGATCCGAGGTGCGGCCACTCACGTCCGGGGCGACGTTCAGGTAATCGATGGCGAACTGCCGCAGGATCGGCACGTACACGTTGTTGTAGAAGTGGATGATGTCGCGCACCTTGGGCTCGCCGTTGTCGTGGGTGGCGATGAAGACCTCGCGGTAGACGCTGTTCACCGCCTGCGGCTGGTTGCGATACGCCCGCATGATGTCGCTGAACTTGGGCTCATCCATTTTCTTGACCTGTAAAAGGAGGACATGTACTCCTCTGCGAACCTCCTCCTTCAGGCAATACTCACTTTTATGTAAATATATATTGCACACATGATGATTTGATCCAGGTGGCGGTCCTTCATCAGGTCCGTGTCGTGGGTGATCGAGCGCTCGAAGATGTGCCAGATGCACTCGGGCGCCTTCTCGCACAGACTGAGCTCCGAGCAGAGCTTCTGGATGCGCAGCCAGCCCAGCAGGTACACCTTGCGCAGGAAGATCTGCAGCGGGCCGGCGGTGCGATCGCGATTCACCACCAGCGAGGTGGCCAACGGCGATGGAGCGGTGGCAATTAAAGACCACACGAGCGAGTTCTGCGACCAGGCCAAGCGCTCCAGGCACGTCTCCTCGATCGCGTTCAGGTGCTTGATCAGCGACCGATTCAAACACCCCTCGTGGGAGCCGTGCCGCACCACAATCTCGATGATCTTCTGGAACTCGAACGAACTAATACTGAAGCACTCGAGCACCCAGGGGAACTTGAAGTCCGTCTTGTAGGCCTCCAGCACCAGCTCCACGCAGCAGGCCAGCAGCGTGATGTTGAAGATGTCCAGGGAGATCTTCTGCCTCAGCAGGCGCTTGAGATCGATGTCGGGCTTGTTCCGGATCGTCGCCTGCAGGATCTTGTCCAGCAGGTAGAAGTAAAAGGACTTGGCCAGGCGGAAGCGGCTCTTCGCCTCCGTTGACGGATATTTGGCGAGAAACTTTTGTTTTAGGTCCTCGATGATGGTCAGCAGCTTGGCGATCACCTCCTCGCCGGCTTGCCTTTAATGTGGGGAGATATGCAGGGGGGACAGACGGGATATGAAAGGTTTATAATTATGGAGGAGATGCCCCAGTATCTACTCAGCTCTCAGCTTTCCAGCGATAACTATGCTTGCCCCCTTCTTCTGATTTAAAATTAACTTAAAGGAAACCCCGAGTCTCGACTCACTTGACAAAATCCGTGGGCTCTGTGATGCGCCCAAAGGCAATCAGCTGCTTCACATTGTTGGTGGCATTGCGGACGGGCTCGTACTTGTCGCCGGCCATCGCCAGCGGCTGGGCGGGCAGATCCTGCATGCGGGTGAGCGGCGTCACTGGCGGCCGCATGGCCTGGTCATTGAGGCCAGTGTGATCGCTCGCATCGTAGGCGCTCAAAATGCGCTCGTCGAACTCGCCCACACTCAGCACATACTGCTCGTAGCTGATGTTGAGCGACTTGAGGTTGCGCTCGAAGTTCTCGTTGGCCAGCAGCCCCAGCATGGTCTCCTTGCTGCCATAGATGGTCTAGAAGAGATTGAGAGATGATTGAGAGACTTCCCAAAGCGAAGCAAAGAACGGCGCTGAACTCACCGAAGTCTGAAAGAAGCTCGACATGATCTCGCGGAAGGTGGTGGCCTTCATGGCCTTCGCCTCGTCGGTCATGTCACAGAAGTAGGCCAGGATGCAGTACTGCTTGTGGCGCAAGTCCAGTTCCGTCCAGTTGGGCGGCAGCCCCTCGAACTTGGGGTTGATGAGATCGGTGCGCTTCTCGGCCAGCACATTGTTGTATATCAGATCGATGCAGCAGATCATCAGGTTGAACGAGCTGACCAGATCCACGGTGTTGCTGGGCTTCTGGTTCTTGGCGCACAGGAACAGGCGCCAGCAGAAGTCGTCCAGCTTGATGAAGGAGCACTTGCCATTGGCATGGCTCGAGGAGTGCAGCGAGCTGTGTGTGGTAGTAGTGTTCCCTTTAGGATAGATAGCGATCGGGTAAAGGTGGATACTCACATGTACTTGGAGTGCTTCTTCTCGTTGGGCGGACACACGAAGATCAGGTCGAAGATGGTGCGGAAGCGCTTGTATAGCGTGAACGTAATGCTGAATTTGCGGTCCAGGACCTCAATCTCATTGACAAACTCCTGCGGCAGGTTGGCCATGTCGCACCACAGCTTGATCTTCGTCTTGAAGTCGTAGATGCTGCACCAAAAAGAGAGAGGGAGGGAGAGTAGAGGAGAGGAGAGGAGTAGAGCAGGGCGGCGAGGCACAAACAAACCTCATTTGGCAGCAGCGCAGCAGGTTGTTCAGGGAGACACAATTGCCGCGCACCACCGCGTCCTGGCCTATGACTGTGGGCGTGCTGGATCGGCGGCAGGCGGCGTAAAGGGCACAGCACAGCCAGTGCATGAGCTCGCCCTGCAACAGAGATAGAGATGGGATTAATCCAAGCCGTGGCCAACACATACGACTTCACTTACCTCCAGCGAACAGCGCTGCAAGACCTTGAGGTACATCTCGAAGCCATCGATCTCCGTCTGACGGTCCATGTTGAGCTCGCGGCACAGGTTCGTGTACTTGGCCTTTGCCACCTCCTGGCTGTCGTCGGGCGGCGCCGCGGAACCACTGACCACCTCAGCGCCCAGTTCCTGCGGCTCACTGGCGGCCTCGCTGCCGCTCATGGTGGCTGCTGTGGTTCTCCTGCTGCTGTTTCACTGCCGGCGGCTCTGGACACGGGAATACAGTACTATAATACGCGACGGGGGCGGACGCGGGACGCGGGTCGGGGGTGGTACGGACTTTTCACGGCGCGAAGCTGGCCAGCTGGCAAGCTGGCAATCTGGCGAACGGAACGATTGGCGAAGGGATCGCCTTCCTGCGGTTGGCTGCGGATGGGCTGCGCTTTCCGGCGTGGCTGCGTGTGTGCGCTGCTCTCTCCTCGGATGTAACTTTCGGCGCCGCACTGATTAATAAGTTGCCATATCTTGCCTCGCCATAGAAAAAGGCGGGAAAGCGGAGGGTTGCTGGGGCGTAGGGTTGTCGAAAATGTTATCAAACTATCGATATTGTGATAATCGTTCACGAACTCGTGCTCAAATAGGGCTGGGAAAGTATCGATTGCAGCATCGTGTTTTCGTGAGCCGCTCTGCCGCCGATAGTCACAATGTTTAAATAATTACAAAATTAAATAAATAAAACAAACAATTAGAGCTTCGCTTTTTGTTAACCTATGACTAATGACATACTTTATTTGGGAGCACAAAAAAAAAAGCGCAATATATTGCAATAGAATATTGGGAGGCATGGGAAAGTCGTGCGTGGGAAGCCTCCTTGTTGGGAGTTCCGTTCCTCCTCTCCTCCTCTGCGGGATCACTCCCGCCAGTCGCCAATGATTTGGGAGGAGGGCACCAGTTCGAAGCGAGCGTTGGCCAGATGCGGCGGCAGGCCAGATTTGGGCCGAAAGAAGGGTGCTGGCTGGGGGGGACCCTTCGGACCGGGAGGAGCAGCTGCAGGAGCAGCAACTGCCATCTTGGGCTGGACCTCCGGCCTGACCTGAGTCCTCACCGGAGCGGTGCCAACGTCCACGCTGTCCAGGGTGTTCCTTACCACAAACTGTTGACGGGCCTGGGGCTGGGTCTGAGGTCTGGCTCGAGCCAAGGGCATTGGCATGAAGCGGAAGAGACGGGGAGCGGCGTCGTCATCAGGTACATCGTCAGTGGCCAGATCCTCCTCCCCAGCAGCGCCTGCAGCAGGTGCTCCTGCTGCGGGTCCTGCGACAGCCGCTCCGCCAGCAGGAGGAGTCCACATGGCAGCCAGTCGGACGGGCACAAAAGCTGGCAGCCTCACGGTGATGGGTGTTCCGGAGGGCAGCTGCGGTCTCGGGGCAGGCACCGGCAGAGGAATGGGGATGGGAATGGGACGTGGCGGGGGCGGTGGCGGCGGAGGCAGAGGCGGAAGAGGCGGCCGAGGACGAGCTGGCCTTCTGGTCGTCGTTTCCACTGGCTTCGGGGCAGCCGTTGTAGTAGTGGTCGCCGACTCCTGTTCGACCTCCTTCCAGGCCTCCAGCAGGGTCAGCAGATCATCCTTGCTCATGTGACCCAGGCCAACGGGATTGTAGGCCCACTCCCCGCCGATTCCCAGTCCCAGTCCGCCACCCACGGTATTCCAGCCGAGCGGAGGCAGTGCGGGCACCGGGGCCAGATGCTCCAGATGCCCCAGGTGCTCCAGGGGAGCCTCCTCGAACAGCGATCTCTGGGGACGCGCGAGGAGCAGTTGCTGGCCGGCCGTCCAATCGAACAGGATCTGCAGCAGGAGGCCCAGCAGCGTCGCACCAACTGACCCGATCATGACTGACTCTGAATTGTGGCGTTGCCTGGGCGGAGCACTCTCTTATATATCTCCCTCCGCCTCCTCCGCCTCCTTGCGGCTGCTGTCGGAAGAAGGAAGAAGGCCAAGTCCAGCGAAACGGAAGCGCACGCATTCGGTGAACTGCTACACGGAGAAGAAAAAGGGACACTTGCAGGAGGTTATAGCTTTCAAATGCGGAATCTTTTAAAGATAAACCACATCTTGGATTATTTTCAGTGTGCAAACAGGTTTGCCTGCTCTGGACAGGCTAGGAGCCCACCGCGATGGTCACTCCCAACGCACACGCACCTCCAAGTACCACCAGACAGTTTAATTGCCAAGTCCAAGTCCAGTCCCTGCCTCTGGTCCGGTTTCCACGGGCGAACCACTTTTCCTTTTTCGGGGCCACAAACTGGGATGTGGACGCGAGCGCGCCAGACCAAGATGGTAGCTGCGGGCGAAACCAGTCGGTGCCCACTTTGGTCACCGACTTATGGGCGGTCCGCCGTTGAGGAAGCATCTCTGAAGCATGCGTGCATGCGGGCGCACTTCCTCCTCCATCTCCATTTGAGGCTGCGGATTTGGTGCAGGTGGTTGCGCAACGCCACCAGGGGCATGCCACAGATTCCGATTTATGTTGGTTAATAATTCAACTCGCAACAGCAGCGGGGAAAATGGGAATATCGGAGCTGGTAAGGAAATTTAACTTAATATTCGGCAAACGAAAAAGAAGAGATGAGAAAAAATAATTCTGGAAATTAACCGTTACTTTAAGATGCCTGCACAAGTTGCATTTTGGTAATTTCCAGAGAAACAGCTGATGCGTGCTTGCATTTTTCGAAGAAACAGCTGATGCTTATTTGTATTTTCCAGAGAAACAGCAAATGCCTGCTGAGTTTTCTGTGCGCCTGTTAAACAAAACCCGAAAATCTGCATTTACGTGGCAAATTTCGAAACTTCGGGTATGAAAACGAAGGGGTTTACGTCCAACGGTTACGTAAGAGATAACCAACGTTGAACAAATCTTTTACAGCTTTTTTTTATATTTAAATAAATATATTTAAATTATTTTTAATGCGCGCAACTATCGATAGCTTTACAGGCGCTTGGCTTATTTCAGTGTATGTTGCGGCTACCCCCGGGTTTATTTCAACGGGCCGGCGACGGTCACACTGCTGACGTGTTTCTAACGAATCCCAAACACGAATCCACCAGAAACCCCCAATACACCGCCTGCTTGCCGCCCGCCACCCGTCGTCCGCGACGTTGCAACATAGTTTTCACCGCAAGCGGGGCCCCACTCGCACGGCCACGGACCAAGGGCTGATTTAGGCCAGAATCCAGTCAGCAATACCGGGATAAACGGAGTAGCCAGCCATCTAGGAGGCGGCGGAACGACACGACTCGATCAGCTGGCTTGTGAAATCGAAAGAAGCCCTTTGACTCCTGACTCGAACTTCGAGCCAAGCGGAGAGCGAACAAAGACACATCGAAAATATATAGAGCTAGCTAGAGCTGCTGGCCCAGGCGAGGATCGTAGCCCCGATCCCCCCGTCGATACAGCGAAAGAGACTCGAGAGAGACAAAGAGAGAGAGAGGCGGCGGCGAAGTGCAGCCGTGGCCAGCGCGACAGCGAGCGAATCCCACGGAGAAACCTCATAGCCAGACACAAGCGAAGCCATGGCGCTGCTAACCATGATTGCCCGGGTCATCGACGGCCTGCCGTTGGTGGGGACCATGCAGGATGACGAGCAGGTAGCCACTTTCGCCCCGCGTGCTTTGTCTGCGAGTTCAGCCTCAACTGAACCACTTTCACTTTCTCTTCTTGCAGAGCGGCCGCAGCATACTGGACTATCAGAACCAGGCCAAGATGCTCTTCCGAAAGCTGGGCACGCATTCGCCAGCTCGCAGCAGCATCGAGACAGGGCCCTACCTATTCCAGTAAGTAGTACCCGCTCCCCCGAGGGGGAAAGGTGCCAAGGTGCAGTCGTTCGATAAGATCTGAGTGAAACCCATTATGCTTATGGAGCTCCAATTAAGATGATGCAATAATGCCACATTCCCCCCTCTGCCCCATCATCCAGCTACCTTATTGAGAACGATGTCTGCTACCTGGTGATGGTGGACAAGATGTACTCGAAGCGGCTGGCCTTCAATTACCTGGAGGACCTGGCCCAGGAGTTCCATGCCAACTATGGCAGGCGGGTCAATTCGGTGACGCGGCCGTACGCCTTCATCGAGTTCGACGTGTACATACAGAAGGCGAAAAAGCAGTTGACCGACCGCAGGCGCAATATCAGCAACATCAACACACAGCTGCAGGATGTGCAGCGCATCATGGTGCAGAACATCGACGATGTGCTCCAGCGCGGCACAGTGCTGGCGGGTAACTACCATCTACCATCTCTCAGGTGACCCAGGTCCCCTCCCATCCCATATCTTATCTGTTTTCCGCTTTCAGAGCTCGACACAAAGACCCAGAACCTGTCGATGATGTCGCAGAAGTACAAGAAGGACGCCAAGCTGCTCAACCGCAAATCCATGTACGTGAAGGCCGCCGTCGTGGGCATACTGTTCATCGTGTTCATCATGTACTTCTGGGTTCTGTAATATTCGCGGGCAGCTCCACACACGCTCCACTAGTGTGCCACTCGGAGCGGTGCATGTCGGACGTCGACGTCATAGACGGAAGGCCGCAAGACATTTGGAGAGCCGCCTGGACACCTGGACACCTGTACACCTGTACCCCCAACACACACACACACCCATATATATATATGTTTAATTCATAAGCAGACATGGAAAATGGGGGAGGCGATAAGCGAATGGCGAAGAAAACTAAAGAGCAAAACACACTATTGACACGCGCACTGCTTCCGAGGCTTGTTTAACTTCTAAACCTAACTTTCTTGTGTGTTGTGTTTCCGGTCTGGAATTTTATTAACTATTAACTCCGGACCCCTGTCCGCGTCCCCGCCCCCGCCCCCGCCCCCGCCTATTGCTATTTCCAACTTTACTTCTACAAGCTTCAAATTTCCCCACTTGTTTGCCCAGGTTTTTTGCCTTTTTGATTACATTTTAAGTTTTCAGTTTCAGCTTCGAGCCGCAACCTTTGAGCCCGCAAAATCTGTAAATTATAAATTCTAAAAATGAGCCGCGAATGTGTGTGCGTGTACATGTCTAGATAGTAGATTGAATCGCTGCGCAGCGATCCGTTCGATGGGTGATTGATACAAAAAAAAAAAAAAAAAAAACAACAAGAAACACATAGCAAAGAAATCGAAAGGAACGATAACAGTTTTAGGCAATTTATATAAATAAAATTAAGGGAAATAAATAAATTTACATTGTTTAATAAAAAGACAAAACACCGAGTAAGCGACCAACGTGTTTCGAGTGACGAGTGGCCCAGTAGTGAGTCTCGTTTAATGGGTCCTCGGAGTACAGAGTAACGAGTAGCCAGTATTGAGGCTCGTTCAAAGAGTTCGCGAGTAACGAGTAGTTATTGAGTAACAAGTAAACAGAAACGAGTAACCTCCTTCACAAATAATTCATCCCCTTTCCAATTAAAAAGCCAGCACAGTTTTTTATTTTTAGTTTTAATTGTTAATTTCCCTTTATATATATATATATATAGTATATATATATTTCGTTTCACTGGAGTGTGAGTTGTGATACATTCGCCTATATAGTTCATATATATATATATCATCTTGCTGCAAGCTTGCGATATTCGATTTTCGATTCTTCCCAATGAGATTCTCTCGTCGTTCGTTGCGTCTCGGCGCATATAAATTTGTAATATCAAATCGTTACAATTAGGAAAAAAATGCGCTGTTACCATTTATACACTTGTTAATATCGTTAATCGTTCTCATTTTGTGTGTATAATTTTGTTAAATATCGAATCCGAATACGTGTATACGCTCTCTATATATATCTTCTTTATATATATATATCTTCTTTATATATATATCTTCTTTATATATATATCTGTGTCTGAATATGCTTCTTCTGCGTGTGGGGGGGAGGAGTTCAGTGTAAAAAATATGGGCAAGTGGAAATAATTCATTTCGTTTGCTACAATTTGCTGACTACTTTCTAGGCTCTTCTTGATTTTCTGCCAAAGCTCTGAGAGGTGAGTGGGTGACGTTGTTGCTTGGTTACACATTGAGAACAGGCTAAGAACGCGTTAAAACAAAATTAAATATATTTATTATATATAAAAGTTGCTGCTTAGAGTGAAGCCGGGAGTGAAACCATAGGGAAAATGGGGGATGGGGGATGGCGATGCTTTCTGCTTTGAAAAATCCTTTACAAAATATGTGTTTTTGTTTTTTTTTTCTGCTAATGCTACTACGTTAGTTCGCTTGATTTTAGTTTTTACTTTCTTATTTTTTCTTGTTGTTTTTTGGCTTTAGCTTCAACTTTTACGTCTCGTTCTTGGCTCCGACATCTACAAAATTCAAAAGGCAGTATTGCGCATGGAGGGACACTTACAAATTGAGATTCATTACAAAGCATATCGAAGAGCAAGAACACTCGCATATATATACTATATAGTATCGTGTTTCTACATGGTGAATTATATATAAAAAAAAGAAATGTAAAAAAAAAACAAGACGAGAACAATTGAAAATGTTGAGATTCAAGTTCGCTTTCGAATACCTCTCATACATTTCGGGGTACTTAGGACTATTCAAAAAAATATTAAATATATCATATATAATTTTATATATATGCTATATGCATGCTTGCTGCTGATGTTTACAGTTGAAGTTTAGTTAGCTTAGCAAAGAACTTTAGTGAGTGATGGTGCGCGGGGAGAAGGAGGTCCGTCCCAGGCCTCTTAACGCTAACGCTAACCAACTAACCAACTATCCTTGCATCCCTCTTTACTTCTATCTTCTATCCATTATCCTTTGAAACTTCCTATATTCCTATATATATTTATATATATATCTTTCTAGCTTTAGGTGTATATTTGTTGCCGCTAGGGGCTGGTGCATATGTATCCGTTTAGTCGTATATGTCTGGGCTCCAGCTGTGATCCTCGAGTTATGTACAGTGTGTCCGATCCTCTCCTCTCTCTCTCTCTCTCAATCCGCTCCCTTCTTAATCCTCTCTCCTGCCCTACTTAATCCTCTGGTGATCGGGCGTGCTCTTGAGTATATCCGGCTGGTGGTGCTGCTGATGATGATGATGGTGCTGATGGTGACCCGAGCTCAGGGTGCCCGGCTGGCTGCCTCCGCCGGCGTGATGGGAGCTGCTCAGGGTGTGCGAGTGGTTCGAGTTGAGCGTGTGCGTGGCATGCGAATTGAGCGTATTGTGGGCCGTGGTGGTGGCATTTGTGGAGAACCCAGTGCCCGCCGCCGCCGAGCCACCACCACCACCACCACCGCCACCGGCCGTGGTCGGGCGCTGGGATGTTCTCAGCGAGCGGTGTGAACCGTTGCGGGTCAGGGAGTTCATTTGCGGCGTTCCCGGCACCGTGTGGCCCAAGGCATTCATGTAGTCCGCTATCAGCAGCGTGATCTCCAAGATCTTGGGCTTGCTCATCGCAAACAGCAGCTTCTGCTCACAGCCACCGCCGTCGTCGTGGGAGACGACCAGCATGAAGTCATCCTGACAGCCGCCAAAGGTCATGACCGAGCTATAGGGATACCGGGCCACCGGGGCCATCGTGGAGAGCTCAAGCACATTCAGAGCATCCTCGGCCACCGCCAGCCAAGCCACTGGAGTGCTGGTGGTTGTTGTGGTTCCCCCTCCTCCCGCAGCAGCGGAGCCGCTGGTGGTGGACTCACTCTGCCTGGGCTTGGCCTGGAACAGGCAGGCTCCGAAATACGGCCACTTGCGGCAGCAGGTGAGATAAATGCGTACACAGTCCAGGGTGGAGCGGCCCTTGAGCAGCATCCACTTGGACACGAGCAGCTCCTGGACGTCCTTCAGCTGCTCGGCACCCAAAGCGTCCCTGTAGCGATACGGATAGAACTTATCGAGGCCCTTCAGGCCCACGCCCACGTCCCGTGACTTCTCCAGCGAATAGTCGCCCATGTCGATCTGCGACATCAGCGAGGCCAGCTCCAGGGCCAGTTCCCTGGACAGGGGGAAGCGGCCCTGCACGATCTGCGAGTTGGTCTGGTAGCACAGCAGCAGCCGCTCCTTGTCCGTCTCGCACTTGATGGTGTGCTTCCAGTAGAGGCGGTTCTTGTAGCTCAGCTGGATCACCCGCGAGTTCTCGAACTTGCCGGAGCCCTTCTCGCGCAGCGCCGTCTCCCACTTGCTGATCACGTCGCACAGCTTGGCCAGCGGCTCCAGGTAGTGCTCCAGGTCCTTCTCGATCGGATCGTCGCTGAACAGGCAGAAGCCATTCGTCGCATCCCTCGTGCCCAGCTCATGGGCCAGGGTGGCCTGGAATTCCTCAATGGTGGTGGAGCCGTCAAAGGAGACAACCTGGGGGAAGGGGGGGAGAGAAACATGTTTAGACTTCAAGTAAACACTAACTCATTAACCAGTTAAACCTTCTGCTAAATAACCCACCTGGTACGTGGTGTTCATCATATGAACTGGAATTGCATGCGGCAACGAATGATGATACGGATTCTTGAGCAGAATCGACAACACCTCCATCCTGGATGGCTTCGTCTCCCGTCCGCCGTTCTTCAGGGTCCGCTCCAGCGCTCGCTCACAGTAGGCGGCATACTTGCCCGTCTCCGTCTTGGTATCGGCATTCCGGGACAAATGGAGCTTGAGGTACCACAGCAGGCGGCTCGAGCGGGGCACGAAGAGGGAGACGGCCAGGGCCAGGAGCTGCCAGCCCTGGACAAAGCTGTAGGCGGGCGGGTTGCTCTTGCAGTCGATGATGGGCGTGGCGGCTGGAGCCTGCGGATGCGCAAACAGCGATTCAAGGGATCGAGGTTAAGAGGTTATTTTCGCTGGGGACTAGGGCTTAACAGTTACAGGATTCAAGTTTACAGAGTTAGTGAGGTTAGGAGTAACTACGTTTACGGTGGTGACTACTCAAATCGAACGCAACTGTACTCGCACAACAAACAATCGGTGTGGAAAAGAGAGAGTGTGTGAGAGGTGAGTTTGAGTTGGGATTGGGTTAAGTTGGGGTTTGAGGTGAAATTAAACGAGAGAGAGTTAGTAATGAGACCACAAAATTTCCCCGCATACCTGTATGGAGGTGGGCGAACTGCCGTTGGCTTGGGCGTGGCCAGCCTGTTGGGTATCACAGGTGAACAGGCTTTGGGTGGCGCACAACAGTAGTTGCTGTAAATTTCATATCGCGCGTACAGTGTTGGGAAACGGTCAACGATTCGGTTACACACGAACACACACACATATTCGAAACGCAACGTAACGCAACAAAAGTATGGAGGAGAAGAGAAGAAGCCAGAGAGAACAGTTTTTGATCAATTTTCACTCGTCATCATTTTAATTAATGGAATTGCAATTTATTTTGATTTGTTTTTCATTTTAATTTATTTGTTGTTTTTGCTGTGTGTGTCTGATGTTTGTTGTATTCTGTTTGGCAGTGTTGTGTAACGTCAGACGCTTCGTTAGGTTCGTTAAAAAAGCGTGATGCGAAACGATTAACAGGTTAACGAGACACAAAGAACGGGGCTAGATAGAGAGCACATTCAAAGCGAATTATAAACATAAACTTGAGATAGCGGCAAAAACAATGGAAAGACCTCTAGAAAAGTTGGGAAAACAAGGAAAAGAAAACAAATCCTTAGCCAACACAGAGCAGTGTTGCCAAGGGGTTTAATGCATATGTTGTATGGAATATAATTTGCGGCTGCTGCGTAACTGTGGTGTGTTTTGAGATCGGTGGTTCAGTGGTTCAGTGGCTGAGTGATTCTAGTTGTTGTGGTTCTGAGTGGTTTCATGTGGTTTTGCTTTTCTCAAATTTACAGCAATTACTTTTTACAATGAAACTGTTTTTGATTGGTTTTCGCTTTTGATGATAATTACAATATACAGTAGAGATACACATAGAGTTATACACTGATGTATTGAAAGCTATATGTACATACAGAATATAGAGATATGTCTGACAGTTATGGGGGAAATTTGTTGTCTGTTGGAAAGTCTACGAAAGTGAACTCAATAGGAACTAAATAAAATCAACAACAATTATGTAGTTGGGTTAAGATTAAGATTAAGTTAAGCATGCGTATAGTTGATACTGTGTCATGGGTATATATGTTAGATATGTGATATTGATATTCGATTAGTTCGGTTATGATATTGCGTATAAAGCGTTCGTAAGCTTGTTCCTTTAAAGCAAAGCTCTCTTTCTGGACTGGCCATATATGATCGCAAAACAAACAGTACCTATTGAGACACCTCTTCTCGAGACCCTCTTCTTTTTTCGGGCTGTTCTTCTTGCAATTTGTTAGTGGGAATTGGGGTACTCGGGGTTCTACATCAAAAATCAAGGACATTCAACTAAACATTTTCAGGGGATGCAGGTTAGGGAGAAGGGAGAAGGTTCTTTTTTCTCTCAGGAGACGGTTGGTTGGGGGGGACACATAAGAAGCTTTGCAACTGAAAAACTTACGCGCGTTTGCTTGCCCAGCTTCTTGTTTACCTGGACGCCGACACTGAGCTTCTGGCCCATGTGCCGGGAGGTCTGCTTGATCAGAATGCAGATCATCTCCGTCTGCAGCTCGGGCATATCCAAGGCGTGCTGCAGGGCGTTCTGGGCGAGCACCACGTGATAATCGATGCCCGGCTGGTTGACTGCCACCGACATGAACAGCTGAATGCTCTGCAGGGGGGAATATTGGAATATTTTGAATATTTGGTTATCCCGGAGTTCTTCTCCAACTCACCTTAAAGAGCTTAATGGCCTCCGGCTGCATGGTTTCCGTGTGCATGGACGAGAGCGGGGCCGTGATGGTGTCTTTGGTGTGCAGCAGTATGGGATGACGCCACAGGACGCAGTCTGCAAGTTCACAAGGTGGTTTTTGTGTGTTTAGAAGTGGTCAAGTCTGGTTTCTAACTAAAAAAAACTCACTGGGATCGCCATCGGTCTCCATGAGCTTCTGGACGAGCTGCTCGTACTGGGTGCCGGCGCTGGGCCCACCACCAGAAACCACTGTCAGGTGATACAGCCAGTTGTCTCGCTCCGGCTTGCCGGACAGGATCAAGTAGGTCGGTCCCTGGTGTGCTGGGTAGATGGCCACTGTGAGTCGTGCCTGGTCCTGGGCAGCATCCTCGCGCTCCTCCGAATCCGAGTCGGAGACGTGTTCCACCTCCTCGACCCGGGCATCGCGCATATTGATCTGGCCCAGCGGATTCTGGAAGAACCGTTTTCGCTTAGAACAACCCTGGATCCGGGACAGATTCTTCCACTAACTACTCACCGTCTCGGCGGGGGCCTTGAAGTAGAGGAACATCTTGCCCAGCAGCACGCACCAGCACTTCTTGGGATGGCCATTCTTCACCTTGGTCACCCAGCCCTGGACGGTGGGCTTCTGGTCGTCGCGACTCAGCAGCAGCTTGGTGGCATTCCGCCGCTGCACATTCTGCAGCACCCGTATCCAGTCGTCCATGGTGGCGTGCGAGTCGGCGGTGAGGTAGTAGACCTTCTTGCCCGTGTCTATCTCGAATGTGGAGGCGCCCTCCGCCCGGTTGATGCGGCAGGCCTCGTCCAACTGGATCTGGCCCTGCGGCTTCCGCTGCACATCGTGCTGGCTCTTCCAGTAGTTGAGGGATCCGTTCTTGAGGACGAACCAGCGCTTGCGCCATGTCTTCAGCTTGCCACCGAGTTTGGCCAGGTGACCCATCTGCAAGAAGAGGAGGAGCGAAAGAAGGATTATTATAAATTTATGCCGCAGGACTTGCGGTACACCCACCTTCTCCAGCGACTCGATCTTCTTGCTCGGCGAGTCCACGTAGGACTGGCGCATCAGCAGCGATGGCATCGAGGCGTCCATGCACGTGGACTCCGACACGGCGTCGGGTGGCAGGGCGTAGTCGTCCGAGAGGCCTGATTCAAAGGAGAGATCTGAAATTACTGTGCCACGCATGTGCTGGAGTGGGGAGGGGTTGGCATGGGCGTTGGCATGGGTGGGGGTGGGACTGGGGGCGTGGCCGCGCCTCGTTGGCGTTCGGGGGCTGGGTCGTGGCAGCGTGTTCTGGCCACATCCAGTCGGAGCCAGCGTCGATGATATCCCAGGGTGCTGTTGCTGTTGCTGGTGTTGCTGTTGGCTGTGGTTGTTGTAGTGGTTCTGGTGGGGCAGAGTGTGGTGGTGTTGGAGTTGGAGTTGGTGGTGATGCGGTTGGAGATGCTGGCTGATGTGGTTGTTGGAATGTGTGGTGGTGGTGGTGGTGGAGGTGCGTGGTTGGAGGTGATGGTGGACTGTGGGTTGGGTCAGAGGTTAATGGCGGTTATTTGGTTATTCAGCCAGCGGCGATGGTTGATTTGATGGACAAAAGTGGTTAGAATCGCAAGTTGTTAGAGCACACAATTAGTTTCTTTGTTCATTTTGGAGCGAGGCAGATGCTAGGCGGGATGGGGGATGCAGGAGAGCTTAAGGTTTACCTGGGACTAGGGCAAGTTCAGGCCTAACACAGAAACTAGAGGAAGTATCAAGGTTAAGGTGATCTAAGCTCTAACAGAGATGATCTCACAGGACAATCATTCAGGGGTAATTTTAAGTTAGGAAGTTAGGAACTGGGATCTAGGTAATACTACTGAGGAACTAGGATGTTGGACGTCTAGGATTATAAAGGGGCCAAGTCTTTAGATTAAAGGTTAGTTGGTGTTTAGTGTTTGAAGTATTGCAAATGTTACTCAAACCCTTGAAGGGAGAGACAGGGATATGGTACAAGGATTTTGAATATACGTTTTAGGAACTGGAAGCACTAAGGTACTAGGATGTTGGGAATCTAGAAACGTAGAGGTGTCAAGCTTGAGAAAGGCAAGGATCAGGCATCAGGACTTGGAAACTAGTTCTAGGTGGGAAGCAGAGGGTAAGGATGTGGGGTGTCAACTCTTGGTGTGCCTAGATTACAGGGACATGTTCCTAGACCCCCGTAAAACGAGTCATTCTCTAAGCGGGTCTACGCTATGCCAGGGCTTTTACAGATCACAGGTCATGGGTTCAATCGAAGGTACATACCACGCGCCTTGGCATTCTTGGGACTCTCCGAACCACTGCGCTTCGCCGGGCTCAGGCTGGAGGAGGTCTTCAGGCTCTTCGAGGGACTGGAGGCACTGCCCGAGGTGGAGGTCTCCGTGTTGTCCGTGCTCGAGGAGTTGTGCGAGTGGTGGGTGAGCATCACGGCATGGTCCTCCCCGTCGCTGGAGTCATCGCTCGAGTCGCCCGTAAAGGGCATGGAGCGGATCTGGGAGGCACGACCCTTGACCGTCGCATAGACGGGCACGGATATATCACAGAAGCCGCCGCTGGCGGTTTGTTGCTGCCTCGACGGTGGCAGCGGGGTGCCCGGTGTGCTGCTGCCCAGGGTGCCATGTCCGTCTCCGGTGGCGGATCCATGACTGTGGTTGTGCCGACGCCCGTTGGAGAGATTGCTGCCGGTTCCAGTGTTCCCGCTACCGCTCCCGCTCCCGGTTCCCACTCCCGTGCCCTCCTGGATGTCTGGCTCCTGACCGCCCGCACTCTCCGAGGCAGTCGTTCCTGCGCCCGTTCCGGCCAGCCCATCGTTGGCCACCTGGTAGATCTTGGCCTCCCAGCTGGGGAAGCGGTGCAGGGGCGGCGTCGGTGGCCGTGGCACACCCAGCTCGCTGGTCGTGGTGGTGGTTGTGCTCGAGTTGCCGCCACTGGCCATCAGGGCCGGATTGTTCTTCATCCAGGCGGGCAGCTTTTCGCAGGAGGGCGTATATATCTCCGCATAATCGTGGGCCGTATCCGTATCGGAGCTGTCGGGTCTGTTTACGGTGGAGACACCTCCTCCTCCGACTCCACTTACTCCTATGCCGCCGCTGGGCGCCTTGCTGGAGATGCTCGAGAGCGGGGCCAGGGTCAGGCCATCGACGGCGGCCACCAGATTCCGTTCGAGCTCCTGCGGCTCCATCGATAGGTTGCGCCTGTGCTGGTGATGGGGATACGAGCTGGTCAGCGGTCGCCCGATGACCTCCTGCGGATCTAGGCTCTCGCTGCGCCTCCGATGCTCGGGATTCGATCCGGAGCCGGCAAAGTCCTGCACGTCCAAGCTCAGGCTATTCCGCACGGGACCGACGATGCTGTGCCGCTGCGACTGGTTGGCTATGTGGTTCTTGAGCAGCTCCAGCTGCTGGTTGCACTTGATGTTCTGCTCGCGCAGCAACTGGTTCTGCTCCTCGAGATCCCGGAGCTTGTTGTTCACCCACTCCTTGATCTTGGCAGCCTTCGCCTCGATCTGGCGGGCGTCGTGGAGTCGCAGCTGTCGCTGTTCCTCGACCTGGATCTCCAACGAGGTGATGGTCCTCTCCGCCTGCTGCGTGGGTGGCGGTGCTCCCGTTGGTGCGCCAGAGCCTGTACCTGAACCGGTGCTAGCTGCTCCTCCTCCTCCGATCTGGTGACTCGGGGAACTCCTGGCCTGCTGCTGCTGCTGTTGTTGCTCTTGCACCACCGACTGGTGGGGATGCGGATGCTGGTGCTGGTGCGGATGCTGGTGCAAATGCTGGGGCTGTTGGGGCGGCGGCTTGGGCCACTCACTCAGCCGCTGCTCCATGGCACGCACCTAGAGGCGAGAGGAGAGAGAGAGAGAAGAGAAGAGAGAGAAGAGAGAGAGAAGAAGAAAGGCCAAGGGTTACTCAAGTTGCAAACTTTTCTCACAGCGCAAACTTTTCCAAATTAAATTAAATTCACACTAAGCCACGGCAAAGTTCAGGGCAGAGCAGGGTCTAATGGTTACACATGACTCCGCCGGGGGATTAGCTTTCCGCCGACTCGAAGGAGGGCATTCTACACTGCCACAAAAGCGGTGCTGCCCAGTTCATTCCAGCAGCTGGCAAGAAACTTGGGTTCGAGATCTTTTTGCGAGTGCAAGAAAAGGGTTGTGTCTCAGCCAAAGATCGAAGGGGATTGGAGTCCACACAAGCTCCAGCTCCTCCTCCACCTTCTTGTTCTTCTCCCGTAAAGTCCTGCCAAGTCCCAGAGCACCCAGGGCTCAAGTGTGGCGCGGAACTTGTGTAATTAAGGCGCATAGCCAGCAGTCGGAGGCGACCATTTACCATTTAACACCCGGCGCTGGCCCTCGTAATGGCACTGCAAATGGCAGCGGCAGTCGTCGGGTGTAAGGAATCGCTTCTTGGCAAAGGAATGAGCCCGGCACATGCCATCGCCATCGCCGCCGCCCCAGGAAATAAGTATTTTTATGGTTACACAACAATTTGCAAGTAATGCAACTGCCAGGGGGCCCAGGGAGACGGGAGACGGAAGACAGGAAAGAAATAACTTCATTTGGCACGCCAGGAAACCAAACTGACAACTAAACAAAGCCGGAAGCAGGCAGGAACCCACAGCGAGGAGTAGAAGGAGCACCCTAGAAGATGGTGCAGCTGGCAATCGATGCCAGAGGACTTTCCTTCCTGCCTTCAGGAGAAACTGTAGGAGGGAGTAGAGTGAGGCTCTAAGGGTCTGGAGGAGTGTCGGCACCTCGATTGCATTATTAGTTGTCAGCCGGGATTGTGTGTTCTCCACCAAGTGGGTCAATAGCTTAATGTTCGCTCCACCGGCTGGGCAGGGTTAAGGGAGCTGGGATTTATCGGGGGGCTACTAACCCTTTGGCGAGGTGAATGAATGAATGAAGCCAGGTCCTTGCCTCCTCTGGCCAATGCGGTTAAAAATAGATAGGCCACCGAAAATAGGCAGAAACAGAGGGAGCAAAAAAAGGGACATAGCTCACACCTGCGCTGGTGTTTTTCCCTGCTCCTCCACCTGACTCCTCCTCCATCTTACCGGCAGTGACGCATATAAAATGCCAAAGTTTATGCCTGTCATGACACGAACCGCTTTCGGAGGGAGCTCGTAGCCACCACCTCCAGCTCCTAGGAGCTCCCTTACTGCCTCTGGAGTATCGCCATGTGCACCAGCTGAGATACGCGAAAGCAGATACGGCCCAGAGATACGCGGACTACAATAGACAAGAGTTATGGACATGCAAAGTGTACAAAAGTCGCTGACTCCAAACAAGAGCAAGAAAATGGGAAAAAACCAAGGGAGAAACTATAGAAAAACTATAGAAAAAACTATGGGAAAAACATATAAGAAGAAAGCAGCGTAAATAAGAGAGACCTCGCATTGTGCTGGCACAAAAACTTCTTGCAGGAAAACCATGTATCTTGCAGTTGCGCCACAGTTTCAAGATCAACTTGCCCGGTCGGAAATCTTAAGCGATGCCCAGCCAAGAGCAACTTTCGGGCCCAGGAAACTTGGGCCATAAAATCTGGCTGGTGCGCCTAAACCGCTGAAAAGAGATTCTGAGAAGCAGCGCCAATGGTGTCGGCAATGGCTTATTTAATGGCCCAAAGAGCAAAGTTCAGTGGGGCCAACTTGTGTCCTGAATCAAATGAATTGCCTGCATTTAGGCGTGCGAAACTTTGAGCCCCCCAAAAAAAAGAACAAATCGGAATCGGAATCGCTTAAAAAAATATGTATATAAGCGGGGGAGAGAAAAGAAGCACCGCCGAGACAGGGAGTTGACTTTATCTAAATGCGTTTTCTAGATTCTCAGACGCAGCAGCTGCTTGTCACAGACAGACAGCCAAATCCTGGCAATTTTCGTTATTGGATTTGCGATCTGTAAATATGTTTAAGCAGGACTCCCTCAATGAATAGTGAAAACGATGAGGCACTGGGAAAATCTCTATGCAGACAAGGGTTTTGTGTTCAAGTCCTTTTAGGGAAAAGCTCTTTTGAGTCCTTCAATTTAACTCAGCCGTTAAATGTACCTCTAAAAGTATTTAAACGTTAGTCACTTATTTATGGTTAGTTCCCCTTCTGGCCAAAGTCCGCTTGTCGTCTTAAACAGCCTTAACAAACCCCGGCAGCTGTCGGGTAAAAAACTATTCTATTCCCTTTGCAGAATGACATTTTTATTGCTCGCTCACTGCACACGGACAGAGGACAGAGGACCGCCTCCCTCAGAAATAGTGCAATGTCTGCCACTTAACATAAATCTCACATATTGCCGTAAGTCCCCCCCAAAAAATAGAGAGAGAGAGAAAGAACAAATGGAGTAAGAAAGAAAATGTAGAAAATGTTGAAAAGAAATCCCCGATAATAATTTGCCCCAACGCACAATCGGGGATTATGGGAGGGTGGAAAAAGGGGCTGGGATTTATGGGGGTGCCAGAAAAATGCGCTCAATAAAGTAAATTCCAAAAAGCTGCAGACGATAAAAGATGAATGAACGAATGAATGAATGAATAAGCGAAGCATTTGAATAAAATTTGAATTCAATTTCGTTGCGACTGACAGCGTCACCTCTACCCTTGAGTATTTCTTGCTGCATATTTTTAATCCTCAAACTTTAACTTGTTAACAATTTAAATAAATGTTGACTTGAAATTAAATCTAAGAGAAATATTTAATATTGCTACAAGGGAAGTATTCTTCCTTGTTAATATTATATACATTTCCTAGCTGCTTAGGACACTGTAACCTTTTGGTCTGTGGCCAAGCATGAATCCTGTTTTTATGACTAAATGAGCAGACGCAATTAAGTGGGGTTCAGGGAGCTGTTCGAAGAGGGGTTACAGTCGCTGCTCTAACGACGCCAGACGTTCAGCAAGGAGCAGGAGCAGGACCTCCTCCATTTTGCAGTGACTCACTACTCTCTGGTAAAGGGTAATCCCCCTTAATATTGATATTTGATTAATCGGTTTATAATGAAGACAACAACAGCCGCTGTGGAAGCTGTGCTGTGTGCTCTGTGGGTTGATGAAGAAATAATGACTTTCTCCGGGCATTTTGTGTATATAAACTACTCTATATGAACTACTCTACCTCTCCGCTCTCTCCCCGTATTTTTTCCCGGTGAACAAATTTGCCGCCTTTGCCGGGCAATTTGTTAATATTACTCGAAATGTGCCGCAACTCAAATAGAGGTTCCAGCTCTCCCCCCGCACTTCCTTTCCCCATTTCACCATTTCCCTTTGTCGTGCCACTCATAGCAAGCGTCGCATGTTGCACACACACCGAAATATGGGGGAAAACATATATGTTTTATTTGCGTTTCTTGTGTTTCTTTGACTTCTTGAGCAAACAGCCACTCCCCCTCGAGCCCCGTCTCCTTATCGCCCCCTCTTCCTGTCTGCTCCCCCGACGTTTAATTTGGAGTCATGATTCCATTGTTATTTATAGTCAACAAAGCGGCAGCCGCTTGAGAGGAACGCCCGGGGGAGGGAAGCCACCGCGGGCATGGTGAGTCCTGTATACCCTTGCAGGTTCATTCATTTATAGTTAAATATTTTATTTTTTTTTTAATTTTTTGCTTAAAAATCGCTAACACCTTCAATGGATTTTTGATCATAACTTGGCTTAAACTCAACCAATTTCAGTCTGGTTTCGTTTTTTCTTCTTTGTTTTTAAAGCATAACTTTTCTGCATTTAAAACATTTTGATGATGTAACCCCTTACATTTTTTTTAAGAAAAAAATCGGTCACATTTTTTTGTTGTCCAGACATGGCTAGTTCGATTCGGCTGATGCTGCTGATCAAGAATATATATGGTTTATAGGGTCGGAAACGACTCCTTCTCTGCAAAACAAATTATAATACCCTGCTTAGGGTACAATCATACTTCATTTTGCTTTTCAAAATTGCCCCTAAAATCATAAGACCCTGACAGAGGGTATACGAAATATGGAAAATACGAAGAAACAAGGAATAAGGAAAGGGAGGAGGGGTGGAGGGGGCCTGCCTAGAAGATGAAAAGCTGGCAGAAGGAGCCAAAGAAGCAGCAGTGGCAGAACCACTCAAGAAAACACTCCATAAAACATTGTTGCCTCCCCCCCCCCCGCACGCACCACTTTACTTTCCACCTAAAAAAAAAAAAAAAGAGGAGACATCTTCAACCCACCCCCCAAAAAACCATCATCCACCAGCATCTCCTACTCCTGTGGCACGCGCCATCTTCTCCTCCTTTCTGGTCGTCTTGCAGTCTGGGGGAAACTGCCACTTATCCGGTATCCCCCATTCCGGGTACTTCCCCCCAATATATCTATGGGATATCGTTAACTGCACGCATATCTTTATTTCCAGTCATCGTCTCTGGAATTGGAATTGCTCATCTCGGGCAGAGGGAGAGACCAGCGTCGGGCTCTTCCCTCTGAGGGAGAAGGGAGAGTCCCGACAAATTGATTTGAGATTTACAGAGGGGAAGAGACGAGAGGAAACCTAATGGATCTTGAGTTACCAACTCAACACCTGTTTGGCACTACATCACAAGTGAAACGCTTTTAGTTTTCTTTATAATTTCATGAAATGGTAATTAAATTCTATACTTTCAAAGTCTCCCTTACAGCCAGGGATCGGGATCAAAGTGGCATTCCAATCCTGCCTCAACCTCTTTACCAATTTTCTTTTTCTTCTCCTGTAATCCCTGTCTATGATGGTTCATCTCCCTTTGGAATGTTCCATTGTTCGTTTCGGAAATCGCTCAACCCTTACCCCTACGTTTGCTCCCGCGCTGCGGCGGCTGCTGTGAATGATTTTCCCATTACAGTCAGTGTCAATATTTGCTGCATGTTTTGGCAGCTTTGAAATTGAAAATGTGCATGTTTCACATTATCCTGGAACGTGGTTACATGGCAAACTTCATCATGCCTGGCATCCTTTGCGAGTTTTCCCATCCTCCCATCGCTGCTTCTATTTTAACCTCTCAAATGCTATGTCATGCAACAAAAATGGCAGAGCAAGGGAGAGTATGATCGACTAGGGTATACCCTTGGAGGTATTTTAATTAAAGCTTAAAAGTATCATCATTGCCAGTTGGTTGTAAAAGACTTTTGAATATTAAATTTATTCAAATACTTCCCAATAGTTACCCAGTACTTGGTAGCTTTCTCCATCTTCCACCTCTATTCCATATCTTGTTCCTCAGAATGACCTCATGTTTATTATACCCTCTTGGTACCCTATAATTACTGTGCAAAAACCGGAAAATGCTTCGCGGAATGATGATGTCTGAGCTTGCTTTTAATTACAAGAGCCACTCGCAATCCATCTCTTAAACGGAATTCACCTTTAAGCTAAGGACATTTGTATCCTGCCCACAAGACTGATGGGGCCATCTATGCCAGAACCAAGCATTATTTATGCATTAAACCCAGTTATATATGAGGTCAATTTAGTCTATAATGTGCCTCCCCTCAACTGATTTATATTGCAGACACCGTTTGATGTATTCTCGGTGAATTTGCCTGCTCCCCCAGCCAGCTCCCCAGCCAAAGGCTTAACTTAATCAGTTTTGAATGAAAAAATAAGGAAGGGAAAATAAAGTTTGCCACGCCAGCTGCCAGACAATAAACTAAAACAAAAGTTTCGCGCTTTTGATAAAAGTTTTCTACCCCTTTTCTTGCCTCTCCTATGCACTTCTGCTGGCTTTTCCTCAATTTTCCTCACTTTTCTGCTTGTTTGTTGGCGGCTTAGTAATGGCTTGGTATTTATGGATAATGCATCAGCTTAGGGCATAGTTTTTCCCTATGCTCTAGAGGCTTTTATGCTGGGATTGGTGCCCAGGGAAAGCTAAGGAGTTTAGAGATTAAGGCTGATGGTTAATGGAAGATGGAAGATTGAATGGAAGCTGACAAAGACCACATTTCTAGAGTAACTAATTCATAATCAATATAGAAATCTATTTTTCAATCTATTTATTTATCTATCTGTTGGTCTATCCAACTATCTATCTATCTTAATCTTAAACAACATATGCCATAATAAATATTTATGCTTATTTTATCGGGAAAATAAGTCTTACTGAAACTACCTCTGTTTCCAGAGAACAAGTAGAAAGTGTCAGGGAACATTGTTAACTCTAGCAAAGAGCTAGAACTATAATTTGTACTTGGTTATCACTTATCACTAAATAAATGTACTTTCAGGGTCCAAGAAACTCCTTCTTTTTCCTTCCCAAAAACTATACAAAAACCCCTAGTAAAAGGTATTCCGAAGACTTTAAAATAAGCTTTATGTTTAAGGACTTTGAAGTTGTCCCTGCCAGTTTAACTTGTCGCCAGAATCCACCCAGAAACCCAGCCCCTCTCAGATCTTGAGACTTTCCAGTTTCCAGCTTCACAGCTTCAGCTTCAGCTTCAGCTACAGCTTCAGTTTCCACGCTTCACTTGTAGAAAAAAGGGCTTCTTCAGCGTCCGCCTGACTGGGCTGCCACATTGTCAAGGGCCGGCACTCGAGAGCAATGCGAAAAGGCAAACAACAATGTCCAGGACCAGGACCAGAGGCACTTGCAGGAGCTGGAGCAGCTGGAGCAAGGGGAGAAGAGGCTGGAGCAGCAGGACTCTGGCTGGAGGAGGAGGACGTCGGTCTTCGCCATGTCTGGGGCAGCAATTTGGGAATGAAAATAATGGAAATGCGCCGCGATATTTCAGCGACTGCTCAATAACTTTCCTCATTTTGCTTTGTTGCCGAAATGAAAATGAGGAGAAAAAAATAAAGAAACAGAGAACCCAAACCCAACCCAATCGCTGTTCCAGAGTCTTCAAGGGGAATCAACGCCAACTGCTTGTGACACACAAAACAGCAAAAATGCTTGGGTTTTGGTTGGGACTTTGGCTGTAGCTTGACTTGACTTTGGGTCTTCGTTCTACCATTTTTGGGGTGTAAATGTTGTTCTCTTTTCCGCTTCACTGGAAACCGAAGCAAGGAGGGAGGAAGTCCCCACCATCATTTAAACATTTCCATTTTCCATTTCCCATTCCGATCGAGGCGAGTCTTTCGTCTGTGACAATAAGAGTAGCTCCACTCGATTCATTAGGCGACTGCCAATTGCCAGAGGGGTTGGTAGGCGTTTTGGGAGGAAGCGAGTTTTAATTATGGAAACCTCACAAATCTCAAACCCTCCTTTCCGAAGGTGGGCTTCGAATTGCAGTTTTGTCTGCTACTGCCCATCCCTCTGTGTTTGGAATACCCTTTAGTTAAAAGTACATTGTGGTTAAAAGAAGGCTTAAATCTGCTTGCCAGAGTACTCAACATATTTTTAAGAGTTAATGGAACCTTAAAGGTTTTACAATTCCACGTTAAACTTCAAAAAGATCCCATACTTCTATGCTCAAATCTTCTTAAAGGGTATTTAGATACTCATGTACAGTCAAGTTAATTCTTTTTTAATTTAGAGAAAAGCCTTTTGTGTTGCAGAGAACAGCAGGGGGGAAAATGAGGAAAAACTTTTGCACGGCCAATGACAAAAAGTGCATTCAAGTGTAAGTTCAAGGGAAATGGGAGGCGAGACTGTCCCCAGATCTCGTTCCCACTTCCAGCTCTCTCTGTTGCTGTTCCTGTCTGGCCACAAAGGTTGCCAGGGGTGCCGGAGAGCAGAAGGAGTCAGGGGGAGTCGAGAGGGGGGACTGGGAAACCCTCACTCACAGTGCTCTTCGATCAAAACTCGTTAACGTGACCTTTTCCCGGCTGCGGCGTCGAACCAATTAAGCGTGAAGAGCCAGAACAGAATCTTCGCAGAAAGAGCGAGACTAGCGAGCAATTAAAAGCGTTTTTCCTCCCCACTCCCCACTCAGCACACTATATACCCCACCGATTTTCCCTCGGAAAATGACACGCCTTCTCCCTCCCTCACTTTCCTCCGCGGCTCATAAATATTAGATTTTTATGAAGCATTCGCGACGACTGCTCACAGCTGGGGCCCAACACGTAAAAAAACAGTCAAAGACATTTGCCAATGGAAAATGTAATAGAAGCAAGGTTGGGGCGGGGGGGAAAACTCCAATGAGGAGGAGAAGAGAGAGAGAGAGAGAACTTTTCCGAGGGCAAAGGACTGCCGGCAGATATTTATCGCAATAAAGAGACGAAGACGATGGCGACGACGAGTGTATTGTGTATGCCAGGGAAGCGAGTTCTTAGTTCATTATTCGCAAACTGAAGATTAGTGATATTCCAGAGATCAAAGGGGTGTTAGAATAATAATAATAATAGGTATTAATAACCAAACTTAGGATGTTCCACGGCGAAAGGTTAATATTTCACCACATAAATTGGCATAATTGAAAGCGAATCTTTACTTCATTTCCATTTTATATCACAGAGTACTGAAAGTTATTGATCTTTTATTAGTATTTCTTTTAAATATCTTAGGTATCCTCTATTTAATTACATGAGATCACGAGAAATATCCTATTTAATCAAAAAAGATTTTGGTTATTACAGGCGGTATTCAGACACAGGAGAGATTAACAATTGTGCATAAACCCCATCTACAAACAAGTATTAATTAGTTTTCAAATAAAATATCTTAGTTTTTCTTTATTTAATTACTTTAATTAATTTCCAAAGATCTTGGTAAAAAATGGTCTGAGACACAGGAAATATTTTTGTTCTCCCTAATTTAATTCCCTTATCTAATCACAAAATATGTTAGCAAATAAAGGTCAGATTGAGACACGGGAAGGATAAACCATTCTAAAAGTAAGTCTGATTGGAATGTCATCTATAAATAAGAATATATAATGTATGAACCTGACTAGTACAGCAATGCAGAACATATTAAAGCCTTCAATATGTGTTAAACATTTTAATTAAAAGCAAGTATATACTGCTATATTGTAAGACATACTATAATATTTTTAAAATTACATTTTACCAGGAATTAATCAAGATTAATTATATATTTTCTTTAAATATGATTCACCTCTTTGATCAAAGTTCTTTATTATTTATTTTATCACAAGCCTTCACTGGCTTAAAAAACAAAGGATAATAATTAAACATCATAAACATTTCAATCAATAGGAAGTATAAACTTCTATGTTATAAATAACATATTTTAAATATTTACTATATTATATTTTACTAGGGATTCTGCAAGCTAAATGTTATATTTATTTATATTTCCTTTTCACTTTAATTAGAAGAACTCCCCACTCTTAGACCAAAGTTCTCTATTATTATTATTAACCTTAAACGATTCATTCCAGTTGGAACTTCCCCCTGGGAGTAGTTATGACTCATAGCGTATCTCTTAAACTCTATTGTTCAATTTCGCACAACAAAAAATCATACATACATTGTGGACATCCTGTGCGCTGGCCCCTTTCCGCTGATTCACCGATTTTCGCCATTTTCATTGGGATTAATAGAGCTGGAGAGATTCTTATAAGATCAGGCAAAGGTTCATTGCCATGGCATTTGAACAGAGGGTTCCAGGGGTTCCTGTAGTTTCGGGGTATCGGGGTTCCGGGGTTGGTTTAACACTCGAAATAACACACACGCACAACAACTATTTTAGTGGGAATAAGAATAAGGAGGGGAGGGCGGCGTTAAACTGGTTTCCACGATCGCGCGAGCCAAGGGTAGGTTTCAATTTCGCTTTCTCAAGGGTTTCTTTTTCAGCACACTTTAGGTTATTTTACTTATTCGTACTTTGCATTTCGTTTTATGGCACAGCACAAAAAAAATAAATAAAATAAGGCAGACGAAATTTAAATTTAAACTCGATTTGAAATTGAACTTCAAAGTTCTCAGGCGGCTTGTGAATTATTTTCAAGGAGAGCCGAGCGCATGGAGCGAACAACTCGAGCTGCCAGTGGGAACTGAACTGAACTGAAGTGAAGTGAAGCCGCCACCGAAACTGAACTCGAACGGGGGAAAAAGACTGCGGGAAATTCTGCTGCCACTCGGTGGGAAATTCTGCTGCCACTGGCAGAGGGAAATTCAGCAGCGACAGCGACAGCTGAGTTTGTTCCAGCGATGCGTGCGTTTGGGTTTTATTTTTGGGGTGGCATCATCAGCATCGAACGGGAGCAATTCATCTCCTCAGCATCCCACATCCCATATCGCACATTTCACTTGGAAATCCCGCATAGAAGCATATCGCGTGCCTGGCCAGATTACATACTATTGCCTTCTAGAGCAGGGATAAATAAGGGACAAGGGAGGAGGAAGGCTTCATTGGATTTTCCCTCAAGAGCTGTATGCATTTTTGCAGTAATTAAATCAAATTTATTTAGCGCATTAAATACCTTATAAACAGGCATTTAATTTGTCTTTCTTTTTTAAGGAAATTACCAAGACTCTTTACAAAAAGAAGTACAAAATATTATATTTAATTACCAAAGTAAATCATTATGATTTTGCGTAGCAACTAAAACTATTTAAAAATGTTGTCTAAGGAAAGGTTTATGTTGTATGACTTTTAATCGAACGAAATTAAATGTATTGAGCAAAGTAAGTAATATTTTAAATGCCATTTAGTTTTTTTTTAGGAAAATATTATAATATATTATAATCCTTTAAAAGTAACTAATATTAAACATTTTAACTGAACTGTTTTAATTATGATTGTTTGAATCTTTGCTAAAACTATATCTTTTAATATAAATTAAATAGGAGATCAATAAATATAAATATATATAAATAAATAAATAAATAAATAAATATAATATAATATAAATATATATAAATAAATATAATATAAATAAATATAAATATAAGTACAAAGAAGTAATTTCTTAAAAGAATAGGACATTACGAAGCATATTTAAATGTATATATAAAGGAAGGGTCCTGGAACATGTGAAAAACATCCTCCTGTCAACTCTTCCCTCCCCCCCTAGATGACTCACGGTGTCAATGACTTCCCAAAAAAAAAATAACAAAACACAGAGAAAAAAAACAGAGCAGAGAATAATACGCTCCAGCTGGAGACGGATGTCAGTTGGGTGAAAGTGCGTGCCATGTGGCGTCCAGCTCCTCATCCGGAGCGGAGCGCCATCCCCGCAGGGAGGATTCAGCGGGGGCAGGTGCTCGTTACTTGTCAGATTATGTGTGTATATATGCTGACTTGGAGCTGGAAGCCCCAACTGAAGCAGCGGCGCCTGGCAATTTATCTTTCTCTCTCGCTCCGTACCGCAAGTTTTCCATTTCCCAAAAATATACACACACACATATGTGTTTGTTGTTTAGATTTCCCTTTTTCTTTGGCGCACATAATAAATGTAACATGTTGCTCGAGACTCCTTCTGGCTGATTGTTTGCGGTTTGGCGTTAACAATTTGCCTGATTAAAGGCCGGCAATAACATAGAGTGGCAAAGGCAACAAACATCACCCACCCAGGGCCAGGACCAGGACCACTGATGACTCAGTGGCCCTGTCATCCGTCAGGGAGCGCAGCGCAGCGATACGCAGATGCGGAGATTGGCCAGACGGAACCAAACAATGCCGGGCAGACGGAGAAAGGATGGAGCCTCCAGACTGGATGGCGGCCAAAACGGAGGGAGACACTTTTCACTCTCCGACTTTCCATCTCAAAGTGGCGCCGATTGCGAAGGGGTTCGTTGAGGGTTTAGAGAAGGTTTTGTATATATTCTACCAAGACGTCTATCGGTGCCAAAAGATGCCAATTATTAACAGAATAAATTGAAAGTTACTACAGAAATTTGCAGATTTTACTCTGTAATCTTTGCAAAGTTCAGTCCTAGTAAGTAGTTGGGAACAGTTTTGTATATAATTTTTAAAAATTAGACTCTATCTTTTTTGTCTGAGGTTGCTGGCCTTTAATCAGTGTCTGCTTAGATTACATTACTTAAAATCTTAAAAAACCCTTGTCGCATCTTGAATGTCCAGGAAACCTTTACAGTCTAAAATGTAATCTTAACTAAGTTCTCTGACTGTCTGTAATAATCTAAACAAATTTAAATATATAAATCAATAAAATTAATTAAATAAATTTATAGAAATAAATTAATAAACATCAATGAATCTCTGTTGACTTTAAAGAGAGTTTCACCTGCCCGCCAAAATCCTAACCCAGCACCTATTTCGTAACAACTTCAACAACCTCCCTCTTCCGCCTTCTCAAGTTGGATGCTGCATTGGGGCAGCCGTGGGCTGTGGATGCTGAAGATACAAAGACATCTCGCGGATATCTATCGCATCTCTCACAGCCGTGAGTCGCAAGTCGAGCGTCGCGACTCCTCGCGCTATTTATAAATATTTATGCGTACCGAGGAGACTCTCGTGCCTTGGCTCGTGCAGGAGAAGGAGATGAGGAAGAAGTTGCCACCGAAGCCGCGGTCCGCCAAATGATGTCGTCGACTCGCTGATGAGTCTAAAATAAAGAAAGCATCAGCCAGCAGCCATCGGTGGCGGCGGCGGCTACAAAACGCAGAAACCACTTAAACCGAGGAAGGAAAAAAGTGGCAAAGCCACAGGGAGAATATCCGACTGTCTGGTACTTTCTAGGTAAAATTTCAGCTAATTGAACTGTAAAAATCATACTTCAATAAGTCTGAAACTTGTAGGATATTTGTATTATAATGTTAAATATCTTCATATGTAATTTGAGATCAATAACTATGAAATTGTGGAGGATACAGGCATATTAGGAGCAGAAGGATCTGAAAATAGGTAATAGGGAGTTACCATTTCCATTAATTTAGATTTGTACTGGAAATGATATATAAAAAATATATATATAACAATTATCAATTTCATATACCCCTTGTAATCTCCGATTAATGGGTACTGCAGCAAAAAAAAAATAGTAAAGCGGATAATGCTAGAGGGAGAGCAAACTCGTGGCACCACATAAAACGCATTACATTTTTCAAATGCGCATCAGCCGCATACGATATTGGGATGGGGTATTGGATCAGGGACTGGGGCTACGGCTATGGTACTGGGAATGGCTATGGCTATGGCTATGGGTATGGCTATGGGACTGGCTATATAGCCCAGAGTCTGGCCAGGGGCACACACATGGAGGAGTGAGTGTGGGCGACATGCGGAGGCCTCGAGCGAAAGTGGCGACGACGTTGGAGACCAAGACGACGGCTAGGCTAGCTGGCACTTCGATGACGGATGCATGCATCATTAATTCAGCAGAAACAATGTTCAACAACTAAATAGCAACAAAAAGCAGCCACATCCATTGCTGGAGGGGATTGCACAAGGAGGATGAGAAGGAGGAGACGTTGATGTGGGGACAGAGGTCCGCCAACGCTTAGATACTCCGCATTATCGAAGTAGTGCACCCTCCAAAGGGGGGAGAAATGGAGGTGATAATGATAGATACGACAATGATTATACCTCGTGATCTGAGAGGGGAAAAAAAGATCTTTAATAAGTAAATATGGAATATAATAATATAATAATTTATATTTTAGAATAAAACTAATATTCAATATTCGAATAAGCTCAAGTTCCCTTAAACCCATCACTTCAACAATCCTTACCCCTTACAGGGTATCTGTGAGTTCAGTTGGGTTAGATATGTCTGTCATTATTGGCGAATGCAATTAACAGTGTGCCCCACTTACAATGCAGTGGACCCAGTGCATCCGTCTTTCTTGGGGTCTGGTTCTGGATGTGGATCTGGATCTGTATGCGGCTGTGGCTGTGGCTATGGATGTGGATGTGGCGCATCTAATCAATGTTTACGAAGAGATAAATGGGCAGTCAGTGCTGGAAGCTTTTGGAGCTGATCCACGTGCCTTTCTCTGGGCAATCAATCAACAACCGCTACTGCTGCCTCATCCTATTGGACGCGAATGCATCTCACGGATGCCCGGGCCGGGCGATGATGCAGCAGTGGCAGCAGTGGCAGCAGGAGGGCACCCACGTTAATTGAAATGGGGCAGAGAGTGGGGCCGAAAGGGAACTCAACTCTAATGGGAATGAAACTGGACTGCAACTGGGACTAAGAATCGAAATGGGGACTATTCATCATGCAAACAATCAAAGAGATGACGACGGATGGACGTGCGGATGGACTGGCGATAAGTGGCTCCAGGGCAGAAGAAAAATTCAATCAACAGGCTGACCCACTTCTCGATTGGCACTCCACCGCTGTGGCAAAGGTTAAAAGTTCAAATGCGAAATGCTTAATTGCATTTCCAGCCACCATCGAATGGGAGCACTCTGGCCATCAATTTTCCCTCGATTTTGAAACCATGCGTCATTCGCTATATGCACATAAATTAACACACCCCCGCACATCTACTCAAAAATAAAAACAAAAAAGAAAGGGGGCGCTCTGCTCTAATTATAGCAAATTCATATAAAATTAATACGGAATTTGTCAGGTAGCGCAGGTGGGCGTTGCAAGGGATTTACCCAATCGAAAGGGAAGAATCTGAATTATGTTTAAAAACTCATAACTTAGGCGAAGGCACATTCGTTTTTTTAGATTTTAGATGTGGCATGATCTCTTTCCTGTTCATGTAGGTCAGATGTGGAGATTGTAGGTAATGTTTTTTATATGGGAATTTGGAAAATATCCTTGTAATATCACTATGAGCCTTTGATAGCGTAATCGCGGGCTCTTTCTAAGAAATAATTTGTTTGTATATATTTTTTAATTATTAAATTCAATACTTTTAGGACACGACGCTTACCTTCTTCCTATAGTTATCCATTCATATAAGGATTTGCTTCGTTGCTTCAGTGACTTTCTTTATTTTTGGGGAACTCTTTGGTCGTTCCCTCGGTTCCTCTGTTTCGTTGCTTTTGTTCCTCCTCTTCACTCTCACTCATTGACCGTTACTTATACTGCTACCGTTATTTGTTACTGCTACTCCCACGAGCGGTTACTATTACTTTTACTATTGCTGTTGTTGTTGTTGTTCTTGTAGTTGCCGCATTCGTTGTTGTTGGTATTTTCTTTGTTTGTGAGGAAAGCAGACGCAACAGCGACGACGCTTTCCCAAGCGCTGAGCTAGCAGCATTTTGGAGCACCTGCAGACTGCGAATTTTCCTTACGAAGTTTCCTTGTCTCCTCCTGCTCCTGCTCCCTTTCCTTCTCCTTCGTCTTGGTCTTCTTCCGCTTCCTCGGTTTCTTATGGGCTAACTGCTTGGCGTTTCGTGTAGCGGCATTTTAGAAGTATTTGCTTTCACTGTAACCGTACTTCCTTTTCCGTCCTGTTTAAGTTTTTTCGCAGTTCCTTTTTGGTTTCTTGTTCTTGTTCCTTGTTCTTGCACTGCCTTTTCTTGTCGTCGTCGTTGTTGTTGTTGTTGTGGTTGTCGTTGCTTTAGCTGTTTTGTAAATGGACGTTTTGTTGTTGTTGCTGGCTTTCTGGCTTGGCTTGGCTTAATTTTGATATGTGTCGTGTGCTTGTTTTGTTTTTTATGATTTCACTTTTTAGTTTTAGTTGCTGGGCCCTTGGCTTCGTTGTGTTTTTTGTTTTTTAAGTTTTAGTTAACTTCCTTTCTTCCTCTTATTGTATTTTGTCTGTCCTTTTCGGGCCGTCTTTGCTCCTGCTGCTGCTGCTTCTTCCTTTCCTTGCCTGCTGCTCTTCTTCTTCTTCTTCGCCAGTCAGCTGTCATTGACATGTGCTCTCTTCATCTCTCGCTCGTTCTCTCTCTCCCTCTCTCCGTTCGAATGCGCTGGTATTTACTCTTCCTCTCCCGCTCGCTCTCTCTTGGCATTTGGGGTGGCTTTGTTGGTGTTGTACAATGCAATAATATAATGTCCTATAATCGACGACGTTTATCAATTTCTCCTGTCATCACTTCACAATATTCACACACAAATCAAAAAACGAACTGTATTTTAGAAGGATTTAGCTCAAGAATGCGGTTTTTTCAGGTGTTAATTTGATGTTCTTTTGATTTGCACTCGCAGTCACTCTTCTTGCAGGTGTATGTGTATATGTGGGACATTGGGCGCGCGCCTTTTACCGTTATATTCGCTGTCAGGCGATGACTTCACCGCTTTTTACCAGGCAAACTTTGTGATTTCCACTGGTGTCTGGCACTTTCCATAATTATTTACACAGTCCCACACGGTGGTTAATATTATGATGGAAATATAAAACAAGAACCGAAATTCGTAATCGTGGACAGACTCGCGCAGCTACAAGTCTTCTTTTGCACAACTTTTGCGCTCTGCCTTTTGTTACGCTGCTTCTTCCCTTTTCTTTGGCACTCTGTTCTGACTTTCTCTCTTTGGTGCTCTCTCTCTATACTGTCTCTCTCGAGCGAGTTCCATTCAGCTTTTGGGTTTTTTTTTCACGCGTGTTGTTGTTTTTTCGGGGTTGTTTTCTCTTTTCCGACAGCTGGACACAAAAAAAATGTCCAAAGGCAAAAAAATTCAATTTCTCACGGTGGTGTCACTCTCTTTCTCTCTCTCTGTTTCGTTCTCTCAGCTGTCAAGCTCGCAACCCCTATGATTTACAGTTTTTCCGCCACTGGCTGACACCACAGTTTGAGAGAGGTTACCCGCACGTTGTTCTTGTTGTTTGTTTTGCTTGGCTTTTCCCAGCGGCGCTTTCCAACACTATCTTTTGTGAGCCATGTGCTCCGCAGGCATTTTGCAACCCCCAACCCCTTGAAAAATTCCCTAATTGGCCGCGTTGAGGCATTTCAAAGTGTTCTCATGTTTATATTTTCTCTTTTTAATGCATAATTAATGCGATAGGGCGCCAATTTGGAAGGGGGTGAAGGGGGGAAATGGGGTTGGAACCCTTATTTAGTTAACAGCCAGGCATCCTGCGGCGACAGCTTGTCCTGACAGCCAAGGAGAGCCGTTCGGGAAATGGAGTGGGGCTTACGTACGTGTATATGGAATATAGAATATGGTTGGGTAGCGCAGCCCCCTGGCTACACCTCTGACCTTGACTGGTTACGGGTTGCCAAAAATGTTGGTCCAAGGCCCAAGCGGTGGGTGGGAATTTCAATTTTATTAAATTGACTAGAAAAGGTTAAACTCTTCAGAAGGAAAGGATGATATTTATTTCTATGCTTTAGCACTTTAAATTGGAATACCAGGAAATCGGCGTCATTTTTAATGTTTTCTTTTAATACGGCGTTCTCCAACAATTTAAGGTAAAGATAAAGTTACTTTATTAGGTGGATTTATCTTTCAAGAGTTTCATGAATTATATTTTGAATTTTTAATTATTTTTCTAACCAAAAAAAAAAAAATATCACAAATCACAATATCACAATAATCAAGAAAGTTAATCTAAATTCAAGTCAAGTAACAAAATCATTTGAATTTTCTAAATAGATACTTAAATCTGCTTTTAGCTTCCCCCTATTAGTAAAGTAGCTTCATCTTAATTCGATTGTCAATCACAGAAGTGTCCAAGTCCACAGGAAATTCTTCCCTCAGAGCTCTTTAAGCCATAAGGATAATCAATCATCCCAACAAACTTCCGTAATGTTCACAGATTTGCCCAACCGTGAACTCATAACCAACACAATAGACCCTCGGTAATAGTTCTAATGAGCTAACCCCATTTTAAAGCCCTGCGACGACTAATTGAAGCATAAGTAACGAGCCTGTTAACGGTTTGGCCAGGACACAAGCCCCACAACCGGGCTCAAAAGGGTTGCTGCTTCTGCTTAAACACATTTCGGGGGTGGCTCTTGTTCTTTTCGGTCCACAAGCCCGTTGGCTAGTTAACATCCACGTGTTTGTACATGAATTTAATCTCGGCGCAAACAAAGTAACAAGAATTCAATTTGTCACAGTGGTTGGGCCCACTTCGTTTGGTTTCAGTTCCGGGCTTTGGGTTGGCAAAGCCAGAGGAGTAAATGGAGGCAGAGGTAGAGTTGGCCAAGGAACCAAGGCAAACATTGCCTGGCAACGGTAGCTCAGAGAGATAAGCCCAGGATTCAACCAGGGGAGGAGTTGAGAGTGTGTCGGGTTGCACAGGGAGAAATAAAGTACCTGCAATCTCAATTTCAAGGTTGTAAAGTACGTTTTATAGGAAGATATCCTAGTCTAATAAGTTTGATATCTATTATCACTATGCCTTTATCCAATAACCCTTACGTCTTTCCGTTAGGAGGTGGGAATAACCACAGTACGATCTTCAGTTTGCAACAACAAATTACATGCGTTTTCCCGACGCACATGAAGATCGTTAGTCTGGCTTAAAAGGAGCAGTTATATTTCTTGTTTTTGTCTGGATAGCCTGTTGCCTATACCCTGTTGCTATACCCTTTAACAGTCTAAAGTATCCCCTGTTTTTCGCCGTGTCCTTGAGCAAGGCAGGTGGGGGCTGCAAATATTTGCATTTCGCTTGTTTTTTGGGGTGTTGCGTTAGGCAAAGCCAAAAGCCTCCGGGGACTTGTTAATGCAAACAATGCGCATTTGATATTGAAAGCATCGGCTGCGGGCGAAGCACAGAGCAGTCCGTGTCCTTCGTCCTTAGCGCCCTTGGTCCTATTGGGGGTAGTTTAATGCTGGCAGGCTGACTGCTGGTGAGAGAGAAGCTGGCAAAGCTCTGCTCCGCTTGCAACCGCACGAACTCCGACGCAGGTCTGCATTAATGTGTATTTCCGGGGAGACGAAGGGTATACGTATAGGGTGTAGTATGGGTGCTCCGGAAGTCGATTTATGTTTTGCGTACCAAACAAATACACGCACGCTGTGTGGGTGCCAGGGCATGAGACCCCATCGTGTGCACGCACAAAAAAAAAAACCAAATGTTTCACAGATGAAGTTCTGTGTTTTATAGAAAAATTATTTGATAATTTGTCCATTTTTCAAAACAACAATTAATTAATATCTTTTTTAAATCCCTAAATTTAATATTCACTATGAAGCGTGGATCTAAAATCACTTAAAAATAAGCTACAATTTAAATCTTCCACTAAATATGCTACAGCACATTATATCCTAAAAACGAGTCAAAAATATTGTATTTTTAAATTGTTTTCAAATCTAAATTACATTTGAAATGTAATTTAATATGAAATAAATTCAACAATACATTTTTTGTTAAGTAACTCACTAGAGCTGGTGACAACATTTCTGTGGGGCTTGTCGGTCCGGTAAATGTTGTAGATTTTGGGCCACAGCTGTTCGGGAAACTCCCCCAAGCCCAAACCCAACCTGAACTCCCCACATACCATATACTGCACTCCTGCAACATCCCCTGTTGGAGGAGAGACATTGTCATGGAAATCCCTGGGCTAACCGCTTTTTAAACTGCCTTCTAATGATGCGGCCTTTGTCTAGGATAAGGTCTCGCCGCTGTTTTAATTTTTCCCCACACCAACCGCGTCTGATAAGGATAAGGGATATTTGCGTTGACTGGCTTTAATGGCTTACCTTATCTTCGGCTTCCTCGGCGCGCTCTTCCGCTTCGATGACGCGCTGCTCCAGCTCCGTTAGCTGCAAGTGGAAAGAACGGAAGAGAGACCGGGTTAGGACTGTGGGAAATCATGTGAAAAATACCAGTCTGCATCGTCGGCGTCTTCGACAGCTAATAAATAATAGTTCTTTTGGTTATTGGTTATCGCAAGTGTTAATTATATGACTTTCGCGTGACTTAACAATAAGTAAAGGGGTTTTTCTAGGGTTATTTGGGTAGATTTTCTGGCTTTTACACATTTCGAATACGTCTTAATTTTAAAGGGGTTCCGGAGAAATCGTTGGGGTATTGAAGAAAAGTAGTAAATAATTTTAAACTCAATGCTCTTATTTTTTAACCTAATAAAAAGCACCAAAAAAGTGTCCCGAGTTGAAACTAAAGCATTTTTAGCTTAGTTGTGGTCAATTTAAAATTTGGTCATCTGATGCACTTCCAAACTGAAAGGGTATACAGGCTTCGGCTTTTTGAAGTTTATTTACTTTTTTTGTAATTTGAATAAAAATTTCCCAATTTAAATGTTAAATACTTAATACACAAAGAAAATCAAATTTAAAATAATTTTTGTTGTCCAAAACCTAACTTTAATTTATACATTATTTTTCTTTTATATTATTTAATTTAATATTTTTTGATTTTACATGTGTTTTATACACATATTTGACATGTAAGGTGAGTTTATCTGGTACACCAAACCACTACGATTTACTCACCACCGCCTCAGTCTAGACACACACCCGACAACAAAAAGGACTTCCCATTATTTTTAGAGTTTGGCTGTGGTGAATTCTACAAACACTGCCCACAGGTGACGCCACACGTGCTATTTTTTTGCAAAAAAAATGTAAGAAAATCGAAAGGAAAACAGCAGCAGAACATAGCAGACCTAGACCGAGTTAAAGTATTCCAAGTACTTGCCAGCCTGTATTTCTTCTTTTGAAGTCAATTTCACTCCTGAAGAGAAAGTTTACTTGATGCTTAGACATTAGACGTCACAGTTTAGTTTAGTTAGTATTTTGAGATTATGGTTAAAAAATAAAATAAAATAAATAAATGCAGTGAAGCAAGCCAGCGATGACGAAGACAATGAATTTACAAGTAATTTATTTGCGAAGGCAACGGCTGCCGAAGCTCCAAGTGAAAAGGAAGTCGAAGAGTCAGCAAAGAATTCTCCACCAAAGGACGATCAGTATGGAAATTAATTTATGTATAAGAAACATCCCCTTCAGATGGGCAATCGGACGGGCTCTTCGGCCAGCTGTGAGGATCTCGTCCTGGAGATCTCCTTGCCAGAAGAAGACATGGCCGCCGAAAAAATGTCTCTGAGTCTGCAGGAAACAAAAGAATGCCCCGGCAGAAGAAGAAGGATAAATCAAAATCAGAATAGGAAGAAAAAATAAATAAAAATAAAATAAAAACCTTTTGAGAAATAAAAGAATCTCCAGTCTAAAACCGATTTGGCTGTGCAGTTAGCAGAGATTGGAAAAGTCATTGAAGATGAACCACAATCAAAGCCCACAGAGATGAAAAATCAGAGAAGAAGAGGAGAGGAAAAGTTAAATGAAAATAAAAGCAAAATAAAAATAAAAAAATGAAAACCGTTGTATTTATTTATTTATAATTTTTGCACCTGCTTTGAAATTTTTGCGAGACTACGCGCAGCCATTAAGGTAATCATCTGACGCGCTTTTCCGCTTTTCCGCAATGATGGCCTGCCATTAGGCCAGGCTAAAGATAAAGGCCAAGAAGCAGGAGGCATTTCTCACCAATTAATCATCTTCAAATGGCGAAGGAGCGGCAAGAGGAAGCGGAGCCCGTTAAGCCGCCACTTGATTCCGCCTATTTTGAATGCCTTAAGTGCATTAATTTCCGCTTTTGATGCCATTCAAGTGGCCACTCGGCGAGGCGGCAGCCAGGATCTCGCCTGGAGCGAGAGCCAAGCCATTGATGGATGCCTGTCAAAATGTGGAGTCTGCCGAGGAATATGAACGAGTCAGTCATCCCATTTTCTTTTTTGCAAATCGATGATGAATGGGAGTGGAAGAGGAGCAAGTTGAGCCTCGTTTTTGCACTTTATTTTGTTACTCTCCATCTGGGTACTCCAAATAACTTTTGTGCATATTAATAATTTAATATACTTTAAATAAATTCTAATTTCATAAGTACTCTCAAGAAACAAACGACGACCTTCGAAACGACGTCTCAAAACAGGAAAAGTAGAAAATAAAAATAAAAAAAAAAAATAAAATAAAATAAAATAAGACGGCAATAACCGCGCAGGCATCAAGCCGGAAAACTTCCTGATAGCCAAATGAAGTATATTGGCAAGACCCGATTATGGGTTTTCAAATAAAAATAAAGTGAAATAAAATAAAAAACAAAATAAAATAAAATAAAGAAAGAAGGACCGACTTGTCCCAGTGCCAAGCACCGAATGAACAACTAGGGCAACCTTTCGTAAGCAGGTAACCTAGCTGATGGGGTTTTTTAGAATATTCAAAATAATCCTATTACAAAATACAGGTCACATATTAGCTAGAAAGACAGGGTCACCTTTTACTTAAGAGGAAAGGGTCACATTTTTATTTAAAAAGTAACGTTACACAATTTATTTGAAAACAAAGCAAAACATATTAAGGGCTTACGCGGATCAAAAATGGTCAACACATTTTTTATTTTAATTTTATTCAAAACTTCAAGTCAATCCGCTATATTTTTTCGGTCAAAGAACCCGAGTAAGCCCTTAAAATATAATGGTTCACATTTTGTACTCTGAAAGAAAGGGTCACATCTTTATTTCAAAAGAAACGTTACACATTTTCTGAAAAACAGGAGTCAGCATTCCAAAAAGAACGGGTCACATTTCATAAAGAAATAAAGCCTGGTCACCTTATCCCAATCCCAATAATACATAAAAAAAGTCTTGTGTTAAATTGTATCATCCTTTTTTGTTTTTTGGCTGGCTTTGGCTTGAGTTTTCTTTTGTTTTCCTCGGTTTTCGAAGGCAAGGGCCCAAAACTTGGCCAAAACTAATGGATTACACGAAAAGCCGGCTGGCTGAAAAGTTAGGAACGACTTGCGTGCGTGCGTGTTAAGATTGTTGGACTTCGCCCTACCCCTGGTTACACCTGTTTAATCATAGGCGTTTTTGGCCTGCCAATTGGTGAGTTAATTGGAAGGAAACTGCCTGGGCTTTAAGCAGAAAACATTTGCCATTAATTGCCGCGGAGGAGGAGGAGGAGAAAAGCAACAAAGGCAGTAGCAAGCAGAAGCAGACTCTTCAGAGTCGCACAGAACTTTTACAACTTTGTTCTCATTGCAACAGAGTCGCAGCACAGAACAGTGGCGAAATCACCGCGAGAACAGCGCTTTGGAAATTGCTGTGTAATTTCCCAGCCACGAATGCAATTCCCGCAAACAAATGGCTCACACAATGCCGGCTATATAACCGCCTTGCTTGCCTCTTGGCCAAAGGAGGTGACTTTGGCCATTAGTCGGTTTTAGGTGTCGTTGGCTCTGCTCTACACTGCTGCTGCTGTTGCTGTTGCTCCACCAAAGTTGCCAGGGAATGTCGCACTAAAAGTTGTCCTTCCACCCGATTACCAGGATATGGGGTTAAAAAGCACGGCGATCTTGATATGGGGGAGCAGGAGCAGGAGCAAGAGCAGGTGCTGGAGAAGGAGCATCAGCTGCCCCCCCAATTTCACCTTTAAACAGCAGCTTTGTTTTGCTTTGCTTTCTTAATTCGATTTGTATTGCTTTTAACTTTCCTCATGAAATTGTATTTTAAATATTTATATCAACATATGTAGCTACACATATGTGTAATATGATTTATTGACAACATAAAGCCTTTAGTAAGCTTCAACAGTTTTATTTTAGACATGCAAACAAGGCTGGTAATCAAGTAATTCTAAACCAATTTAAACTATCGCATCACAGCCTTTGTCACTGCCGTATTTATAAACATATAAAGCTACCTATGGATATATACAAATAATATATGAAAGCTATATGAAAGCCATTTTTATTGGCTTTCGTTTGATATGGGTTTTGGGTTTTGTTTTTGTTGTCGCCTCATTTGGATTTCGTTTTGATTGCAAAAAGTTAATTAAAAATTTGTTGTAATTGAATTTTATGGCATTGTTTGTTTGCATTTTGTTTTGTTCAAATGGTTTTCTCTTTATATTTCTGTTTTTTTGTTAAGTTATTTGCCTCTGTGGGAGTTTTTTTTGTTGTACCTTTTGTTGGAGTTTTTCTATATTTTTTGTTGGAGTTTTTGTCGAAGTTTTTCTATATTTTTTGTTGTCCAGCCATTATGTCATTTAGTTTTTTGCCTTTGGCCTTAATTGGATTATGGCTAACAAAAACACACACAACCAAAACGAATTGTAATTAAATGATGAGCTCCGGCAGTCGGGGATCATCGTAGCCATCGCCATCGTCCTTGTCCAGCTCCGGTTCCCAGCACAGCCGATTGCACACGATCTCGAAGGGCAGCTGGGGTTCCCCTGGCTCCTTGGCCGTGTTCTTCAGCTTGGGCTGGGCTTGGGCCAGAGACAAGGCCAAGGGCTTTATCCAGGGAGTCGAGGGTGGACACTCCATCAGGGTATCGCTGGCGAAGCGCTGGCAGCTCAATAAATCCACAAGGAGGCTCAGAAACATAGCGCTTGCAACTGTGATTGCCTCGACGCCGGATCCAAGTGCACTGACCAAAGCCAGGCCGAAACCCAGGTGCCATTCGGAGCCCACAAAATCCACACACTCCCCTCCCGTCCCCTCACACACACCCGTCCCCTCACACACACACACACACACACAGAGAACAGCTGCGGCTCAACCGAAAATAAAAAGCTGCGAATTGAGTAATCAGAATTGGATGGCAAATGGATGGATTACCACCTGGCGGGGCAGTGAGGGAGAGCTTCATGGATGTGTGTAAAAAGCAAGTGACAAAATTAATTAAAATTAAAATGAAAATGAGAATGAAAACGCACATAGAAATTAAAATGAAAACGTAAATGATAAATGATAACTGATAAATGATAAATGAAAATGTAATGTATGTAAATGAAAATTAAATGTTGCTCGCTGGCTGCTTGATTAAGGAGCGCGATCATGCATTATGCATTATAATGCCGCATCGGGCATTACGTAATCCAGTGTCCATGTGCTAGTACATTCGCGCATTTATGTACTTATGCCTTTATGCATTTTTTGTTTTATAGAATGCACATTATAATTACATTTATGCGCGGCCATCAAATTCAATGGGGCTAAAACATTTGCATAACGAATGCCACGCCTCCCTCCTCCTTTTGGCGCTCATTAAAGAGCGGTGAAGAAGACCACCAGGCGGAGCCTTAGCTGGTATCCATGACGCTGGGGATACTCTTTCAAATTCAAGAAATTCAATTGCTTTGGCAATGATATTTCTGTTCTTGGAAATAGTTCTAGTTGGAAGGTGGAATAACAGCACATTTCGGTTTGAAGTTACCCAGGAATCTACTCGTTAACAAGATGAACTCTAACTTGGGAATTTTTAAAGCAATGACTGTAAAAATGAATTCCTTAGATAACTGATTTATAATAACTATAATTATGAAGCTAATATCTATCAACTTAAAACTCCTTTCCAGCTTCTATTTCTAGCCTTCGTTAGAAATTATTTCCAAAGACTTGACCCATCGAAAGTAACTCTAGTGAGGGTAGAGTCCGAGGTTGAGGTAAATGCATCTGCAAATGGCGCGTGGCACGTTCAACAATTTAATTGGTTTTTTTTGCGACTCGTTTGTTTGTTTTCGTGTCTGTCTCGCTGTCTCGTTGTCTCGCTGGCCGCCTGGCTTAACGGTCAATTTAATTACGGCGAGAAGAAGAGTTAAATGAGGGCAAGGAGAAGGTGCGAGAAGGGCGAGGAACCCACCCACATCCCCACCGCCCAGAAATGACAAAAACAATTTGCAATCTCTTAATCACACTCGCTCACCCAACTCCTCTGTCTCTCTGTATATCTCTTTTCCTACATATATAATATATAAGTATATTTCCCTTTCTCGCCAGGACTCTGTGATTTTAATTATGCTTAACAAGGAGCAGCGCCAGCCAAGGAAGACAAATGAAGGCCATCGCTTCCTGTTCCACAAGAAGCCAGCAGTCCCCTGGTATATTTCACTTCACATTTCACATTTCGCACTTCATGAGGCAACATTTCTTAATATTCAACTGGCGGCAAATAATAAGGTGTCGAAATCGGGGGAAAATAAGAAATATTCCTGCCATCCCTGCCATCCTTTCTCTGCCCTCTCATCTATTTTCCCTTGACTTTGCTTGCATTATCACCTGGCTAGGCATTGTTTCCTTGCTCTCTTGGCAGCTGGCTTTTGTTTAGAATCTTTTTTTAAGTCTCACTAAAGCTCCATTGGCATTGTCTTTGTCGACTCTTGCGGCTTTTCAGTATTGTCGGCTTTGTTGTTTATGAAAGCGGGTCTTGTTTTGTGTTTTCCTAGGTGTTTGTGGTTACTTTATGGATGTTTCAGTTTTTTTGGTCAAGAAAACGCATCATATTTTGCTGAATTCTGACTTGGAAATTATAAGAAGCAGTTAATTAATTATGTTGAATATCTTATGTTGCAATCTCCTATTTCCAGCATTTTTGAGTAGCCATTTGAGTTGCTCTTTTCTTGAACCCATTCACCTTTATTCCCATTTTGCGTTTCATTCTCTGCTCCTTGGCCTTTGTGCATAATTAAGAGATAGTAACTGGTGCGTGCTAAGCGTGTGACTCGCTTAATGGAGCTTTATATTAATTGCCGGGCATTAAGCTTTAAAAAGTGGGAGAGCCAAGGGGCCAGCAGCCAGCAGCAGAATGGATAATGCGTTGCACACTGGCTGGCGGAGGATGGACGAGGGCGAAGACCAGGACGAGGACGAGGACAACGAGTCGTGCGAAAAAGTTTCGAGTGCAAAAGTGCGAGTGCGAGTGCGAGAGTGCCAAAGAGATAGAAAGTAGGCCAACTTGCGTTCTGCTTTTTGCCAAAAACAAATTAAAAAAAAAAAAAAAATAAAATTACAAAACAAGAAAAGAAGCTAACCTTAGCTCACCAAAGTTTGTATACCCTTACAGTTTGCAATTTATTTATTGAGAAAAACCTTCGAGGAGAGATAGAAAGCAATGCGTAAAAATACTGCTATTTTGCTGAATTCCCACTACCACTATCCTATATGATATATAGTAGAACGAAAAATCCCAACCGAAATTCTGAAATATTACAAAAAGAGCAGAGTATAAAATGTTGTATAACAACAAATGTTTCATTTATATTCTCCCATTCTCTCTGCTATTATTTTTATTTTCCGATTCTATCACAATATGAAGTATACAATATGATATAGTTCTTCAATCTAACCCGTTCAGACCTCTATTCTACCTGATACATACTTTTATAAGTTTATCTGCAAAGTTAAATCTTAAATTTTAATCTTAAAAACTGAGAGACTATTTTGCATAGATACCCAAACGAACATGACTAAATCGACTCGGCTGCTGATTTAGAGTACAGTCGCAAATTACCTCAAAATTAGAATACCCAGTAAGGGTTTTAAAAAAAAAGAAAAACTACAACAAAATGCATGTCAACTGCATGAAGGCCAGGCCAGGCCCCCTGGGGCTTTCTGTTTTTAGTTCTATATGTATTTCTATATACATATATATACAAATATATACACACTTTTTTTTGGCTTTAGGTCAAGTGGAAAGAACAACGAGCACGACAAGAATAACCGCAACACGAAAAAGTAGGTTAACATGGGTTAAGGTGTGTCATTAACTTGCCACAAGCAGCACACATGCCAGAGAGAGGGTGGTGCCAGGAGGTGGTGCTTTTTGAGTCCGGGTATTCCCCATTCGCTGACCGCTTTTTATTGTTTCTTCGCATGCAAAAGTTGGTATCAAATATCAATTGGTTTTTAAATTGTAGAAAACGTACTCAAATTAAATATTAAAACTGTATCTTGTAGTGCTTGCTTGCAGTGCCTTCAGTGCCTTCCTCATTAAGGATAATGTGCCAAGGGCATTGCTTGCACCTGCACCCGGCGAAACGGCGAAACTAATTAGCCGCCAGAGGCAGGCACAGCACGAAGACAGCTTTAAGCCGTTCGCTCCCTCAGAACCCTGCAAAATTGACACAAATTGGCATGAGGCGAGTGCTAGTACATCAGGGCAATCAGATTAGACAACGTCGTCACATCATGTGCGATGTGCCCTTAACAGTCTGCTCCATCATCCTGTGGCCTGGCTTCGTTTTTCCGCTCCAAAAGCAAAAGCAGAAACAGAAACGGAAACAGAGGCAGCAAAAGCACAAGCACTTGCAGCTACGCAACGTTTTTGCAGCTGCTTTCAATCATGACGCACGGATTAGGACTCAGGTTAAAGATTAACAATGCCAAACAGGAGCGACAGACATGACGGGCAGGATAGAGAGGAGGAGCCTGAGCCTGAGCCAGGAAAAGGAGCATAAGGAGCACGAGCAGGAGCATTAATAGCAACAGAAGCAGGAACACCAGTCAGAGGAAAAGCAGAAACTGGAGCTGACTGCTCTGCTAGTTAGACAAAAGTACGTTTGCTCACGTCACGCCCACTATTAGTTAGGACGCTAGCACCATCCTGATGGATGGAATGGATGGATTGGATAGTAGCATGAAGTGGAAACATAAGATAAGATAAGCCGATTTCAGGGCGAAGGAGCAGCGAGTTCAAAGGGGCTGAGCGAAGCCCCTCACTCAGAAAAGAAAGCAACAAACTTTAAAAAGGGAAATCTTAGGTAATTTATTATTATATTATTATTACTTTCTCTTTCCCCGCTTAAAAGATAAATAACACGTCAAACAATGCAAGGGAACAGCGTCATTATGAACCCAAAAAACACCTCGTACGAGTGTGTAAAGTATTTGATGAACACAAACACACTGGAAAGCCATTTGTCATAAGTCCTCCTCAGTTGCAAAGAATCCCAGGAATGACTATGACTTCAGTACAGGACAAGCTGCCAGATATCCCAAAGCTATTAGCAGTTGATAGCGTCTCAAGGAGGGAACAAAAAAACAGCAAACAGCAAGAAAACCCAACTCAGTTTATCCCAAAGATAAGGACTCTAAGGACAGCGCAGAGCAGACAGTCGAGGAATAACAATTAGTGCATACTTTCGGGCCCAGCCAGACACAAAAGAAGGAGCTGCAAAGGAGCAAAAAAAAAGGAGAGAAGCGAAAAAAATAAATACGAGTCCGCGCAATAATCACAGCCAAGTGCTGCATATTTATAGGCGCAATCAAGTTAATTGCACAAACATCAGACCCGCAGATAGCACTCCACAACAAAGGAACGCCAGTCCACCTTCTCCATACTAATTAACTTAATTGTGGGCAGTTAGACGAGTGCCCGCTCTCTCTCTCTCCTCTGCGCCGAAACTAATTGCCACTCGAAAGTTCAATGCATTCATGGGGAATTCTTCATCTTCATCTATATTTTCCAGTCGCCCAGCGCCATTCGTCTCCATTTTCAGGCCCTTTACAGAAGCACTCTCCCTTCAAGGGCCTGGCAGTTTCTTCAAAATAATATTTGGCTAACTGGCGAAAAGTCCTTGGGCGAAAGCTCCTTGTAGGAATTATGCAGAAAACAGCTTGAGCTCAGTTCTTGATTTTCGTTGTAAGCGTTGCCCTGGCAATATTTACACAGAGATTATAAATAAATAAGTAAATTAATAGATATGTAATAAAAATAAAGAAAAAATAAAAATTGCAATCAATTCTTGTTGAAACTGTGCTAAAACTATGCTAAAACAAAAATTACACCAATGAAGTTACAGTGATTTTGAGGTCTACAACTATTTATTGGCCTACTGTGGGATATATTTTATATAGCTTTTAGAGAAACATATAATTAATACCTCTTATTTTCTCTCAGTGCCTGAAATTAGCAAAACCCGAATTAATGAGAGAGTCTTGGAGCGGGCAGAACTCCAGCAAAGCTCTTAACAAATCTCTTAAGCTCGAGACAAATCCTGTTAGGGAGTAACTCCGTTTCCGTTTCCATTTCCATTTTAATTTCAATTTTTAACTCGTTTCGTTTTTTTTGTCTATATTTTTTTGTTTTCGGCTGAAGGGCAACACTAGCCCCTTCGACGCCCCTTGCCTCTACTGTTTTGTGGTGAATTTCAATTATCCCCTTTGGAGCATCTACCACGGCTTGCATTTTCATCCCCCGCTCTCATTTCCAGCTGTCCCAGTACCTCTATTTTGTGTTTCTTTCCCTTTGCCTTGTATTTCATTTTCAGTTTTATGCATGAGACGACGCCTAGTTTTTCATTCGACCCTCCTCCTACTCCCACTCCCACTGCCCTACTCCTTCCCCATCTAATTTTTTTTTCTGTTCGTTCCAACTCGCAGCTCCGGTTCCTGTCCTCCACTTCATCTTCTTCTTGGGGCGCTCTCGCTGGCCATTTACGCTGTAAATTGTTTGCATACAATAGAGGCGGTCGTGGAGCGGGCCAGGCAGGGGCCTAGTTCGAAACCCCGGCCATTTGTTCAGGCCAGGCCAAGGGGAGAGGGAGAGGGAGAGGGGAGCCAGAAGGAGCCCAGCCCGGTCCGGACCGTGGACTCCGGCTTCGGGTCTTAACTTTTGGCGCGGCTTATTTGTGCGGCCAGATTAAGTTTCAAATTGATGTGCGTTTTGAGTTGGCCGGCAAACACGGAACGGCGTCGAAAGAATCCAGGGGGATTGGGTCGCTAGTTTCCTTCGCCGTCCTGATGAGATGGAAGTCCTGGCCAGGCCCTGTCATCATCAGTGAGTGCATGATTCCCATTTTGCGCCAGTAAGCCGCCTTTGATGGCCAAACTTTAATTTGATCATTCACTCTATTATTTTGTTCCTGCTCAAGTATACTTTCTATATTTTTAGTAAGAGCCGATAAGCTAGTTTTTATGGCAAGAATTCCTGCAATTTTCGCACGGGCATGGCTTCAGCTAATCTGCAGGGCTGAAGGTTCCGTTGGGCGAAAATCACAAGGATAGAGAAGAAAATACAATATTCTTGCCAGGTTGAGTAAGGTTGTATGCAAAAAATTGTCAAAATTTGTCAAAAAATGAGAAGTTTAGTTTTAAACGCAGAAAAGTTCTCCTTTCAAAACCAAGAAGAAAAAACCCAACCAGACTAGGTTTAAGCCAAGTTATGATAAAAAACCAGAAAAGTGTTACCAATTTTCAAGCCAAAAATGTGACCTTGCCTTGCAACGGAATATGGAACACTAAACTCAGATACGATTGCCATGCCTTTTAAATGTATTCTCAAGTACAAAAACTTGGATATGAAGCCTGCGTTAAGTAATCAACTGAGTTCTATCGTATTTCGACTTATTGGCAAAGGGGAGCAACAAACAAATAGGGAGAACACTGACACACACACGCTTTTCCACCTCTAAAAAGTTCCTGCCTTTCGCTTTTTGCGGCGTGTGAAAGCGAGACAAAGATGCGCATAAAATTTCCATATCAGCAATTTTATTTGCAACAATTTGGCAACACTTTTGTGCGGTGCGGTGGTGCAGCGCTTTGGCTGGCGGTGACGTATCAATTTCCGCTTGATTGCATTAAAAAAAGAAATAGTAGGAGGGCAGCCAGGGAAAACGCGGCAAAAGTTTTCCTTTACGGCGCTCCCCCCTTCCTCTCCTGTTTGTTGTGCTTGTTGTTGGCGCAAATTAAGTTTTTGGGCTGCAAATACGATTTTTGCGGCAAACGAAAATCGAAAATAAAGTTAAAAATTTTACCGTTTTACTTGGATGTATCTGTAGCCCCGTCTTACGTCCGTCGTCCTTCGTCCTTCGGCGTTCGTCGTTCGTCCTTTGCCTATCGTCTGCGTAGGAGAAGGGAAAAAAGTTTGCGGCTGCGGGAAACTTTGGCGAGTGCAAAAGTTTACAATTTCTGCACACAGTTCGCTCGCTTGCCTGCGTCCAAGTTTAAAGGTTAATGATACCACAAAATAAGTTAAGGACCCCCCGAAACACACGCAGGGGCGGGGGAGAAGGGAAAGCAGGACGCTCTACACGGAAATAATGCCCCTGATTGGATTTGTGCATTGATGCGGCCACGTTCGCTGTGTTTGCTACGTGCTGCAGTCGGGGACAAATTGGCGGTGTGACCAGGCGCGGGAGGGAACAGGGAACGAGTCGAGTGTGACCCTGCACTGCAGCGGGAAACGGAACACTGCAATTACCAATTAATGGGCAATAGTAACTTTGATTTCAATCAGTTTTTTTCTTTTTCTATCTTTATTCCACAAATTATATATTTCGGCTATTTTCAACTGATGTCAATGAAGCTGAAGCGCTGGTCGTAGGGATCAAAGTCCAAACTCATTTGGGAGACAAATGGCATTGGATTCGTCTGAGTTTCTTTGTTCTCCACCTTGGACAAATCCCTCAGCTCGGGAGGTCTCGAAGGCTGAATGTTTTGTAGATCGCCAGTAGGGGAATAGTTGTCGGCGTTTTTACCGAGGCAGCAGCAGGCTCGAAGGACTGTCATTATGAGACCCATTTTACTCGCGAATCTACTTTGATTCTTTTCTCTTTCAACTACAAGGGGAAACTGGCCAGCAGCACTGGCCACATTTAAGCCAAAGAGCTGTTGCCCAGATCCCGGCTAATGGCCAAGTGGTTTGACTCCGAGATAAGACTGTGATGTGTAACCACTTTAGGGGAAAGGTTTTCTATCTCGTTTAAGTTTTTAATTCAAAACTTAAGTAAATTGTTCTGATTAGTGAAGTCATTGTTTCAGTAAATTAAACACCCGCCGCTTTCTCTCCTTTCCCCCGGGTGTCACATTAGGTAAATTCCCCAGTTTAGACCCAACAATTTGTTGGAGTTCCAACTCCCTCTGTCTGCCATGTTAGTATTCCTTAAACTCAATTGTGCGAGTAGCAAATGGCAAGCCAACAGATGTCTGTGAGTGAGTTTTCCACCACTCCTTTCCCAATACATTTTCCCCTAATGCCAGAGACAGTACACACACTAAGCACACACACTCTTGTCCCCGAAAAGGGGTCTGTCTCCCTACACCCATGCACACAAAGTTGCTCGTCGCTTCGTCTCCTTTGGCTCCTTCTTGTTTATTGTTAGCTTAGTGAACATTTAATTGTTGTTTACATTTGTATTTTGGTTTATTCCGGAGCATCCCCCTGAATTTCCTTAGCTTCCTTCTTGCTGCGACTGGGTTTTTTTAATAAGATTCCCATATAAACAAGTAGGAAACGGAAAACGCTGAGGGGTGAAGGCGAAAATTTACATTTTAATTTCTTTTAATTAAAGAAACAGAGCCAAAAAATATCAACAAGAAAAAATATAAGAAAATACATTAAAATGTTTTCCAGCTGCTTGAGACTTTTTCATTATTTTCCTGCTCGTCCTGTGCTTTGTTTTGGGAAGCGGTGACAGCTGTCAATATACAATTTAAAAAGGATTTTCACTCTAAGTACTTGGAGGGGGCACAACAACAAAAAAAATAAATAAGAAGGAGGAAGAAGGAAAGACATAAAAGAGAAAACCGGCAGGTGAAAAGTACGTGAAGCTATCCCAGGCCCAGGGTCAAAGGGTATATATGCCAACAGCTGGCGGCTATGATTACAGTTTCACTTCAAAGGAAAGTCCTTTAAGGCAAAATCCAAGCTGGATGGGGGTTATGCTATGCCAGATAAATGATCAATTTATTATTTTCTATTGTACACACATTCATTAGATAAAATCCGCTCAGGGATGCTCCATAAAATGCATCCAAAAACAAACAAGAAAAGCTAGTACATAAAGCAAACAAATTGCGGATGCACTTGAGACCCCAAAACAAATCGTCCCCCAAAAAGCTGATGTTGCTGCTGCTGGACAGGCGGAACAGGAAGTGCTTCATCACAAATACACACACCCACAGGAGGAGGAGCAGTCTCCGGTTGTGTTTCCCAATTGTCGCACGTAATTTGGTTTTGGGTATCTCAATTCCTGCTCTCCAGGCGCTCAAGTGCTCCAGCAGGCAGCAGCCAGCAGCCAGGATATAGAGGATGCCAAGGTGGCCCTGTGCAGGCGGGCGACGAATCAATTTCTGACATATGGCCTGTCAATGAGCTTTGACGTGTGGCTGCTGCTGCTGTTGCTGCTGGCAAAGATAAAAGGATGTGCAACAGTGTGGCAGTGCAGGCGGGATGCTAAGCAAACATGACACCAATGGACCACAGGACCAAATCATGACTCCCAGGGAAGGCACAACAGGACAGCACAGAAGAGAGAGAGCAGAGAGCGAGACTGGAAGAGGAGAGTGCTCCCTGGAAGGGTGAGCTCTGCAAGGACAGCTTCATTAAGGGGGTCCTGCCTTGCCCCTGGGCATGTGTTTGTAAGCATTTCAAATTTTCCTGCTCCACCTACTCCTCCACCTACTCCTAGCCAGCAATTTTCCATTTCACTTTGTATCTCTTGGCACTCGCCTGCCAAGTGTATTTATCTTACATTTTTCAAACTGACCCAGCCAGCGCTGAGATACATTCTCAAATACATCGTTCAGATACATTTATATCTGCCAGCAGCAAAGTTTTCACAAACATTTTGCGCAAATTGAAGTATTTACCTTTTTGGTCAAGGCCCTGCCGCTGCTGCAAACTACCCACGCTGCCCTCGGACCATTTCTCCATTTCAGCTTCATTTGCTTTATGTAAATTTTGTAGCCATCGCATTTTCCCAGGCCAAGCTTTCAGTGTTATTTCCCAGTGCTTTTACCGACTTGCAGTCTGTCTGTCTGTCTGTTTGTGTCTGTCTGTGTGTCCCCCTGGCCCACCTGGAGCCACGTTCTTCACCTGTCAGCCAGTTGCCACCCGGGCGCAGCCATTTGTCTCACTTCCTGCGCTCCCCCGCATTTTGGCTCAAACAAAACGTTGCGTAAGCGTTTGCCAAAGTTAAAACGAAGGGGAAGGAGTACAGAGGAGTAGTGCAGCCAGGAGCAGCTCCCACACTGCATCCAGCTCAGGTCCGGAGGGAAAGCACTAACTGACTATCGCTTACTGGCGCGGCACATGTCTGCACGTTTATTTCCTCAACGCCTTTTTTTCGGTGCAATTTTTCCCGTGCTCCTTCTTGGCTGGAAATTGCATTGCGCTGAAGCATTTTTCCGGCTCCACCGGCAGCTCCCCAGCCTCATCAGCATGGACCAACTCCAAACTGCAATACACCACCAAAAAAAGGGGGAAAAAAAAAGAAAAATGGAAAAGAAACCCCCTTGCCACCCGCCAACCCTTGCCATCAGCATCCATTTGTTTCTTGAATTGCGGCGTGTTACGTTTCATTTTCAATTTTCATGGCATTTGCTTTTGTTTGTTTTTTGTTTTTTTGGTTTGTGTTTTTTTTTCAGATTTCTGGTGTTGGGGGTGTGGCACTCCTTTAATCAGGCAGCTGAATCGATTTTCAAAACCTGGACTGGTTCCAATTCAGAGTTCATAAGAAAAATTGTGGCTTAAACAGGAGCTTAAATGGGACCATTCCATGGAACGGAATTGGAACAAAATAATAATTAATTAATTATTAATGAAAATCAAATAAATTGCGGAAAAATTGTAATTTAAATAAAATACACCTCCTCGAATTTTTTAGGATTTCTAAAATAATTAAAGCCTGATATCCTAGCTTTAATTATATATATTTTGTTAAATAAAAATAAGGGAATTGGAACGATAGAGAATTAATATTTTCAAGTTTTTCATTTTAAAATTAAATAAATATTCGCAAGTACTTTATTTTATTAGTAATCTTTTTTAAATTTAAATTCCACATATTCCCCAAACTCGCCCCCGTGTGAGTGTGACCATGCAGCGTAGCGGAATGAAACAGTTAATAATAGCTTGCAATGGCAATCTTCGATTTTTGCTTTCCTGGCGCTCAACTCATTTCAACAATTACCCCAAAGTCCGAAACAACTTTTTTATTAAGTCATTTCATCGTTAGCCGAAATGAACCAAAAAATAGATATATATATATATATATATATAGAAAGCCCGCGGCCGAGACAGAGGCGAAAAAAGCGGCTGGAAATATAATCATAATAAAAGTGAAATTAAATAAAATGAAAAGTCATGAAAAACATTTGCACTTGTTCAAAAAGTAAGCACAACAGAATCGTTTTTCCCCAGAGTGGGAGGCGGCGTTTGGTGTGGGCGTGGTGTCCATTAGCCAGGCGAAGGTGGAAAAGAGAATCAGAGAGATAGAGAGCGAGACAGGACTCCCTCGTTCTGTCATTAAATATTTACTTCGCGCTCTCATTTCTTTTACTTAGGCAAAAGGCTCGCCGAGAGTTGCCTGGCATCGCATCGCATTCCATTAGCCGACTTCCCCTTCTCCCTATATATATGTATATATATATAGATATATCCGCTTCTGGGCACAAGCCAGATAAACATAACCGTTCCGTTTTATGAGCAACAATCATTGCTTTTGATTGCCATCCTGATGGCTTCAGCTCAGCTTCAGCCAGAGACCCAGGCCCGAAACCGGCACCTCCTTCTTATCCTGGCGAAGGTGTAAAATGCCGCATTGCTTAAATTTTTTATGGCTCACGCCTGCCTGCCTTGCTCAAGATTGGTAGGGAGTCCTCCAACCTCCAACCTCCACTCTCCACCCTCCACCCTCCATCCTCCGTTATTGTGTCGTTCTCATGATTGAAACTCATTTGGCCAGCTCTTCTTGTAGCATCCGCCGCCACATGGCTGTTAAATTGATTGCCGGACAGGTGAAGGAGTCTGCCTCCTCATCCTCCTCCTTCTCCCTCTCCTCTGGCAATTGTTGCTCTCGATTTTGGATTTTAACTGTGATGGGCTCATTAGTTTTGGTTGCGGTTCTGTGCTTGCCTCTAAGGGAAATTGGCCACAATTTTCTGAACTATGTAGCGTTAAGTGTTGCGGCTGAAGGCGTCTCCAGTTGTGTGCATGAGGCGAAACACCTATTCAGATTATTTCCTTAATTATTCCACTAATAGTGCTAACTAGACAAAAAAAAAAAAACAAACAGGATTTGGTTAGGAATTTGGCGATTAAGTTGTTATAAGTGACCAGTAGAACAGAGGGGAACGTGCTACACCTGAGACAAGCGATTTGAGGTGCTAATAAACCTAGTTTTAAGAGGAAAATTTATTAAAAGAGACCAGTTTGTGCTCTTTAAAGTTTCTTTTATATTTATATTGATGTGATGTGTCTGCTTGTCAGCTGCATTGCGTAATCGCTGAACGTCAAGAAATGCTGATTAAGGACTTCAGAAAAATGAGACTGAAAAATTGACGAGATTGATGAGAAGCCAACTATCCAGTGACAAGCCACCATCAAGTTTGAGGTGCGGGGAAAAGGCTGGCGAGGTTGTATCAACTTTAATGAAATTTCCTGCATATTAAGCTGAAACTTCCGAACGAATCGCGAAGTGCGGCGAAAAGGAAAACGCGGAAAAGCAAACGACCAAGTCCAGAACGAGAACGAGAATGACTGCGAGCACCGACAGGACTCTGCTGCGTTGGCTTCCTTTTTAATTTCCGTTTTTATGCGTTTGCCTCAAGGCAAGGAGAAGCAGCAGGAGCCGAAGCTGAAGCAGGAGCTGGAGGAGCACCAGGAGTAGGTGGAGTTACTGGCACACAATTCACCTGTTTCTATGCAACGCAAACACCTGAACCTGGACCCGGTCCTGGACTCAGGTAACAAACGCTGATGTTGCAAATTAGTGCCCAAAACCGCCTCCTGCTCTCCTCCTCCTCCTCCTTTCCTCATGATGATAAGCATAAAATTATCGACACAAAAGCAAAATTTGTGTAATAAAAATTTTAATTAAGTGTATTTCTCGTTTTCTCCTTGTCTCGTTTTTTTGTGTGTCGCCCAGAGCGATGACAGCGCTCCATCACACGGATGGGATACTTGAGCTGCAGGACTATGGCCACGGATCCTGGCTATCATTGTTGGAAATTTATGCAAATCGGTTTTACCCACCATCATCTCCTGTCACCGCCACCGTACCGCCCACTGAATTAAAAGTGAAGTGTTTCAGCTGCAGGAAGGACAAAAGGACACAGGGACAGCCATAGAGACACAGGGATAAAGAGAGAGAGAGACCAAGCCAGACAGGAGCCGACAAAGGCAGGCAGCAAGCGATTAACGCTTTTAATGAGTACTAAACTCGCCTACGCAATTATGAGATAGCAACAGAGCCCCCCGCAGTCCCCTGCCAGTCCAGCCCAACCCAACCCAACCCAACCCCCTTTTTTTGGACAGAGGCGTGGCTGCGTGGCGCGTGATTGCCGGCGGTGAATAAAGCAAACGATTTCCATAGACAGACAGCAGCAGATAAATCGGAAAAGCGGGTCGGGTGGTGAGGTAGAGAAAGGTTTTATCCTATCGCCAGGCGGCTTTTATTTCCTTTTTTTGGGTCCGCATTTATTGAGATAATTTGGCCGAGTTATCAGTTTGCTGTAAGCCACTAAAAACTTTAAGCATTTGTGATAATTTTTAGACACAAAGTGGTTAATACTTTGTGATTTCTGTAGGAATTAATCCCATCTCCTTTCTCTGAACTCTCCTTCAGCTTTTCAGTACAAGTCTGCAGTTAATTTTTATAGCATTTCCAGACATGGCTAGCAGGTGGACTAAGCCTTCAGTTAAGGCCAAAGGACACAAGGCCAAGGCTGCTAAGGATCTGCTGGCAGGCCAAAGCCGAAAGCTGCGAAATTTATGGGTCGCCATTTTCAAGTCAATAAGCGCATTTATCTTGTCCCGCTGTCAGGACAAATGCAACGCGTAAATTTATGGAGAAATGTATTTCAACTGTGCCAAAAAAAAAAAAAAAACATTTTAATCTGTAAGCATTTAATTTTCCATTTCGCCAAAGAAAAAAATATACATTTTTTAATTACTTAAATGCTCAAAATAAATCAACGACTGGCATTCTCAGATTAAAAATCTGTTGGAAAAGTTAAAAATTACCAAATTATTCTTACAGAGTTATAAATGATATGTAATACTTGAACTTCATTCATTATGTTTCTGTTTCCTCATACACCAAAAATCTAGAATATATCTCATATATCCCAAAATAAATTCAATTTCGATGCCACAAATTGATGAATTTAATTACCAGCAGTTCGGTCGTAAGGTAAGTAAAGAAGAAACTTTCAATTTCCCACTGGGGACAGAGCCTCCCCTCCCACACAGTCCCCTTTTCCATTCCCAATCGCTCAGATTTCCCTCAGATTACATTTCATTTCCACTTCGATTTTCAAGGCTACGTGCCAAACAGGCAGGGCAGGCAGCTAAGGCAGCTAAGGATACGGAATGCAAGAAGTCTGGCCGGGGAATCCTCGGAATCCTGTGTGGCATTGTGAGTGTGTCTCTGGGTGGATAGTGGAGGATAGGAGGATAGGAGGACTCCGGACAGAGACAGAAACCAACCGCAGTTTCGCCCTTCTTTGTTGACTATTCAAAATTCAATCAAATGCATTTTTCTTCTTGAGAGGAGCAGCAGCGGCAGCAGCAGGACGCAGGACGAAGGACTCACAATGGCAGCCCAGGCAAATTTCATTTTGCCTTTTCCCAAACCCCTCGCGAACCCCCATTGTTGTTGGCCATAAAAAGAAACAGTTATTAGGGAGCGAGCGACCTGTCCGGCAAAGATTCTCCTCTCCCGAAATGGGCCAGGGGAGCGTGTCCTTAGGAAGATTATTATTATTATTGCTATTACTATTATTATTACTGCTGGCACTGTGCATCCACTTTTGGCTGCCACTGTATTACATTTATTGTTATTTTCATGCACTTCCTTTGTTTCCCTCTGCAGGCCAAAGGTTGCAGAATTCCTTGCAAGAAGCGAGAATCAAAGGGTTTAAGAGCAGATTTACGCGGGGACTTCTTCGATAAAGATTAGGAAATTCTTTGCTGAAGATTGGGAAATTATTTGAAGAAGAATGGGGAGTTGTTTGGCGAAGATTGGGAAATTATTTGGAGAAGATTGAAGGATTACAATTAAAAGTCCCATTTGAAATCAGGAACTTGTGAAAGTGTTAAGCTTCCTCAGAGCTCCTCTATCTTAGCCAGGACTTCCTCTACACTCCTCTCACCCGCTTCCATTTCATCTCCCAACTCCAAAAACTTCCTCTTCGAATCGTCCCCCAACCACCATCATCCTTCCTGGGTTCTGTGTTATTCTTCCGCTTCGATTATTTCGCTTTAGTCCTCGGCAGCGTGTCCTTGTTGTTTTGGTAGCTAAATTAGCTAAATTGCTTATGGCAAACTCACGTAGCGAACCCCCCCCCTGAAGCTCGCCTTAAAAACAAAGGAATGGAATGGGAATGGGGGGGGGGTGGCCGCTGTTTTTGTTGGTTTTGGAATGCGGAATGGAACAGGGAAAACTGTGAACTGGGAGTTTCAGCTTTCCTCCGGGTTTTTGTGTAATTGTTAATCACAGAAAGTCCATCGCGGAGCCCTGTTCGCTTGCTCTTTGGTTTTTGCATTTACAGTTTACCAAAAATTGTTGTGCGATTTTTGTTTTCATGGTCCATTTGGCTTTGGGAAGGTCAAAATTTGCTTTGGCAGCGGGGGGAAGGCGTAGCGTGGAAAATCTCTTTTGGTGTTTTACTGTTTTTACCCCCGATTCCACTCCCACTCTAACAACCTTTTTGTGTGTACGTGCAGGTGAACGCATAATTAGGAAAATTCCTTTGTTGTTACTTCGGTTTCAGGGGGAAAAACGAACCGAAAATGTGGAGTTTACACTGAGCTAAATAATGGTAACCTTTCATTGAATTCTATAGAACAGGTTTATGTGGTATTTTAATCACAAAAGAGAGTGTATACATTTTCTTTTTCTGCTTTAAAACCACATTTTTCCCTAAATCTCATCCAAACAAAGACTTTCTTCAAGTAGTTTTAATCCCTAACTTTTGTGCAGTGTACCTTTCAGTTGAGTGATTCAAAGTTTTTTTTGCAGCGAAAATAAAATAAAATCTCATTTGTTTACACTGCCATTGAATCAAAGCGAACATTTAATACCCGGGAAAGCGGAGAACCCGCAGCTGGCTCGGCATCGTCACACCCCTCGGAGATGCCTTCGTCTCCGATTTCAGCCTCAACTTCAACAACGTCAATAGAATCCAATACCATTCGCCTACCATTTCCAAGGACTTACATATGTACGTATGTACTGGGGAAAACGGATCCGGAAAAGCACAAGCAACTCACCTGCAAGCAGAGAAAGAGAAAGAGAAAAAGAGATGAGTAAAGGCGGGAAAATCAATGTGTATCTTTGTGAGCTGGTGAAACGGTTAACAAGTCGTATGAGTAATTTTACGATAAGGGAAAATGAAACTTTTTATGCCAGGACGAGGGTCTCCAGGACTCTCGCTCTCGCTCTCTCTCTCCCTTTGTGTGTTGTGCCTGAGGACCCAAAAGATATCCGAAAAGTGTGCCGCACACACAGAATTTTTATTTGCGCACGCATAAAATGCCATTTCTAATTTACGATCTTTGGAGAGGCCAGGACCAGGACTTGGGCCAGGACATGGGCCAGGACTTGGGTACAGGACTTGCTACCCCACAAAAGCCCCAAGCGGCAGCAGCCGCCTGTTTATGATGAATTTTCGTTATTTTCTTGTGCTTTATTGTTATTGTTCTTTGTTTGCTGTTTTGGCTGATTGCAGCCCCCCCTCGACTTGGTCTCCATTTCCATTTCCCTTCCCCTTCCACTCTCCCTAGCCATTTTCGATTTCAGCTTGCACACCTAAAATTATGCAATAAAAGCGCCAAGGCTAAAAGTGGGGAAAAGATTTCTCCTCTAATTAAATCAGCATAAAAGCAGGAGGAGAGAATGTAGCTGGAGATGCGCTGCCGCTCCTCGGGAATGCCAGAAACACAAAATTAATGATGTGGAAATTGCGCAAACACGCATCGAATGCTTTTCTTTTTTCCCCCCAGCCCAGCTTTCCTCGTTAATTTTTGTGGGCGGCAAAATGCGGGCGGAAAGCAAAGTAAATGGGCAGATGTATCGTATATAGTATATCAGGTTTATATATTTTATTTCTATTTCTAGCTTTGATTGGATTACTTTTTATTATTATTTTCAAAGACTGTAATGACTTTAAGTCTTGTAAAACCATAATAAATGTCTAGGGAAATAAATGTCAGAAATTAGAATTTCTCTAACTCTAAAAACGATAATTACTTACTTATTAAAAATATTTTATTCTATATTATTAAATTAATTACATTTTTAAGTCACACAAGACCAAGGCAATAATTTCCATTTAAATCTTCCTAAAAGCTTAAAAAAGATGAAAACCCATAACAAAAAACATGAAAAGTAACCCAAATAAATGTATTATTTATCTGGCATTTATAATTTCCATTTTCCTTACTGCTTTTTCTATTTCCCCAAATTATTTTTCACTTTTCTACGCAATTTCATCCCCAAAAAAAAAATCATCTGTTTGCATTTGGGTTTAATCAATTTAATGAGAACTCCATCCCCACCGAACCCACCGAAATTTTTCATGCTTCAATATGCCGAAAATTTGTCAATTGAGCTAAAACACTCCCGGAATCTGTGCCTGTTTTGGCAAATAAAATAAGGAGAAAATAAACCCCGCTCGGGGAGAAGGCAGAGGACTTGCCACAAATTTCACGCAGCATATTTTTTAGAGGGGGGTGGCAGGCACACAAAAAGGGGTGGCAATCGTACGCAGGCTGCATACATAAATCAATTTCAATTAACGTTAATTAAATACGCATCAAGTGGGCATGACCACAAAGGCAAAATACGAGGGGGGATAAAGAGAGTAAGAGAGACAAAGAGAGAGAGAAAAAGAGAGATTTGTCAAGGAGAAGGCGATGGGTGGAGATGCCCAGTCCTCCTGCTTCTCCTTTCCATAAAAAAGAAGGAGATTGAAGGCGCCTGAGAAACGCAGATTGGCATAGAAACCGGGAAAGCCCCAAAAAGTATGCACTACAAATTGAAAATGAAACGGGCAGAGTGGGAGAAGGGAGTGAGAGTGAGTGAGTGTGTGTGTGTGTGTGTGGGTGGCTGTGCGTGTATTTGAGTTAGGGGTGGACATTACTCCCTGGCCCCACCCCCCTCTAGAGCGCCACGCGTCTGTTTTGCGGTTACGCGCTTGGCTTGTCACGAGCCACGAGACCAGCGCCCAAAAACTATACACAGGACCACCGAAAAACCAGTCGCCGAGCTACATAAACAAACAAGAGGTTTTCAAAGGCTCAGAAGCAGCCAGAATTTACCCTGTAATTAGCAGTTAACCACCAGTTAAGTTGCTAAATTTAAAGTTAATCCGTACAAGGGATTTCTTTTGGTTTTAATAACTGAATACTCATCTTCAAAAACTTGTAAATAATTAACATCACCTTTCGTTGTTTTTATAAATTAAGAAATGCAACCAAAAGTTATCCTGTAGTTAGCATTAATCAACCAATTAAGTTGATAAATTTAAGGTTTACTATATTAATCGTAGGCTAACCTGCTACTTTCCCTTTAAATATTCAAAGACTCTTTTAAAAAAATTATAAGTAATTGACACAATCTTTATTTGTTCAATTCTGCAGAATTTGGAATGTGCCAACGGGCAAACGCTTCGTCATCGAATTTATATTCCATCTGAGGTTACTCCTCACGGGTCCCTTTTTCGGCATTTTCATCGAGACTATTGGTCGTCAAATCGATAATCTCCGGCATATCATCATCATCATCACTTTCATAGAGATTGTATTGACTCTTAGCTAACTCCTTGCGGCTTAATTTTTTTTGATTTTCTCTACGAAATTAGGGTCAGTCAAATCTATAATCTTCGGCTGCGGTTCCTCCTCTAGACCAGGTTGCATGACTTCTTCTGACGACCCGAAGGGTATATCAAGGTGACGGTTTTGGTTGGTATTTTCTTCCAAATTATTGTCCTGCTCCTCCAGTCCAAGCTGCATGATCTCTGGAGGGCACTTTCGGCGGAGAATGGGCCAGCGAGATATATGAAAGCCACGAAGCTTTTTGATGTTACAGATGCGATCAGTTTTAACTGGCACATAGCGCCCGCCCTCGCTCATCACGAAATCTATGGGGCGGCCTTTAACAGAAAAGTAAAAACTTGTAAATCTCGAAATGTAACTTAAAATTATTGTCACTGATACTGACCTTGGTGGTAAGAGAGAAATTGAAAGGAAATTTAAAGGAAAGTTTAAAGAAATTTCGAAGAACGTTAAAAGAGAATTCGAGAAACTATAGAAAATGCTTTAACACTATTTTAACTAATAAATAAATGAAGTAGCCTTTAAAGATACCTAAAATACGGCATGATCCTCTCTTTTTTAAGGGGTATTTAAAGTGGAACTCCCCAAACACGGGCAAACAAACACACACACACACACACCCATAGAGATAAACAAACACAGCCAACTCCAACTGGGAATTGCGAAAAATTCCGTTCTGAAACCGCAATGATGCGGCTGACAAAAATGGAACAAGAGCAGGGCAGAGGGAGGGCGAGAGAGAACACTCCAATCCCCGGAACCCGGTGCCCAGAGCCCCATGGATACCGAATCCCCCGCCAGAGACCAAACCCCATCTAACATTACACAAGTAACAAAGTCCGCTGCCTTTCCCGGACATTGCATTTTTTCCACCCCCCGAAAATATTTGCCAAGGGCCTCCTGCAAATGACATTGATATTTTTCTAGTTTGCCACAGTCGCCAAGGCGGAGGAGAGTGGGAAACCCCTGTGGAGTAAACATTTCAGTCGAGAAGTTATGGTTTATAGACCTCTGGAATACCCTAAATATGGCAATAAATGTGCTCTAAATCATTATTTTCGAATTTCAAATTTATCTGAAAGAATTCAAGTACCTTAATGAACTTCCATTAAGTAAAGCTAAATATATTTCTGTTTCTATATCATTATCTTAAGCTGCTCTCTAATAGTGCTCATCCTGCTGAAAGGAAACCGAAAGAAAAACATCCCCTTCTCGTTTACGTTATTATCGCTTTACAATTTCTTTGCCTGCGTAAATCATTCACAAAAAAATATACAAATATATATATAAAATATACATATTTATATAGAAATGTAAAATTAAAGACTCCACCACCCGCTGCTGCTGCTGCTGATGCTGGGAGATTTTTCTTTTCGGCTTTTGTATTCATTTTCCAACTTTTCGTATAATTACAAAACTCATTAGTGCTGAAACTTTTTGGTTGGTCCAATGCTAATTGAAATTGAAGTTGGCCCAGGAGAGGGGGAACAGAAAACAAAGACTGGTACGTACCAACATCTCTTGGAAAAGTCGGATAAGCAAACAGAACTGGCTAACAACAAACGGGCCAAGAAAACTCCCTGACTCACGTCCCCGCGCTCATCGATTTGTTCTTATAAAAGCCGTGGGCTCCTCCAGGGCAGCAAGAAATCAGCGAGCAGAGTCCCCAACAAGATGCACATCGTGGAGAAATGGCTACTGTTTGTCTTCTGCCAGAAGAGACGCCCCAAGGATCAGCAGATCAGGACCAACCTGGCCTCGGACCAGCTGATGGAGAAGCAGCAGCAGCAGCAGAAGCAGCAAGAGCTGCCACTTACACTGGAGGATTGTCCATCGAGAAGAGTACTCTTGGAGGGGGCAGTGGGAGAATGCTGGCCTAGTCGCCCGGCCTCACACTCACCTGCCCAGATGGAACCCATAAGCATCTGTGCCGATATACATTTGCAGCCCGATGTGGTGCCAGAGACGCGATTTGTGTCCTACTCCTCCATCTCCTCCATCACCAGCAAGCGACGCTCGGGCGTTGCCATTGAGGATGACATCGAAGTACTGGCCCCCATGGCCACCACCAGTGAGATGTGAAGGCTCGGCTCGGCTCCTCTCCTCCTCTCACACTCAATATTCAAGTCAACACACTGCCTGCCCGCCCATTGGTGTGAAATTTCAGCTACGGCTGCTGATTTGCATTCGCAAATTGGTAACACAATAGGTAGTCAGTGGTGGCTTCCACTTTGATAATGTCGATAATGCGGATAATACATATAATATATGCAGTGCACCACATATATATATATGTATATATATCCTATATATTGGTAGAGTCTAGTGCATTTTGGAAATTAACATAAGTGACATCATTTTGCATAATAAGCAGCCAGGGAGAGAGAGACAGAGAGAGAGTGCTCGGTGTGGCTATCGATTTCGATTACGATTTCAGTTGGGTTTTTTTGTCGAGTTGTTGCTTACTTTCGGCGAACACAACTGTACTAATCAGCAACAAAAAACACTTGAAACTGGCTATCCAAGGCGGCTATAAAAGCTAACAACTCGGGTTTCCAGAGCCTCAGTTGGAGGCTCTCAGCTGGCCAAGCCGCAGGCAAAGTCACCAACAAATTCGAAGGAATATATAAGGTACAGAGATAAGCACAAATATCATAAAGAAATAATTCATTAATTATTTAAATAAAGTTCTAGGCCCCCAAATTATGTGTCTTCTGCTTTCTTTTGGCTGCTGTGGCTCCTCTGGTAGCTCCGCTTCTCCAAGCCCCGCCAAAAAGCAGCTGGAGACCAGACCAGATCAGGAGCAGGACCACGAGCAGGTCCAGGACCACGACCAGTACCAGGACATACAGCTGCAGCAGCCAGCCGCCACCATCACCTCTCAATCGGATCTGCATCTGGAGCTCAGCAGCCACTACCTGTCACGATCGGACTCCCTGTCATCCCTGCCCCTTAGCATGAGCCTCAGCCTGAGGCCCATGGCGCTGCCCAGGACGAACTCGAGCAATCGCAGCTCCTGGGGCCCCGATGAGGACTTCTGCGATATGGATGAGTATGAGAGGCGCACAGACTGGTGGCTGCATGGAGCCACTGCCAACGATCATAATTTGAAACCTATTCAAGGGTAAATGATTTCTCTACTTCGAATTTATTCATTGTCTATTATTTGTCATTATTCTTTTGGGAAAATAAAGAAAACAAATGGCTAAGAGAAGGTTTACTTTGAGTTTTAAGGTTTGTGAGGGAGTTTTTTTTGCAGAGAAATTATGTAAGAAGTAAAGAAACAAAGCTCAGTTTAGGAAATTTTCTTTATTTCTATTAGACTTTATTTTAAATATTTTTGTTTATCCTTTTTGTTTGTTTCTAGCTGTCTCTTTTGGAAGATATTTCCTAGATTTTAATGTTTAAATAGCTGCAGAATATTTTCCCTGGCAACTGTTTGCTCTATTTTTTTTAATATCCACAAAAAATACAAACGGAAACTACATTTTCCTTTTCAATCCACGCGAAGCATTTCCACTGGCTCCCCCAGCGGGAAAATGGAAAAATAGTGGAAAAGTACAAAGGGAAACAATCCCTTTTGGTGGCTGCTGCCCCCTTTGGAGTTTGGAGAGTATGCATTTTTAAAATGAAATTACGCCACGTTTAGGCCAGGTGAGGGGACAGACAGGTCGTCGGGGGCTTCTGGTGGCTAAGACTGTGTAATAAAAATTTGATTAGCTGCTTGTTTAACTTTAATTAAGTTGATGCCACACACATGGAGCCCCCGGAGAGTTAATCAAATATTTAGTGGCCCTCTTTTACCCAGAGACTATGGCTGCATAGAGCTCAGATTTAGTTTTAGTTTTAGTTTTCTTCTCGTTTCAATTTTCGGCTGGGAATATGAACATTTTGGTTGGGCAAACTTAGCGAGCAAACAAACAAACAAATGCCGGAATATTCATGATGATCATTAACACACAAGTCCTGTGGAAGCTGGCACCTTTTGACGACGCCCTTTGACATCATCAACAATGCATGGGAAATTTGCACAGCCCAGGATCCCGTGATGGATACCCGAGAGCAGCCTCCCAGCTCTGCTCTGGGTGCCCCCCGAAAGCCATTATAGAACTTTGCCAAGGATGTCATTAAAATAAAAATCGAGAGCGTGTTAAATGATTTACCAAAAAGGGTGGAAAACAATTTCAATGCTTTCGCCTCCCTCCACTCAGTTGATGTGCTTTTAGCTCCTTGGAGTAGAGCTGCCCTGCTGTCCTGCTGCCTTGCCGCCACACTTTACTGTGTCTTGTGAGCCATTTTGGTATTTTATGCTTTTTATGACTTTTCAATAAGTTTTTCCACCCCAGGGAAGTTTTCTTTCTCGAGCCATTAAAGAAGCCAAGTTTAATATCGATAAGTTGTTATAACGAAAGCGAAGACAGAGGAGAGAGGGAGCACACACTCGATAAGCTGCCAAACTAACATAACAATTATTTTTAAGGGAGAACATACGGTGGTAGAGCTTGGAGGTCCTCACTAAAAGGAATATCAGAACAAAAGTACGATATATAATAATATTAAAGAAAAGAGAACACGATATATCAGTAGAGAGAGCAATATGGCTTTAAAAATAAATATTTAAAAAAAACTGGGTAACCCTCTGCATCAGCCTCACTTCTTTATAATACAAATACTACATCTTAAGTTGAATGAAATTGAATTTAATTCCCCGATTCCTTGATTCAATGAACTTTCTCCCATCCGAAATTGCCTCCATTCAATTACGTTCTTCCCGGAAGAGAAAAGATTGCCATGGCTTGGTTTGCTCACCGACTTGAACTTAGTTTTCGAGTCGTTCGTTGGGGGGCTTAGGGATCGAGGCTTCTTTCCGACTAATCGTCGTCCATTAGACGCCAATGACACTTTTATGCCACTTTAATAAACTTGAGAAGCTAACAAGTGTGCTGGTTAGGGGCTGGCACTTGTTCGCCAAAAGTTTTCGCACGTTGCGACAAATGTCTTGAGCTGCAATCCTCCCCAGAGTTTTCGCTTGCCACAAGTTTATATGTAGGTACATATATCCATCCAGCCGGGGAGAGGAACGGAGGGGGCTCGGGCACGTATATGGATACAGATATCAATAATCATTCCCCTAGACGTCGCAACGGCATAAGCAACTGAATTGCATAAATAAACATTTGAGGCAGCTTTTCGCTGGCCTCTCCGTCTCGGTAAATTGATACAAATCGCTCAATAATCACGCAATTGCATTTTATTTTTCTTTCAAAGAAACCCCAACTCCCCCACACATGGCACATGGTGGCAGGCGGCACGTGTGGGTTAATGTCCTTGCAATGTCCGCTGGGAGGTTACCAGGAAGAAGGCTGGCTGGCGGGCGGCTGCATTGGTAACTAAGTGTTGTGGTGGTGGTACTTTATAAATGTAAATACAACTTGATCACAATGGAACTAACAAGAGAGGGGAAATGAAATGGCAAACATGGAACAGAAAGGCCAAGGAGACAGGTAAAAAAAAATAATAACCAAGTTATATTCTTTCTGGGAGGTCAATAAGAAGGTCGATTGTATTGTTAACATTTTAGTGTGGCAATTACATCTCATTAATGTACAGAAGAAGGCTTGTGGCACACTAGAAGAAGGTTTCTTTATGTCATGCTGAAGCTAAGAAAATTTCAGATAAAAGTAAGAAAAGGTGAATAATAATAATATGTTCTTTTATTAGTTGAACTCACTCACATGTTGTAACCAAATAAACTCTTTAGCTTATATGTATGTATCAAACACTAAACCCCTGGTATACCAATCAGCTAGAAACCTTTATAGCCAAAGCCCTGATCGGCTTACCGTCACCGTTTGCGAAACCCAATCGCAGGCATTAATTTCAAGTGCAGCCACGCCCACCGCCGCAACCTCATGCTATATCCATTTACTGTCTGTTATTTATCATGTGGCAAATGTTGTAATGCATTTTGTAATCGATACAAAGCAATCACAACGAATTGAAGCCCAAAGCTGGTTAGCGATGGAGGAGGAGGATGAGGAGGAAAAGGGGGACCCGTGCCAAGCACGTGACCAATCAAAGGGGCGTGGCAGACGCACTGACAGAGGGGGATGAAGGACTCCAGTGTGTGTGTGTGCTAAATTAATGGAGCGCAGAGAACGTTGTGGAAAGTTGAGTTGTAGCGACAGCGCCACGTATTGTTAACATCAGCTCTCTGTCTCGCTGTTGGGCTTTTCCCTGCCCAACTCCTAGTTCAACTCGAATTCTCCTTTAATGCAATCATAAAATAACTCAAACTTAATTTTCTTGGCTTACGCAGCGACAGGGATGAGGGTGTGTTAGAGCATCGGTTTTGCACGCACACGAGCCCAAGAAGACGGTTACCTGAGCACTTGAATGGCTGCATCGTTCCTGCTTCCTGATCAAGGCTGCAAGTTCGGTCAAGTCCTAGCAGAGTCCAGTCAAGTCCTAGCTTAATTTATATTATTATATATTTCTTTGTACTTAAAAGTAACAAAGACACCAATTATACTACTTTTTAAAACATGAAAAGGAGAATAGTTTTGCGAACATTAAATTTTGGGTCTTTTGTGTATTTTATATCCCTAAATATAGCTTCTAAAATGCATCTTTAAATACAATAACCAAATAAAAGCTATATTACATGTAAATCGAAACTCTTTATGGTTCATAAAGAGAGGTGTGAGTTCGAAAATAGGTTCGTTTGTGCATGTTTTTTGACTGATAAGAGTGACAGAGGGAAGAAAACCCACATTTGGAAAACCGAAACCCATTTGCAAATCCCCTTTGGCGCGGTGAAATTTTCGCTGGCTTAGCACACACTTTTTCCTGAGGAAAATTGGGGGAAAAATAAGAGGACAGCTCGCATAAGGTTGACAATGTTTTTCCTTTCCTCTTTTTTTTTATTTATTTTTGTGCTGAGCGAGCCATTATTGCCGCGACTAATCGGGGAAATCATAAATAATGCATAAAAAATAAGCGAACAGCGAAACCCTTTTGGGTTTCCCCCGGTTTCAGGTATAACGATATATTTTTATGGCCCAAAAACTTTGCTTTTCCCCACAAACCCCGTCGTTCGAGCGCCATTAATTTGTAAGCTTAGAAGGAAAGTTGGGCCCGAGGGCGCAGGAAGTCTAAAAAAAAATGGGAAACGGATGAAAGGGATAAGACGCCAAATCGAATCAGAAAACTTTAATGACTTTATGCGCCAAAACTTGTTACGCAACTTGACCAAACTTGACTCCCACGGCCCACTTTTGCACTTTTCCCCGATTTTCCCCCACTTTTTCGCTTGTTCCTCCCCATTTTCGCGACGTTGGGAAAAGTTTTTGCTGCAATTGCAGTCAGTAGCAACACGTTACTGAACAGAATTCAATTAATTAACTGCCAATAGCCAAAGTCCGTAGCTGAAGCCAAGCCATTTCGCAGCTCTTTCCACTGATTTCTTTGGATTTTCCCACTTTTGCATTTCCTTTCTGCAAGAATTTTCTCGCTGGCCATCATCGTCATCATTATTATTCCTGCCCGCCCCTTGGTTGTGTCTAAATAATTAATGGAAGAGACAAATTGCAGTGTGCATTTCCCCAGCTCCTGCTCCTGCTTCTGCTCCTGCTTCTGCTCCTGCTTCTGCTCCTGATCCTGCTCCTTTTCCCCTCTCCCCCTCTCCCCACCTGCCGCAGCTGACCGTAGCTGAATTTTCCAGTGATTTTCTTGCCATTCTCTTGGCTAGTTTTTCTTTAATTATTTTATTTCATTTTTTCGTAGGGGGCTTCTTCCGTGCACTGCGCTTCATTAATTGCACTTGCTAATTGATTTGACACAGACAAAGGAAGCGGTGGCATTGGAGTGAAAAGGAGCATCATTTGGTGCAGGGTTGGGTCCTGGTTTGCTCCTTTTTCCTATTTTTGGTCCTGCTGCATTGTGAACTAAAGCTAAATTCATTTGGCGTTGCCTTCGTCATCGAGTGGCGCAGAATCACTAATTGGGTGCGATGGTTACCTCAGAGGAATGGCAAACAACTACATATATAAATCTATCCTTGGAGTCCTTGATACACTGAGATTTTCCCTTAAATTTTAGCTATAATATTAACAGAATTAAAGATCTGCTAGGGATTTAGCTAAGGCAGGAACAACTGCCCCCTAGTAGGTCTAGGGGCTCATTTTTAAACACAATCTCAGGTGACTTAACTGCACAACTATATCCTCAGGCCTTAGCTTTTAAGAACCAATGGGGCTCTGGTAAATATCCTTTAAGGACACACAGCCCACAAACTGAGCTCCAAACAATTGGGACAAAGTATTTACTGGCAAAACCCAGTTCCAAATCTGCCCCAAAGCCAATGAATCCAACTTGGACAATTCGCATGCAAATCTGGAACGGCTTGGCCCCATGACACCCAGCTCCTGCTGCTACTTCTGCTCCTCCTGCTCGTCCTGCTCGTTCTGCTCCTTCTCCCCCTTTGGGTCATGCATAAATCATGGGCGGAGAAGGCGACCAGCGAAGGGGCTAAAGGCTTAAGGAGCCTGAGTTTAAGGATGAGGCATCGCTAAAGGGTTGAGTGGAAGTGGCTCAAACTTTCGCTTTTGTTTAGGCTTCTCCCGGCGTCTCTTTGACTTTCGGTTGAGATTTGGAATCGATAGCACCGGGCTGCCTTTCTCCGAGGCAGCGAAACGTTTTGCACGCCACAAAAGTCTGCTTAGCTTATTTATTATTTACACGAGTGAAACGTGTATGAAACCGAAAGAGAGATGCCAGCACAGAAAGTAAGAAAAAAAAACCACAAAAAGCCAGCGAGAAAAATCCAAAAAGGGCCACAGGAAAATCCACAAGTATATGTGTGAGCAAACTGTGTGTGGAGTTGGTGTTTTGTGGTTGATTTGATTGCTTTATGCACCCAGTGAGTGGCCGCATGAATTTCAAATAAGTAGCCTGCCCTCCTACAGTATCCTTTTGGCTCTTCAAGTTATTCCACATATTCTTTTGTTTCTCTAAGAAATATTCAAAATATAAATTAATAGGAAGACCTAGAACAAAAATGTAGCAGATTTCCTTTGAAAAATCTTGCATTTTCTCCAAGTAAAATCTAGAAACCCAGAGAAGCTAGTAGATTTTACTGGGAA